>OZ004707.1:71815237-73015237 GCA_963924515.1 Vespertilio murinus
ACTTTATTATACTTTTTTCCTGACTTTTCGGCTTATGACCCTGCTGTGTCCTCAATGTCATCAACTATTACCCTTCTCTGCATTAAAAAACAAAAACAAAAAAAAAAACTGTTAAAGGCCATCATCAATGTCACAGAGACAATGACTCTACTCCTTACAGAGGGAGAGTTTTCATGAATCTTAATTTGTACGGTGTTATTGCAAGTTCATGCTGTAAAGTGCCAAATCACTTGATCTCTAAGACCCTGACTAAGCAATGTTCTACCTACCGTATTTGCTGGCATATAAGACGATTTTTTGGCCCTGAAAAATATGCCTCCAAGTGGGGGGTAGTCTTATACGGCGAGTATATAACAAACTCTGTATTTTGAGTGGAAATGTTAGGGGGTCGTCTTATACGCCCAGTCTCTTGTACGCCGGCAAATACGGTATTTTTCAGGGCCAAAAAATCGTCTTATATGCCGGCAAATACGGTAATTCTCTGGCCTCATCTCAAAGTAGAAATGAGGCTTATTTATCTCAACCTCACTGGTCTTCCTTCAATTCCTACAATTCCCCTTGCTAATTTTTCCTCAAGATCTTTGCCCAGGTTTTTTTTTTGTGTGTGTGTTTTTTTTTCCTTACTAAATTTACTCTGGCACCTCCTTCAATGCTTACTCTAGTTATAGAGTCCTGTATTAGGCTCTATTTTCACTTTTTTTCTTTATGTCATAAATGCAATTGAATAAATTTTGCACCTGTGATAAATATAATTTCAGTCTGAACAACCAACCTAGTTTCTAGGCCATCTATCATATATGTTCCATAAATATTTATGGACAAATGAATGAATTAATATATACTAATTAATAAATATTTCATCCTATTTACCATAATGATAGTTTATTGTTATTAAAGCTGTATGTATATGTATGTATGTATGTGTGTGTGTGTGTGTGTATATATATATATTAGAGGCCCAGTGCAGGAAATTTTTACACTGGGCGGCGAAGGGGGCGGGGGGGGTGTTCCCCTTAGCCAAGCCTGCACTCTCAGCCCAGCGTGCATCCCTCTCACAATCCAGAATTACTAGCTCCTAACAGCTCACCTCCTTGTCCATGCCCCTGCCAGCCTGATGGTCCCTAACTGCCACCAGCCAGCCCGGTTTCCCCTTACTGTATGCCCTGCTGGTCTGGTTGTCCTCAACCTCCCCCTCCCTCTAGCCCTGACATCCCTCACTGCCCCACCCCGCAGATCTGGTCACTCTCAACTGTCCCCCTTGCGGGACAGGTTGCCCCACGTAGCCTGCTGCTCAGTCCTTTGGTTGTCCCTCACTAAGCCCCCTGCTGACCTAATCATCCCAAGCAGCCTGTTCGGTCTTCCATTCAGTTGCGATGGTTGCTTAGGCTTTTATTATTATAGATTATGAAGTTGATATCTTCAAATCTAAGAGTAGAAATCAACAATAATTTTTAACAATAACATTTAACTCTTCAAAATACTTCAGTATATTTAAGCAAGTTTATAATCAAAATATGAATAAGACTCACTTGAAGAAAGCGATGTTGTTTATGATATTAGTTGGAGAAATTTTGTTCTAGTAGTAGAAATAGAAGGCAGATTGCAGAGGATTGAGGAATAAATAAATTAAAGGAAAGATAAAAGCATTAGCTCATAAAGTATATGAAATCATGAATACCATGTGTGTGTTTGTGTATAAATGGAATATTCTTTTTTGAACGGGAAAGATATAAGAATGTTTGATGTTATGAAGATAAATCAGTAGGGAATTTTGAGCTAGAGAGAACAGGCAAAATAATGGATAGACATCTCTATAAAAGAGGAAAAATTTAAACTGTATCTTTTTTTAAAATGTGGTATAAATGACATACAGCATCATATTATTTTCAGGTATACCTCATTATGATTCAATGTATATATTGTGAAATGATCACCATAACAAGTCTAGTTAACATCCATCACAATTTTTATAATTTTTCTTGTTATGAGAACTTTAAGATTTACAACCTTAGCAATTTTCAAATATGCAACACTATAGTCACCATGCCGCATATTACATCCTCATGACATTTATTTTTATAATTATAAAATTCTAATCATCTTCACCATTTCACTAATCACTCATCCCCCATTTCTGGCAGCCAATCTCTTCTTGGTGTCTATGAGCTCACTTTTTTTTCCCCAGATTCCACATATAAGTGAGATCATAGAGTATTTGTCTTTGTCTAATTTATTTCACTTATCATAAAGCTCTCAAGATCCAGCATGCTGCAAATGACAAGATTTCATTATTTTTATGGCTGAATAATATTCAAATCTGTATATCTATCACGTCATCTTAATCCATTTAATCATCATTGGAAGCTTAGGTTGTTTCCATGTCTTCACTATTTAAATAATTCTGCATAAAAATGTGGGTTTCATATTTTTTTCAAAAATTGGCTTTAGTTGGTGATATGTCCCTTTATTATAAAAGAAGGGAAGAGAAAATGAATAGGTCAGCTGCAAGTTTAGTGAAAAATATTAAGGAATTTCTTTTTTGATAAGAGATAGGTCAGAGGTAGTAAATTAGGGTTGGAAGATAGCAGACAAATATTAAAACCTCTGATGCATTAAATTGAATCATAGTCCATAGATGAACAAATGCTATTTCTAGGTAATACTGATATTTCAGTAAAGTGAGACCTAAGTTTTTAATATTCTCAGTATTTATAGTTATATCCTTTTCTAATAGTGTTTTCTAGATAATAGCTCACAGATAAGTTCAGTCAAGATTGGTCAGGAAGACTGATAAGGATAAGTGAATGAAGTTATGAATTATGATACTCAAGATGCAGAAAGAAGCAAATAATTGAAAATTTTAGAATAAGTACAGCTAAAAATAGGCTACATAAGTGTTTCTGTGTCAGTCTTTTTTTTTACTTAGTTATTTTTCTTGCATTTTAATTTCTTTATTGATTAAGGTATTACATATTTGTCCTCATACACCCATTACCTTCTCAACCCCTGCCCCACTCATGTCCTCACCCCCCTGTTGTCTGTGTCTACTGGTTAGGCTTATATGCATGCGTACAAGTCCTTTGGTTGATCTCTCCCTCTTACCCCAACCCTCCCCTACCTTCTCTCTGAGGTTTGACAGTCTGATTTATGCTTCCCTGTCTCTGTCTTAACATATTCACTGATGATCTCTCAATGTAAGTTAAGTTCTTACAATGGGCTTCATTATGATTCCTTAAAATGACACTTGCATTAGATTTCAAAAGATTTTTACATGCATGGCATTATCATTTTACATTGTTAATATGTAAAAGTTAAAAAAAAAAGTCAGGTGGACTATTATTTGGTTTTCCATATTCAAATACTTAGGCCAATGTAAAAGGGAAGTTTCTATTTCATATAAATTTATTTTCAGAAAGATTTATGTTTGATTTCCTCGTAGAAAGAAAGGAAGAAATTATGTGAGGGAAAACCTTATTGGTTGCTTATTTTTATTTATCTGATGCTCTGTATATGAACACAAGTGAATAAATTTATTTGTTATTCCTGCTACTAAAACAGAAATGTGTGTGTGAGGACAGAGCTATACAAGTAACATACTAATCACTGCCTGGCCATTTTGCTGGCTCCATGTAGATTATCTTAATTATAACCATGGGTTTAGTTGTAGATTTTTTAAATCAACATTTGATAGGTAAATCCAGATAATGCTTCATAATTTATTTTCCAATGTCACAATTAATAAGTATCAGACAGGGGTTCAAATTCAGAGTGTGATCTATGGAATAGCTAACACTGTATTCAGGAAGCTGTAGCAATCACATATCTACATTCCTGAGTGGTGTCTTTGCTAGGTGAGGCAGACATCATTACTGGGCTCCTGTATGTGAGTGAGAAATGGCTCCCTAACTCTGGTTTCCAGACCATCGGCAGTGGCATCACCTGGGATTGGTAAGGAGTGCAAGTTGTCAGGTTACCTGCTCAGACCAGCTGAATCAGGAAAGCTCAGATTGCTGGTTGGGTCAATCTAGCATAATTCTAACACACACCCTATCTGGGAACTACTGGGGTAGGGCACGGCGACAGTTCCTGAAGTCATGTGATTTGTTCCCCTGATTACCCATGAGAGAGTTATTCATATTAAAGAATGCTGGATTCTGAGTTTGGACATTTTTACTTCCCAAGCAGGAACCTTCATAGGGAAACACATGATGATGAATATTTAAATTGATTTAATCCCATTTTAATTGAATCTTTTATAAATTCTTAAAATTTTCTGAACTATTTATATTTCTTAAAATTATCTACTACTGATGTTAAAACTTGCCTGGCTTTAAAAAAGTGGCGTTTGTTGTTTTGATGGAAACATATGCTAAGTGATAATTTCTCCGGTAACAAAATTATTTTTCTCTCCCTTTTCCATGACACTATAATTATTCTACAACATCTCTCCGATGCTCTTCTTTATAACATGGATCTTTTACAAAAAATTAAACTCTTTTTTGTCTAAAAAAATTTAGAGGTTGGACTACACTTTAATCTTGGTGAATAAGTCAAGTTGATCTGCAATACACTAGGATTACTATTTTAAGAGAGTTATTGGAAAGTTTTAATTCCACACTGTTCAAACATTCTCTGACTTTCAGACATTTCTATAGGCAAACTGAACCCTTAAGATATATTCAGATTCTAAACTATTAAGGATATTTGCATTTTATAAGACTAAGTGTTAAAAAGTTAAAGACAATTTTCTCTCCCAGTATTTTCTTTTAGTAGATTGTTATTGATTTTAAAGAGGAAGGAAGTGGGAGAGAGATAAACATCAATGATGTGAGAAAATCACTGACCAGCTGCTTCCCACCTATCCCACACCCAGGATTGAGAGTACAACCCAGGCATATACCCTGATCAGGAATCAAACTGTGACCTCGTGGTTTATAGGTCAATGCTCAACCATTGAGTCACACTGGCTGGGCTGGAACTTTTTTTCTTCTTCTATTTATTATTTGTAATTAGTTGAAAAAATTTGAAACACATATCATTACAATATTATTCTGCATTGTAATATATCCATTCTTATTTCCATGTTATATGTCTTTTCTATTTTTTTTTTTACATTTGATTTTTATTAAAGTATTCTTAACATAAAACTTCATATTAGCTTTAGGTGTACAATAGAATAGTTCAGGTTTGGGCCTGAATGGGCAGTGGACATCCCTTGAGGGGTCCCAGATTGGAGAGGGTGCAGGCTGGGCTGAGGGACACCCCCACTATGCATGAAT
Organism: Vespertilio murinus; assembly: GCA_963924515.1. Lineage (NCBI taxonomy): Eukaryota > Metazoa > Chordata > Mammalia > Chiroptera > Vespertilionidae > Vespertilio > Vespertilio murinus. Next base: position 71,820,517 of record OZ004707.1, read on the forward strand.
TTCATGCACTAGGCCTCTAGATTGTATATATTGTTAAATGATCACCAGAATAAGTCTAGTTAACATCATTAAAAGTAGTTGCAGGATTTTTTTTTCTTGTGATGAAAACATTTGTAATCCACTCTAGCCAACTTTCAAATATGGAATATAGTATTATTAGCTATAGTAGCCAAGCTGGACATTACGTCCTCATTATTTCTCCCCCTATCTTTACTATTCTTGTTCTTTAAAAAAAATCAGCAGATCATGTTAGGAAAATGAATTCATGAAAAATGTTTCAAAATATCTTATTTTGGATTTCAACATGAGTACATTATAATATTTTATCTGTGTGTATCTGCTTGTAACCCATACAGAAGTTGCCTTAAGTAGACTGCTATGAATTTATTGACAAATTGAAAACACCAAATTCATATGTATAGTAGTATCTTTTTAACTCTACATCTTAGCAAATTTCCCTTCTACCCACATTAGTAGTGCTTTGAAATATTTTAAAGCAATAATATGATCAAATAATGAATGATATCTGTATTCTAGTGTCTAAAAGTATTTATAAAGATGGGTATAATGTTTATGGTAGGGAAATATTTGCTTACTGAATAAATCACAGACATCAGTATCAGGCTGACTTGGTTTTGATATGACAGAAAATCATTCTCAGAGCTCTCTCATACTATAAATAAATCATTAATAAATCATTTCAAATAACATGGACATTCTTTTTTTTAGCAACATAATCGTTTACTTAAAGGAAATGTGCAATTTTTTAATTCCTGCTGTGGCTATTGACAAAGGCACTTGTGTTCTACGCTGTCCTATCTAATAAAACAGTAATATGAAAATTAACTGTCACTCCAACACACAAGATGGCTGCCCTATGTGAATACAAGATGGCAACCACAAGATGGCCTGCAGAGGAGGAATTGACATATTCTCTTCTATATCATATAGAAATAAAATGAAAATCTAAAAACAGATTATTAATATTTAATTTATTTTTCTAATTATTTTTCTCAATCTATTTGGTGCCCATATTATAAAATAAGTATAAATATTATTTTATGGAGTCATTGTAACTGTCTTTAGGATAATTTACATTTAAAAATTAAGTTTTACTTTAATTAATAGACCCATTGATTAATAAACAAGACTGATATTAAATAAGTATAAAAAATATATAGAAACTCAATGATGCTGCCAAACTAGCATTATTAGAATCCAATTCAACAGAAGATAAAACTTCATACAAATAAAACTAGTAATTGATGAAAAATAACTGAAAACACATATTTTACATTTTATTCTTATTCTTCCGTGTGTGTGTGTGTGTGTGTGTGTGTGTGTGTTGTTGTTGTTGTTGTTGTTAATCTTCACCAGAGGGTATTTTTCCATTGCTTTTTACAGGGAGTGGTTTTTTACAGAAAGTGGGAGGGAAGGGGAGAGACAAACAGAGAGAAACATTGATGTGAGAGAGACACATTGATTTGTTGTTTCTCTTCCATGACCAGGGCCAGGCATCGAAGAACCTACAACCAAGCAAGGTACATGCCCTTGACCTCGACTGGAATCAAACCTAGGACCCTTCAGTCCTCAGGCTGACACTGTATCCACTGAATCAATAACCAGCTGGGGCTTATTTCCCACTTTTAATGATCTGTTTCCTCATTAGTAAGATCCCAAAGAGGTACTTGCTGCTCTATTCATCTGTCATAATAGCTTGCCTAATTGTCATTCCCCAATACTTCCTCTATGATCCCAAAATATAAAAACCTGAGGTTATTTTAAGATTCCACATATTTCAGCTCTTTGCCTCTGTTAATACTGTATATTTAAGAGGCATTGCAATGTTCATGTAGTGCTATTGCATTTAGTGTCTATCCCTTCATTTCTAATCAATATAATAATCCATAACCCCCTTTTATTTATTATTATATAGTTTCTTCTAACGCTCTACATTCTAGTGCATATATTACTTTTTGATAGCTAGATTTACAATTTGTCTCAAAGAGAATTTCCTTTTCCTTCAGGTTGGGACACTATAAAATTTTGACAGATAAATAACATTACATCCAATGCTTTTGCATTCATAGTTCCTAAACTAGTGTTCTACTTTTTTTTTTTTGTAATTTAAAACTCCTATCTGTAAAAGAAAAAAAAATAGATATAGCAATAACACTTAGGAAATCGTTCCCACCATGCTGCCTTTCTCTTTTCCTTTGCTGCTATCTACAACAGGCTCATTCTTACTTTTCTGCGAAGTTTTACACATTATGACCCCGCAAATTCACATCAAGTCAAGTGAGGAAGACAGCTGAATGATAAACTGGAAAAGAAAGCATCAGTGTAGCACTGCAGTTATGTACTTGTTACTTCTTAATAAAATGTCTTTAAGAAAACCACCATTCCCCTAGTAACCTGGACAAATGCAACTTTTACTTGCTTCCCTGAACCAATTTCATTTTAAAGCAATGATATATCAAAACCATTTTTCATTGTAATGAAATCACTGTGAAACAAACAGCATTTGAAAAACTAGGCTACTAGGACCTTTTCTCTATATTTTTCTCCATCCAAACACAAAGAAATGCACATACCATTGTGTAACTGGACAGTTTCTTACTTTTCTAAAGTAAGATTCCCTTTTCAAAACTAGCAATCTAGGCTCAGAGGTAGTGACTCATTCAAGATTGCTCTTGAAAGTAACACACCATCCATCCCTCTGTTCAAGTTCTGGGGCTGTGCTCCTTAGGTTTGTTCCTCATCTTTCCTGTTTACTCTGGAGCTCAGGAAAGCTTATCAATGCCAATAATTTGTCTAGGCTCCAGGAAATTAAACAATGGGGCTACATCAAAATAAAAAGCTTCTGCACAGCTAAATAAGCCATCAACAAATCAATAAGAAAGCCCACTGCATGGGAGAACAGATTTGCCAATGTTATCTCAGATAAGGGTTTAATCCCTAACTTTTACAGGGGACTCATACAACTTAACAAATGGAAGATAAACAATCCAACCAAAAAGTGGGCAAAGGATTTTAATAGACACTTTTTGGAAGAGGACATAGAGCAGGCTGAGAGACATATGAAAACATGCTCAAAGTCACTAATCATCCATGCGATGTACATGGAAACAACAATGTAGTACCATCTCACACCTGTCAGAATGGCTATCATCAACAAATTAACAAAGGACAAGTGCTTAAGAGGACGCGGAGAAAAAAGGAACCCTCCTTCACTACTGGTGGGAATGCAGACTGGTGCAGCCACTGTGGAAAACAGTACGGAGTTCCCTCAAAAAACTAAAAATGAAACTCCTATTTGAATCAGTAATCCTACTTCTAGGAACATATCCCAAGAAATCAAAAATACCGTTTAGAAAGGACATATGCACCCCTATGCTCATAACAACACAATTTACAATAGCTAAGATTTGGAAATAGCCTAAATGCCCATCAGCAGATGAGTGGATTAGAAAACGATGGTACAGCTGCACAATGAGATACTACGCTGCTGTAAAAAAGACATAACTCTTATTACTTGCAACAGCAAGGATGGACCTGGAGACCATTATGCTAAGTGAAATAACCCACTTGGAGAAAGATAAATATCATGTGATCTCACTTATTTGTGGAATATAATGAACAACATTAATTAATGAACAAAAAGAGAGCCAGAGACTTAGAAGGAACAGACCATCCAACCTAAGAGAGGGGTGGGAGGGGGAAGAGATCAACCAAAAGACTTGTATGCATGCATATGAGCATAACCAATGCACACAGACATGAGGGAACTGAGGGCGGGTGCTTGGGCAGTATTTGGCAAATTTGTAGCTCTTTGGCCCCTTGAGTGTGACTCTCCCACACAAATACTGTATGTGTGGGCAGGCACATACAGTGCAATTGAAACTTCATGGCCCATATGCAGAAGTCAATTTTCAGCTCTCAAAAGAAATTTTAATCGTTGTACTGTTGATATTTGGCTCTGTTTGGGTAATGAGTTTGTTGACCACTATGCTGGTGGTGGGGAGTATCTGGGGAGAGGTCAATGGGGGGGGGGGGGGAAGGAGACTCTTGTAATACTTAAACAATAAATAATTTAAATTAAAAAACTTGTCTTGGTTCCAGGACAGTTGTGTATTTGGCCAAGCAGAGGCACCACAAATTCTAGAGGGTTGGAGAGAGCAGGAAGCAGCCTAGTTTTTCATTCTAATCTTTCTTTCTCACTGTCTCCATTCCCTCTTCTCGTTATTTTTGAATAGACTCTTTAGTAATAAAGTAAATCTTCTGCCAGTGACTCTTATCCTTGGTCTCAAATAACACAATTTTTTCTGGGTTAGAACATTTTTTTAAAATTTTCTTTTTATTGCTATTTTCTATACTAGTTTATCACATACAGACTGAATTTTCAACCACTTCATTAATTATGCAACTAATTCCCTGAATAAAAGTGCTTAAAATTAAATTTAAAAATATACATTTTATTGATATTTTACAGCAAGGAAGGGAGAGAGATAGAGAGCTAGAAATGTCAATGAGAGAGAAACATCGACCAGCTGCCTCTTGCACACCCCCTACCGGGGATGTGCCCGCAACCAATGTACATACCCCCAATCAGAATCAAACCCGGGACCTTTCAGTCCGCAGACCGACGCTCTACCACTAAGCCAAACCAGTTTCAGCAAAAGTGCTTAAAATTAAATAATTAAGTGTATTTCCAATTTTTTTATTATTCCCTGATTGATATAGTGCTTATAAAATAATGGCTTATAACAAAAATCTCTATTATGCAATGTCTACATATACCATACTAGAGGCTTGGTGCACAAATTCGTGCATGGGTATGGTTTGGTGAGTCTGCCCAAATGGAAAGCCCATCGAGGGGGTTGGGCAAGCTGTGGAGTCTAATGCTGGAAACTACAGGTTTCCCCCAGCTGGATCTAATTGTACTTTAAGGATGACAAAACAAAAGAAAACCAAAAAAAAAAAAAAAGCAACAGAACTGTTTTGCATTTCACCTTCCATGGGATGAAGTTTTTTATATGTTGTCTGCAAACGTATATCAAGATGTATAATGGCCCTTTAATGATTTTGCATTCTTCCTGGGGCACTGCCCTCGGTTTCCCAATATGATCTTCAAGTCTGTTTGTGTAAAAGTTTTTTTCTGTTTTTGAATGTGCCTACCCTTCCTTCGCTGTTGCTTCTGCCAGCCTGTGGGTCCTCTTCGCCACCCCTTTTAAAGAGAGATTGAAAGCTCAACTAATCTGCAAGGCACCACAGTTTTACAAAAACCCCACCCTACATTCCTCAGCAAAGGACTGCCATTCCATTAATGCTTAGGTTGCCTTTTAGGCTAACTTGGAAGGTCTCTTGGGGCTGTGTGCCATGGAGGGAGAATTTCACACTTTGGCTGCAATATTAGCAGAGCCCTCTCGAGACTCTAGTCAGGGACAGAAGGGACTGGTAATTACTTCCTTGTGCTTTAATTAAATGTACATGCACCAGGGAGCCAGGCAGTCATTTAGGGGTGCTTGGGGTGGTTCAGGGGTGGGACCAGCTGGAGCGAGGGGCCTTGGGCAGTTGTTTGACCTTTCCACAGTTTGGTTGCTGCACTTTTATTACATAGGATGGTATTCAATCAGTAAATATATTTCCACAAAATCTAAGAGTACCAATGATTCTAAAATCAGATTCTATCTGACTATGATCCTGAATATGGTTCTTAAAAAGGTATCTAAAATCTTTGTTAGATCCTATCCTGTACTTCACCTGTTAGCTCTTTCACAAATTCTTCATTTCAAATTGGAATTTGACCTATTTGATTTATGTTCATTACTCTTTGAGGTCAAAGATTGTGAGTTTAAAGAGTCTATATGCTATATCAAATAGCCTTGTTTCCTTCTTCTGAACGTTGGAGAAAACACTGCCTCAGCGTTTTTGCTAAAATAAGTAAATGAGATGAGAAATGTTAAGCAATTTGGTTGTTAAGAGAAATATCAATTATTTTCATCTCTTCATTCTCCATTCCCCCATTTTTCATAAACTAGCTCAATGGATTTGAGTAAAATCTCTCAAGTTTTTGTAATCTAGGTAAAACATCCCAGACTATTCAAACGTTATTTATAGCATACAAAATAGTTTTTTTTTTCTTCTTTTAGACTATTGTTCATTTATTTTATATGTAACTAGAGGCCAGTGAATAAAATGTGTGCACTAAGCAGGGTGTCCCTCAGCCCAGCCTGCTTGCTCTCCACTCTGGGCCCCTTGGGGGATGTCCAACTGCTGGTTTAGGCTGGATCCCACAGGCAGTTAGAGAGCCCTCACACAATCCAGGACTGCTGGCTCCCAACCTGCCTGCATGCTTGATTGACCCTAACTGCTTCTGATCAGCCCCTAACAACTCTCCTGCCAGCCTGAATAATGCATAACTGCTCCCCTGCTGGCATTATTGCCCCTAACTGCCCTCCCCTGACACCCCAGTTGGCCCCAACTGCCCTACCCTGTTGGCCATTTTGCCCCTAACTATTCTGCCCTGCAGGCCTGGTCCCCCTCAGCTGCCCTCTCCTGCAGGCCTGGTCCCTCCCAACTGCCATCCCCTGTAAGCATGGTAGACCCCAAATGCTCTCCCCTGTTGGCCTAGTCACCTCTAACTGCCCTCCCCTATAGGCCTGATCACCCCAATGCCTTCCCTTGCAGCCTGGTCCATCCCAACTGCCCTTTCCTGCTGGCCTGATTGCCCACAATTGTCCTCACCTGCTGACCCAGTAACCCCTAATTGCCCTCCCTTGCCAGCATGATTGCCTCTAACTGCCCTCCCCTGTAGGCATAGTCACCCTAACAGCTCTCAACTGCCAGCCTGGTATCCCCCATCTGCCATCCCCTGTAGGCCTGGTATCCCCAACTGCCTTCCCCTGCAGACTTGGTCCCTCCACAACTGCTCCCCCTGTAGGCCATCTTGTATCCACATGGAGGTGGCCATCTTATGTGTTGGAGTGATGGTCAATTTGCAAATATAGAATTATCCAATGTTTAGATGAAAGCAATAAGGCTATATAATCCTATATAATAAAAATACTATTCAAATTGACCGTCATTCCAACACATAAGATGGTTGCCCCCATGTGGTCAAAGATGACTGCTTCCATGTAGAAATAAAATGGCTGCCACAAGAGCCAGCAAAGGAAAGCAGTTGGGAGGGACCGGGCTGGCAGAGGATGGAAGTTGGGGGCAATCAGGCCAACAGGGGGGGGCAGTTAGGGGCAAACAGGCTGACAGGGGAGCAGTTAGGCATCAATCAGGCTGGCAGGGGAGTGGTTAGGTCAGGGGTGGGCAAACTTTTTGACTCAAGGGCCACAATGGGTTCTTAAACTGGACCAGAGGGCCAGAACAAAAGCAAACTGACCATGCTGGCACTCTCATCTTGGGCTGCAGGTGAAGGAGCGGAGGGGAGAGAAAGAGAATCCTCTGCTCTTTTGTCTCTGTGGGCCAGATCTGGCCCATGGGCCATAGTTTGCCCACGGCTGGGTTAGGGAGTGATTAGGCTAGCAGGCAGGTGAGCAGTTGGGAGCCAGAAGTCCTGTATTGTGAGAGGGATGTCCGATTTCCCATTTAGACTCAATCCTACCTGGATCAAGATTAAATGGGCAGTCAAATATCCCTCGAGAGATACCAGATTGGAGAGGGTACAGGTTGGGCTGAGGGACAACCCTTCCCTTGCACAAATTTCGTGCACTGGGCCTCTAGTATAGTATATAGGCTCTTTAACTAATGGCATGCATTTGATTTTACCTTTAGAACTAAACTTCCTTTTCATGTGAGTTGATTATTGAAAAATAGAAAGTTATTATAGATTTACCAATTGTGTAGACAAAATTAAGTAAATAAATGATGAAAATGAAATAAATAGAATAATCCTTTGCATTCAAAACATGCCTTTATAGTTTATTGTAACCAAGGAAATAGGATTTCAAAATAGAAACATGCACAGACATTACACCAAAAACAATTAACTACAACTATAATGGATTTTCTATGGGTTACTAAGAAGCTCTGTTCCATATTCACCCTTTTATTCATTGCTTGTAATCAATTTGAATTTGAAATCAACTGCAGAGTTCAAATAGTAAACGTTTTACTGGAAACAGCATCTTTCTCTCTTATGATCATCTCTGAATTTACCCTAATTATTTTATTTGGATAAAAAAAAGATTATTGTTGTCACCCTTTGGTTCCTTTTTCATTCAAGCTCTGATCAGCTATCCAATATATTTGATATGTTGTTTAAAGCATTTTCTTTTTAAGAAGACTTTGGTTTAACTCATTTTATGTATTTAAATGGATTTTTAAATTTATTTCTCACAATAATGATGGATAATTAAATTATAGTTGAAATGGATGGTTAGAGGAAAATCAATCAAAACACATTAAATATTAATTGAATGGGGAAAAGGGATAAGCAAAAGAAAAAAAAACCAACTAAGCAACATTAAAGCAACACAACTAAAAGCCCTAACTATAAGAAATCATGCAATTCTGGTGTGATGAGAAAAGATAAAATAAACAATATTATTTTTATTTTTCTCCAACAGAGAACTACATAAGGGGAAACTAATAAAGTAAATATTATATAACTACTAGAGGACTACCAAGAGTTCATTTCAAATAGAACCTAATTTATAGGATATCTTATATGTCTCCATAGTTCTCAGTTATGCTTAATTAAATTTTTATTATTTAAATGAGATCACTGCTTTGTGTCTAAGATCACTTTGTTTTCTCCTTCAGCTGTAACTTAGAAGCTAATTGTCATTCTATTATACTCTTTTCAGTCACTTATATCTATTCCTGACTTGCCTCTTAACCAGTGTCAAATGGTTGCCAGTCTGGGAATATTCCAACAAAATAACTTTAGATCCTTTAGTGAGAAAGTTTTCCCAGCATTTATTATTTGTTGCCTTGGGAATATAGCTCACCAACTTTATTTTACTTCCCATAGCCTTGTTCCTAAATCTCTTAGTAGTTCACATTTTTACCATCATAACAGATGGCATTACTAGAATTTAAGACACTTGAAGTTCTGAGTATCAGTGTGTTTATGGATGGATGTATATAAATTTTAACAACATACAATTTAGGATATAATGGCTACATAAAGAAGTGCACATTCATTTACTAAAATAGATTCATGTTTGTAATCTAATATTTATTAAGTTAAAGCAAAAAAAAAAAAAAGATGCTTCTGTTCCTGGATGCCCAATATGCAGTTAGAACTCAGAACTCTTTAAAAATATATATGTTTTATTGACTTTTTACAGAAAAGAAGGGGGAGGAATAGAGAGTTAGAAACCTTAATGAGGGAGAAACATCTATCAGCTGCCTCCTGCACACCCCTCACTGGGGATGCGCCTACAACCAAGGTACATGCCCTTGACCAGAATTGAACTTGGGACCCTTCAGTCCACTGGCTGACGCTCTATCCACTGAGCCAAACCGGTTAGGGCAGAACTCTTCAAAATCTCTCATTATGTTTTGGATAGTAAAAGTCTGGCTCTGGAAAATGGCTCACAAAATTCCAAATGGTCTGGCTACCCTCATATCTCTTATATTGCATTTCTCTCTTTTCACTCACTCACTTTCATGCATACTAGTGGTCTTAGTACTTGCTCACTTTTATGCACACTAGTGGTCTTAATACTCGCTCATTTTTATGCATATTAGTGGTCTTAATACTTCTGAACACGGAGGCATATATTTTTGATGTAGTGCCCTTGCTCTACTGTTTACTGTGTTTAAATTATTAGAAACACACAAAGAAACTAATCCTATATAATAAAGCATAATATGCTAAGTGTCTGGTCATCCTGTGGTCTTTTCAACCAATCAAAGCATAATATGCTAATGATATACTAAGGCTGCTTAACTGTTCATTTTGAAATGCACTGACTACCAAGGGGCAGACAGTTGACTGGGCAACAAGTTGCTATGGCATGCACTGACCACAGGTGGCAGATGCTCTGACCAGTAGGTTAGCTTGCTACTGGAGTCTGACCAATCAGGACTGAATGAGATGGGCCAGAGACACCCTAACCCTCCACATTCTTTCCCTGACTAGTCAACCCCCTGCATCCCTCCCAGGTCCTGATTGTACACTGGTGGGATCCCTCAGCCTGACCTGTGCCCTTTGGAAATCCGGAACTCCTCAGGAATGTTGGAGAGATGGTTTCAGCCCAATCCCACAGGCCAGGCCAAGGGGCCCCACTGGTGCACAAATTCATTCATTGGGCCTCTAGTCCATTATAAAAACATAGAGTGTTAACAGAATCAAATTCAGAAATGACCCAGAAGTTGAAGATATAATATAGGAATGTCAAATCTATAATAATAAAAGTGTAATATGCTAATTAGACTTGACAGCCAAATGACTCTCTAGACACCCTTCCAGATGAACTCCTGGATGAAGCCACAGCTGTGAGGGCTGAGCCCTTGCAAAAATTTCATGCATCAGGGCTCTAGTTAATTATCCTAAATAATAAAGAGGTAAGATGCAAATTGATCCTCACGCCCTCACAAGATGTCTGCCTATGACCAGGCCTGCAGGGGGATTAGTGAGGGATGACCAAATGACTGAATAAGAAGGCTGTGTGGGGCGACCAGGCTGGCAGGGGGTTAGTGAGGGATAACCAAACAATTGAAAAGCAGGCAGTGTGGGGCAACAAGACTGGCAGGGGAGGGGGAGTGTCAGTTAGGGTGATCAGGCCAGCAGGGATGGGGCAGTTGGGGGTGACCAGGCTGGCAGGGAAGGCAGTAAGAGGTGACGAGGCCACCAGGGGCAACTAGGCAGTGGGGGAGGCAGTTGGGAGTGACCAGGCCAGCAGAGGGGTAGTTAGGGGCAACCAGTCCAGTGGGAATGGGCAGTTGGGGGCTATTAGGTTGGCAGGTGGGGGGGGGCAGTGAGGGGCACCTAGACTAGTGGGGGGGGGGCAGTTAGGGGTGACCAGGCTGGCAGAGGGTGGCAGTTGGGGGAAACCAAGCTGGCAGGGACGGCAGTGGGGAAAGTTAGGGGTGACCAGGCAGAGAGGCAGGTGAATAATTAGGAGCAATTGTTCAGGATTGTGAGAGGGATGTTTGACTGCCGGTTTAGAGGATCTGTCCTAAACTGGCAGTCAGACATCCCTCAAGGTGTTCCAGATTGGAGAGGGAGCAGGCTGGGTTAACCCCCACACCCCCTCACCCCATTCATGAATTTCATGCACCGGGCCTCTAGTATTTATATATTTCAGGAACTTGTGGAAAAGATGGATAATGTGCAATAATGCATGGGGATTTTAGCAAAATGAAAGATATTTTTTTTTTTTTTTTTTTTTTTTTAAATATATTTTATTGACTTTTTACAGAGAGGAAGAGAGAGGGATAGAGAGTTAGAAACATCGATGAGAGAGAATCATCGATCAGCTGCCTCTTGCACATGCCCCACCGGAGACATGCCCGCAACCAAGGTACATGCCTTTGACCGGAATCGAACCCGGGACCCTTCAGTCCGCAGGCCGACGCTCTATCCACTGAGCCAAACCGGTTTCGGCGAAAGATATTTTTAATGCTAGAATTAAAAAAAAAAATAATACATTATATTTAACATTATAAATTATTTTCTTAGACATAATAGAAGATTGCACTCATGTGAGAAAGATAGTAAATAAACTGATAAAACAGGCCCATAAAAATTATCTGAACTAAAATAAAGAAACAGAGTGAGAAAAACTTTATGCACACTGTGTAAGAGCTATTGGATGATACCAAATGACCTAGCACACATATAACTAAAAATTGAGAAGACAGGGAGGATGGGGGATAATTTTTCATTTCATTAAAAAATAAATATGAATGTTTCAATTTTATTGAAAGGCATATTCAAAATATCTGAAATCTGAAAACATAATAAAACACACAGGGGCATTCTAGTCAAAATTACTTTTGAAACTCAGCTATTTTTTTTTTTTTGTAAGTTTCTCATTTGACATAAGATTTATATCAGTTAGTGATTCTGAATGTTTCAGAATGTATTTATTGACCACGATTGTTAAAATAAACATGCAGGCTAAAATGACATTATTATTTTTAATTATTAACTATTCACTAAATAAATGCAAGTTATCAAAGCAATATATGCATTCTTCTAAAAATTATTTTTTTATATAATGCGTATGGAATCAAATAAACTCAGGAAAGATGAAGCCACATTTAGCAAGATGATATTTAATTATGAAAAAATTTGAAACATTCATATGTGGTTCATTTATTTGTGATAACTTTGGGATGCGATTTTTATATATAGCCTTTTATTAATCACAACTAGAGGAACGGTGCACGAATTTCATGTACTGGGAGATATCCCTCAGCTCAGCCTGCACCCTCTCCAATCTGGGACCTCTCAGACATCCCTCTCACAATCTGGGATTGCTGGCTCCTAACTACTCACCTGCCTGCCTCCCTGATTGCCCCTAACCATTTCTGCCTGCCATCCTGATAGCCCCCTAACCACTCCCCTGCCAACATGATTGATACCTAACCACTCCCCTGACAGCCAGATCACCCCCAACTTTCCTCCCCTGCAGGCCTGGTCACCCTCAACTGTTCTCCCTTAATGGACATCCTGTGCAATGTGGGGGTAGCCATCTTGTGACAACATGGGAGTGGCCATCTTGTGGCAGCCATCTTGTGATGACTTGGGGGAGGCTATCTTGTGATGCAAGAACATGAAAGTCAATTTGCATATTACCTCTTGATGATATAAGATTATTTTCAGCCATATTGTCAACTGTGAGAATAGAAAAATGCATGCAGGATAAAGTTACCATGAGAAAAGAATCTTTGCATTGAGTTTCTTTCAGAAGAGTATATGTCAATCATTTTTATTTCAATATGCACTAATTGGTAGGTGACACAACATTGACACTGAGTGCTTTCAAATTAACTACCATATTTAGATGTTCTATATTAACATGATGGACAGTATAATATTAAATAGATTTTCAAAACAAAATTAGACATGAAAATAGCAGTTTTCTGTTAATGTACACTTCTAGATTGACAGTTTTAATCTTTTCTCTGCCTGCCCATAATGAATGTTCAGAGATCCTGTCATAGAAACTGACCTCCACAATTCAGTTTTTAAAGCAGTAAAGACTTTAAGAGATGATATACTTATCAAAGATTAGAGGATAATAAGAAGAATTAAGTAATTAGGTCTATGTATCAATGGATTAAATAAAGATATTTTTCTCCATCAACTTCAATTAAACTATATTTTGATAAACCCTTTAATTTTAAAAATTATTATTAAATTAAATAAATGAAAATTTTGAATAGTTTTATTTAAATAATGAACATTTTGAAACAAATAAATATATTTTTAAATATATTTTATTGATTTTTTTACAGAGAGGAAAGGAAAGGGATAGAGATCTAGAAACATCAACCAGCAGCCACCTGCACCCCTCCTAAAGAGAATATTCCTGCAACCAATGTACCTGACCGGAATTGAATCTGGGACATTTCCACAGACCAATGCTCTATCCACTGAGCCAAAACAATTTCAACAGAAATAAATGTCTTAATATAAATTGATATGTTTGAAATTTCTTATAAAATGTTATTGATTTTAAAGGTTAATTGTTTATAACAATATTTTAAACATTCTGATATGAGAGGCAAATTTGTTTTGTTTTCAAGTCATACCTACTTAGTTTTATGTCAGCCTTTTGCAAAATTTTTATTAATATCTCAGTCAACCTTAGTAAGTTATCAAATACTCCTGAACTATCCATAAATTTAACTTTCTATCTAGAGTGTCTAATTTAAAGGAAGCTTACGTTTTTAAAAACTATAGATTAACTATAGTCTTATTTATAATTCACACTTTATTTTCAAAGAGATTATTTTGTCAATGAAGAAAACATATATAAAAAACTACATAATGGTTTCATTGAAATAATATGCTTTATTATCATTAAGATTTCAAACTACTTATCTTTATTATAGAAACAAGAAATGTTTTTATCATCCAAAATATCGACATTAATATCTATATATATGTAAGACAAATAATCCTTCATATAATAAATTTCACATTTGTGAAGCATTTTTAAAAATTATCCCATTGGCATTTATATCATTAAGATTTCTTTACATCTTTAATAGTATTCCTTTTCTTGGCTATTTTTTTCTGATTTGGCACAAAAAAATAAAAACACACATTTGCATAATACATACAATATCAGTTGATAACATCTCTCCTATTCATCCTCAAATGTTTCTATTTATCTGAAATAAAATATATTTCAAGGACAGTATAGCTGACTTACAGAATTAAACTTGAATTAACAGCAAAGCTATGGTTAATTAATATGAAACCTAATATTTCAAATTGATATTATTACACTCTATTGATTTATGGTGAATTATTTTTGATGAAAGGTTTGGTTTGAGTGAGTCTACTTCAATCATATCCTTATCCTAATGTAACAAAAACAAATGCTGGCCTGCCTGCCACTACAAAATCCAAACTCTTGAGACAGCTGCTGATGCAAAAGGAAAGATGTTTTATTCAGGTACCCAGACCTGGGAGAACTGTGGACTCCTGTCTCAAAGACCACCCCCTCTTTCTGATCAAGTGTACTGGTTTTTATTGGAGTAGGGAGTGGAGGACATTGGCTTACTGGCTATGAGAACCTACTGCTGTGCCATCTTGGCCAACAGGGGAGACTCCCCAAGGCCTGCAGGTGCTGCAGGCCTCAGCTTGCCTCTCTGCTGGACACAGCACTTGCACATTCAGAGGACCTGGTTGGAGTCTCTGGGCACCCCTGGATTCCACCTCGCCTAGTGTCTTCTGGGCAGCCTCCACATGGCCTGCCCCTCCAGAGCAGCCAGCCAGACCCATGCTCGGTCTGATGGCTCTCTAAGCTATCACTAAGGCATGACCCTTAGTTTAGGGTGTGCCCTTTTATTTTTAAAGTATACATTTTCCTCAGATTCAAATGCTTGAAATACTCAGCAAGATCTCCACTCTGGCTGTCTTGTAATAGCATGTCTCTCAGCATTGCATGACTCTGGTATCTTCTTTCACCTCTCAGCTGATCTCTTTGTGCAGTCTTATATGTTCATTCCTGGCCTTAACCAATGATCCATGATAAAGTCTTGCTCGGATTTCTGAGCCTCCTTTTATAACATCGCAGCCCTTTCTGATTTCCTGCCTAGACAATTCTAACCATGTTACCAGCTCCTACTGTGATCTTTGCTTTCACACTTACTAGTAGTGAGAGAAATAACTTGTGCACCATTCCTATACTGACATTGAGAAAGAATTCCAGAAGTAAAGTTGGTCAGATTGTTTAAGTAAATTCATGTGTTTTTTTTATCTTTTCCAAGATCATGGTTGTTCAAGATATGAAAATACTTAACCCAATATATGATTTTTATGTTGGATATCTTTTATTTATAAGTTGGATACCCTATATTCACCTGATAGAAATAGAACTAAACTATATTATTTTCAGATAATTTCTGTTAAATTAGTTAGCAAAAATATTAAAATAAATGTGATACATATTATATGTAAGGTATAGAATATCTTAATACCATCATAATATGAATATAGATAACTATATTTTGTTAGAGTTTGCATGATGGGAAAATTAAAAATTTCTCTAATATGTTAAATTAATTCATAGGCACTTTTAGGTAAAATATAATTTTATTTAAAAATACTTTATGTCGAGAGACCGAAGCAAGATGGCGGCCCAGGGAGTCTCCTGGGCCGCCATCTCCTCAACAATTTGGAAATAAACAACAGATAAAACCAAAAGGGATCGCACCAGACCCACAGGAAAGCTGGCGAAATGGGAAGGCTACATCTAAACGCAAAGCAGGACGTCGCTGCTGCCATGTGGAGTTTAAAACTACAGCGAAACTGAACCTGCCGGAGCCGCTGCCGCCGGGAATGAGGGAAGCCAGACCTCGCTCCGCCCCGGGGCCCAGGGAGTGGGCCAGCCCCGCCGGCCGCCACGGGAGCTGATGGGGGCCTACGCCGCCGCAGCCACCGCCACCGCCACAGCAGCGCCTTCGGCTCCTGCCTGGACGAGAAGCCCGTGAGCGCGACCTCCCAGCCCGCTCGCAGTGCTGGAGAGAAGCGGGTGCCAGGACTCGGGCCCCCGCACTCGCCGCTGCCGGGCGGGCGAAGAGATGGTGTAGTATCTCCCCGCCGGCCCAGCCCCCGCGCTTACTGTGCAGGCGAAGAAATCGCACAGCGGCTCCCCGTCTGCAACCAGCCCAGAAGTGGGAAAACTAAACTAGACACCAAGCAGGGCGCCGCCGCCGCCATGTGGAGTTTAAAACTACAGCGAAACTGAACCTGCCGCTGACACTGGAAATGAGGGAAGCCAGACCTCGCCCTGCCCCGGGGCCCAGGGAGTGGGCCAGCCCTGCCACCACTACGGGAGCTGAAGGGGGCCTACCCCGCCGCCGCTGCCACCTCCGCCGCCTGGGCCGCTGCCGCCGCGCCTTCACCGCGCCTTCGCTGCGCCTTCGGCTCCTGCCTGGACGAGAAGCCCATGAGCGTGAGCAAGACCTCCCAGCCCGCCCACAGTCATAGAGGAGCGGGCACAGCGTCCCCCCTCCCGCACAACCAGCTCGCCCCAGAAATGGGAAGGCTACAGTTAGACACCAAGCAGGGTGCCGCAGCTGCCATGTGGAGTTTAAAACTACGGCGAGCGGAGGACTGAGAAGGTGGGGCAGTTCTGTACCGTGCTGCCTTCCACTGGTTAAGACCTCCAAGAGCAAAGGCCTACCGAGGTGAGGATGCCCCTACTGTCACCTGTAGAGGGGCAGCACTGAGCTGGCCAATATTTGTGGTGGTGCTGCTTGTCCTGGCTCAGGGGAAGCGTTCCACTAAGTCTGAAAGACTAAGACATCGCGGGGACTCTCCGCCACCGCCCGCGGCCTGCTCTGCCAGGCCTTCGCGCACGCTGTGCTGGCGCTGCGCCTTCCGTTGGCAGACCCCGGAGAATCCTCTCTCCGCTGCCACATGGCCAGGCCAAAGCATCAGACACTACCACCACGCGGATTTTAAAACTACAGGGGAAATTGAGCCACAGGAGCTACCATCGCTGCCGCACCCACTGCCGCCCCCAAGAATGGGAATCCACCGAAATCAGAGCTCACTACACACCGGGCTCATAGAGAGTGTGGCTTCAGAAATTAGCCTCTGCATCCACAGAAGCTCCACATCCGCAACAAAGAGGACGCGATGGAGGGCGGACTCTCCCCATGCAGCCATCACAGCCCGCCCACAATCTTCCCAGCACACCCACCATGCTGGGAGGGAGATGGAGCGCGCTGGTGAGGAAATGGCACGGTGCCTTCCATTACCCACTCAGGCGAGCCCATCCTCCGATGCCACATGGCCAAGCCGAAGCTCTCACCACCACCGCCATGTGAACTTTAAAACTACAGTGGTAATTGAACCACAGGAGTGACCGTCAATATTGCACCTGGCACCGCCACTCGCCACTGGCGCCGAGAATAAAGGAAATCCACCAAGAACAGAGTTCACCACGCCTTGGGCTCAGGGAGTGGGCGACCTCAGAACTTAGCCTCCATGTCTGCAGCTGCTCCGCTCCCACACCGAACGAGACACCGTCGAAGGTGGTCCCCCCGCCTGCAACCATCTCAGACCAACTGCAGCTGTCCCAGCCTGCCCCCCATGCTAGCAAGGAGCTCCGAGTGTCCCAGGGGGCCGAGTGCCCCGGGTGAGCCGAGTGTCCCAGGGGGCCATGTGCCCCGGGTAAGCCGTACCCCCCAAAGGGGAAGGGGGAAGGGTGTCCCGGGTGAGCCGGGTGTCCCAGGGGGCCGAGTGCCCCGGGTGAGCCGAGTGTCCCAGGGGGCCGAGTGCCCCGGGTGAGCCGAGTGTCCCAGGGGGCCGAGTGCCCCGGGTGAGCCGAGTGTCCCAGGGGGCCGAGTGCCCCGGGTGAGCCGAGTGTCCCAGGGGGCCGAGTGCCCCGGGTGAGCCGAGTGTCCCAGGGGGCCATGTGCCCCGGGTAAGCCATACCCCCCAAAGGGGAAAGGTGTCCCGGGTGAGCCGTGTGTCCCAGGGTGCCGAGTGCCCCGGGTGAGCCGAGTGTCCCAGGGGGCCGAGTGCCCCGGGTGAGCCGAGTGTCCCAGGGGGCCGAGTGCCCCGGGTGAGCCGAGTGTCCCAGGGGGCCGAGTGCCCCGGGTGAGCCGAGTGTCCCAGGGGGCCATGTGCCCCGGGTAAGCCGTACCCCCCAAAGGGGAAGGGGGAAGGGTGTCCCGGGTGAGCCGTGTGTCCCATGGGGTCGAGTGCCCCGGGTGAGCCGAGTGTCCTAAGGGAAGCAGTGGGTCCCAGGGGAAGGGGCGGTGAAAACCAGAGGAGGAGCGGACTCTATTCATATGAGCCTGAGATGGTCACCATAAAACAAGCAGATTGTCAAATGACAGGGGGGAGGGGAAGGAGACCTGGGGGGAGACAGGAGAACAACCGAGGGACTGGTATCCATGAACATAAGTACAACCAATGAACACAAAACTCTGGGGAGGGAGGGCATAAATGGGTGGTGAGGGGGGGCAATGGTAAACTATGTACACAGAAAATACCTTAATAAAATAAAATTAAAAAATAAATAAATAAATAAATAAATAAAAGTTCACAAATTAAAAAAAAATAAAATAAAATAAAATAAATTGATGCAAACATAAAAAAAAAAAATAAAAAAATAAAAATACTTTATGTCAAATAAAGAACACTAAAGAATCTGTATATGAATACAGCTATGTCTATGTTTGTGTATGCTTTGCAATAATAGGGTTTTCTCTATGGTACCAGAACCTCTCTTTTTTTCCTTTGTTGTATTAGAAAACACTCTTTAATAATCTGACTTTTGGTTTTATCACATATAAATTGAAAATTGAGATGATACTTTTTACTTAAATATTAAATAATTTGCTAAATAAATCAAAATTAATATCATTTTTTAAGAAAAATTTGTATTATTATCAAAGCAATGCTAACTTTACAATGTTTTTGGCTTTTTTTTAAGTACCAGTGAAGGTTAGATTTGGATTAATGTAAATAATTTAGAAAAATTTAAAAGGCACCCAATGGAATTAAATATATATATATATATTACCCTAACTATATTAAATATATATATTAGTATATATATATATATATATATATATATATATATATATATATATATACTAACTAATAAAAAGGGTCATATGCAAATTAACCATCACACTATCAAAAATATGGCGGTGCCCATAGCCACAAGATGGAGGCACCCAGTCCTCTCAGCCCTGCTGGAGTCCCCCAGAAATGGGGTCGGCCACTGAGAGTGGGCAGCATGAGCCGCCTGGTGAATGATTGCTTCATTGCCTCAGTGACAAGGCAAGCGGTCCATCCTGGCCATGGAGGGCCTTTGGGCAGCGGGCACAGAGCAGCCGGGGAGGGGATGGAAACGCTTGTGTTGTGGCCCTGATGGCGAGGAAAGCATTCTGCATCTGGCCGTGGATGGGCCTCTGGCCAGGCCGGGGCATGGAACACTTGCATCATAGCCCTGACAATGATGCAAGCATTTTGTGCCTGGCTGTGGAGGGTCTCTGGGCTGCGGAGAGCCTCTGGGCAGCTGACGCAGAGTGACCAGGCCCTGCAGAGAACTACTGGCACACGCATTTGTGCACAGGGCTACTAGTGTATGTATATTTGTACTTATTCTCTAGTAAAAATATGATAAAATGGTTATTTATTTAAAATATGATAAAATGTCTATTTAAAATATGCAAAGAAATAAAAAATGACAAATCATTAATTACTGAAAAATATTTACTAAGATTAATTAAGAACATCTTATAATAATACAGTTTGAGCAAATATCTAAAAATATAGTAAAAGGAATGTTAAATTTACATGAAAATATATATTCTATTATTTTAAAATATCTCATCAATTAGAATTTTATTTACATATTAGTGACTTGTTGCACAAATTCGTGCATGGGTATGGTCCCTAAGGCCTTGCCAGTGATCCAGGCCAAAGCCTCCCTTTGTTCCATGCAGTCCCCTGGTGGTCAGCACGCATCATAGCAAGTGATCAAACTCCCAATCTCCCAAACTCCTGAAGAGACATTTTGGATGTTAGTCTTTTAGATACATAGATAACAACTGTATAATATACTAGGACCTAATAAACTTAAATATATCATTGAATTACTTGAGACTCAGTCCACTCAATATCAAGATTCAAATGCAGAGTTGAACAATACTAATATCCATATATAAAATATTTGAATATCACATATTTGGCTGTATATATGCACAATTTTATTCATTATTTAATAATGTGATTTATATAGTGCAAAGTAAAATAAAAGCACAATTTATGATTCATTTTTTATATATTTAAAACAATTTTCTAATACATATGTTATAGAACTTATCATTTTAGGTTCTAAAGAATGAAAGAAAATCTGTCTCATCTCCTCTCGAATGCTGAGCATCATGGAAATTATATGTTCACACTTTTGTATCCTCAGAAACAGGTTAGACTATGTAAAATGGGTATCAAAGATGGCTTTAAAACATATGACTAGCCATGGAAAAAGATTAAAGATTCAAGCATGTATTTTATGAATATTTTTGGTATAGAAGTGAAATAAATATCTAAACTAAGAGATTCAAAGTTTTAGTGTTTTTGAGGGGAAAAAGGAAACATCATGCTACAAGTAGGTTGATGTCAAAGTTTCTGATTAATTTTATTTATTGGATTCTTCTATATCAGGTAAAGTAAAATGATTCTTGGTTTGTTGAGAAAAATACAAACAAACAAGCAAACAAACAACATTTCCCACAAAATAGCTATGAAATCATGTACCCAGAAAATGTTTAGAATCATTTTTAAGCAAGCTGCTATGTTAATATCCAAAATATAAAATGATTCTACAAAGCTGCCAAGGTATAAGATAGATGTGGAAATTGAGCACACAGTTTGCTTGATGTTTGATATATTTTTTCACCTCCAAGATGAACTAGTATCCTAAGGAAATGAGTTTGAATATCATTGAAATTCAGCTCCTAATATTAAAGGCATATATGAAAAAACTAGTTGGGGGCATATATATATTTTTTCTAAATTAGCTCCCTAGAGTTCATTATTGAGTCAACGTTGCCAAAAAGGTAAAATATATGTAAAGTAAATCAGAAATAGTAAATAGTAATCTAGGAAAAAATGTGTGTAATAACAAAAAAGCAACAACTTCACAATATAACATTTTCCTCATGGTGATATTTGAGAGGTAATAAGTACAGAATGGGTAAAAATAGGTTTACAGTTGTAAGTGAAACAGTTTATTCTTGTATTATTTTCCATACTACAATTGTAGAACTACTTTTGGCCCATGCTGTGTATAGGCTATATTAATGGGTAATCTCAATGTTTTTACTTAGGTTATTTGAAAATTCTAAAGTTTTCATAAGTCATGTCAAAATAGAATTCAGATGTACTCAACATTCTGATTAATAGCTTATTTGACTAAAAGTAACAGACTCTAGGCCACAGAAGCTTTATTTATTTGTTCAGTTGAAAACCAGCTGAATTTCCAAAAGTAATACTTTTATATTTCCAACCAAGCCTGAATAATGAAGTTGACTTGGGGGTTATCCCTTACTTTATTTTTTTATATGGGCCTGGAAATTGAGCTCTGCCACTAAAACTGAGCTATTGATAACTATACATTTTAGCTGGAGGGTAACATCTTCAGACCTGGGTTTCAAGTTCCAAGAATCATTAACAAGTATATTTTTATCCATTTATTAAAATAAAATAGTTGAAAATAATTCTAAAGTTAAAATATTAGTTCTCCTTAGCTTAGTGTTAAGTATTTGAAAAGTAAAGAAAATCTATTGTGCAAAAAACAAAACATTATTTAAAGTTAACTGCTTTTGGACATTCACTTGCTCCCAGCAACATTTTTGTCAATTTCATATCTGATTTGACAGAACATTTTGTGCTGTAATCATTAGCTATTAAAACACAACAACTTAGACATTTGGATAAGCAATGATTTGGCTAAAGATATGGAAGTTTCATTTCCATGCTTTGGTTAATTTTACCTACAACTTTTCATTAACATTTTTAAAATGGCCAAATAGTTTTTTGTAACTGGATTTGGAAAACAATTTTTGTGACTCTAACTGTTCAAAAACAGAAAGTCATTTTTGCTCCAAAACAAAAATATTTAAAAATGTTTAAGTTTTGTAAAACTCTGTTCTCTCCATCCTCTCTCTTTCCTTCCTCCCTTTTTCTCTTTTCTTCCTTCTAACCTTCTTTCCTTACTTCTGTTTTGCCTTTGTGTTATTTCATTTCTATCTTTTCTTCCTTCTTTTATATGTACCTCTTTTTTATGATTTAATCTATTTTCAAAAACTAATGTCCCTTTTTATGTTAGGTATTATTTTTGTTTCTAGGATAGCAATTGCCATTTTTATACAAGTACTCATATAATCATTATGTGTTTGAGTTTGAGCTCTTTCACATTATTCTATGCCTACATCTAGCTTGAAACTTCTTGAAGTAAATTATTATTGATTCTTATCACTCATAAGCCCAAAATTTCTAACACATTTAGGGCATCAATAGCTCATGTATTGGTAGAATCAACATCATTAAAATGTCCATACTACCCAAAGCAATCTATAGATTTATTGCAATCACCATTAAAATACCAATGGCATATTTCACCGACCTAGACAAAATACTCCAAACATGTATATGGAACCAAAAAATGATCCCGAATAGCTGCAGCTATCTTGAGAAAGAAGAACAAAGCCAGAGGAATCACAATACCAGATATCAAGTTACACTACAAAGCCACTGTCCTCAAACAGCCTGATACTGCCAAAGGGCAGGCATATAGATCAATGGAATTGGACAGAGAACCCAGAAATCAACCAAACCATTATGCTCAATTAATATTTAACAAAGGAGGGAAGAGCATACAACGGAGTCAAGACAATCTCTTCAAAAAATGATATTGGAAAAATTGGACAGGTACATGCAAACAAATGAAACTCGACCAACAACTTAAATCTTACAGAAGAATAAACTCAAAATGCATAAAAGACTTAAATGTAAGTTGTAAAACCATAAAAATCTTAGAAGAAGCTATAAGCAGTTAAATTTCAGACAACTCTTGTAGCAATATGTTTACAGATACATCTCCTAGGGCAAAGGAACTAAGGAGAAAATCTTAAAAATGGGACTGCATCAAAATAAAAAGTTTGTGCACAGCAAAATAAACCTTCAATAAAATGAAAAGAGAGCCTATTGCATGGGAGAACATATTTTCCAATGCTACATCCAATAAAGTGTTAATTTCCAAAATATATAAGGGACTCATACAACTTGATAAAAGGAAGAAGAAAACAATTAAAATATGGGCAAAGGACCTAAATAGACACTTTTCCAAACTGAACATGAAGATGGCCAAGATACATGAAAAATTAGTCAAAGCCACTAATCATCCAAGAGATGCAAATTAGAATGACAATGAGTTATTATCTCACACCTGTTAGAATGGCTACCATCAACAAATCAACCGAAAACAAGTGCTAGTGAATATGTGGGAAAAGGGGACCCTAGTATATTGCTGATAAGAATGCAGACTGGTGCAGCCACCGTGGAAAACAGTTTGGCGTTTTAAAAATAAAAAATAAAAATTGGAACTCCCATTTAACCCAGTGATCCCACTTCTAGGAATGTATACTAAGAAACCCGAAACACCAATTGGAAAGAATATATGCACCCCTATATTCATAGCAGCAAAATTTATACTAGCTAAGATTTGGAAACAGTCCAAGTGCCCATCAGTAGATGAGTGGGTAAAAAGGTCATGGTACATTTACACATGGAATACTATGAGGCTGTAAAAAGAGATAGCTGTTAACGTTTTCAACAGTATGGATGGATCTGGAGAATATTATGCCAAGTGAAATAAGCCAGTCAGAAAAATATAATTATCACATGATCTTACTCATATGTGGAGTCTAATAAATAAAATAAACTGATGAACAAAATAGATGGAGAGACATAGAAGCAGGGAACAGATTGTGGAATTGCAGAGGGAAGTCAGGTATGGTGGGGGCGTGGGGAATGATTAGCAAAGGAACTTATGCATATCTGCACAGCCTATGACCTAGAGTGGTGAAGGCCTCAGAAGGGTATGTGCAGGTTGGAGGGGCTCAATGGGAAAACAACAACCAATGAGCAAAGGGTACATCTTTAATAATTTTAATAATAAAGATACATTTTTAAGAAAGAAAAGAAACATACTAATCAAATAATTGAGATTATAGAACTGTGAAACATCTAAATAATTAATAGCAATTTATATATTTATGTAGTAATATTAACCTTAAACAGATGAACAATTTTGAAAATGCTTCTAAAACATATACTACTTTTATAACAGCAATACATTATGTGAATGTAACTGACACATATAGGCCTGAATGTGCACAGATATATAAATGCACACATATACATATACTAGAGACCCGGTGCATGAAATCTATACATGGGGGGAACACTCAACCCAGCTTGCTATGATGCTAGCATTCCATGCCCCGGCCAGCCTCTGGCCAGAGGCCTGCCCTCCCTTCATCCCTCCGTGGACCAGGGTACATGGAACACTGGGGCTCATCACCAAGGAGTTGATACCAGCGTCCAGTGCTCTGGCTGCTATGGGTGCCACCATCTTTATGACAGAGTGATGGTTAATTTGCATATTATCCTTTTATTAAATAGAATATTTTCACTATGTTTTTATCATCTCAAAATGTCCTTCCATTTTTCTACTTTTTTTCACATTTAATCTAAATTATACACTGAGTGGCCAGATTATTAAGATCTCTGAAAGCATAAAAATTTGGCCACTCAATGTATATCCTATATAATGAAAGGCTAATATGGAAATTGTCCCCTCTAGAAGGAGTTCGAGGAGCAGGCAGGCCAGCCAACCGCCCATGTCCCCTCCCCTCCCCCTGGCCAGGCTGGCCGGACTCCAACTATGCATTCAGAGATCATAATAATCTGGCCACTCAGTGTACATTCTTGACTCAAACTACTCTATTAGTCCTCGCCTTTTTTTTGTAGATTAAATCCCCTGAAAAATACTTTATTTACAGAATTTAATTAAAAGGTACCTTGAATATAGGCACATTCTATTTTACTGTTTATATACTATTTTTAATTTCAAATAACAACATTTCACTGTTCCAGTTATTCAGAAGTGAGAATTGACTCCTCATTGACATAAATCAACATTCTGTGCTAACACTAGTACACTATTACAAAAAGATAAAAATAAAAATAAGACTTCACCAGCCAGCCAAGATGCTGACATTTGATTACAGATGGTGCCCATGGACAGTGATGTTCAGCTGATTCGGCAGTGATTCAAGGCCGCTCTTCTCTGTGGACCTGCCCTTTGGGTCTTTATGCACATTCACTTTGAGAAAGAAATACTTCCTGATTTTTATTTTGTCTAAACCCACACCCTTTATCAGACTGAGTAGCACATAAATTCTTGCAATGGCCTGTGGTTGTCCATGTTGAAAACCAGATTTTCTTCATGCTTGCATTGCTTTAAAATACACTACCACTTAGTTCATTTGCTTTCATGATAATAGGTATATTCATTAAAAATGTATGTTGATAGGCCCTGGCCGGTGTACTCAGAAGTTAGAGTGTTGACTGGGAATTGAACCTACAACACTTCGGTCCATGAGTTCTCACCTTTTTATTACCACTCACATTCTCACTTCTATTCCTACTTTGTCTATAACACAGAATCCAATTTTCTAAGTCTTTTCTGGCTGATTTTCCCTTGGCTGTGTCCTTTGCTGTTTTCTATGATTATAACAATTTTCTAAACTATCACTTTCTCACCATTCATCTCTTTTCCTAAAAGTTTACTAGAGATTAATTTTACTTTAGAAATCCCAAGTTGATAAAAAAAAATACTCTGTTTGCCCAAATATGCATTTTATAAATTGCAAATATTTTTTCCTGAATTATTTGACAGAAAATAGACTAAAAGTGTATAGTAAAAAAGTTAGGGGCAAAAGGAGCTTCCAGATTAAAAGGTGTTTTTTTGGACATTATGGGAACTTGTGATATCTACTTCCCAAAAGGATTTTTAGAATTGAAGAGACTCATCTCTCTGATAGATTAGGTGCAATTTTGCCTGGAGGCAGGTGACAGAAGAGATAGTCCATGTACTGTGATATGAAATAAGGAATAATAGGTTTTGAGTACCTTACAACAGCAGTTCATTACTTTCTTTCTCTCCCAGAATTTTGTAAGATGTCGAGGCTTTGGATATATGATTGTGTCATCAAGCAACTTTTGGACTTAGCTAGAATTTCCACAGACCTGACCTTATCAGAATTTGTGAAATATTACACCATCTTCTGATGTAGGTGCTGAAAGCAATTCCCATTTTTTAAAAATGATAACTTATTTTTTCTGTATTGAACATCCCACTGTTGTAAAGGTGAGCAAATGCTATCTTTTTACAATCAAATATTCTGAGTAATGAAACTATAGTAAATCTATTCTCCCATAAGAACAATTTATAAAGAGATAGTTTTAAGGGACAGTGTTTCAAAAGCCATGAAAATTTTAAATTGTAGCCTTTATTATAAAATATATATATATATTTCTAACCACCTTAAATATACGTGCACTTTAATTGTATTTCCTATTATAATAGGTGACACAATATTTAAATCCATAATAGTTATTAATGCAATTTTTAAAAAATCCAAATCACAAAATCTCAACATTTAACATAAAAAATATGGAAAAAAGTAATTGCTTACAACTCAGAATCATAATTACCAGTAGCTGCTTAATAAAGCATGACCTATAACTAATAACATCAATAATTTTGAAAAAAATAACTTCTGGGAAAAATAATAGAAGATAACAGAATATCTCCATGAGGCTAACTTCCATTGCTTCCACCACTAAATAAATAAATAGATGATAGATAGATAGATAGATAGATAAAGTAGAGATAAAACAAGCTACAGAATCCTGGAGCTTCTCATTAAATATTTCTACGTAGAAGGCACTAACTTAAAACAAAGTATATTGGCCACTGAATTTAAAAAAAAAATCAGAGGGAAGATAGTCATACTCGCTACCTTAGTTGTAGACAAAATAAAAACATATAAAGACTAACATTTTGCTTTCTTCAGGCCAGAATCACAGTGGAAAAGGAAGCAAAGACAACTACAATTACACAAAGATGATTCCTCATCTTTGCACAGAGATCATTAAAATGCATTATTAAAACAAATGAATAAAGTATATATTGATACTATACTAAATTTTAGTCTTTATCCTCTTTAAATCAACATTTAATTTCTGAAGGTAATTATTATATTGGATTTACATGAATGTTTTTGTTTTTTAGGAAATATATTCATGTTTTACAATGAACTGTCATATTGCCTATAGATAACGTTATGAAAAAAAAGTTTATGTGTAGAATCAGAGAGAGAGAGCAAATTTTAATGAATTTTTGAAACTAGGTGATTCACATGAGAGTTTATTTTACTAACCTTGCAAAACTTACATAGAATGCAATTTCTTTCCAAATAAGAAGGAAAGAAATATAAAATATATAGTAACAAAAAGAAAAAATAACTAGGCAGGGTATATATTGTTTAAGTGATGACCAGAACAGACCGGAATGGTGAGCCCAGTGTTTTTCTCGGGGCCCTGTCTAGAGAGGCTGAAGAATGAATGAGCTACGTGGACCAGAAGATTTAAGCAAAAATGTGGGAAATTTATTATAAGCCGATTCAGACTCCCCTCATGGGGATGAGGAGGCCAAGAATGGGCTGCCCGTTGACGCCTTGTAGTCCAGGGGTACATATTTGCCACAGCCTGCTCCATGTCTACCTCTGTCCTCACCTGATTGGTTCCCTCATTGTTCTTGCCCAACAACAGACCTGAAAGTTCCCTGTTTCTGTGTTCTCTCTCTGTCCCTGTGCTGAACTTTCCCTGTTCCTTTGTGTTCGTACACCTTGTGACTGCAGGCCCTCTCTGTTTCCCAGGCCTCCCACTTTGAGTCCAGAAACATTCTATTATTTCTGCTTGGCTGTCCCTGTGGTTAGGATGCTCAAGCTGCCGGGTTTGCCCCTGCCTACGCTCCACCGGCCTTGTATCCACTGGACCCTGCCCTGCCTGCCTGCGTTTCACCTTAGCCCCCTCATAAGGATGAATAGTTTTATTTTTAAATAGTTACATAGAGTGTTTTGGATGGTTTTAGTAAGCAAATGGCATAATATGATTTTGGGGGGTTTTAAAAGATCACTTAGTGTTGTGGGAGAATGGATTATATAGAGAGTAAAGTGTTAAATAACCAAAGAAAAGGCTATTGCAATATCCCAATAAAAAGACATAAAGATTCAATTAAAAATTGGGAATGGGGAAAATCATTAAAAAAAAAAGTCAGTAACATATTTGGGAATTAGATCCAAAAAATTATTTGTAGATTTGTTTGGTTGTTCTGTAAGACCCCCAGAAGGAGACCCTCACTCTGTCCCAAGGATCGAAGGCGACCCAATCAACCGCAGGAGGCGTCACTTGATGCAAACCGCAAGAGGCTTTATTCCAGCGCGCTGGGGCTTGACTCATACTCAAACAGGAGCAGAGGAGTCCAGCAGCCAAATAGAAAATTTTACAAGCATATATAGGCAAAAGTCACGCATAGGAGGGGTTACACATGGAGGGGGAAGAAGGGAACAAAGGAATTTCAAAAAGGGGAGCTGGGCTCGTTAATTACTTGTTTCATGAGAGGGTCTACACTTAGTCAACAGTCCCACCTGGTAATCTTATCTATCAGAGCACTGTTCAGGGGCTATAACTCTCAGAGCACTAATTGGGGCTATTGCCTTGAGCGGTTTTAAGAGCTATGCTCCCATCACTAACAGGGGACCTTGGGAGTTGAGATAAGACAGACAGCCTTCTTAAAAAGATGTTTATTCTTTGAACAGCTCAGGGCAGCCACAGGCCACATGCCAATGAGAAATTCCAGCTTCCTCACTGCTAGGTGAGGCAGGGGGGGGGGGGTTGCGTTTTTCATTCCCCCATTTTCTTTTTGGTAAGTTCTAATCATGGAACTTCATATTCTTCTCCGAGGCTGTTTCCCTGACGGAGGGACTGGTAGTGCTGCCTGAGCATTAGTACCTGTACAGCACTTATTCTTTCCCTGATGAAGGTGGCTAGGCGATTTAAGATGTAGGGCCCAAAAGTAAGAATTAAAAGCAGTATAATAAGGGGACCCATCAGGGTGGATATGAGGGTGGTGAACCAAGGGGACCCGCTGTACCAACTTTCAAATCACCCTTGATATGCTTCCTGATCTCGTTGTCTTGTTTTTAATCTTTCTCTAAGTTTGGACATGGAATCTTTTATTACCCCAGAGTGGTCTATGTAAAAACAACACTCCTCTTTCAGGGCAACATATAACCTACCATCCTTGAGGAATAGGAAATTTAAGCCTCGCCTATTCTGTAGTACTACCTCTGCTAGGGACCCAACAGATTTTTCTAATTTGCCTATAGATTTCTCCAGGGTACTTAAATCCTGGTCTATTTGTTGACTTAATTTTTGCTCGCATATTTAGTTTTACTAAGCTTTAGACTTTTTCATTGGCTAGTAAAAATATTTTTATCACAGTACCAGAGTTTTTATTAGTACTGTCCTCATTGAAGTCCAATTCCCCTCCTGCCGGCATCAAGTCTCCTCCTGGCCCGTGTGGAGCTCAGCCGAGGGATCTCACGGGTGAGGCCGCTGGTTGCCAGGATCCAGGCCATTTTCTGTGCAGGAGCAGGGAGTGGTGTAGTCAGGTCTGGATGCCTTCTACTTCAATAGCCATGGGCGGGGGCGTGCTCAGGATAACAGTGTAGCGTCCTTTTCAGGTTGGGGTTAGTCTTTGGGCAGTGCACTTCTTTACCCACACAGAGTCTCCGGGCCGGCAGGGGTGTACAGGGTCCACGGTGGGCACTGGCAGTGCATCTGGAATAAGCTTATTCCAGATGGTGGCTCTCTGGGTAAACTGCAGAGCCTGTAAGGACTTGAGCAAGGGAACAGTTACAAATTTTAGCTTTTTTAGTTTCTCCCTCACCCTGGGAAGGATGGAGAGGAGGTTTACCATACATGATCTCAAAAAGGGGGAACCCATCCCAGTAGAGGGCACACATCTGGTCCATAAGAGGGAGAAGGGCAGGGGGTTGGTCCAATTTTCACCGGTTTCTAGGACAAGTTTAATTAAACTTTTTAGAGTCCTGTTCATGCCTGTCCTAAGGCTTGAGCTATATTTTGAGATACCTTGCTACAAAGGCTGGGCTGTTATTTGATCCTATGATTACTGGCAGCCCAAACCTAGAGGCAGTTTCTGTCCTAGTGGGGTATGCTTCAACCTGACCTGAGGTGTTTATAAAAAATAAAAACAAAAAAACAAAAGAATTAGCATGTACTTATACCTTAATGTTGGTGGCTTAATCTCTGTGAAATCCACCTCCCAATGCTCTCCTGGGGAATCTCCTTGGGGCTTGAATTCCCAGGGGGACCCTCTTACCTTGCTTAGTATTTACCTGTGCACAAATAGTACTTCTAGTGATTATGCTTTTAATTACCTTATCTAAGTTTGGTAGCACCTGTCTTACAGAAGTTCAGAAGACATGGTGACACCTAAGTGGGTAACCTGGTGTAACTGGGCAACTAATGTCTGACCTGAAGCCTCTGGGACCAACAGTCTGTCATCTGGTAGAGTCCACCAACCATCTGGTCCTTTGATGACTTGCTTCTGTTCAGCCAATTCCTCTTATTGCTTGGTGTAGCTCGGGGTCCGGCAGGGTTACTAAGACTTGTAATGGCCCCACTGGTTTTTGGGCATCTTCCTTAGCAGTTTGGGCTGCGGCTCTATTTCCTCTGGCTTTAATTGTCTCCCCTTTCTGATGTCTTTTGCAGTGCACTATTGCAGCTGCCTTTGGGAGTTAGATGGCCTCAAATAAGGCTAAAATAATGTCCTTTCTGGCTGGAGTTGGTAACTCTCTTTCCCGGGGGATGGCACTGTGTCCTCATCAAAGGGCCTAGATTAAGGCCAAGAGATTAGTAACTGCGCCTAAATGGTGTGGTCCAGGGTGACTACTGCTGCCCCTGTTTATCAGATCCCATCCTGAACGTAACTGCTCCCATCCATGAACAGTACCTCGTCTGATGATGGCAGGACATCTGTCAGTACTGCGTCTGTTACCTCTATGCAGTCATGAATGGGTTCTTCTGGATCATCTGGAAGCAGGCTGGCAGGGTTGATGGCCAGTGTCTTATGGAACCGGACACAGGGCTGGTCCAGGAGAAGAGCTTGGCACTGGGTGATTCTGGTGTTTGACATCTATCTCTCTGAAGCACTCGAAAGAGGGCCTCAATGGCATGGGGTGTTGTCAGGGCTAGCTCCTGGCCCAGAGTCTGCTTATTTGCCTCCTTCACCAGCAATGCTGTAGTGGCCGCTGCCCAGGGCACACTGGCCACTCTGCTGCCACAGGGTCTAGCTTCTTAGACAGATAGGCATCAGGTCTCTTCCAGGGACCTAGAGT
Source organism: Vespertilio murinus (assembly GCA_963924515.1). Classification (NCBI taxonomy): domain Eukaryota; kingdom Metazoa; phylum Chordata; class Mammalia; order Chiroptera; family Vespertilionidae; genus Vespertilio; species Vespertilio murinus. Next base: position 71,852,251 of record OZ004707.1, read on the forward strand.
CTGAGTGAGAACCCCTTTGGCAATGCCCCTTACCTCAGTCCCTTGGTAACATCTGGCAAGGCTAGGGCAGGTGCTGAGATGAGAGCCTTCTTTAGCTCCTCAGAGGCCAGTTGTTCCACTCTGGTCCAGTTCAGCAGCTGTATCCCCCAGTGCGTGTTCCTTCCCAGGTCTATGGTCCTTCTCGATGTCCCAGGAAAACAGGCAGTTTGTCTGGTGGCTCCCTGGACTGATATCTTCTTAGAGGTCCCATTGGCTCTGTCAAGACTGAATAAACTGTCCCAGTGTTCACCAGTAAGTTAATAGGTTTGCCTCTCACTTGTAAGGTTACCCGTGGGGGCTTAATGGAAAGGAGCCCCGGTCCTGTTAGTCCTCTTCCTCTATGTTAAAAAACTCCTGAAGTTTAAGTCTCCCTTTCTTGCCTCTCTAGCCAATCTGCTAGGACATTCTCCCTTGTAGTGCCTTGGTTTCTTACAATAGGCATATTAATTCCTTCCTATTTACTGTTGGCCTTTTCCTCCTTTCAATCTTTTTTTGTTCTCCTTCTCATCATATGTATGACTTTCATAAAAATCTTTACTATTTTAAATTAGCCTTCAAACCTTCTCTTTATGTCTTTCAAAAACGCAAAACCATGCCTTAAATCTTTTATTATTTAAAAATATTTAGAAAAGGAGAGAGGGAAGAGAGAGCAGGCTCAGCCCCCTGTTCCCCGGCCTCCAGCAGCTTGAAATTTAAAGTGACACATTTTTCCTACAGATTAGGATCTCAGTTCCTGATAAGCCTGAAAAGAGGAATGGGGGAATTTCTAACTGCACTTTTAAGCTCCTGAAGCCCCCTAACAGAACACGGTGAAAAGCGTCCAAGCAGTCTCATTGGGGTACAGGGGGGGTCACAAAAGAATTTCCCTCCTAGTCAGCCGCCCCCTCCAGCTACTCTAAACAACTCCGGGAGGGTGGAGACAGGGGGCGACGCAGGTCCCAGGTGGTGAAGGCGCTGCTTCCACAGAGGCATTTTTATCTGGCGGCCCACTGGGAAAATCGCTTGCCTCCTGAAGCACAGGGGAACTGGTGACCTCCACATTGCGATCAGACTTCCTGAATGTTTTGAAAAGTTCCTCTGCTCAACTGTGTTTCTATTAATATTATCGATTTTAAAACCATAACTTAAGAGTTGACACATATATACCAGGACCAAGTTGTCCTCAAAATATTTCTCTTTCCTTTTAAAGATTTTATAATGTACTGTAATCATTAATCATATCAAACTTAAATGACCAATTGAGACAAATAGTTCTGAAACCATTCCTCCACCACTGATGATAATTGGGTGGCAGCAGGTGTTTGAAATAAGATTCATTGAGTTTTTGAGCTTGCTGGGCAGACTTGGTGACTTTGCCAGCATAATCTTTCTTCTTGTAAATAGTTAACTTAAGGATTTGGTATCTGCTTTTAACTTTTTGTACCTTAATTGTAATAATTTTATACTGAAAGGTTTTCCCCCTCCCAAACTGGTGGGTGGAGCTAACACATGACTGGCACCTGCCACAGGGACATCTCCAAGACAGTGAACCACCAATTAGCATGGGCCAAAGTGCCCTTGGGGCCCATCCCTTTCTGTTCCACCCTGGGCCCAACCCCCTCCCTTTCCGTCCTTTAAGAAGGACCCTAAGCGAGACATGTGTCGCCTTTTGGAGAGGGGCCTCCATTAGCCCAGTGGGGTCCGATTTCCTGTCCCATCTCCCTTTAATTATGATCTCTTTACCTCAGTGATGGGTCCTGCCCATCACCGGGGAATAAACTCTCTTTAAAACTCCCTGTTGTTCTGTTTCCCGTTTCCCTTCAAACCTAACACATACCTTCAAATTAATAAACATACATAGAACTTTTGTTAGGCCGGCCGTTTTCCCTCTGGCAGAAAGCAAGCACCCCTGGGGGAAAAAAAAAGTTCCCCTTGGCCATTTGGGGCGGTTTGCTAGCCGTCAGAGCACTTAGTTTTAAACAAATTAAGTTTCTTTCTTTTTCCTTTTTTTTTGTTTTTCATAGATTTTTACACTTACATGAATAAATAATTATACCCAAGCAGACAAAATATCAAACAAACATCTGTATTTATACCCTTTCAATAAATAAGTTATATTATAGTGTTTTAGCAAAACAGAAATGGCACTCATGTTGGACAAAGGAAACAAGACTAACACTCTAGGAACCATGAGGGGAAAGCCGTCCCCCAAACCGGCATTGACCTGGGAAAAAGTGTGGCCAAATCAAAGCCATTAACATCACAATCTGTCCCATCATCAGTCCGCATGTTGTTAGAAACACAAATAACAAAAATGCCACAGACACGAGGACCCTCCTACCCCATTTTGTCCTCCACAAACACGCAACAGAATCAGACAGATCAGACGGGCGCAATCTTGACAATCTCTGTCCCCATCAGCGCCCTTACAGCAGGAGACTGCCAGGCGTCCCTGGCTCTCCTCCACCCTTGGGGTGTCCCCCAGGGCTGCAGCCTGTGGCCCTCCAGGCACGTCTACCGACCACTGTCCGGCAGCTCTCACGAGCCTCCGAACGGCTGCAAAAACCAGAAGTGCCCTCCAGGCACGTCTACCGACCACTGTCCAGCCGTTCTCACAAACCTCTGAACGGCTGCAAAGACCAAGAGTGCCCTCCAGGCACGTCTACCGACCACTGTTCCGGCCACTCTCACGAGTCACCGAATGGCTGCCAGACCGAAAGTGCGCACACAGGACCAGACCAACTAACAAAACACAAGACAAAGACAGACAACCTCAGGGTACCCTTTCTTACCTCCAAGGTCGACTCCGCGGATGAGGGGTGGTCGTCAAATCCCGGGCGAGCCCCCAAATGTAAGACCCCCAGAAGGAGACCCTCACTCTGTCCCAAGGATCGAAGGCGACCCAATCAACCGCAGGAGGCGTCACTTGATGCAAACCGCAAGAGGCTTTATTCCAGCGCGCTGGGGCTTGACTCATACTCAAACAGGAGCAGAGGAGTCCAGCAGCCAAATAGAAAATTTTACAAGCATATATAGGCAAAAGTCACGCATAGGAGGGGTTACACATGGAGGGGGAAGAAGGGAACAAAGGAATTTCAAAAAGGGGAGCTGGGCTCGTTAATTACTTGTTTCATGAGAGGGTCTACACTTAGTCAACAGTCCCACCTGGTAATCTTATCTATCAGAGCACTGTTCAGGGGCTATAACTCTCAGAGCACTAATTGGGGCTATTGCCTTGAGCGGTTTTAAGAGCTATGTTCCCATCACTAACGGGGGACCTTGGGAGTTGAGATAAGACAGACAGCCTTCTTAAAAAGATGTTTATTCTTTGAACAGCTCAGGGCAGCCACAGGCCACATGCCAATGAGAAATTCCAGCTTCCTCACTGCTAGGTGAGGCGGGGGGGGGGGGGGGGTTGCGTTTTTCAGTTCAAGATAGAAAGAGAATGGCTACTGGATTTTTGAGAAAATAAAAATATGGGCCATTAGTGAGATGGAGTTGGAGACACCAATCTTGTGAAGGAGCGCAAGAGATGACTTAGCTGCCATAGTAGGCTCGGCTCAGTGGATAGAGCGTCAGCCTGTGAACTGAAAGGTCCCAGGTTCCATTCCGGTTAGGGCACATGCCTGGGGTGTAGGCTCCATCCCCAGTGGGGGACTTGCAGGAAGTAGCCGATTCATGATTCTCTCTCATCATTGATGTTTATATCTCTTTGTCCCTCTTCCTTCTTCTCGAAATCAATAACAACAACAAAAATATCTTTATAAAAAGAGTTGGTTTAGTTATATTAATTTTCATGTGCCCTTTAGACTTTTATGGGAGTTATAATTTTGAATAAAGCTTGTAAAAATCTAGGAAGCTATAAATTCTCTAATTAGAGAGATATAATTGAAAACAATGAATTCCCTGATATCCAATGTGAACAAAGAGTTGAGATAGAAATAATACTAAAGCCTAAGAGATAATCTCAGGGAATTTTAAAATTCAGAAATCAAGCAAAAAATAGAAATTTGAAAATAAGTCTTACATGAAATCGTCTCTGATAAAAGAAGAAGAGCAGGAAATGGTGGTTAGAAATTTCCAAATAAGTGCACGTTCCCTCCTCTGAACAAGGAATGTTCTCCTTTCTCGGGCTCACTGGTACTCTCGCCTCTGGGTTCACAACTTTAGTCTTCTTGCAAAACCCCTCTGTGACATGACATGGCAAAGGGACCCCCTCACTGAGCCTTTAGACCCTAAGGTCAACATTCTCACCGCCTTTAACCTCTAAAAACTGTTCTCACCTTAGCACCTTCTTACCCTCCCTCCTCCCAGAGAATAGTTTCTTTACTAAAACTGCAAATGTTTACTTAACAGTGTGGTTACTATCAGAAGCTGAGCTCATTATCACCCCACCTTAGCATGTTATTTCTAAGGAGAAAAGAAATGTGGCAGTTTTAAATCCAAACCGCTACAGGCCTGGGAACAGGCTGTGGGGCCTGCCCCCTCCTCCCCCTGCCTTTTTCCCAAAGTCTTTGGTAACTTAAAGGCCTTGGAACATCACTGGGTTAAATGATAAACATCTAAATATTTTGAAATAGCATAAACTAAAACATTGATTGTTAGACATGTTTTAATTCACCTGCTCTTAGTTTTTATTACAGAGGTCTCTTGTACTTTGTTGAATATATATTTTCTTAGAAGTAAGAGTGTGCTTAAAGTGTGTTGATAAATGTAAGTGCTGCTTGTTTGCTTTTTGACGAAAGCTGTTCCTTTGGGAATGGGTAAAGGTTTGTGTTGTCCAGTGAGTCAGGACCTGATCACCCCTGATGTCTGAAGGGACCCCTTCTCCCCTAGTAAGCTAAAGCAGCCCCTCCCAGGCTCCTCTTGCTGCTCTCCTCCGTAAGGTGAAGCCTAGACTTTCTTTATTTCTAAGGTTCAGCCCCAGTCCTTGACACTATCACTGAGAGCCTCCCAGCTCTTCTTGCTTGGTATTTAGGAACTTCCCTCTCCTTTTCTAGCCCTCTTAACAGTCATATACCACAAAGGGCACCAAATAGGGAATGATCCTGTAATACAGGGTGATAACAAGGCAGACCAGAAGGCCAAGACAAATTCTCAAAGGAAGCCAACCTCCAGGAACTTAGCTGTACCCCATATAACACCCTAATTCACTCCAGAGGAACTTCAGTCCCTATTAGCTCCGGGGGCCACTCAGGAAGATCTATGGTTAAAATTTCATGGAAACTATATCCTTCCCCAGTGATAGGCCCATGATATCTTACAGATTATTTACAATTCCCTACAGAATGCAGACCACTTTTACAACTCCTAAAACCCTTCATCACATGTCCTAGCCTAGCCTTCCCGCTGCAGGATATCACCAAAGCCTGTTCTACTTGTTACTCAGTTTCTCCCCAAAAGTTTCTCCTCCTTTTTTCCATACTCATCAGTCAAGGGGCCAAATCCCTGGACAAAACTGGCAAATTAACTTCACTCACACGCCCCTAGTGTATATATATATATATATATATATATATATATATATATATATATATCCTTCATAGATCCCTCATAGATACTGTCTTAGGGTGAGTAGAAACCATCCCCACTAGACTGACCCATCTCATTACAATGAGATAATGAGCTTGCTTTCATATATCAAATAACTCAACGGGTCTCCTCCACTCTGAACATCCAGTGGAATCTACATCTCCTACCAGCTCCAATCTTCAGACAATATAGAAAAGGCAAATTCTTAATTACATTTCACCTAACTAAATTAACTCCCAAAACTAAAGAACCTTAAACTACTCTCCTACCTCTAGCCTTTATACACATCAGGGCAATGCCCCAAGCATCCTCCTTTCTGAGTCCCTTTGAACTCATGGAAGACCCTAGCTCTTAGGAAACTTCCCTTCCACAGAGACCCCTCGCAGAGACTATGTCCCCATTTTAAATCTCACCTGATAATGACTGAAGAACATGCTGATCAGGTCTTCCCTCAGCTTTTAAAACGCATCCTCAGAACTCTCCATCACATGAGCTGGAGTCCCCTAAGTGTTACAAAGGGACTTCAATTACCCCTAGGACAGATTTTCTTCTTTTTTTTCTTAGACCCTAAATATATTCTTCCCCTCCTCACCACAACCCTGACCTTGGAAGTGTGAATTAGCCCTCCTTCTCATCCTATCCAGCCCTCCTCTCCTGCACCCAGAAGGAACTTTCTCACTTCCACTCATATTGAACGAACACTTAACCTTACCCATTCCCTCCTTAGCCAGGAATTGCTGGCTCTGCCTTTCCCTTGTCTCTTCAATATATATCACCATCCCTATACCAATCAAGAGATGGAATCTGGTAAAAATCACTCTAGATTATAAAAAGGAAAAGCATTTTAAATCATAAACACTGTTGCTTGCATCTATCCTATGCAGATGAAGGGACAACCAGGGTTGAATATTTCATACATTCCTACAAACTTAATTCTCTAAAGTTTTAGTGATATTCATAAGAAGCATATTTCAATATAAATAAAAATTAGGGGACACTTCCTCAGTTTTGAAAAAAAAAATGCATTGCCATTCCATCCTCTTGCAAAAAAAATCCTTATTTTTTAATCTAGTTTCATAGCACAAAGTATTGATGGTGAAATTAAATAATGCTGCTTTAGATTTCATGCGTTTAGTCTCAAAACAACCTAGGAACTAGAAAAGTCCTAAGTTTCACAGAATAAAAATAAATAAAATGTGTCAAGATATGTATCATTGCTGAAACCGGTTTGGCTCAGTGGTAGAGCGTCGGTCTGCGGACTGAAAGGTCCTGGGTTCGATTCCGGACAAGGGCATGTACCTTGGTTGCGGGCACATCCCTGGTGGGGGGTGTGCAGGAGGCAGCTGGTCGATGTTTCCCTCTCATCGACGTTTCTAGCTCTCTATCTCTCTCCCTTCCTCTCTGTAAAATATCAATAAAATATATTTAAAAAAAGATATGTATCGTTGTATAATAATGAAAAGTTTACTGGGTTGCAAGTAGAAAAGTGAGTAATGTAATAGTTTGCCATTTTATACATGTGATATTGAGGGTATTTGAAATGCCTGAATTATAGATTATCTACATGTAGAATAATAAGAGAATGAATAAATTGGGAAAACATTTTGAGTATTTCAATATGAAGTATTTCAATAATTCATTCCTGTATTCTAATTTTTCCTGGAAATGCTATTCTTTAAAAATTCAATTTCTTATTTTTGCTTTTGTGACTTAGTTAGAGGCAAAGATAACCATTTGTTTTATATATTTTAATGCTAATTACAATAATGTATATTACCATATGTTGAAATTTAATATTTTAGCCATAGCCATTTGGCTCAGTGGACAGAGCATTGGTCTCTGGACCAAAGGTTCAGTTCTGGTCAAGGGAATGGGCTCCTTCCCATCCAGGACTTTGGTTGGGGCTTGTGCCAAAACAACCCATCGATGGGCTTCTCTCACATCAATGTTTCTCTCTGTCTTTCCCTCTCTCTTCCACTCTCTCTAAAAATCAATGGAAAAATGTCCTTAGGTGAGGATTTTAAAAAAATAATTTTTTTAAAAATGTAACCCTTTTATAAACTCTTAGAACGTTTAGTTCATTTCTAGTCTGTATGTTGCAACAATTAGCTATATAAACTTGGGCTACTTCCGTTTAAAGTGACTTCATTAGTTGTCATTTTTTAATGTTCTTTTTTGTTGTTGATATTGTTTATGTGAATGGCAGATGGCAACAATCATAGAAATTAGCACAGCAATCAAAGGGATCCGTGGTATGATGCATCCTTGTAAGGGTCACAGGAGACACCCACTGGGAAAATAGCAGCAACATCTGACAGCAAGTGCTGAACACTGTATCTGCTTAGAAACTAGATAGGACCAGGATCGAAGATGACCTGGAACTGCTGAATGAAATAAGGGAGGAGGAGATGGGATGTCTAGGTGCACCTATGAGGATGTTTTCCAATATGATTAGCAGCTGAATTGGAGACTGGATAAATGTGGTTTCGGGCTCTTCCCTCACAGCCCCAACTTCGTCTGAAAGGTCATCTGGAAGGATGTCCAGTCTAATTAGTATATTATGTTTTTATTATTATAGGCATGTTGTATTTACGACTCAACAAGCCAAACTCTGTGACCATTCAATAGTTTAGTATTTTATTAGGCTTATCACTGTATTGGATATGTTATCCTGTGCATAGACATTTTCCTTGAGGAGAATTTATGTGTATACAGAGAATCATCCAATACCAGATTTCCCAGGACTTCATAAACCTAGAACATATAGCTGTTATTGGGGACAAGGGCAGTGCCTAATCTAAAAATCACAGAGATTAGTGGCCTTTCTCAATTGTGGAACACAGCAATCCTTGCCTACCACATTTTCTCCATAGTTAAGCACAGACTGGGGTTTTTGGTTTTATAATCTAAAAGAGGAACAGGCAAAGAAAGGGGAGCAAGTTACTGTTTTGTTGTACTCTGGTTTTGACATAACAGTAAATTAACAACATTAAATAGTTTTGCTGAAGATTGAGAAATCTTGTTCAGATGTCTATGACCAGTTTAAACTACCCTATAGAGGTAACTTTTCCATTGGATCTTAGAGACCTAAGAACATGAAGTGAGTCATAATATTTTTATTTTCTTCATAATACTAGAATAATTTTATTCCAAGAATAAGAAACAAAAATTGCAATTGATTGTTCTGTAAATTTAATGTACCACATAAATAGTCTATGATCGGTGAATTGGTTATGGTGATCATTATTTAAATAAAACCTTAAAACTATGGAAACATGAACCTTCCCTGGAATTTTGTTCCCTGGGTTTAGAATACATATTTACAATAGATTTTTTTCTATTTGATGAACCTACTAAATGTGAAACTACTTAATAATGTGTCACACAAGGCAGTATAGAGCACTAAGAGACAGATGAGCTTTTGATCTAGACACAGGCTTGAAACCTTATCTTTTGATCTCTAATACTACATTGGTAACTCATTTTATATGTGAAAACCTAAGTCAGCTTTTTAAGTGTGATGTATGTGATAAAATCAGTTCAATGGCAAAAAGTAAAGCATAAAGAGTCAAATATTATATTTATTATTACAATCATATCCATTCTTCCATAGGAAGTTATAGTTTGCTAAATAAAGTTGCCCTTTTTTTTAATAAGGCATGTGTGCCACATAATGGTATCAGCTATATGAGTTGAACTGACCTCTATTTATTATTTTAATTATAAAACAAAATATCACAAAATATATCTAAATGTCAAGATGTAGATGAGAAATGTAGTTAGAGGTCAAATAAGATATTTTTAGATACAGTAAACCCTCGATTTTGTAGACCTCGATTTAATGGATTTCAGGTTTAACTGAAAAAATTTCTGGTCTTTATGTGAAAATTAACACCTTGTTAATTTTAAAATGCTTTTAACCAAGATTTGTTTATAATTAAATCAGTGGTGTGGATGCAGGGGAAGACAGAAGACATCTAGTAATATGTAAGAAATATTATATATAATAAAACTACATTTCAGTGCAGGGGTCTTAGTAAACTTTAAATGAATATCATGCATTTCATACTAATATATGTACATTTTAAACTTTAGTTCAAAAAAGAAAGTTGTATTAGACTGCCACTGACAAAATATGAGGAAAATGAAATAAACTGACATTTTTTGTTTTAGATCACAAGTAAGCACATTTGTCATATGTAAATCTAGGTATCTTAAAAAGCTATAAGAACATATCTGACAGATTATGTAAGTCATCCCCATGCTTAAAAATTAAACAAAACATATATACATACATATATATATATATATATATATATATATATATATATATATATAAAGCCAGCAATTGTACTGCCAAAATGACCGGTCACTATGATGCCCACTGTGGCGAGTGAACCACCCGATCAGGTACATATGTATTTATTTTTCACCATTGACCCAAGAGCCCTCTGTGTGACTACCTGAGGCTGATCCCTGGCCACCACTGCAGCTTTACTTATTCCCTTGCCCAATCCTTCTCTGTGCCCATTCTTCCGAGTTACTGTTCTTTTCTATTTTTTTTTAAAGTTATTAAGGGATTATCTGTGTACATAGCTTACCATTGCCCCCCCCCGACCTCCCATTCATGCCCTCCCTCCCCAGAATTCTGTGTGCCTTGGTTGTACTTATATGCATGCATACCAGTCCTTCCGTTGTTCTCCCCCCAGGTCTCCTTCCCCTCCCTGCTGTCATTTGGCAGTCTGCTTGTTTTATGGTGACTATCTCAGGACCACACGAATAGAATCCGCTCCTCCTCTGGTTCACACCTCCTCTCCCCCCCGGGTCCCACTGCTTCCCCGGGGCACACAGCTCTCCCGGGGCACACGGCTCTCCTGGGGCACATGGCCCCCTGGAACCTTCTCTGTTCCCATTATTCCGAGTTACTGTTCTTAAAAGTATCCTTTAATAAGTGCTTCCCACTACCGGACTCTCCAACTCCTAATAAGGGAGGGGCCAACTGCCCAACCTCTCACAGCCCCTCCCTCTAGCTTCCCCACCTCTGATCCCACCCCAATAGTGAGTGGGATTGGCCAGCCAACCCCCCTGCAGCCCCTCTCCATGACCAGCCCAGTCCCTGATGGGCCACCACCACTGTGATTGGCTCACAGCTCCTGTCCCTGGCAGGCCCACACCTGATTGTCTCCTGAGCCCAATAGAGGGTGAGTCTGGCTGGCCAACCTCCTGCAACCACTTCCCCCAACCTCAATCAGGGTCAGAGGCAGGGCCAGACAGCCAACCACCCATGGTCCCTCCCCCAGGCTGCTGACCCCCAATCAGCACCTGCCACCCCTTCCTGGGGGGGGGACTGGCTAACCCACCACCCACAACTCCTCCCCATGGCTAACCTCACTGCCAATTGTCCCCCCAACTCCAACTGGGGGCAGGGACCACTGGACAATTTCCCAAGAACTTTTGATATACTCTGACCTCTCATTATCAACATCCTCCCCCAGGATATTACATTTGTTACAATAAATGAACCTTCACCAACACATCATTATTACCCAAAGACCATAGTTTACATTAGGGTTCACTCTCAGGGTTGTCTATCACATGGATTGGATGGATGTATAATGGTATGTAGCCATTATTGCATTACTAGAAGCTCAATGCACAAAGATTCATGTAAGAATAGGCCTTCCTTCCCTTAGCTGTTGGCACCACCTTCACTCCAGCCTGGATCCGCCTCCTGCCTCTCACCTTGTCATGTCAATTTGCATATTCCCTCCTCATTGGCTGTGGTCATCACCATCTTTGTGGCAGAGTTACAACCAATTTGCATATTCTGTCTTTATTAGACAGGATTGTACATAATAGTTTCGCTGCCCTAAAAATGCCTTTGTATTCTTGGTATTACTCATCTTTCCCTTCCTTCTTCATATGCATGGTGATGATATAAGAAATACAGGAAATGTCACTGGGAAAGATATTTTTAAAGTTTGGTATAAGTTGTTAATTAACTAAGGGAGCTTGAATTAAGAAGAAATGAAGGTCTGAGACAAGATAGAAATCAGGTAGGGGTTCATTTGTCAGAAAGAAGTTTTAAAAGGAATTGTTTGAGGCAGCCATTATGTTTCCCAATTAAGCAAGCAGCCTGGGGCCTGCTGGGGAGTTGAAACATCTATTGCATGTCTTTTCCAAGAGCCCAGGGTTGTGTGTTCTAAGAAGAGAAATGAGTGCCTTGGTTGGTGTGAGAAACGTTATAACTCTGAAAGGGATATGGGGAGATCTGGTGAGGCTTTATACTGTAGCCTCAGTGCATATAGGGACATGTGGTGACCTTGATCTATATTTTGTGTAACTATGAGGCAAAAAGATCCTTAGGGATTTTTACCCTGACAAGAACAACTGTTAGATAATGATGCAGTAGTTTGTAAAAATGTGCACATGGGAAACATTTTTTTTCTGTGTTGACAAGGACATCCAGTGCTAAATCAAGTGCCTGAAGTTTGAGCAATTCTTCTGACCCTTGGGTCCTGTCCTTAATTCTCTATATCCTAAATAAAGGATGAGAAACCACTATATTATAGTGACATCCAACAATTATGACAGCACTGTCATTCGTATGATCTATGAAATTCAACTGATATTCACTCAGTTGATTCCAAAGGACTCCCCAGTTAACTAAGGTGTCTGGGAAAAAGGTGACTACCACCAGCACCATGGCATCTGGGAAAGGCTAAAAATAGGAAAAAGGCTAAAAATAGGAAAGGCCACACCTAACTATTGCTGGAATGTGCCAAAAGGCCATATTTAACACAATTCTGTACCAAAGGTATATTGAGCCATGCCAAGTTTGTAGGGTGCTACTTTCAAAGCCCAAGGCTTAATGAAAAGTTGGGTACTAAAGATCAGAAGCCCCAGATTTGTGAGAACTTCCATTTATAGGAAATTTAATATGTGGCCAGCCATTTTTATTTTATTTTAATGGACCAGAAGGACAGTTATTTGCATCATAAGCCCATGGGTAAGTTATTACTATTATAGGTGTTCCAGCAACTCCAGGATCAGGAGCAGATGTTATAAAAGCCTCTAATGAAGTCAGTGGAGGCACTTACTGGGAATCCCTGTTGATTATAATTTGGAGATGTTCTCTGGAGTCTTGCTGAGGAGGGCCCCATTTTAGGTGGACTAATTTTGTAAATAGTAGCATTAATGAAGTTGTATAACTGTGTAAATGAGACATATGTTGCCCAAAAGAACTAAAATATTTTAGACTTGCATATTTTAATGAATGTATTAAATTAATTTTCTCATAGGAAGATATTGTCAAAGTAATATCACACCTGTGCTCTTGAAAACAGTAAATGCAGTTAAGATCTTGTGTTCATAGAGTGTGTAATGACAAAGCTGTTGATATATTCCCTGGGTAGTCTAATAAAAATGTACTATGTCCTTTTGGAGGTTAAGGCCAACTGTTTGAAAGGCTTGTGAAATAGATACTGAATAGAACACATTAGTCAGATAAATAATATCAAAATATTTAACTGATGTTGAATGGATGGTGTTAGCGATTTTAATAATATGAGGTATTGGGTATGTGAGAAATGATGGAAGAACAACAGTATTAAGGTTGTAGCAACTCACTATGAGGGATCATTTTTTCCCTGGGCTGAAGAACAAGGCAGAGCGATAATTGCCTGTTTGTTAGTTAATACTTATATAAGAATTTTAAATCCTTGAAGGATCTGTTTCAACATACATTGGGCCATATTAACTGTTTTAATTGGACATTCATGGGTCCCATTTTATCAAGCAATTTTTAAATGCTGAAGATTTGGTTTAACTTTAATTTGTTATTAATTTTGATATAATGTTTATGCCTACTATGAGATATTTTAGAACAATGAGAAGTGACCATAGGAAATTTAGTCAAGGCTTTAAAGTGTAGCATTACTATTTTTCTCTATTTTATATTTAGTTGCAGCCAAGTTTATGAAGGATTTCATGTTAAAATCTAGTGAGATCTTCAGGTATAACTGTAATTTTAATGTCACTATGGATTAAATCCATTAGTATTTTCCAATTGGTGCATTTTAGCAAATGTTAAAGTCAATTTAGAACCTATTGTAGAGGTAAAAAATTTAATCAATGCTCTTTTAATTTTTTATCTAAATTCTTTTAGTAGATCATGGATTTTCAAATGGGTCAAACTATGGGACTTTGTTTAAATATATATATTTCACTCCCTTCCTTCCTTCCTTCCTTCCTTCCTTCCTTCCTTCCTTCCTTCCTTCCTTTCTTCCTTCCTTCACTAGATATACTTTAAGGAGTGTTTTCTTTCTTTTTTATTTTATTCTTATTTTTAATTTAAATACTTTATTGTCTCCTCTTTCCTCCATTGACTGCTCCCTGGCTTCCCCCCAAAACCAACACATGCCCTCACCCCCATCCACCCCCCCATCTGTGTCAATTGGTTATGCTTATATGCATGCATAAAAACCCTTTGGTTGATCTCTTACACCCTCATCCTCTCCCTTGCCTCATAGGTTGGACAGTCTATTTGATGCTTCTATGACTCAGGTTCTATTTTTGTTCATCAGTTTATTTGTACATAATATTTCACAAACAAGTGACATCATGTGATATTTGTCTTTCTTTGACTGGCTTATTTAGCTTAGCATATGCTCTCCAGTTTCATCTATGCTGTTGCAAATGGTAAGACTTTCTTCTTTTTTAAAGCAGCATAATATTCCACTTTATAAATGTACTACAGTTTTCTAATCCACTCATCTACTGATGGGAACTTACGTATCCTTTCTGAATGGTGTTTCTGGTTTTTTTTTTGGATATATTCTTAGAAGTGGGATGACTGAGTCAAATGGAAGTGCCATTTTTAATTTTTTGAGGAAATGCCATACTGTTCTCCACAGTGCCTGCACCAGTCTGCATTTCCACCAGAGTGCAAGAGGATTCCTTTTCTCCACATCCTTTTCCATCACTTGTTGTTTGTTGATAATAGCCATTCTGAGTGGTGTGAGATGGTACCTCATTATCATTTTGATTTTCATCTCTGGATGATTTGTGACTTTGAGCATGTTTTCATATGTTTCTTGGCCTTCTGTATGTCCTCTTTTTAAAGGTGTATATTTATGTCCTTTGCCCATTGATTGGATTGTTTAGCTTCCTTTTGTTAAGTTGTATGACTTCCTTATAAATTTTAGAGATTAAACCCTTATTGGAGATAACATTAGCAAATATTTTCTCCCATGCAGTGGTCGTTTTTGTTATTTTGTTGATGGTTTATTTTGCTTTTTTATTAACAACCTACATATATTCAATGCAATTCCCATTAAAATATCAAGGGCATACTTTAAAGATCTAGAAAAAACTCTCCAAAAATTCATCTGGAATAAAAAAAATAATAAAGATGCTGAAGAGCTACAGCAATCTTGAGAAAGAAGAACAAAGTTGAAGGGATCACAATACCAGATATCAAGCTATATTACAAAGCCACTGTTCTCAAAATCACCTGGTATTGGCACAAGAACAGACATATAGACCAATGGAACAGAATAGAGAACCCACAGATCGACCCAAGCCTTTATTCTCAATTAATATTTGAAAAAGTAGCTAAGAGCATACAATGGAGTTAAGACAGTCTCTTCAATAAATGGTGTTGGGGAAATTGGGTAGATAAGTGTGAAAAATTTAAAAAAAAATTAAATTTGACTACCAAATTACACCATACACAAAAATAAACTCAAAGTGTTAAAAGACTTAAACTTAAGACAGGAAACCATAAAAATCCTACAAGAAGCCATATGCAGCAAAATAGAAGTCATTTATCATAGCAGTATCTTAATAAACAAAGGAGTGCTTTCTTGATGCTGACTATATGTTCTATAGAGTTGCATATCTATCAGAGTCAGGAATCTAGAGTGGGAAGTTAAATATTTAAGCAAGTACTGTCCAGAAATTATTTTTTTATAGTCTTCCATATATGCTTGAGATGTAAAGTAATAAAACTGGATAAAATCCTGAAGGCATTCTCAGGTCCATTGTGTCACAGCCACCCTCCCCTGCCCCTTTTATTCCAGTAAAAGAGAATAGGGCATGAATAATGAGCGAGAAGAAAACCCAGGGTAGTGCTCTGCAAATCAACTAAAAGAAGCCCTTCAAGAAGAGAAAGTTACCTAGGAAGGTTAAACACTGACAATAGAATTTATCAAAATGGTGATCCAAGGTGATTTTGACATGTTATTGATGTGGTATTCTGCACAAAGCCGGTTTAGATAAATTTAATAAGTAATGCAAAAAAAATAATTGGAGACCAAAAATATGAACCACTTTTGCTATAAAAGGGAGAAGGAAGATAGGATTGGAGATAAAAGTAAAAGTAAGTTAGAAAGGGGAGTTTTATATGTGTGTCACAGGGAGATACCAGCATTAATAAATGCTGATGAGAGTAATCTATTGGAGATTTTCAAAATGAAGTGGGAATGAAAAAAAATTGATATGTACTTGATGAAATGGAAATATATGTGATATACAAAGAGAGGGAATACTCTTAGGTAGGGAGTTGGTCAGGCAGAGCTTGGTGTAATGGTTATGTAGACCTACTGTTCAAATATCTGAACTATACTTAGCCAAATATATTTTCCAAACAGTGTGCTTTTTATATTTTAAATAGGTTTTGTTTATAGACATTTGTGTCCAAAGGATGTCACAAGTGAAGTAAATGTTTTCTCGTATAAAGTGAAATTATAGTACAGGACTAGAAATTCAAATAGTATGATTTAATTTAATTCTCACTAACTTCTTTAAGTATATTAGACATGATAAAGAGACTAATTTGATTTAAAGCCAAATAGAAAGTTGTGTCCTCAATTCTTTTCTGAGTCTTTTTCTGATTCTCTGCTCTGGTTCATCAGTAGATAAGTCAACAAATGAAGAAGACAAGAGGTATCAGGACCTAATAGTTTCCTCCTTTTTAAGGATAAAATAAGTATTAATTGTTTACTCTTAACAAATGTTCTGTTAGCTACCACAAGATTATTGCCATTTTAGAAGTCCAATCTCAAGCAAAAATATTTCTTATGGCTTTATACTTTTAGTAAAACATTATATTTCATTTATTTACAACTTAATTCTTTCAGCTAGCAATGTGCTCATTAAGAAAATTTGAATGTCCATTATATACCAGACTCTTATATAAAATGTAGAACCACTGCTCTTCTCTTAGAAACTTAGAGACTAAAATCCAGAAGGAGAACTGACTTGGTCAATATCACATGAGCAGTGATCAATATACATTTTTCCTGGTCACTACTCTGCCACAAATTCTATTTCAACTTTTTAACTGTTGTTCTATTAATTTTGTTTTATTATATTTGAGTTTTCAGCTATTATTTAGTTAGCTAGCTTAAATAGAACTGCAGATTGTTCATTTTTGTCAATAACTTGACAACATATAAACAACTGTTAAATGGTAGATTGATGAGTAATTTTCAACCATTAAAGTGTTTGAAAAAAACAAATTAACATCAATGTAGTGAGTTAGGAGGCAGTATATATAACCTAAAGTTCTCATATAAATGCATTAGGTGGATTTGGACTGACAAATATTTTCAGCTGTATTTGGTCTTCAGAAAACATTAATTATGAATGTGTTTTGCACAATTCCTCTCTTAATTATTTTATTTTCAGGGTCAAAGCTTGATGATTCGTGAAACAGTAAATTTGTTAAATGTATTCAGGGAATGAAAAGTAGCTTTTAGTTGAAGGACATGCATGTTCTTTACAAGACATTTATATACTATAAAGTATTTAGTGTCCATTGATAGTAACTAACAAAAAATGTACCTGTGCTACTTCACTAATAAATGGATATTAAAAAAGTTATAAAGCATTGCTTCTATGTTTTAAAGGCAACCTGAATTTTGAAATATTCTCCTTCTGTCTTTAAAACTTAAAAAACCAAGACATATTATTAAGAAAGACATTATAATATGTTTATGATTTTATAACATAAGTTGTCATTTGCTAGTTAAACATGGAAAATACAATGTACATGACTACCTACTTCTCTGTGTCCATGTTAAACCATTCTTAAAATGCTCATACAAAGGTATTTATGGGTCAATTAATATAAAGAGATCATAAAAAGTGACAATGGGTGAGGACCTCAAAGCAGGTGAAAGTGGGTAATTATTATACCAGAAGTAGATAGAATCATGACTTGTAGTGACAAAAACTAATATCAAACAAGTTATGGCCTAGAATTCAGAATATGCTCAGAAATGAAAGAAGCAAAGTGCATCTAAAAGCAAGGAGTGGTGCAACACTAAAAACATTAAAGATTAGCATAAAATCTGTACAAGAAAATTAAATCCTAGATCCTACCTGCCAAACAATGCAATCTATCTGTAGTGGGAGGAATGGCCAAAAGATATGTGCACTTCCTCACCATTGGAACCTGTAAAAGTTACTTTATTTGGAAGAGGGTACTTTAAAAATGTTAAGGATTTGAAAAACAGTGATCATTCTGCATTATTAAAGTGGGCTTTAAATCCAATGATACATATCCTTATAAGAAAAAGACAGATGGAAATATGCTGGGGTGAGGGGGAGTGCCAGGGGGATAACACAAACAAGGTAAGAGATCAACCAAAGAACTTGTATGCCTATACAAGTTCACCCATGGACACAGGCAATACAGTGGTGAAGGCCTGGGGAGGGAAAGGGGGTGGGTTAGCAGAGATCAATGGGGGTAGAGGGAAGGGAACATATGTCATACTTTCAGCAATAAAGATGAGAAACAAAGACAGACAAAATAAGGCGGATAAGTGATTTAGTCACCATCTCAGGAATGACAACAGCACCAGAAGCTGAGAGTGACAAGAAACAGATTCGGTGCTACACTCGGGAGGGAGCACAGCTTTTCTGTCTCCTTGATTTCAGACTTCTGGCATCCTGAGCTATGAGATAATAGTTGTTGTTTTAAATCACCAAGTTTGAAAAAAAAATTTATAGTAGGCAAAGGAAGCTAAAAAAATAACTGTCACTCTGGTAAAAGAATAGAAATTTATTCTCTCTGAAGAAGTTATTTTAGAGAATCTGGGGACCTAAAATCCAAATTAATAAGGCAAGGATATATATATATATATCAAGTGACAAAATATGCATATTGAACAATGAGGCATTTCCCACATATGCCACATTTTTCAGAGTAAGGAAAGCCTCATTAGCCCCACCAGAAGGTTGGACAATTGTTTTGGGAAACATGCTAGCTCAAAAGAATATTACAAATGTTAATAGTAGTTAATTTTCCTGCAATAAAAATTCTTGGTCTCAATTTGAGAAATTGAAGTCATGTTCATCAATCACAATTACAACACCAAAGACAAAGCTTTTATTCATCTCTTCAGCAACATATCTTAAGTATAAAGAAACCAGTAGGTCCAATACATACTGGAGAAAAGACTTTTAAGTAAAAGAAAGAGTAAAGCAGATAAACATAAAAATAAACTGACATAATAATGTAAGTATGATCTTACAAAAGAAAAAGGAATTATTAGAAGATAAAAAAGTTATTAAATTTAAATAAGCATTAGATTATTAGATATAGAGCAACTAAATTTTCACTTAAAATATGAATACCAAGACAGTTATGAGCTAGTAGAGGTATTAGAATATTAATTCAAAAAGTCCATTAAGTAAATAAAAGGAATCACAAAAATTGGAGACAGAGAAAATGGAGGGAAATAAATTATCAAATACCTAATTAAATTTCCACTGAAAATGTCTACAGAGTGTCCAATGTAAAGATGGTTTTACAAATTCTATACCAAGACATATGATTGTAGCATGGTGATTTTGAAACACCAGAAATAAAAGATAATATTAAGAAAGCATCCAGAGAGAAATCACACACACATACACACAAACATATACATACAATGAAGAATTATGGATTCAAGATTTAAAATAATCCTAGAGCCTTTACAATAAAGAACTGAATATTCAAAATTTTGAATCCAATTACTATCGACTAGTACCCCAGTGCACTGATTCATGCACATTGAAAGAAAAGTAATTAGGTGGCTGGCGGTGCGGGACTGGGTGAGAAGGGCCGAACATGCCCTGGAGACAACCTCCTTCAGTCCCTCCATAGCTGACCAAACCTGGGGCAGTGCCACAGATTGAAAGACATCTGTGGAGTGAGTGGGGTCCCTCTGGCAGGTGGGAGGTCCCTTGTCCTGGCCTGTGAGGATTGGGCTGAAACAGGCTCTCCAACATCCTCTGAGGCTCCTGGATTCTGTGCGGATGGTTCTTGGGTGACACACCCCAGAATCAGGCTTTTTCCTCTCTGGTTCTGGGGTGCATCACTTGAGAACCGTAGCTGCCAAGTCACTGCAGCTCTGCAGCTCCAGCATTGAGCATCTGCCCCCTGGTGGTCAGGGAAAATCATAGCTACTGGTCGGACAGTAGGACTATAGCCTAGCCTTTGATAGATAGATATAGATAGATAGATAGATAGATAGATAGATAGATAGATAGATAGATAGATGATAGATAGATGATAGGTAGGTAGGTAGATAGATAGATAGATAGATAGATAGATAGATAGATAGATAGATAGATAGACAGATAGAACTAGAATTTTTATACTAGTCCTATAATCAGATACTGGAGATCAAGCCCACAACCCAGGTATATACCTTGACCAAGAATCAAACCTTAACCTCCTGCTTCATAGGTTAATACTCAAACACTGAGCCATATTGGCCGGCTAAAATAAAAAATATATATATATATATTACATATATCTTCTCCTATGAGCTTGAGTAGATTGAACAGTTCACCTGTATTTCCTCAAAATATGAGGATTGTATTCAGTGTAAAATCAGGATGCTTCCTTCAAAGATCACTCAGACACAACAGAAACTAACACAATTATATGTGTGTGTGTATGCTGATTGAAGAAAAATTTACAAATGAAAAAGTAAACAAGCCTGTCTAATATAAGTATGCAACCAAAATATTCTAGAATACTTATGGGATTTCCAGTCAGTCTCCAATTGTGTAACAACAGTTTGATATTTTCATTGGCAATAGAATGAGATAGGAAAAGTAACGTATCTACTGACATGCTGCTGTATACTAGATACTGTTTTAGTTCCTGCTACTTTGTGACATTGGTTAAAACATATAAAATGCTTTTCATTCATGTTGTTAAATTTCTAGCTATTGCCCTTTCCAGTTTGGCTAAGTGGATAGAGTGTCAACCTACAGACTGAAGGGTCCCAGTTTCAAATCTGGTCAAAGGCATGTACTCTGGTTGTGGGCACATCCCCAGTATGTGCAGGAGGCAGCTGACTGATGTTTCTCTCTCATTGATGTTTCTAACTCTCTATCTCTCTCCCTTCCTCTCTGTAATAAAACAAACAATAAAATATATATTTTTAAATTTCTAGCTATAATTCAAGCTAATTAAATAAATATACAACTTTTGGACACAAATCTCTATGAATAATATATATATATTCACTTCTTCATAAATATGTGGATTGTTTGGATATCATTGCAAATACTCAGGCCATGATTACATCATGATTTGATCTTTGTATAGTTATTGGTAAATTCAGGATGCTTGAAATGTTTGCTCACTGTGATTTATCTATATTTTGTCTTTATAACTTCAAAAACTTTTTTAATGTTCAACATCTAAATGAACATATTCCAAAAAATCCAGTATGACTTTCATTGCAGTAAATGTATAGTAATAACTAATGAAGCTAAATGTTGAGAATACAAAAATATACATTTTACTGGTAATGTACCCCAAAATAGAGGAGTAGAGAAGTCCAAATTCTGGCAGGTATGAGGTGATGCCTCTTTGTATTTTTAATTTGTACCTCTCTGATGACAAGTCATGTTGAGCATTTTTTATATGCACAGGCCATTTGTATGTCCTTTTGGAGAAATGTCTATTCAGTTCCTTTGTCCATTTTTCACTTGGATTGTTTGTCTTCAGAGTGTTTCATTATATGAGTTCTTTATATATTTTGGAAATTAACTCCTTATTAAATGTATCACTGGCAAATATATTCTCCTATACACTGGGTTTCCTTTTTATTTTGTTGATAGCTTTTTTTTCTGTGAAAAAGATTTTCAGTTTGATGTAAAATATGTTTGAACCGTTTTAAATTTATTTAACATAATATCAGTACTACCTCTGGAAAAATACTGGCAAGTCTATTTGTTGTTTGTAACTAAAAATTTACCATTTTTTTCCAGAAATTCTATAACCCTATATTTTTTGGTTTTATAAAAATGTACTCATTTTCCTTTTGATTTCCAATGCTTGGCAATACAACGTAACTGGAGTTTTATTACCAGTTGTCATCTTATAACTTGTAATTAACCATAGGTTTCCTGACTTTTTATTATAATAAAAACTGAATATATATGGCTTGTTATAACATGTGCTTTCTAAAACTTCACATAACAATTAACTTTACGGTATTTTTTCTAACATGTTTTTAAATCTTTAACACAAGTAACGCTAAATATGAACAAGTGAATTCAAGACTTGAGATTTGATTTATCCATGTGATGCAATACTGAGAAACACTGATTGTTTCTTTCCCAAAGTGTTTCATGACCTGGATGGAATTGGAGAACATCATGCTGAATGAAATAAGCCCAAGAACATGAAAATGACAGAAAATATAGTAAGAGTACTTCTGAATGTTGTTAAAAGGCATATACTTTGAATAGAATAAAAATTGTGTGGTAATCATATGCCGCATGAAAATTTGACCTAAGTTATTTTTCCAAGTTTATTAAGAGCAGTTCTCTTTTGTTTGTGTGTTTGCTTGAACTGATATTTGTGTGTATTTTCTGCTGTAAAATAAAATTCAATAAATATTAAAAGATTTTATTTTGTAATAAACAAAAAATATTAGTCTATTATAATATTACAAAATAAACACACAAATTAAGTAGATTTTTATCTACCATATTTATTTTATAAAGAGAAACTTAACAAAAAGAGGAGATAAATTCTCCAACACTATATTAAGAGAAATAAACTGAATAATTATCAATTACATTGAAAATGTTGCATGAGTTTGTATGTATAAAATTTGACAGAACTTGGCATCTCAATATTGGGCATTAAATTGGTTTTATTGAAGGCTATTTATTTCATAATATTATTTTTGTATCTTCAATTAACAACTTATTCATAGTTTCTCCTAAATTATAAAGAAAACTGAAAGAAAAATGACTTTTTATTTCTTTATTTTGTTTTTTCCCCTCTTTCTTATTAATATGGAAGAATAGGCTATAGATTGTAATATTTAACTAGCATTGCAAAAATATTTTCTATTAGTGAGACAAGAGAAAATATTGATTGGCTACTATTTACCAGCTTCTGCTGTTAGCTGAACAAGTTATAGTCCTTGTCCTCCAAATAACTTATTCAACATATTAATGACACAATTGCAAGAGAATTTGAAATGATGAAATTCATGAACCTATAAAAGGATAATTGAAGCCTAAAATAATTCTGGGAATCAGTAACATTTTCTTTATAAAATTATTTGACAAATATTTGGGGCAAGAGTATGATTTGGGCAAAAACTAAATGGATTTGAGTATAAAGGTGGTACTTATCAATCTTCTGGAATCTCTTTAAACAATACCCAATATCTAATATAAAATGTTGATCCAGCCCTGCTGGCATGGCTCAGTGGTTGATTGTGGACCTATGAACCCGATTATGGTCACAGTTCAATTATGCTAAGGGCAAATGCCCAGGATTCAGGCTTGATCCCCAGTGGCGGGCATGCAGAAAGCAGCTGATCAATGATTGTCTCTCGTCATTGATGTTTCTCTCTCTCTCCCCCTCACTTCCGCTCTAAAATGAATAAAAATATATTTTAAAAATAAAGATAAAAAGATGTTTAGCCATAATATTGCATAACCTTATTTTTATTTATGTAATCTGATATGAATACAATTCAAAGTTAAGAATTTCTGTCATAATTGTAAGAAATTAAGTAATAGAGCTAGTGATGCATTATTAGAGTATATATATATATATATATATATATATATATATATATGTATGGGGGGGAGTATAGAATACTGGATTGACTAATTTTTAAATTTCTCTCAGAGTGTTTCACACTCTCATCACTCTCATTTCTGTAAAGTTCTAAAGAATTATGTTTCTTATATTCACATCTCTATGGGCATGTCTTTTGCCTCTCTGGTTGTTTTTGAGATTTGGATTTTAGAACTAACTTTTGACTACTTGATTTTTTTCAAATTATTTATTGTTTAAAGTGTTATATATGACTCCTTTTACTCCCATTAACCTCTCCCTGGCCTCTCCCACCCCCAGCACATACCCTCACACCCCTATTGTCTGTGTACATTCATTAGGCTCATATGAAAACATGCAAGTCCTTTGGTTGATCTCTTATCCATCCCTTACCCTCTCCTGCATTCCCTCTGAGATGTAATAGTCTGTCCCCTGCTTCTCTGTCTATGGATCTGTTTTTGTTCATCAGTTTATGTTGTTCATCATATTCCTCAAATGAGTGAGATCATGTGATATTTATATTTTTCTGTCTGGCTTATTCCATTTAGCATAATGCTCTCCAGGTCTATCCATGTTGTTGCAAATTGTAAAAGTTCTCTTTTTTTACAGCAGCATAGTATTCCGTTGTGTAGATGTACCACTGTTTTTTAATCCACTCATCTGCTGATGGGCACTTATGCTCTTTAAATCTTAGCTCTTGTGCAGCTATGAACAGAGGGATGCATATATCCTTTCTGATTGGTGTTTCTGATTTCTTTGATATTCTAGGTGTAGCAGTTGATAATGCAGATTTTTTTCAATAGATGGATTTAAACATATGTTGATATATATGATCTGATATGTATGCTATTTTGTTGTATTTACCACAAGTTTCAAATTTTCATATGTCAAATTTGCTGAAGGTGTTAACATCATAGATATTTTTACACTTAAAAATGTCAAATTTTGTGCCAAAAAAAGAGCATTTGGTTGGAATTTTAATTCATTACTTTATTTTGAAGAAAAGTGCTGCTGAATACTTTGGGTAGCTTATAGTGAACATGCTCCAACTCAAAATACTTGTGAACACTGGTTTAAATGCTTTAAAAGTGATGATTTTTATGTGAAAGACAAACAGGTCCAGGTCAACCGAAAAAGTTTGAAGACTAGCAAATACCATTTTTTAATGAAAATGCATGTCAAATTCAAAAACAACTTGCAGAAAGATTAAACGTTGCTCACCAAACAATTTCCAATCATTTACAAGCAATAGGAAAGATTTTAAAGTAAGGACAATGGGTGCCACATCAACTGAAAGAAAGACAAATGGAAAACTGAAAAGTCATCAGTAAAATGTTTCTTCAATTGTGACTGGCGATGAAAAGTGGATTTATTTTGAGAGTCCCAAAGGCACAGAATCATGGGTTGATCCAGGTCAACCATCAACATCAACTGCAAGGTCAAATCACTTCAGAAAGAAGACAATGCTCTGTGTTTGGTGAGATTAGGAAGGTGTAGTGTATTATGAGCTTCTAAAACCAAGTGAACCACTTAATACTGATTGCTATGGACAACAAATAATCAATTGAACCATGTTTTGATTGTGAAATGACTAGAATGTGCCAGAAGACATGGCAAAATAATTTTGTTTCATGTTGACGTACCATCACACAATTCAAAACCAGTTAAAGACACATTAAAAGATCTTGCCTAGGAAGTATTAGCCCACTTGTGTATTCAGCAGTCTTTGCTCCTTCAGATGACCTCTTGTTCTGATCGATGGTACGCGCACTTTCTGAACAGCATTTCAAAAATAGAAAGAAGTGGAAAATTGGGTCGCTGAATGGTTTGCCTCAAAAAAGAAAAGTTCTATTGGGATGTTATCCACAAATTACCTGAAAGATGGGGGAAAATGTGTAGTTGGCTATGGACATTACTTTGAATAAAGCACTTTTGATATTTCTCTTGAAATTATTGTGTTTTCTTCTATTACAAACTCCACCATTATTAACCGGTACACCTTGTATTCTGAGAAGTGGGATCACTAGGTCAAAATGGAAGTTCCATTTTTAACTTTTTGAGGAAACTCCATACTGTTGTCCTCAATGGCTGCACCAGTCTGCATTCTGACCAGCAGTGCATGAGGATTACTTTTCCTCCACATCCTCACCAGCACTTGTTGTTTGTTGATTTGTTGATGATAGACATTCTGACAGGTGTGAGATGGTACCTCAATCTCTCAGATCATTAGTGACTTTGAATTTTTTCATGTCTCTTGACTTTCTATATGTCCACCTTATTTAGTTCCCTTGCCCATTTTTTTTTGGTATTATGTATATTCCTTTTGTTGAGATGTGAGAATTCCCTATAAATTTTGGAGATTAGACCAAATCTCCAAACATTGGCAAATATGTTCTCCTATGCAGTGAGTTCTCTTGTTTTGTTGATGGTTTCTTTTATTGTGCAGAATATTTTTCTTTAGATTTAGTCCCTTTTTTGTATTTTCTCCTTTGTTTCCACTGTCTTAGGAGTTGCATCCGTAAAGATATTGCTATGACATATGTCTGATATTTTGCTGCTTATGGATTCTTCTAAGATTTGTATAGTTTCTAATCTTACATTTAAGTCCTTTGTCCATTTTGAGTTTATTTTATGTGTATGGTTTAAGTTGGTGGTCTAGTTTAATTTTTTTGCATGTATCTGTCCAATTTTCCCAACACCATTTATTGAAGACAGTCTTGACTCCATTGTATGCTCTTGCCTCCTTTACTAAATATTAATTGAGCATATGGCTTGGGTTGATTTCTGGATTCTTTTTTTCTTTTTCATTGGTCTATATGTCTGTTTCATTTGACTAAATGTCTATATGTGCCAGTACCAGGCAGTTTTGAGAACATTGGCTTTGTAATATAGCTTGATATCTGGTATTGTGGTCCCTCCAACTTTGTTCTTTCTCAGGATTTCTGTGGCTATTCAGGGTCTTTTTTTCACAGATATAGAACAAACTCTCAAAAATCCATATGAAATAAAAAAATATTTGGTTTTTATTTAAGATGTTGTCTTCTTTCTGTTGTTTGTGCTTTGAGATGGTTCCAGTTTTCTGGATCTGTGTATTTAAGACTGTCATCAAGTTCTGTGCTTTTTGATCATTATGTATTCAAATATTTCCATATTTGTTGTCCCTTTCATCTCTCAGGGACTCTGCCTCTCTATTAGGGACATGATATTATCCTCTGCATACTGAAACTCTTCATTTTTCAAATTCTTTTTTTTTAACTTTCCCCCCCATTTCAAATAGCTTCTATTTCCATCCCTCCTCTAGCTGACTTATTAATCTTTGCTTCTGAAGTTTCTCAAATGCTGGTTTTCATCTCAGTTATTATAGTTTTCATTTCTAGAAGATCATGACTGATCTCTCTTATATTTTTTATATTTCCACTTAACAACTTTCTGAACATATGAAATACAGCTGTAATACATATTTTAATGCGCTTATTTATGAAGTCTAACATCTGTATCAATTGTGAGTTGATTTCTATTGATTGCTTTCTTCTTATCATGGGTCGTATTTTAATGCAATTCTAGTAATCTTTTATTAGATCATACATTGAATATTTTAGATCATACATTGAATATTTTATCATGTTGAATGCTAGTATTTTGTCTTGCACATAAGTTTCTTTACATTGAATCATTTGCTTTCTTCTTAAATTCTGACATAAATTAAAGTTTTATGTTTTTATATCTTGCTTTTATGATTTATTAAATGCTATAATTCATTTTCATTCTTAGATTAATTAGTACATACTATTAAAGCAAGATCTTCCAAAATATTTTATCTTATGGGATGCAAATCTGTTTGTTTGTTTGTTTGTTTTTGTTTGTTTTGTGTATGTCTTTTCATTCTAGCTCAAGAGAATATGCATTGTGTCCAGCCATGTATAAGTGACATAAACATTACTTATATCCTGTTTGAATGGAGTATTCCTTTGGCTTTGTGTAATGTAAGGTTGTTATTTGCTCCCTTGAAGGCTCTCTGAGTGCTAGCATCTGCCCTGCTTGTTTTGAACTTTTACGTAGTATTTGACTGTTTCTGGGGTCCCATTCCCAACATGTGTGTTTAACTAACAAGCCTCATGATGATCTTCCAATTGTATGCTTTCCCACTTTTCCATGGTGGTTCATTTACATTCAAACTGCCCAGCAAGAACATTTCTTGTTAGCTCTGAGCTACCCCACTCATGACTCTCAATAAAAGCACTTGCTCTGCCATTTCCTTGCCTGCTGTGAAAAACGTTAGGCTTTGGGTGATTTTGTGTGGCCCTCTGGACATGCTATGCCTCCCTCTTTAGGACGTGTGAGAATAATGAGTTCTTTAAAGTAACATGTCTTTCCCCGTGTAATTCCCATACCAAGTTGGAGTGATCCTTAAAAAAAAACCAAAAAAAAAAAAACACCAGAAGTCTTACTCCCCATTTATAACATATCCTGGGTAGTTTCCACATACATGTGTTGAAACTAATTGAACACGTCACTGGGGTTCTGTGAGTGTTGTCAGAGTGTTGTCCACTTTGTCCATCTAGCTCATCCCTGGTCCACTCTCCCATAGAGTTTTGTTGCATATCCTAGAGGCGAGTTAAGAGCTATGTCCTCTAGCCATCCCACAGGTTTCCTATGTATTTAAAACCCTGCATTAATCTTTTTTTAGCTGAATTATATAGAATTTGGTTTGCGTGTGTGTTAGACTCTAAGTCAATAGCATTTACAACTTATGTTATCAGTCAATATGTCATATACAGCTGTTTTATGAATTTCTGTTATTTAAATAAATGTGTACAAGTTTATAATACTTGAGTAGGAGGTGGGCATTTGGATAATATCTAAACAAATTAATGTTGTAGATGGATATCTGAAAGACAGCTATATGGTAAGGTTAAAAGGAATTCCTATCAAACTTGAGGTGGGCAATATAACTATACTAGTATATTTATGACTATGTCCTATAATTTGTCAATGTGCTCTAGTACCTTATTTTTATGTGTTTTTCTTAGTATTGAAGAAGATGTGGGTATTCAGTACTAATTCTTGTTGGCAATGATTGCTTTTATATTTTCATTTATCTTCATAGATATATTTGAACAAAATTAGAAATATCTCAACCAGTAATTGCAAGTCAGATAAAATTTTAAACCAATATTTTTCCCCAATGATTTCAAATAAATCTGCCAAATATGACATCTTTGAATAGCATAATATGTTTATTTTATTTTTAAAGTAACGTATTTTCTGGTTGTTAAAATTGTATAATGGCTTTTATAACATTGAAGTGGCTTATAACCAAGTGGCTTTTATAACATTTAATAGTTTGCTTTCTCCTTTTATATTCACTTCATATTCTGTTTCTCATTTAGCAAGTTAAGATCTTTTGTTTTGTCTGTGGCTCACTGAAGTAGATTTGGAGCATGGAACATCAATTTTGACTTGTGATTGACCTTGTAATTATGTTCTCATTTCCCAGAATGTTATTGAATGAATAAGTTTCTTATTTTGAAATCTCAATTTGAATCTCTTCATTATATCATTGTCCCATTTTTTTTATTTGCTTGCTTGCTAAAATTTTCTATTAAAAATAGGCATTGCATTTTTGTGTTCACAAATGATGAAAAATGTATTACTTCCTTATGTATTTTACTTCCAGTTTTCAAATTGAAATAAATTTGAATTATTTTACAAAAAACTATTTTATATTATTTCTCATTTTAAATTTAACTAGCTTCTATTATTTTATTTATAAAGTCTATATATGATATGTATTGGTATATTTAACGATGCCACTTCAAGAATATAGACTTGTCATCCTTAAACCTGTCAGATTATGCATTTTATTTTTTTCAATCTCTCTTAACATACTTTCAGTAGCATTCCTTTATATAAAGTTTGGCAGAAGATATTTTTCTAATATTTATTCTGTTAATAACTTTTAGGATAGCTTATTTATGATTAAAATGTATCAATTTTGCAAAAAAATCTCTAAGATTCTACTGTTTGATAATATAAAGACCCTTGTTTGACAGCCCAAATATTTTTGTGCTGACTATACAGTTTGCAATCAAAGGTTCCTCTATTCATATATCCTAAAATGTGAAAGGCACTTTCTGATACTCTGTCATATACTAGTATCTGATTAAGTATCTTTATGATTTACTTTCTAATTTTAAAAAAGTGAAACATTTTGTGTGCACAAATGAACTACTAGGAAAATGTATATCTCAAAACAAAACACTAAGTAAAGGTTAGACAAGAATAAGTTATAAATGAAAGACATATCTGGACTTCGATATATATTCATGTGCTGATATTGAGATTAAAATCCAGTTTTATCCATTTTGAGTTTATTTCTGTGTATGCTGTAAGTTGGTGATCTAGTTTAATTTTTTTGCATGTATCTATCCAATTTTCCCAACACCATTTATTGAAGGGACTATCTTGACTCCATTGTATGCTCTTGCCTCCTTTGTCAAATATTAATTGAGCATAATGGCTTGGGTCCATCTCTGCATTGTTAGGTCCATCTCTATTCTGTTCCATTGGTCTCTATGTCTGTTCTTGTGCCAGTACCAGGCAGTTTTGAGAATAGTGGCTTTGTAATACAGTTTGATATCTGGTATTGTGATTCCTCCAACTTTGTTCTTCATTCTCAGGATTGAAGTGGCTATACAGAATTTGTTTGTATTTTCTTTTTTTATTGCGTATAAAATTTTGAGAATTAGTTCTATGTCTGTAAAATATGCCATTGGTATTTTAAAGAGGAGTGCATTAAATCTGTAGGTTGCTTTGGGTAGTACGGACATTTTAATGATGTTGATTCTACCGTATTTGCCAGCGTATAAGACGATTTTTTGGCCCTGAAAAATATGCCTCCAAGTGGGGGGTAGTCTTATATGGCGAGTATATAACAAACTCTGTATTTTGAGTGGAAATGTTAGGGGGTCGTCTTATATGCCCAGTCTCTTATACGCCGGCAAATACGGCATTTTTCAGGGTCAAAAAATCGTCTTATACGCCGGCAAATACGGTACCAATCCATGACCACGTTATATTCTTCCATTATATTCTTTATTATGTTTATGTCTTCCTCTATCTCTTTTTCAGTGTCCCACAATATTCCAAGGACATGTCTTTTACTTCATTAGTTAAGTTTATTCCTAGGTATCTTAATTTTTTTTAGTTCAATAGTAAATGGGATTATTTTCATTCTGTTTCTCTTTCTGTGAGTTCATTATTGCTGTATAAAAAACCATAGATTCATGGGTATTAATTTTGTATCCCACTACATTGCTGAATTCATTTATTAAACCTAGTAATTTTTTATGGAATCTTTAGGGTTTTCTATTTACAATATCATGCCATCTGTGAATAATGACAGTTTTACTTCCTTTCCAATTTGGATGCCATTTATTTCTTTTTCTTGTCTGATTGTCCTGGCTAGCACTCTCAATACTAGGTCGAACATGAGTGGTGAAAGCGGGCATCCCTGTCTTATTCCTTTTCTTAGGGGGAATGGTTTTAGTTTTTGTCCATTGAGTATGATGTTGGCTGTAGTTTTGTCATAAAGGCTTTTATTATACTGAGGTATGATCCTTCTATTCCCACTTTGCTGAGTTTTTAATCAAAAGGCATTTTTGTCAAATGCTTTTTCTGCATCAATTGACATGATATTGTGATTTTTGTCTCTCAATTTGTTTATGTGATGTATCATGTTTATTGATTTGTAGATATTGTACCATCCTTGCATCTCCAGAATAATCCCACCTGGTCATGGTAAATGATTTTTCTAATGTAATGCTTGATCCAATTTGCTAGGATTCTGTTGCAGAATTTAGCATATATATTCATCAGATATATTGGCCTATAATTATCTTTCTTTGTGGTGTCTCTGTCTGGTTTTGGGAATTTGGTAATGCTGGCTTCATCGGAAAAGCTTAGAAGTGTGCCTTCCTCTTGAATTTTTTGGAATAGTCTGAGGAGGATGGGTTTTAGTTCTTCTTTGAAAGAAAGGACTTACATGTAAGACATGAAACCATAATAATCTTAGAAGAATTCACAGGCAGCAAAATATCAGACATATGTCATAGCAATATCTTTACCAATACAGCTCTGAGGGCAATGGAAACTAAGAAGAAAATAAACAAATGGGACTACATCAAATTAAGAAGCTTCTGCACAGCAAAAGAAAGCATTAGCATGACAACAAGAAAGTCCACTGCATGGAAGAACACATTTGCCAATGTTATCTCTGATAAGGGTTCAATCTCCAAAATTTACAGGGAATTTGTACAAATTAACAAAAGAAAGATAAACAATCCAATCAAAAAATGGGCAAAGGACATAGACAGTTTTCAAAAGGGGACATACAGAAGGCCGAGAAACATATGAAGCTCAAAGTTACTAATCACCCAAGAGATGCAAATCAAAATGACATTGAGGTACCATATGATAGTACTTGTCAGATGGCTATCATTAACAAATAAACAGACAAATGCTGGCCAGGGTGCAGAAAAAAAGGAACCCTCCTACACTGCTGGTGGGAATGCAGACTGGTGCAGCCCCTGTGGGGAACAGTATGGAGTTTCCTCAAAAAACTAAAAATGGTTTTAGTAACCATTTAGCAAACCCAGTAATCCCACTCTTAGGAATATATCCCAAGAAATCAGAAACACCAGTCAGAACAGATATGTGCACCCCTATGTTCATAGCACAGCACAATTTGCAATAGCTAAGTTTTAAAAAAAGCCCAAGTGCTTTTTAGCAGATGAGTGGATTAAAAAATAGTGACCATCTACATAGTGGAATACTATGCTACTTTTAAAAAGAAGAAACTCTTATCATTTGCAACAGCATAGATGGACCTGAAGAGCATTATGCTAAAATAAATAAGCCAGTTGGAGAAAGATAAATATCACATGATCTCATTCATTTGTAGAATATAACGAACAACATAAAGAGATGAACAAAAATAGAGTCAGAAAAATTGAACAGACAGACCTTCCAACCTCAGAAGGAAGTCAGAGGAGGGTGCAGGTAAGAGATCAACCGAAGGACTTATAGGCATGCATATGAGCATAATCAATAGACCCAGACAGTAGCAGGATAAGGAGCATAGGAGAGACTGGGTAGAGGACAATGGGGGAGGGAGGGGATGAGGCTTATGTAATATTTTAAACAATAAAGAATTTAAATTAAAAAAAAAAATCTAGTGTTGATTCTTCATGAGGTACAAGAATTGATAAAAATAAAAGAATAAAACAAAGAGACACACAAAGAATCTAATTAGAGAACTTTTCCCAATTCAGCTGGGTCACAAAACTTTTATATTTAGTGTGTATGACTGACCAAGAAATAATTCCCCTGCTCAGGAAGGTACTTTTGCTAACTGGGACTTTATTATGAACTTTAGCTGGTAGGTTGCAATTATTCTTGAGATTTTAGAAACTCAATGCAGCAATGACATAAATTTGTACAAGCTCATACTACATTGGTCACACAAAGAAATTTTATGAAGATATTAAAATAGAGTGATTCTGCACTGGCAATGAATCAGGCAGATGATGAATCTAAACTTATGTTAGCAAAACAAAATAAAACTGGAAAAAAAAACCATCATGTGCAAGGAAAGAAATCCCTATTAAAATAAGTGAAATTCATGTAAATAATTATGTCAGTAACTGAATTATTAGATGCAAAATTTAGATTGATTATATGTATTATATATAATTAAGCAAAGTTAATGCAAAACCAAAATAATATATAAAATGTAAAAAGCAATATAATTCTTAGAAATAAGTAATCTATCATAAATTAAGAACATTTCGGTTATAAACATAGAAATATTGCCTTAAAGACATCCTAAATTAAACAAACAATTTCAGGGTATACTAGAATTTAAAGAAAAGATCGCGAAAAACATAATACAATAACATGCAAGAATAATAATTTAAAAGGACTAAAGAACAATTTCTAAATAATTATGGCAAACTAAATGTAGCAATGTTAAAAAGGATAATGCATCATGACCAAGTCATAAAATTCCCAGAATAGAACATTAACTTTGAAATAAAATTATCATTTATTTTAACATTATATAATATCTCACTGTGATTCGCCATGTTATCAGATTAAATGAACAAAAACAAAAAAATTAAGATTATCTCTATAGGTTCAGATTAATTACTTGATAACTTCCAACATTCAGTTATAATAAAGAAAACAGTTTAGCAGTAGCAGAATGAGTAGGTAACTTTGTTAATTAAAAAAAAAAAACACAACTTTAAAAAATATATATAAACATAGTTAAGGGGTCCCAGATTGGAGAGGGTGCAGGCTGGCTAAGGGACAACCCCCTCCCCCGTGCATTAATTTTGTGCACTAGACTACTAGACTACACACACACACACACACACACACACACACACACACACACATATATATACCTTATTTGCCAGCGTATAAGATGATTTTTTGGCCCTGAAAAATACCGTATTTGCCGGCGTATAAGAGACTGGGAGTATAAGATGACCCCCTAACATTTCCACTCAAAACACAGAGTTTGTTATATACTCACCGTATAAGACTACCCCCCACTTGGAGGCATATTTTTCAGGGCCAAAAAAATCGTCTTATATGCCGGCAAATACGGTATATATATATATATATATATATATATATATATATATATATGGCTAAGTGACCATCCAACTGACCGATCATCAAACTGGCTGTTAGCTATGATGTGCACTGACCACCAGGGAGCAGATGCTCAATGCAGGAGCTTCCGAGTGACAGCAACTTTGCAGAGTGCCCTTTCATACTTCAGGACCCCTTGGGGATGTAGAACTGCCAGTTTGGGCCTGATCCCCTCAGTTCTAATTAATTTCCTTGTAATGTGCGCAAATCCATGCACTGGGCCACTGGTTTTCTAGTAATCATGCTGATGGGCTGGCATAGGTTTGCTATAGTCTGTCTTAGACAATATAATATACATATATTGAGCCATAGTTCATGCATTTTATTCAAGTTTGTTAAGTTTTATATAGTGTGTGTGCATGCAAGAATCTAAAATGTTTTTTTATATATGGTAAATAGTTAATAAATGTTTGTTGAAAAAAATGCATAAACATCTTTATTGAGAATTTATGTTTTGAGCACTGAGCAACTTGTCATATGTAACATATCAGATCCAGTATCATCAAATTTATATATATATATATATATATATATATATATATATATATATATATATATAAAACACAGGTCAGAGAGTTTAAATTATAGTAACAATTTTAAAGTTGGTGTTACAGTTCAGTCTGTTTATATTAGTACAGTTTACATGGTTAAAAAATTAAAAGAACAACTTTCCCTTGCACATAAGAACTTTAGTAGCTCAATAATTTTTACTGTGATATAACTTGCTGTATTCTCATAAGGAGAATTGAACATAGAGATATTATCCATATTGTTTCCCCTTTAAATTTTAATTTAATGCCAGACTATTACTGTGATAAATTATTTTTATTTTCTCTTGTTAAAAACATTATATAAGATTTTAATATAGCTTTCTTGTTATTTTCATGTTAATGTCATTACATTTCACTACATTAGTTCTTTGTATTTCTGTATCTCTTAATTACTAGTATAATACCTTCCAATAAATATTTCATTTCTATAAATATTTTCTTAATTTTTGAATATTGTTACATTCAGTAATTATTAACATTAATTGGAGAAGCATCTGTTGACATTAACCATATAACACACACACACACACACACACACACACACACACACACACACATATGCACAAATATATGTATAAATAAACTAATAATGTATATGTATAAGTTAATTATATGTATTTATAAATTAATATGTATATGTATAAATGAATTAATATGTGTATATTAATATGTATAAATTAATCAATAATGGATAAAGTGCAAGTGGTTATTGCAATCATTTTATTTTTCTAATTATTTGGGGGTCAGTAGAATAAAATTAAGTTATCTGCTTTTGTGAAAGTGCTCCATCTTGCCTCATTGAAGTAAGTAATAATGGAATAACCATTATTTCTATTTTGCAATATTAATCCTAATATGATGTTTGAAAATTATTGCTTCTAGGCTCTTCTTTTGATAGAACACTGATCTTAATATTAAAGAAATATAGATCCCCAAATTTCTAAAATTTAGGTAGATGCTATTAATTAGAAATAGGTAGTAACTTGGAGAAAGAATTAAGAGCCAACATTTTACTCATGCAGAATATAAAACCGAAAGCAACACATAAACAAGAAAAACAAATAAACTCATAGACATAGATGACACTGTGGTTACCAGAGGGAAGGGCGTGGGGAGATGATAAAGGTAATAGAAGTCAAATACATGGTGATGGAAGATGATTTGACTTTGGGTTGTGGGCACACAATGCAATATACAGACCGTGTAGTATATAACAGTACATTTGATACCTATATAATCTTACTAACCAATGTCATCTTTAAATTGTGTTTTGTTTTAGTTAATCCTCATCCAAGGATGTTTTTTCCATTGATTATTAGAGAGAATAAAAGTGAAGGTGAGGGTAAGGGGGGGTAAGAAAGACATTGATGTGAGAGAGACCTTCACTTCTGCCCCAATGGCATAGGCCTGGCAGAGCGAGATCAATGCCTGTTGTCACCAGTCAAAATGGAAAACACCACCCATGAAGCACTGGGGGGAGTGACAAAGAGCCATGTCCCAGATACAGGAAATAGTTTTTGCTATAATAGACATTTCTCCAGCCTTTTCTATTGAATCTAAAAGCAAGACTGTAAATTAGCACACTATTTCCAAGTAAATTAACCTCAACACAGAAAAAAATTCAACAATAGTTATAGAAATACAAGAATAAAGTACTCTTTAGTCAGGAAGTTTACATTACAATGTCTAATATGCAGTAAAAACTTAGCAGGCATGCACAGAAGCAAGAAAATAAGACCTATGATCAGAAGGAAAAATAAATAAATCATTAGAAACTGATAGAGAATTGACATATATGTTAGTTAGTGAAATGGAATTTTTGGACTTGAACCCACATGTTTTGTCTGCTGGAATCAAAGAATGAATCCACGGCAGAAAGTGGTATAGCAAAGATGGAGATTTAATGAAAAACAAGTACAGACTCCCACATGGGGAGGGGGAAAGGGTCCCACTGAGTTCCTTTTCCCTATGGCTGATAAAGGCTGCAGATCCTAGTGCCTTGATATCCCCTCCAATTGGTCACTATTCCCTTAGACTGGTTACTATGGTAACTCCTGGGCTCAAAGGAATTACTTCCTCCTTCCTTATTCTTTTCTTATTCTTTTTGGGCTTTCTTCTTCTTCTGGATGAAGGTCTCCCTTCTCTTTATTTTGTAAATATAGCCCTTTAGCTGTCCCCAGCTCCCTCATTCTACAAAAATGTACCTGCTGCAGCTTTCCAGCTCTCCCATTCTATGTAAACATACCTTCTGCTGCTCTGCAGCCCTGTGCTTCCTCCATGGTCCCCTTAACTACCAAAATTTCTAAAATGTCCTAGACGTGTCCTATTTTACCTCTAAAATTCCTGTTTTGTTAGGATAATAATTCAATATATGTGTTCAAAATTGAAGTAGAGATATGAAAGATGTAAAGAGCGTACAAATAAAACCTTTTAACATAAAACTAAAATGTATAAAGTCAAAGACACCCTTAATGGAATAACTGGTGAAATAGACATTGCTAAAGAAATAATTAGTAAACTGAAGTCACATGAACAAAACTAACAAATAATGCAACACAGAGATATGAAAATTAACAAAAATAAACAGAAAACCAATTAAACTGTGGAACAACTTAGGTAGCCTACTGTACATATTATTAAAGTCTCAAAAAAAGGGGGAGGGGAAAGAGGGTAGAAAAATACTTGAATAAAGAATGTAAATTTTACAAATTCAATGGAAAATACGAATTCAAGAATATTAATCAATTTCCAACAAGAAACATGAAGAAATTACTCTAAGACATATCACATTTAAATGGAAGAAAATCAATTCTAAAGGATAAATTTGACCAGACAATCTATTGACTATACTCTTCAAATTTCAAAGTCCTTGAAGTAAGAAAGTTCTGTAAAACTGTCCCAGTCTGAATAATTCCTGAATGCTATGTTTTATCCCAAATTTTATTGTCGCAGAAGACAAAAGAAAAACCAAGGAATGGTTTTAGAGAAAAGGAGTGACACTGTTTATTTACAGTGGTGGACTCAGAGAGTAACTTTCCAAATATGACTGAAGTAACATGCAGGGGGCTTCTCTTTTATATCTTTCTGGGGTCTTTGTCCCGCAAACATGGATTATGTTTCCACTCCTTTTTGCAGGCCTTGCAAGAAGGCCTCCAGGTGTTGAGGGTCTACAGGCCATATATGATGGTCTGGCCTGGCGCCAGCATTAATAACCCTCCCTCCGGGGCAGTGCACTGTTCAGTTTTACGGCCTCTGTAAGAGGCTCTGCAAGACCAGTTTCTGGGAAAGAGGGAGTAACTTAATTACAGGTTATTAAGAATGTACACTGAGCTTCCTGGCATGGATTCAGATTGCTAGCCCCCAAATATCAGGGTTACACTAGAATTAGCCTTTTAGCCTCCTCATTGTCTTGAAACAAACAAAAAAGTTCTTAATAGTACCGATGAGATTTAAATAGTGTGTAGTTTATTTTGTAGTGTTGTGTGAATGTTATTAATTTTTTTAGTTTTGATAAATTAACATTGCTATGTAATATGTCAGCATCAGGGTAACTTAGTAAAGGATATACAGAAACTTTCCATGCTATATTTCTAAATTTCTTCTAAATCTAAAATTGTTTCAAAAATAAAATTTCCAAAAATGTTTAAACTTTTATTATCGGCCAGTAATTATCAAGGTATAAAAAATTACAGACATGGCACCTGATCTGGTATGAAAAAGGTTTAAAAAAATCTGTGAAATTTGGTGTTTGAAATAATGTAATTTACTAAGCATTGGATCATTTTGGAATGTATATCTGTGAATGAAAGAAATTTGTATAGAAAAGCATTTATTATTAAAGGAAATGTACAATTTTCTATATATATTAAGCAATGCTATGATTGCAAGAATACCGAAGACTTATGTATACAATAATCATTTTATCAACTTTCTAATGATCTGAAGATTCAAAGTGAGCATCTAAGAAATTATCACGATAGCTGACATCCTATATGGGAATAAGAGATTAGAAATGGACTGAAAAAATAGATAATCTTAACTGTAGAAGAAGTTGGAATGCCCATTTGTTTTCTTTTAAACAGAATAGTCAGAGTAGAAAATTAATTTGATAATGGGAATTTGTCACTCAAGTTGTCCTAATTTCTAGAACAAGTAAAAATTAAAGCTGTTTCAATAATCTCTTAAATACTATATGGAAAATTAAAAAACAAAACTATCTTGTTTCCTATTTGCTAGAGAGTAGAAAAAAGTGAATGGAAATTTCTTCACTGGGGTTGATTGGCAGAATACACTGATTCATCAAACTCACAAAGGCAATGAGCAGTGAACCAGCAAACATTCTTTTAGAAGAGAGGAAAAACTAGAATATAGAAATTTCTACAGCACTAACATTACAAAATTGTCATCCATGCCTTGCCGACGAGGCAGCAATCGAAGCAGATTAAGCTCAGCAGGGATAGCACAGGAAACCAAAGCAGAAGAATAAAATGGCAGATGTCAACTCAAACTGAAAGCACAGTTTGTGGACTCCTATGAGACAACTGTTGAAGACAGCATAAATACCCCTGTGAAAGGAGTTAAAGTAGAATTAGGTAGTTAGGGTGAGGGGTGAAGGAGGAGGAATTGTGGAATTAGCTGAAATCAACAAAGAATGTGTTTTGAAAGAAACAGGATTTTTTTTTTCTCTTGAAAATGAAAGAGAACAATGTTGCAAAAAAGCCAGGAACCAATCAGAGACTGACACAGATTGACAAAGAACTGGCCTTTAGCAGATATAAGGGAAAGAGCAGAATGCTTGGGAGCAACCTATTTGAATCTCACTAGAGGGGGAAGATTGTGTGTGTTTGCCTTATTTGAATGCCTCTTGCTTTATTCTTTGATTCCCTGAGACAAGATCCCAGGAAGAAGCCATGCTCACCACTTCCAGTATCACCTAAAAAAATTTGAGGAGCATCAAATTTCTAGATGCCAATTCATGGTGGAGTTTGACACTTATTGTTCGGTTGATTATACAATTGTTAATCAGTTGTTAAGAATGATTATATTCTTTGATCCAGATTTTCTTGTTCTGAAATAAAAAAGAAATTAAGTAAGATTTTATAAATAATAATATAACCTAATAATAGAGTAATATGCACATGTATAGAAATCATAGAGGAGAAATAAAATCATAAGGGGATGAGACTTAGCAGGCTCAAAATATTTGAAATGATAGTTCAATAACATCAGTGTTAATATTTTTATGAATTTGACAAAAATATAAAGACATATATTAATCAATTGCATTCATTACTAGGAATTACAAATTAAAAAGTATTTAGACATCCTGAAACATGTTGATATGGAATTTTTGGACTGGAACCCAGGTTCTTTGTCCACTGGAATAGAAGAATGAATCCACGGACAGAAGGTGTTATAGCAAAGGTGGAGATTTATTCAAGAATAAGTACAGACTCCCACATGGGGAAAGGGAAAGAGTCCCACAGAATGGACTCCAATATGGGGAGGGCGATAGGGTTCCACTGAGTTCCTTTTCCCTATGGCTTATAAAGGCTGCAGATCCTGGTGCCTGGTTTCCCCTCTGATTGGTCACTATTGCCTTAGAGTTGTTACTATAGTGACTCCTGGGCTCAAAGTTTGAACCTCACATGAAACATGTGAGGTTCTTCACCCCCACTCCTTCCCTATTGTTTTCCTGTTCCCTTTGGGCTTTCTTCTTCTCATTCTGGATGAGGGGCTTGCTTCCCTTTATTTTGTAAATATAGACCTTATGCTGTTTTAGCCCCCCCCCCATTCTATGTAAATATACTGAAAAATGCAACCCCCCCTGCCTCACCTAGCAGTGAGGAAGCTGGAATTTCTCATTGGCATGTGGCCTGTGACTGCCCTGAGCTGTTCAAAGAATAAACATCTTTTTAAGAAGGCTGTCTGTCTTATCTCAACTCCCAAGGTCCCCCGTTAGTGATGGGAACATAGCTCTTAAAACCTCTCAAGGCAATAGCCCCAATTAGTGCTCTGAGAGTTATAGCCCCTGATCAGTGCTCTGATAGATAAGATTACCAGGTGGGACTGTTGACTAAGTGTAGACCCTCTCATGAAACAAGTAATTAACGAGCCCAGCTCCCCTTTTTGAAATTCCTTTGTTCCCTTCTTCCCCCTCCATGTGTAACCCCTCCTATGCGTCACTTTTGCCTATATATGCTTGTAAAATTTTCTGTTCTGCTGCTCGACTCCTCTGCTCCTGTTTGAGTTACGAGTCAAGCCCTAGCGCGCTGGAATAATGCCTCTTGCGGTTTGCATCAAGTGACGCCTCCTGCGGATGATTGGGTCGCCGTCGATCATTGGGACAGAGTGAGGGTCTCCTTCTGGGGGTCTTACAATACCTTCTGCTGCTCTGCAGCCCTCTGCTTCCTCCATGGTCCCCTTAATTTCTAAAATTTCCTAAAACCTGTCTTCTTCACCCCCCAAAATTTCTGTTTCAATTTCAAAAAGCAATTAGGATTGATAAGGGTCACAAAACTAAGACATATTTAGAAGTGACTAAGCCAGATAAGGAAAAAAAATCAGGAAATAAGATAATTTCCAGGTAGGAAGATGACTTGCTTAGCAATCATTCAGCGATTACTTCATTTTGTTAGGTGCTGAGAATGCACCATGAAAAGTAGCAGAGATTGTCCTGGCCTCAATGGAACTTATCAGAGGGAGACAGACAACCAACTAGTTTGAAAAAAAAATAAATTGCTATGTTTGAGATATGTATGTGCTTGGAATAAAAGGAACAGTAGAAAATATCAAGAGGGAATGCAATGGATCACATAGAGCTTAAAGGACTTCCTAGGTAGTGATATTTTAAGTGCACATCCTCAGGGACTGAATTGGGAACCAGCTTTGGAAATATCAGAGAGATGATTCTTTTTAACAAAGAATGAAGTTTTTGAAGATGGAACATATTGTCCCAGAATATAAAGATGCAGAGTAATTAGGAAATTCTAACAGATTCAATGAACATGTGTGGCAAATAATAAGTATTAAAGAATGAGAATTAAAACTAAGTAATGCAGGTAGTCCTGATTAAAAAAAAATTACATTATTAAACTAACAAGTAAAACTGACCTTTATTGTTTATAAAGTCCACATTAAATTTCTGAAATTCTAGGCAAAATTTCTAAAAATTAAATATATTTTGGTTCTAATTCTGAAGCATCCATCTATATAAAAACTGCTGTTTGAAATTTTAACCCTGCTATTTGGCTTCTGTAAATGCTTGCTTGCTAAGACAACTCCCACTTCAGAGAGGCCATTAAACCTTCCTTCATTCAAGGCAGGGGGAAGTCCAGAGCCCATCCATGCCTCTGCAAGTGGATGGTGACAGAGATAACTGGCACTTTTTCCTAGACCCCTGGCCTGAGACAGAAATTCCACACCTCTCATGCCCCGCCCTCCCCTCACTAAACAGCTGTATAAAAGAAGTACCTATGCCCCCTTTTGGCCAGAACTCCCCTGGCCCACCCTTGGACCACAGAATTTCACCAGGGAGTGCAATATTAAAAAACCTCCCCCCTTTTTAATGGCCTGGACTCTGTGTTTTGTTTCCCTGAAAAATACGTATTTGACGGCGTATAAGAGACTGGGCGTATAAGATGACCCCCTAACATTTCCACTAAAAAATACAGAGTTTGTTATATACTCGCCGTATAAGACTACCCCCCACTTGGTGGCATATTTTTCAGGGCCAAAAAGTCGTCTTATAAGCCGGCAAATACGGTGTGTGTGTATATATATATATATATATATATATATATATATATATATATATATATTGTTTGCTCCTGATACTTCTCTTAGGTTTTCTCCTGAAAATTCTCCCTCCTCCCTTCACCTACATGTAGTCTTCATATTTCTCCAAATACAAAATGTATTTCTATGCTCTCCTACTTCTAGTAATATACTTTATCTAATTTTATTTTAGTCATAAAGTAAATTCCAGTATATATTTCATAACAATATTATTGCCTGTTAAGTATACTATCACTTTATCACATCATTGTTTCTTGGTTTAATGGTATTTAAAATTTGAATTTTCTTAGGAGCTGCTCTGGTTCCATAAAACTACGTGTACACACGCACGCGCACACAGACGCACACACACATTTTATATATTCATTATAAAGTTTGTAATCTGAATAATTTAATTGTTATTCCTTGTCTCACATTTCATAAGGTTAAGCTTTCATTAGGTAACAGTAGAAATTCATATTTACATTATAAGATATAAAAGTTTGAATATAATACCATGTAATAAATCATGAAAGATAAATTATATTAAAATTATTTGGAGAAAAAATTCTCAAACCATTCATCTGCTTGAAATGCAATACAGTAAAAGGTGTTTTTTTTTTAATACTCACAGAAGAATATTTTTCCATTATTTTTTTTTTTTCATTTAGAGAGAGTGGAAGGGAAGGGATCGTCATACAAATATGTACTGCTATAAATGTTAAAACAAAGTTTGCTTATGCATATCTAAATTTTTGTTGTTAAATTAAAATCAGTTTAATATATTAATATATAATATGTATATCATATATATATATATATATATATATATATATATATATATATATCACACACACACACACTGCAGGAAATTCATGCTCCATGCTCCATTATTATGGTATAGTGTTCTCATGCTAAATTGGTGACAAAACTACATCTACAGCCACAGTAAAAATAGATAATATAATATTTAAAAATCAGAGTATATTATTTATAATTTAAATATAATATTTAAGAACCACAACTCCAATTTCATATGCTATTCTCTCTATATGTGATATGTTATTTTTATAATGTTACATAATTATATTCAGTATTCTATATATCACATGTATAATGAGTTTCAAGAAGGTATACTTTTGTTTAAAATTTTAAATTAAAATTTTCCAAAATTACCATAAATATCTATATTGAAAACAATTTATAACATAGAAATATGGCCCCCACATACTATTGTAATTATATACAGTTATAATATATATTATATAATATTTTTATAATTATAATAATGTTTATAGTTACTTAGGCTATCTTCTAAGTAAGATCATATTAGATAAATTTATTTCTGATGTCAAAATTACTCTTTCGCTGTCCTTAATATTATGTCACTAGAGGCCCAATGCATGAAATTCATGCAAGAGTAGGTCTTCTTTCCCCCTGCTGTCACCACCAGCTTCCTTCTGGCATCTAGGATCCAGGCTCCCCTCACAGCCCTTGCTTCATCTGGTACGGCGTCCAGTAAATTAGTATATTATACTTTTATTATTATAGATTATGTACCTATAAAGATTGGCCAAACTCAATGGACATTGGGTGGTAAGTTTCAAACTTTCTCTCAGGAATTTTCACCCAGTACCAAGACTTCCCTATAAGGTAGAGGATAGGTGAAGTGTTTTAATGTACTCCCATTTCAGTGAAGCCTTATAGCTAG
Source organism: Vespertilio murinus (assembly GCA_963924515.1). Lineage (NCBI taxonomy): Eukaryota > Metazoa > Chordata > Mammalia > Chiroptera > Vespertilionidae > Vespertilio > Vespertilio murinus. The sequence continues at coordinate 71,896,661 of OZ004707.1, forward strand.
GCCAGAGGCAACTCTCAGTGCTGCCTATAGCAATATTCTCCACCCTGCTGGCTAAGGCCTGACTGCAGAACTATGTGGTGTGATGAGAGACAGCAACTATATTTCTTTAGGCACTGTCAGGGAACCTTGCTAGTAAAGGCAAAATCTTATTTCTTAGGACAAGCTTATAGCACACCACCTTCTCATGTATGGTTTTAAAGACTCAACATTTTTCTTAGGATTTCTGTGCATATCATAAAGTGTTTCCTTTGAGAAGTCCAGTTTGAATAACTGGATTTTCTCCACTGTCATTTATTAGCTGCATGAAATTAAGAAGGTGATTTAAATTCCATGTGCTTTTATGCTTTACTTTCTTCTTATGTAAAATATGTGAAATAATACCTGCATTATAAATCAAAATGTGAAAATTGCTTAGGATGTTATATGACATATAGTAAAATATTTAGTTTTTGCTACTTATTGGTATAAACATGTTTGTATTGGTATAAAATATATGTATTTATTTTTGTTATGCACAGTGATATAGATATATGCATACCCAAGATAATAAAAAGGTAATATGCAAATTGACCCTAACAACAGAATAACAACAGCTCGACCAGTTACTATGAGGTGCACTGACCACCTCTCGGTTCCTTCCCCCAGTGGTCAGACTCTGATCGCCCAATGGCAAATGAAGAACTAGGGTGGGTGGTGGTGGGGGGGCAGGGTTGGTGAGTGGGTGGAATGGCCGACCTCTTGGTCCCTCCCCCCAGCCAGCAGCATTCAATTGCCTGATGTTGAACAGGGAGCCAGGGGTGGATGGCAGCAGGGGACAGGCAGGCAAGTGAGTGGAATGGCTGACCTCTCAGTTCCTCCCTCCAGTCAGCAGTCACCAATCACCCAATGGTGAATGGCAAATTGGGGGTGGGTGGCGGTGGAGGGTGGGGTCAACTGTGGGCAGCCAGAAAAATGGCCCTGATCACAGGCCAGGCCTACAGACCTTACCTAAGCATGGATTTCATGCACTGGGCCTCTAGTATATATATATATATATATATATATATATATATATATATATATATATATACTTTAATGTATACCATAACAATGCATACATCTCTATCAATCTATTATCCATCTTTCTATAAATAATAGAGGTAGCTAATAAATGAGATACATTTTTTGTGAGAGTGTAAGGCAATTTAATATAACCAATTAAGTCAAATGTCTGTTTATAGAAGTTATCAGAGTGTAATAGAAAAATATAGTACAGAAAATAATGAACAGAATGTTAGAGAGTGGAAATTTTTTAGCATGCTTTCTCCTATTTGACTTGGCCATGAATCCCAGTTACAACTAACAAAATAGCCTTACAAGATAGATCACTATCAACTTTCCTGATAACGGGATGCAGTTACTTACTCTACCAGGCACCGCGACCCCATATAAATGACATGCTGAATTTACCTAAGAAAAACTACTTTGTTTAAATTGTTTTAAAATTGTTTGCTCTGCAGAAACAGGAGGTAGTGAATGGGTATAAATATGGTCGGACACAGAGGGTAGGGATGCTTTCGGGGCTGGGTGGAGAGAGCAGTCAGCTGGCTGGTTATTAAAAAGGCTCCTTACATTTTAATTTGGTCTGGACTCCAGTGGTCGCTTGTTTACTCGTGTTCACTCCACAACACAGAATAGTTTTAGTAACCAGGTTTAAGACCACCCAACAGTTTCCTGAATAATTTTATATGATTGGAGTCCAAAGACAGAACCACAATTTCTGATAAAAAAAATAGAGAAACCAAGACAAGGGATAGCCTAAGAGTGAATGAAATACAAAACAGGCTGCCAGGTGATGGACTAAATCATAGATTATGAAAAAAATCCTTTTGGGTACTAATCTGAAGCTCCAATATTAGATTGCACTTAACACATTTGAATTAAAAACAGAAATCTACAAGCTTAAATTTCTGTCAATAAACTAAAAAAATACACACAGGGAATTCCTTAAATGCCTTTCTAATTCCAGGAATGACTATTGGATCTGCAGAGGAAATGAGGAAATGAACTGTGGGGTAAGCATTTTGAGACACTACCTTAGTGTAGGGGCAAACATCCACCCAAGGAATTGAGAGGGAACTTTGGCCAGCTGACTGAACTGGACTGCCTGTGAGAAGAGAAATCTTCCAGAAAGTAATGATTTTCCATGAACATTATTTGAACTATAAATACAATTAATTTACCTCTTTTATATGTATTTGTAATTTATAAAGATATAGCTGTAAAGTAATTCATATTTGTTCCACAAAAAGACAATGAACAAGAGTCTCTTTTATATTAAAGTAGAGGCCCAATGCGTGAAATTCATGCAAGAGTAGGCCTTCCTTCTCCTGGCTGCCAGCACCATTTTCCGTAGGGCACCTGGGCCCCGGGCTTCCCTCTGGCACCTGGGACCTGGGCTTCTCTGGCAGCCCCAGCTTTGTTCAGAATGCCATCTGGAAGGACATCCTGTCTAATTAGAGTATTATGCTTTTATTATTATAGGTGTCAGGGTCAGTACCATTAAATCAAATCCTAAACTGAGTATCAAAGTGGAGATCAATTTTGTCTCTAATATTTGTGGAATAGCTTTAAATGTCTGTCTGGAGTAACATGGTATTCTTTGCAAATAGCACTCTACGTAGGAAGTAGGAATTAGCAAAATAACTTGTACTTCTCTCTTCTTTATGCAACTAAATTATTATCAGGATGAGTGATGCATATTGAAACAAGTAATTTGAAAGTTTTACTGAAAAAAATACTTTTTAAAGTTATAAAATGGAAAACCACTTTTAACAAGATTGTAGATTTCACATCTAAAACATATTTTCAATTAACTGTTTTATTAAGAATCCATGAGCACTGAATTGTAATAGCAATTATGTATATTTGATTCAAGGAATTATAAATATTGGAAATGCTGGGCCCTATTTTCTAGTCTTCAACTGCAAGGGGAGGCTTATAAGTATGGAAAAACTCTTCCACTCCCCTCGCTCCATGGCTCTGTCTCTACCAGGGTGACTTACTTTATGGAGCTATTAACTAAATGTGCAGAACAAAAATGTGTCATATATCTCTGAAATCAAAATGGATGCTTAGTAAATGTTAAATTAACATCACATATACAGTACCTTTGTGTATGAGTCACAGGCATGAGAAAATAGATCATTTATGAATTTTGAAATTTTTATATCCCAGCATTTCAGAGCTATTGTGAGAATGCCTATAAACATGCATTTGTAGGATACTTGAGCCACCAATAGCAGACTATATCTTTCGTCCAAAAATAACTTAGGTAAGTATTTTAAACTTAAGGAAGTTATGTCACAGGTATCAAAACATAGTGGGAAACAGAAAGGTTTGGCATCAATACATTTGATATGCCTTTTATAAATCTGCCTTTTAAAAACAATATAACATGTGATAGTGTATTTAAATCTTAGTTCATTTCCCTATTAATGGGAAAGAATAGCAATTCTGAACTTTTTCTGAGCCTGAGAGTCCCAGGGCAGGATTGCTAATTTCAAGCTGCAGAGCAATTTCACTGCTGCAGGGCTTTCAATCACTTGGATGAATTACATGAGCACTTGATTTTTAGTCACTAGATCAAAGAGAGAGAGAGAAAGAGACAGGAGAAAAACAAACATTCTCCCTATTTGATTAGCAAAGAATGGATAGAGCTTTGATATAGTGCCTCTTGAAGAGACTGAGATCTGGACTGAAGAGACAATGTGAAAATTACAAAACTGCATTATAATTACTTTGTAATTATACTTTTCAAAACTGAACAGTAAGTGGAGCTTCTATCATCAGCCTAGGAGGGCCTTGCTCACTATGCATATTGCAGCATGCTTCAATGCCAGTTTCTGTTTTTACCATTTGCTGAATTATACCAAGTCTCAGGAGTGGCTACTTCAAAGGGATTTATGTGTATCATCACCCATTGGGATTTTGATATTTGTTAGAAAAACATGACATTAGGTAAATCACATCTGAGTCTAAAGGACAAAGGCAGGATTTGTGTGTGGTGACAACAATGTTCCAATGTTACATTTGCATATGTTTCAATTGTTCCAGGATGGAATTAAATTCTGATTAAAAAGTAATCAATGTAAGTTCATATTGGAATGACTTGACCTGAATATATATTAAACAATACAAAATAATTATTTTTCCAGATAAAATAACTTCATAATGTATGGATAAAAGGATTAAATGAATGAAATTACTATTATACATAAATATTCTACCTAATAAAAAGAAACATACAAATAGACCACACTTTGCTATGCCCACAAGCCACGCCCACCAGCCAATCAGGGTGGGTATGCAAATTAACCCAAACAAGGTGACGGGTAATTTGCATATTCAAGCCAGAGTGAAGACTGAAGACTCATAGAAAGAAGCCAAGCACTGTTGAGAGGCAAGCAAGTGGGGCGGCGGAGAAGGAAGAGAAGCAGGCGGGCCAGGAGAGAAGGAAGGGAAGCAGGTGGGGCAGCGACTGTAGCAGGAAGCCCTATTACAGGAATCTTTCTGCAAGGGACATCTAGTTACTTATATAATAACGAACATTAATGTTTACTATCAATATAAGTAATCTGATCCTTTAAAAATTAGCCAGTAATTGTGAGAAGGAAACTAAGGGTTACAGATATGAATTTAATTTTTAGTGAAGAGACTAAACAAATATCTATACAATTTACCAAATACACATTATCTTTGTGGTTTGTTTTTTTTTAATAATACCAGGAGACAGAATTTTAGTTATCCATGGCTATGTAGCAAACTACCCCAAATTTAGTGACTTAAAACAATGAAATATTTCTTTCAATTCTATGGCTTGCCTGAATGGCTTCTTGCTGATCTTGCCTGAGCGAGCTTATGCATCTACTGTCTAGGGGCTGGGCTGGGGATGCTGGATTTGGTGGGATGGCTGGATTTTTATCTACAGTTTTTCATCCCAGCCTTTTGCATAGGCTAGGGTCTCAGGTTCTTAGAATGTGAGAACTGAAGCTACAAGGTTTCTTAAAAATGGATCTCAGAAGGCTCACTACATTATAATTGTTCCTGCCAAACAAGTTGCAATGTCAAGTGAGAAATTGAGAAAATATGCTTCACTTTTTTTTTGTATAGCAAAGGTGGAAATTTATTGAAGAACAAGTACAGGCTCCCACATGGGGAGGGAGAAAGAGTCCCCTGTGCTTCACTTCTTAGTAAAAGTAATAGCAACTATTCTGAGGCCATATGTAATCTAACACAGGAATCTTATAATCAGATTATTTTTAAAAAGCCCATGTTCTGTATTGCACCACTTATTTGTTGACCTGTCCTATCATTTCCATTTCAGTCTCACTCTGAAGACTGATGACCAAGCTAAAGTTTCTTACATGATTGGCAACTAATATCTGTTACTGAACTGTGAACAGCAATGAAAGAGATGCTGTCAACTGTACATGAGCCGTACGCAATGGAGAGGAAAAATGACAAACACGGTGCTACTTAAAAATGACAAAGCCCAGGAAGAAACTGACTGGGCTCCATCACTGCAGAACTGATATATGTCACTTTCCCTTCTGTTATGTTTCAACTACCTAGAAAATTATATAACATACAAAAAAAAGTTTCTACAGACAAATGTCATTACAGCAATACGTTTTATTTATATATGTTAGATAAACTCTTGCACATGTTTAAAATGAGATACATATGAGATTGGTTATTGCAGTATTAGAGGCCCGGTGCATTACTCTTTTATTAGATAGGATAGTGTCCTGGTTCATGGGTAGGGGCCAGCTGGTTTGCCTCAGGGTGTCCCAGATTAGGGTGGGGGTTCCCTTGAGGCATAGGGTGGCCTGGGCAAGGGGCCTGTGGTGGTTTGCAGGCAGGCCACGCCCCTTGGTAACCCAAGCTTAGGTCTTTCTATTGGGTTTATTTATCTTCTACAATTGAAACTTTGTACCTGGAGTAGAACCAACCCTTCTGTTTGCTTTGTGGTGGCAGCCATTTCTGTTGGGATTTATGTATCTTCTAAACATCCAATTGTTATCCATAGACAATGCAACTTAGTAATTCTTGATCTATACTTAGTGCAGTACAAAAATTGCATTATGTTGCTCTTAGACTAATCTGCATTAAAATTCCAGATTCATAATTTTGTGTATAGCATGGATTTATTATTTTTCCTTAATAACCCATTTCCTAATTTATAAAATGGATAAAACAACACAATGTGTAAAGTTATTTCTAGGATCAAAATAAAGTATATAAGAATCCATTGTACATTGCTGGTTATATAGGAAATGGTTGAAAGCTCCCCAAAATATTCACATTTTTTCTTCTGTCAATATAACCATTACTTTATTTAAAATAGTTATGTAGCTAATGCAAAGCCATTATTATCTATTGGAAAAAATGCTGATTGCAGATATGTAGTTCTGGATTATAGGCAGGAGATGAATTTTGAGCAATTTTTTATTTTAATTTTTTAAATATATTTTATTGCTTTTTTACAGAGAGGAAGAGAGAGGGATAAAGATTTAGAAACATCGATGAGAGAGAATCATCGACCAGTTGCCTCTTGCATACACCTTACTGGGGATGTGCCCGAAACCAAGGTACATGCCCTTGACCGGAATCAAACCCGGGACCCCTCAGTCCACAGGCCGACACTCTATCCACTGAGCCAAATTGGTTTCAGCCAAAGCAATTTTAAAGCATTGGTAAAATAAATTTTAAAAAGTACATTCCCAGGAGACCATTGAATTTAGGGTTACAAAGGGAGACTCCTAGAGAAAGTTTAACTGTGAAATTTGAATGAGAATGTGCATTTTTCTCTTTTAGAAGTAATTTTGTAATATAATTGGTTAGTTTAACATCTGAGGTATCCTTTATATTCTTCTTTGTATTGGAATTAATTGGTAATTATCATTCATTTGGAAGAAACAGTTAGGTCATCTACTTAGCACTCACACCTCTAGTATCACTGAGGTGTGAATGCTGAGGCTAGAAATATTCACATGAAGAAGCTCATTATTCAGGTGATATGGTTTTTTTCACACAGCCATTTTTGTTTGATATAAAAATCCCAACCCATTTAGTGTTTTGTTCCAACTAGTATATGACATCACAGTTATATTATAGACTTTCAGTGCTCACCAATATCTGTTGTTGGTTTTTTTCTGGGCAAAGTGAAATAATTTACTTCTCATTGTATCACAATTAGGCAAGACCAATGGGATATTTCACACCAATTATAATTGGAAATAATAATTGGAAATTACTAATAATTTGAAATAATCAAACATATGAAGTTATATGTGTTGAACAACTCTAGAGAAGAAAATATTAAATCTATATTTTCTTACCTGGAACTTGTATAATTTTGTTAACCAGTGTCACCCCAATAAATTCAATAAGAAGAAAAATAAAGAAAATCAGATTTTAAAATAAATTTCAACTATGTGAAGGGGCATCTTCACTAAAGGAGCAAATTGAGATAAAATGTTAAGAATAGTCATGAATATGGGATAGTGAGAAAGGAAGAATAATCTAATTTTTTGAAACAGCATAAAAAGGATCACTATGAAACAAAAGTCTATTGTTTGCAGTGGAGCTGAACAACCAGGTAGGCTCAGTGTGTGAGGGAAGAATGCAGAACAAAGGGTAGGCTAAAATGATCAAAGGTATGTAGTATGTACATATGATAAATTTTGTTTCAGTCAAAGTAATTTTGGCTTATTTTTTAGGCAATCGGCACAAGAGGAAGGAGGCTGATTATTTTACATTATTGATATTTTTATCAATGCCTATGAAATCAAAATCAAGTTAGTCAAATATTTAAATTTTATTTTAAGTATAGAAAGACACTTCAAATATTGGGAGAGATTATGGATACTTGAAAGTCATCACTGACCCCACATTAAAAGTTATAGTGTATATAGTGCACTTGAGGATTCCATATTGGGACCAGAAACAAATATTCGAGTGTTCAAAATGCCCAAGTGCAAATTATATGTTTGTTTATAAGAGATGTAAGAAATATAGAATGATGATTTAAGAGAAAATATTATAGAATTACAAGGAATAATAAGATAATGATAATAATATAATAATAATCTCCAAATAATGTTTAAGAAATGAAGATAATATCACTTCTTCAAGTATTTCCATTTATTTTTTCAACTATATCTAATTTTTTTTGGGGGTATATTATGGATTTTACTTTATTTTACCATAGATTTGTGGTGTCATTGTGTTAAAATTAAAGAAAAGAATGTTCACAATCATATATTCTACTAAGTAAAATGACATATTTACAAAAATACACATATTTAATTGGGTAACTGAAGAACATCTTGAAAATTTTAGTGCCAATTAGAAGTAATATGATATGGTTGAAGTAATATTAGATTTTTTGTTGGATATTTGTCAGTGATGTATCTATTTTTATGTATTTATAACAATATTATTTTAGAATATGCATTTAAAAAATGATTTTTGTACATTAATTTTAAAGTCATTCAGTATTGTCAGCATACATTATTAAGCTAGACCATGAGTAAGTTTCTTAGATTTCACTGATTACAATTTATAGGGTACATAATTAAAAAGCAGATGTCTAATCATTTACCAAAGGGAGTTGCTCGCCCTGCTGCATCAAAACTGGAGCTTCCACTCACAGAATGAAAAAGGGCTTTGAAGGAACAATACGATGATATGAGATAATCTTCCAAGTATTAATCTGTGCCATGACACTTTAATTTGAACAAAGTACAACATACTCAAGTATCATAAAAAGTAGAAAAAATAAGACTAGATTTCAAACAATGTCTATATTTTTAGAGTAATTTAAAAGTAGCCATGCATTTAGAAAATTCAGAAAATGTTAAATGCTTAAAAATTTAAAGTAGAGAGTCGACAACAGAAGAAACAATGTCATTTCTGAAACTCCTATTAACAACCAGAAAATTTCCATAGAGAGCAGGTTTTCTTTGATAATAATGGCATTAGCAAAGAGCAGTTTTTATTAAAATTAGCAAGTTATCAATATTTCATTCCCAAGTGATTCATATTCTGAATAAAATAATTGCCCATGTGAAAAGTTTTCTTTCAATTATAGCCACATCTTACACATTAATTGATAAATGCCTAACAAAGTCAGCATATTTGCTCTATTTTCTTTATTTGCTAATTTTTTTTTCTACAAGTATGTTTGTGCCTATATTTGTAAGTGGTATTAACTATTAAAACTACTGCCTTGCCGAAACCGGTTTGGCTCAGTGGTAGAGCGTTGGTCTGCGGACTGAAAGGTCCGGGGTTCGATTCCGGTCAAGGGCATTTACATTGGTTGCGGGCACATCCCCAGTGGGGGGTGTGCAAGAGGCGGCTGGTCGATGTTTCTCTCTCATCGACGTTTCTAGCTCTCTCTCTCTCTCTCTCTCTCTCTCTCTCTCTCTCTCTCTTCCTCTCTGTAAAATGTCAATAAAATATATATTTTAAAAACTACTGCCTTAGTGATATTTGTTTTAAATTTAAATTATGTTTAGAACTGCATAATACATAAAATCATTATAAATTTAGTCATATATTTTAGCATGTTCATCATAACTATTGTTCAGTTTCTCATTTAGCCTACTAAACAAACAGAATCTGGAATTAACTTGTGTGTGAATGAGCATTCTCCAAAGTCCGATGGTACTGATATATAGAAAAATACATAACTTAAAATATTAGAAAGAACAATTTTGAAGTGGTATCGCAGGGTCAAATGGGAGTTGCATTTTTAGTGCACCAGCAGTGCAAAAGAGTTCCTTTTCCTCCTTATCTTAGCCAACACTTGTCCTTTGTTGATTAGTTGATTGTAGCAATTCTGACAGGTGTGAGATAGTACTTCATTGCTGTTTTGATTTATATCTCTTGGGTAATTAGTGACTTTGAGACTATGTCTCTTGGCCTTCCTTCTGTCCTCCTTTGAAAAGTGTCTATTTAGGCCCATTGCCCATTTTTTGATTGGGTTCTTTATCTCCTTTCTGTTAAGTTGAATAAGTTCTCTATAAATGTTAGAGATTAAACCCTTATCCTTGATGACATTGGCAAATATGTTCTTCCATGTAGGGAGCTTTCTTGTTGTTTTGTTGATGGTTTCTTTTGCTATGCCAAAACTTTTTATTTTGAAGTAGTCCCATTTGTTTATTTTCTCTTTAGTTTCCATTGCCCTAGGAGCAGTATCAGTGAAGAAATTGCTTTGGCATATGTCTGAGATTTCACTGCCTGTGGATTCCTCTAATATTTTTATGGTTTCCCATCTTATGTTTAAGTCTTTTATCCATTTTGAGTTTATTTTTGTGTATGGTGTAACTTGGTGATCTAGTTTCTTTTTTTTTTATGTATCTGTCCAATTTTCCCAACACCATTTGTTGAAGAAACTGTCTTGACTCAATTTATGTTTATGACTCCTTTGTCAAATATTAATTGGGAATAGTGGTTTGGGTCAATTTCTGGGTTCTCTATTCTATTCCATTAATCTATATGTCTGTTCTTGTGCCAGTACCAGGTCATTTTAAGAACAGTGGCTTTGTAATATAGCTTGAAATCTGATATTGAGATTCCACCTACTTTATACTTCTTTCTCAGGATTGCTGCAACTATTTGGGGTCTATTTTTATTCCAGATGAATTTTGGAAAGCTTGTTATAGGTCTGTGAAATATACCTTTGGTATTTTAATGGGGAGTGCATTGAATATATAGATTGCTTTGGGTAGTATGGACATTTTAATGTTTAAGAGACACACATGTTGATTGTACCAATCCATGAACACAGTATATTTTTCCATTTGTTTATGTCTTCCTCTATCTCTTTTTTCAGGGTCCTATAGTTTTTCATATATAGGTCTTTTACCTCATTAGTTAAGTTTATTCCTAGGTATCTTAATTTTTTTGTGTGTAATGATAAATGGGATTGCTTTCTAAGTCTCTCTTTCTGTAAGTTCACTATTGGTATAAATGATTGCCATAGATTTCTTGGCATTAATTTTGTATCCTGCTACATTGCCAAATTCATTTATTAAGTCTAATAATTTTTGATGGAGTCTTTTGGGTTTTCTATGTACAATATCATGTCATCTGCAAATAAGGACAGTTTTACTTCTTCTTTTCCAATTTGGATGTCTTTTTATTTCTTCTTCTTGTCTGATCACATTGGCTAGTACTTCCAGTACTATGTTGGACAGGAGTAGTGAGAGTGAGTATCCCTGTCTTGTTCCTGTTCGTAGGGGAAATGGTTTTAGTTTTTGCCCATTGAGTATGATGTTGGCTTTGGGTTTGTCATATATGGCTTTTATTATGTTGAGGTATGATCCTTCTATTCCCACCTTGCTGAGAGTTTTTATCAAAAAGGGGTGTTGGATTTTGTCAAATGTTTTTTCTGCATCAATTGATATGACTATGTGATTTTTATCTCTCAATTTGTTTATGTGGTGTATAATGTTTATTGATTTATATATATTGTACCAACCTTGCATCCCCGGGATAAATCGTACTTGGTTGTGGTGTATATTTCTGATGTGCTGTTGGAGCCGATTTGCTAGAATTTTGTTGAGGATTTTGGCATCTATGATCCCACTTCTAGGAATATATCCTAAGAAACTAGAAACACAAATCAGAAAGGATATATGCACTCTTATGTTCATAGCAGCACAATTCACCATAGCTAAGATTTGAAAACAGCCTAAGTGCCCATTAGAGATGAGTGGATTAAAAACTGTGATACAGCCGAAACTGGTTTGGCTCAGCAGTAGAGCGTAGGTCTGCGGACTGAAAGGTCCCGGGTTCGATTCCGGTCAAGGGCATGTACATTGGTTGCGGGCACATCCCCGGTAGGGGGTGTGCAAGAGGCAGCTGGCCGATGTTTCTCTCTCATTGATGTTTCTAGCTCTCTGTCTCTCTCCCTTCTTCTCTGTAAAATATCAATAAAATATATTCTTAAAAAAACACACAAAAAACTGTGGTACATTTACACAATGGAATATTATGCTGGGATTAAAAAGAAGGAATTCTCACCATTTTCAATAGCATGGATGGAACTGGAGAGCATTATGCTAGGTGAAACAAGCGAATGAGAGAAAGAAAAATACCACATGAACTCACCCATTTCTAGAATATAATGAACAACATAAACTGATGAACAAAAACAGATCCAGAGACAGAGAAGCATCAATCAGATTGTCAAACCTCAGAGGTAAGGTAGGGGAGGGTGGTGGTAAGGAGGAGAGGTCAACCAAAGGACTTGTATTCATGCACATAAGCCTAACCAATGGACATGAACATCAAGGGCAGTGAGGACATGAGTGGGGAGGGGAGGTTGGAGGGTTTAATGGAGGGATGAGGACACATATGTAATACCTTAATCAATAAAGAAATAATAAAAAAAAGAACAACCTCGATCAGGTTCCTTAATGGTTTAGAGCATCTTCCCAATTCATGAAAGTTGCAAGTTAGATCCCCAGTCAGGGCACATGCAAGTTAATGAAGTTGTGACAGAGATAAAGGAATACTTTGCTTAGTGCCAGAGATTATGCAGTGGCTCTTCCTCAGTACCAATGGAAAGCTGTGGGAGGTGCTTGCTCACACTTGTGGTATCCTTGAAACACATTTTTGTTCTTAGCCCTTCCCTTGTACAAACAATGTACTTTGAACATATTAGTATATGACATAATAGATGTTCATTTTCTATTTTATTTTAAACAGATAAGAATGGGTAACAGTTCAAAAAATAAAATAAATATTAGAACAAACAATTAAATGTTTTAATTGTTTTGGCATCCATGACATTTAAAACAAAAATATGTATGTATGAAAATTAAAACAGAGTAATAATAATATATTATTTCCATTAATAAAAAGAAAACTATGTCCAGCTGCTGTGGTTACATTTCTGGTCAGGGCACTTGCCTGGTATTACAGACCTGGGTCCTAGTGGGGGCTTACAAGATGTTGATTTTTCTCTCTCATGGATCTCTCTCTCTCTCTCTCTCTCCCCCTTCCTTTCTCTCTAACAAATCAATAAAAGCATTTTTAAAATATTAGGAGTCTAGTTTAGATATTTAATAAACTAGATTTCTTCTCACAAAAATTGCCCCCAAATGAAATATAATAAATATTTTCTGGTAAGTGTGATAATCTTTTGACATTTCCAGTTTACTTTAAAGTAATATTGACTATGAAGTAAAACCCACTTGGGATTATTTTCTTATAAATGTTGAAAATTTTTATTTTTCTATGTATAATCTATAGTAATGATATGCAATTAGATTAATATAATGGCAAACAAAAATAATTAGCTTATTTTCCAATGTTGTGATATGAGCTTGTGGGAATTTGGGGATTTCATGTAAGAAACTTGGTTATATCTCAAAATACACTTATTTGTTCAATGCATGTATTTATATATTCAAAGCAGAATCAGAGTTGTTAACCTGTACCCCCATGAGAAACAAACTTATAAACAAAAGTATCTACAGGTACTTTTTTTATCCTTACAGTTTTAAGTCATAATATTATTTCAAAGTTACTCAAAGCAGTTCCTTTTTACTTATACCTCTTCAGAGGAGTTATGTCATAGATATATAATAAAGTTAATTCATTTGTCAGTCTGAATCCCATTCTGAGATTCACCAAAATTATGGTTGAATTTTTGAAGAGTACACATATAGTAAAGTTCAATCTTTGTATAGTCTGTGGGTTTTAATACATGAATAGAAGTAGAAGTATGCACATACTGCCCTAGGACAATAAAAAAGAGTCCCCTCACTCTAAAATTTCCCCCTGTGTATTGCCTTTATCACTAAGCTGCCCACTGTCTAAAAACCACTGGAAAATACTGACCTATTTTCCATCTCTATAATTTTCCCTCTTCCAGAATGACATAAGAATCAAATCTAGTATCCCCAAATTCTCTCCTCCCTAACCAAGAGTAAATGTTTTTCACTTATTCTCCCCAACCAGAATGTAAATAGCTTAAGTTACCCTGCTAAGGAAGAAAGATAATGGAAATTCAACTAGTGCCATTTGTGCCAACCACAGGTAAGGATAGATGAAGTCAGGGGAATAAATCTCATTTTGGCATATCAGCATAAAGTTGATGAATATTCTATTGAGATCCTCCCCTAAGACTTCATCTAAACACTCACATGTGTAATATAATAAACAAAATAAACTAACAAACAAAATAGACTCAGAGAACAGAGTGACAGCTGTCAGAGGGGAGGGGAGTTGCAGGGCTGGATGAAAAAGATGAAGGAACTAAGAAAAACAAAACAAACAAACAAACAAAAAAACAACAATAACCACAAAAGAAAGAAAACCTCATATACATAGACAACAGCATAATGATTACCAAAGAGAAAAGGATGTGAGGAGAGGTAGATGATAGAGGGTATTAATGGTGATAGAAGGAAACTTGACTTGGGGTTGGGAACACACAATGCACTACACAGATAATGTATTGTAGAATTGTACACCTGAAACCTATATAACTTTGTTAACCAATGTCATTCCAATAAATTAAATAAATAATAATAATGAAGGACGCAGTGTGCTCTCCCTTTAGCCAGCAGGCCCATGCCTTCCCAGCCCTCTCCATCCCTTCAGGCCTGCTGCCTGTGCCTCTTTTTCTAAGCTACATGGTCCCTTATTTTGCCTCTGTAACTTGTTTCCTTAGTCCCTCTGTCTGGCCTGCAGGGATCAGGCTGAAACTGGCTCTCTGACATCTCCTGAGCGGTCTCGGAATGAGAAAGGGCACAGGCTAGGGCTAGGCAGAGAGAACACACTAGTGCATGATGGGTTCCAGGGAGGGCTCCAGGGCATGTCCTGCCCATCTCATCCAGTCCTAATGGTCAGACCTCAGTAGCAAGCTAACCTACCTCCTGGAGCGTCTGTCCCCTAGTGGTCAGTGTGCATCATAGCGACTGGTCAAATGAATGGTCTGACACTTAGCATACTGAACTTTTATAATAGAGGATTTAGAATTATTTATGCCTTGAGGGACATTTGGCATGCCTATTTTCTTGAAATTAATTTATAATCTTTCCTTCATGTTTAGGTTGCTACAATCTACTACAAATTGTTATGTTGTTGTGTTTTTATGTTTATTTATAATCCGTAATAAAATAACTGTTTTCATAATTTTTAGAGTGATAACTATGTCTATCTGGCCCGCGGAGCCGAAAGAGTGGAGGGTTCTCTTGCTCTCCCCTCCGGTCCTTCACCAGCAGCCCAAGATGAGAGTGCCAGCATGGTCAGGTTGCTTTTGTTCCGGCCCTCAGGTCCAGTTTAAGAACCCATTGTGGCCCTCGAGTCAAAAAGTTTGCCCACCCCTGCTCTAGACGATGTAACACAAGCCTACATATCCGGTTACCTTTGTTATTTGAACTTAAATTGCTTTCTCAATATTCTTATTTTCATTTATTGATATTTTTACTATATGTATAAAAAAGATGTTTTACATATGTATTTGACATTTGGCTACTGTCCAAAGAATACCCTGATTCTACATCCTTTCTACTTGGAATTCTTGCCAGAACCAGTGAGTTTTCCACGATCTTACAACTTGCTTAATTGTGTTTTTTACATAAATTAAGCACATGATATCTTCACGGAAATTAGACTGGTGATCTGAATTCCTGTTTCTGAGAAGTCTGCAGTCTGAACTTAGTTTACTGTTATACATGCCAACTTGATAGTCGACTGTTGTCAGAACTCAGGCAAGAAAGCGTGCTGCTAAGATATATACAACATGAAGCCATTAAAATATATTAAACCATAATCAGTCATTACAATGGAAACTTGTAGTACTTCAAACCAATAATCTCCACTTTTCTTAAGAGTTTCCTTATACTTAAACTTTACACAATCAGTTATAAATCGAAGTCAATCTAAAATCCTTTCATTTGAAAGAGGCTAGGAGATATTTATTTTAGGGTCTGCTTCTCCTCCTACGAAAAATCACTGAACAAGGGCTCTGGAGCTAGAGGTGTGGACAAGGGTAAGCTTCTCTGTGAGGGACATGTCCCTGTAAGAGCTGAGCACTTGGCGGAGGGAGTTGGCAGCAACCTGGCATGCTTTTGGCTAGCCACTTCTGGTATGGAACCAGTCCACCACAAGCTGGGGAAGGGCTATCAGGTCTCCGTTGTTCTCAGTATGCCACATGTAAAACAGAGCCTCTATTCCACACATGAGGACTGGGTGGAAGAAGTAGGCTCCACACCTTGAACTCATTTATCAGGGACTCACCCTCATAAACAGACAGCTGAGGGCAAGATGAGAAATGCTGAAATCTTGCTCCTCCTGGAAAGAAAGTTCTCTGGCCCAGAGCTGTGGAAAGGAACCTTTTGTTTTTTAGCAGCAGCAGGCTGGAGAGGAAGGATAAGCAGGCAGTAGTCTTAGTTCAATCATAAAAATTTGCCCTCCTAACTAAATTTTCTAGAATAGATGTTTTGTTTGTTTGTTTCATTTATTTTTTCTTGTGACCTTTCCAGATTTTGAATGTTGTTTTGTTACTTTGTATGGTATTTACTGGTTTCACTGTGGAACCGGCTAGTGAAACTCCTCACACCCTCATGGTGGAAGCATATTTCCAAGGTGTAACTCTTCCCTCCCTTCCACTGATGGCTGTGGATTTCCACTGGTTCCTTCAAACTAGGTGTTGATGTTCTCCCTGAAGAACAGGAGACATGGGAGTATATATCTTCTCACGCTACCAGAGGTTTCAAGCAGTGCCTTTATGCAACAGGTTTTCATGGTCTTCTCTCCCAGATACCAGTGTTTTAGTTCTATTGGGAAAATAGGGAACCCGATTAGGTGCAGATTTGGCAATGGCTGTACCCTTCTTCCTGAGGCACCGCCACTGGAGAAGTGCAATTAAAATTTCCCCCTATATTCTCTGTGTTTCAACTGGTGAAATTTTTGGAGGAAAATCCTGTAGGAGGGTGCTGCATTTCCTATGTCTGCATTCCTTAGGACTCTATTCTCTCATATTAATCCACATTGAACTATAGTAATTTGTTCAAATATATTGGATTAATTGGTCTACCTACGTATTTGACATCTAGTGGCATGGGTAGCAGGTAAGCAAATTATGAGGTCATGTTTCTCTCTAGTTCCCTGTCTCTCTCAAGATTTAAAGTTAATTATTTGCCATGTGACCTAAGTTGTTTGATGGGATGAAAAAAGTCATATGTTTGCTGTTAATCTAGCTTTTAATCTTTGTGTCACTCTTTTCAGTTAGACATCTTCAGACCAAAACTGTACCTTTCTAATTCCTTTTTAATTGACACCACTACACTAATAAGAAATGCAAACATTTACAGTTATCTGACATCTAATTTTTGAAATGAAATTGAAACAGAATTAAGAAGAGTGACTTGTGTTTTTTATATTCACTTTCTGGTCTCCTAAAATAAATTCTCAGAAGCAATAGGCATTCAATTAATATTTGAGTATGTGAATAGAGTTATTACATGCAGATTAGGTAATCAATGCTATATGATAGCCATGATAGCTAGCATATGCTAGATAATTAGACTGGTCAGAGGCAGAGATACTGTTTAATCTATGGGGAACGCAGGCATTAAACGAATACTGAGTAGAGTGGCATCATCATCATGGCAAAATAAGAGTTTTTTGTTTTGTTTTGTTTTTTTGTTTTTAGCATCCCCTCAGAAAGATCACCAATTTCCAGAATTACCCATATGAGAGACACTTTGTGGAAATCAAGCAATTGAGCTAAGATGTTCCAATATACTACTAGAGCAATAAATAAATAAATAAATAAATAAATCTCAAATTAGATGCATTGAATAGAGTAAAAGGAAGAGTTTCACCTTACATGCAACACCCTCCCCCAAGGCTGCACAACTCAATGACAAGAGAGACCTTCTTACCTCTATTTCTCCCACAGAGGAAAGAGAAATCATGCGGATGAGCATACAGCCTTTCTTTCTGTACAGAATGCTGCTTAGAGTCCCACTTTTTTTTCTCACTCTACCCAGAGCAATGAGGTGTGTGGTGCAACTAAGTGTGTGTGTGTGCGTGTGCGTGTGCGTGTGCGTGTGCGTGTGCGTGTGTGTGTGTGTGTGTGTGTTGAAGGGGTAGCCAGAAAAAAAATAGGGCTTTTGAGGGAATTAAAATTATTAGATCCATGAGAAGATAAGGAGAAAGAAACAGAAAGCTGATTTAAAAAATTATGGCTTGGTGTAATTTGGATATCAATCATGTAGCTAAAAGGGCATCCCAAATTTAAACCCAAGACAAATTATAATAAAATTATCTCAAATAAAAGGCAAAGAGAATTTTAAAAGCAGCAAGCAAAATCCTCACCTACAAGGGAAATTTCATTAGGTTATCAGATGATTTCTCATAAAAAAATCTTTACAGTCAAGAAGAGAATAGAATAGTATATCCAAAATTCTGAAAGAAAAACAAACAAAAACCCCACTGTGAACCAAGAAAACTAGAGCCATTGAAGTTGTCCCTGACAAATAAAGGCAATATAAGGACTTCTAAGTTATAAAACTTGTATGGAGCAACAAATAGTCAAAGAAATACTGGAAAAGATGAAGTCATCACACTCCTAGGTTTTGAAATATATTAGAAATATATCTCTAATAATAAAAGCATAATGTGCTAATTA
Organism: Vespertilio murinus; assembly: GCA_963924515.1. Classification (NCBI taxonomy): domain Eukaryota; kingdom Metazoa; phylum Chordata; class Mammalia; order Chiroptera; family Vespertilionidae; genus Vespertilio; species Vespertilio murinus. Next base: position 71,915,364 of record OZ004707.1, read on the forward strand.
GACCAGATGCCCTTCTGGACGACCTTCTGGATGAAGCTGGGGATGCGAGGGAATCCCGGGTTCCTGGGATCTGCCTTCTGTGGCAGCCAGAGGGAAGCACGGATCCCTGATGCCGGATGCCGGAGAGAAGCCTGGGTCCTGGGTGCCAGGGGGAAGCTGGTCCTGGCAGCTGGGGAAAGAAAGGCCTACTCTTGCACAAAATTTATGCCTTGGGCCTCTAGTAGTAAATAAAATAGAATGTCACTAAAATGAAAATAGACTAATAAAACAATGGAACAGAATAAAGAGCATAGAAGTACACTTATGTACATGCTAGGAGCCCAGTGCACGATTTGAAATCACGAGGTGCTGCCCACCATCAAGTCACCGGTCCGGCCTGCCTCACTTCCTGGGCCCCACAGCAGCCAAAACCGCTGCCAGTTCAGTCCTGCCTCCCTCTCCGGCCCTTGAAGCAGCTGTGGCCGCTGCTGTTCAGGCTCCCCCCAGTGCAGGTGGGTGGAGGCCCCTGCTACCCCTCCCCTGATGCTGCTATGCACACAACCTCATCCTGTCTGGTTGACCTGTTAAGTTGTCCCAGTGTCCCAGTTAATTAGCATTATATATACAAGTAGTATTTGACAAGGGAGCCAAGAATACTCAGAGAAAGGATAGAGTCATCAATAAATGGTAGTGGAGAAACTGGTTATTCACCTGCAAAATAAAAAAAAAAAAAAATTAACATTGTCTTCTTTTTTTTACACCACTCACAAAAATAACCTTTAAATTGATTAAAGACTTAAATGTAAGACCTGAAACAATAATTCTCATATACAAAATAACATATGAAAAAATATTTTACATTGTTCTTGGCAACAATGGTTTTAGATACAACATTGAATGCACAAACAAAAAGACCCACAAAAATAAACAAGTGAAATTATTTATTATCAATCTAAAAGCTTTTGTACAGTAAAAGAAATATCAACAAAATGAATAGACAACCTACAGAATAAAGAAAATATTTGCAAACAATATAGCAAATATTGTGTTAATGTCCAAAATGTATAAGGCACTTATACACCCTAGTAGCAATAATAATAATTATCATAATTTTCATAACCATCTGATTAAAGCATTGACAGAGGACTTAGAAAAATATGTTTCCAAAGAAAACATGCAGATCACCAATAGTTATGTGAAAATTTGCTGAATTTCCAAGTAAATCCTAATCAAAATCCCAGTGAATATTACTTCACACCTGTTAGAATGGCTATAATAATAATTAAAAAAGACAAGAAATATCAAATATTGAGTAGGATGTGAACAAAAGAGACTTTTAATGGGAGTGTAAATTGTTGCATCCACTATGGAAAATGGTATAGAGGCCCCTCAAAAAATTAAAAATAGAACTGCCATATGTCCCTGCAATCACATTTCTGAGTATATATTTGAGGAAAATAAATCATCATCTAGAAGAGATATTTGCATATAAATAACCCTAATGGCCCTCAATAAGTAAATGGATGAAGAAAATATTATATATATATATATATATATATATATATATATATATATATATACACAATGGAATATGATTAGGCCATAAAAAATTATATCTTGCCATTGATGACAGCATGGATGGAACATGTGAAATAAGTAAATCAGAAAGACTAGAGAGACAAATACTATATAATCTCACTTATATGTGGAATCTAAAAAACCTTATCTTATAGAAACAGAGAGTTAAAAAGTTAGTATCAGAAGCTAGAAGGTGGGAGAAATGTGGAGATATTGATTGAAGGGTATAATAATTATAAGATGTTCTGGGTATCTAATGTAGAGCATGATGACTCTATTTAACCATACTGTAATATATACTTGAAAATTACTGAGATTGGACCTTAAATATTGTCATCACACACAAAAAAAATGGTAATTATATAAAGTGATGTGGGTATTAGCTAATATTTTGTAATTAGTTCCCAAAAATATATTTATCAAATCATCATGTTGTACATCTTAAACTTATATAATGCTATTTGTCAATATCTCAGTAAAACAATATAAATAATAAGCATTTAATAAAAAGAAAGCAACAATACCATAGAGGTTCAGTTAGAATCTGGTATGATAAGTGCTAGAGCAAAAAAGTGCCCAGAAGTATGAAAACTTATCAGTGGAGAATGTGGTTCAAACCAATCCAGGGTGATATCCAGGTAGCCATCAATTTCATCTCTGAGGAGAGTTGGAGGAATCACAGTGAAAGGTACTGTGAGTTTGTAGACATAGTTCCTACTCAGGGAAAAACTTTGTCTGTTTGAATAACATTAAATAACTACTGGGTGGCTTGGGGTGAATTAGGCAAAGAAGGAGAGACACAGTTGAAGATGCAAAGGTCTGTGACTGCCAGAATATTTAGGGTCTTTTAGGCCAAGGTAAGGATTTTAGAATTTATTACAACAGCACAGAAAAGACATTTTATATATTAAAAATAGGATAGGCCTCACTGATTTGAAATATTGTCCTATATAAAAAATATGGATTTTGGTGTGGTTTTTTTGCTTTTGTTTTTAATTTAATTTAATTTTAAAATTGAATTTCTTTGTGTAGTTATTGGTTATTAAAATTATACAGGTTTTAGGTGTACAATTCTATAACACATCATCTGCATATTGTATTGTGTGTTCACCACCCTAAGTTAGTCTCCTTCCAATACCATTTATCTCCCTATATCCTTTTCTACCTTCCCCAGCCCCTTTTCTCTCTTTAAACCACCATACTGTTTTATGTGCCTATGAATTTTTTTAGTTGTGTTTTTTTATTTGTTTTTGTTTTTTGTTTGTTTTTATATATGGATGTGGATGTAGTGAGGACTGAGAGGAAGCAATTATTCAATGAAGACATGAATGTGGCCTGTACAAGGGTAAGTTAGTGGACCTATTGAAATGGAGATTTAAATATTATTTAGAATGTACATTTTTTATAAACCCATTAAATTGTATTCAAGATGTATCATAATATATATACCTTTTAAAATATATTGAGTGATAGCTTATCTATCATGAACATAAAAAGTAAAAATTTAAAATTACTGCACGATGAGTTTTAATAGTTTTATACATTCATTAAATTTACTACCATAATCAAGTTAAAGATTGTTTCCATTCCTTCTAAAAATTATTTGTGTCCATGGATAATGCATTTCTCCTCCTACCTTCTGATATCATGAGCAATGGACATGTGTCCAGGGGCAATCCATTCCTTCTCCTACCTTTTGATATCCTTTTAAAATAAAGCAAATTGTGATTTACTTCTATCAGTATAACTTAGTTTGCATCTATATATAGTCTAAGCGACCAGAATGACAGAATTGACCAGAACATCAGGTTGCTATGACATGCACTGACCACCAGGGGGCGCATTCTCAATGCAGGAATCCCCCCCTGGTGGTCAGTGCACTCCCACATCCAACCTCCCTCTGGTCGGCCAACTTCCCATGGCCCCTCCTTCTGGCCAGCAGACCCTGATTGCCTCATTGGGACTAGGCCCTGGATTGGAACAGGGACCTGGGGATGGGAGGTGGTGGATGTGACCCCTTTCCCAGGGGGACAAAGGGCTATTCCTTCCTTGAGGCCAGTGACCAACCTCTTGTGCCCTGTCCCTCCCCTCAGCCAGCAGGCCCCAATTGGCCCACTGTCCACTCACCATGGTGGTGGTGCAGTGGAGAGGGAAGGAGGAGGGAGAAAATGAGGAACAATACAGTGGCAGGGCACTGTCAATGGTGGTGTTGGCGTCAGGCATTCATTGGTTCTGTGCCCAATTCTGATCCACCTGGTTCCGATCAACCCTGATCTCCAGCCAGGCCTAGGGACCCCACACATGCATGAATTTCATGCACCAGGCCTCTAGTTTTAATATAAAGAGAATCACACAGAAGATACCATTTTGTGTCTGTCATCCTTTACTTTGCATGTTGCTGTTAATACTCATCCACTTCATTGCATGAATCAGTATTTTTTGGAAACATATATACACTCATATATGTGTATATATGTAATGAAATATATATAATATAATATCTTAGGAATATGAATTGAATATTACACAATATATGTTTCTTTTAAAGGTGACACATATAATTTCTCAGAACTCTAAGACTAAATAAAAGTGATTAATACACCTTGTGTAGTACATATACTCATGAACTACATGTTAATAAACTTTCTGAAAGCTATACATTTTTTATAAAATACTCTCCCATGCCTATAAAGTTAAGCAGTCATAATTCTTAGTACAATAAGTCCCATAATATAATAATAAATAATGACCTAGTCATGAAGTGGGTTAATGGAGAGTCCATCAAATCTAAGAATGGTAGTAATTATTTACCCAATTACTAGAAGCTTCAAAAACATATGGCAAAAACTTAAGACTGAGGACATTTTAATGTAAGTGGTAAAATTATTTTGGCAGATGTAATAAGCCTTATCATCAGAATTTTATACCTAAAACATTGTAGTAATTGGAAATTTTAAGCATAAGATTTAAGTGCTATTTTTGAAGAGGAATTCCATCAAAAAATATTACAGTCATATACAGACAGAAAATGTTCTAGCAATTTATCAACAAATATCTTGAGCTGACAACTAGATTAAATAGATGAACAAAATATAACAGGTTGAAGACAAGCCATCATGAAAAGAAATCTGCTAGCTGAAGCTGAAATAATGCCACTAAACATGATGTTGCAGAAGATTTTAGACTTAGCCAAATAAATAAAAGCTCCCATATATCAGAAGATGGAGATTAAAAAAATATAAGTGAAAAAATTATGAACTTGAAATATGTCTGAATTAAGTATATGGTAGATATATGTATATATATATAAACAAATATCTATATTTTATGCATACATTGCTATATATAAAATATTTGTTAATTTACATATAATTTATATTATACTCTACCCATAAATATTTATATATAAATATATGTTTAACCTACATACATATATTTATATATGTATATATAGTATATAGTATGTACATACTATACGTATACATATTCAAAATCCATATAAATATTATATAAATTATATATGTTTATATATGTAAATTACATATTTTTTTTTTGTGTGTGTGTGTGTGTGTGTGTGTGTGTATACACATTTTTTTTTACCAGTAGAAAATGAAGATTCTTTACTCAAGGAACTATAATCTCTTAGAATTCAAAAAGTAAGTAAGAAATATCAAGTGATAAAGGTGAGATTCTACAGTGGAAGTGGAGTAAATGAAGGCTACACCAACCTACTCCAAGGACCAAACTGGAATTACAACTGAAATACAGAAAAACCATCCTGAATAATCTACTGAAGACTAGCTGTAGAGACCCTTGATAACCAAGAATGAAAAGTAGAGATCACATAGAGACTGATATAAAGTATGGAAACAGGAAAGGGCTGGCCAGGCTCACACAGAAAGCAGCTGAAGAACCAGAGGGATACCTCAGTTGTGGGGTGTTTCCAATGAGAACTCTTGGGTCTAAACCCCAAGCTGGGCCTCCATCCTAGAGCAGCAGAACTGAGATCTGGCTGTGAAAATCAACATGGAGGGATGGCTGGAAAGCCAGGCACCCTCTTAGAAGGCCTATGCAAAGTTTTCCCATGCAGCCATTTACCTTGGACTCTAGCAGAGGGAGGGCAGAGTGGACTGGGGCTTTGTGAATAAAAGCCAGGGTTTGGAACTCTGGGTCTAGAGCTCTGAAGGAAGCCATCCAAGTTTCCTGTGCTAATTCTTTCCCTCATACTGCAGAGGATATATTTCTCAGGCAGACTTTTACTATTGCTAAACATGAGAGATTTAGTCCACTGATTCTGAAAGAAATGGAGTCACAAAAAATTCACCAGGAAATTCAGAAATTGGATTGTTATGATGATGTTCCAGAAGATGATGACATGATTGTCATTGAATAAATTAGTAAATTCTTGATGCTGTAGGATTCACAGTTTGTCTGGTTTGTGTTGACAACTATCTTACTACTATACCGTATACAGGTAATACATTTCCTTTATTTTCATTTAACAATAAATGTGTACCATATTCTTCTTCATGGAAAAATAAAACATTCCCTGAAAATAAGATCTAGAGCATCTTTGGGTGCAAAAATTAATATAAGACACTGTCTTATTTTTTGGGGAAAAGGGTAGTTTAAGTATAAAATACCATGAAGTCATTAAAATGATACTTATCTACATCTAAAAATATGGAAAGTTGTGCAATAGCACTGTCTTTAAATGAGTACTTCTTGTCAAGGTAGCCTGCTCATAGTGCATTTGCAATGCAACTGTCAGTGATTTTCTCCCATGATTTCTTCATCCAAGTCACAACTTCCTGCAGTTTAGGTTTCACAAAGTTTCCACGCTGATTTCTCTCCATTCACACAGCAGTGACATCAGGACTGCACGTAATGTCACTGGTTACTAGATGCCAGTCAGGGCGGCCCTAGCGACCAGTTTATGGTAAGTTCATTTTCATTCTGAGACAGAGTCTGGGGCCTTATTTTGGGGGGATGCCTTATATTTCACTCAGAAGGAATCCTGTAAGTAGGTCTTATTTTCAGAAGATGTTTTATTTTCGGGGAAACGGTATATTAAAATGTATTTAATCGGTTTCCAAATTGATGAGTATTAGGATTAAATCAAATATTTTTTTCAAATATTGTAAGATTTGATTCAATTAGTCTACCTGCACATACACAGACATAGGCAACAGTATGGTGCTTACCAGAGGAATGGAGGGTGGTGGTTTAGTAAATGCTAAAAGGGGTCAAATATCTGTTGACAGAAGATCTGGCTTTGGGTGATGAGCTCACAATGTAATATACAGATGATATGTCATAGAAGTGTACACTTGAGACCTATATGATCTTATTAAGGCCACTAAATAAATTTAATTAAAAAAACCTTTTGTTTCTCAAACATGAAACAAATATTATCAATGTGAAATAGTTTTCACATTAGAAAATAAATATTTCAAAATTTATTTTAATTGGTTTTATTTATGAGACATTACCTAAAATAACTGGCTAATTTAAAATAAAATACATATTAAATACATTAATAAGGCATCCTATGAGGGGAATTGAATGTGAATAGTAAATAAATATAAAAGAACATGCACATGTACACATATATATTAAAAAGAAGAAGTTAAAACGGCTAATGTATTGACACTAAAATGTAATGTAAAACAGTTGGTTTTACATTGTAATCTATATATATAAAAGCCTAAGTGACTGGTCAATCGTTCGGGACTGGGCAAGATGGGCCAGACACACCTTGGAGCCCTCCCTGGCCTCTATCGTACACCAGTGGGGTCCTGGATTGTGAGAGGGCACAGTCCAGGCCAAGGGACACCACCAGTGCATGAATCCGTGCACCAGGCCTCTAGTATTAAATAAAATAGCTGTGAGAATAATGATGATTAACAATTCATAAAAATAAGTTAATATATGTTTCAGGAATGACATTTTTTAAAAAGATCTAAAATGAACCTTACTGATTTCTTTAGTCAGTATTAAGTAACTTAGAAAGTTACTTTAATTCTGAGAACAAGTTAATTCATGTACTTTTAAAATGTTAATGCCTTTATAAGTGAATTTTCATAAAAGGCAGAGATAGATACATATATTATACTTATTAAGTTATCAGCTAAAGGGTATAGGAATGTTCAAAACCTAAAAAGTACTCACATAAATGTATGGAAATTATACATATTAAACTGATAAAATGTAGAAATTAAGAATCAAAATTGCTTAATCATTAATTATGAATTTTTATGAGATATGAAATTGAGTTTAGTTGAGATAAATTTTAAGTAAGTTGTACACTTAAAAGTAAATACTTTAAAATAATGTAAGAAAAGTATTTAATGTTTGTCCCATGTATTTTCATTCTCATTGCAAATGTGATCTTCACAGGGCCTACCTGGAATGTTTTGTTTTGTGATGGTAGTCCCTTGATAAAATTCATTATCTTAACTTCCATTTGAAAAACACAAAATCAGAGTATTGAATAAATTCCTAAACCAAACAAACACCAAAAGTGAGTTTAAGGTGACACTGTAATCTGGGAGTAGAGATACTTTTGTTGTGCTTAAATTATGATAATAACTGTTATTCCCCCTGTTAAATAAAATATAACTCACATGTGATTTCCCCATATTAGTACTGCATGTTTTAATTCATTTATATCTTAAAATAACCCAGTGATATACCTCCTCTTCCTCTTCAGCTGCTGTTTCTTATTTTCAATTTACATTGAAACCATTAAGTCACCCAATGCAACTTTTCTTTTTTTAATTTATCTTTATTGTTGAGAGTATTATATATGTTTCCCTTTGTCCGCCCATTGCCACCCCTATCCCAAAGATTAGGTAACCCAAGTTTGTACAATTAGTATGTAGTATGGTAATTCATGTAGGCTCTAGCTCTAGAGCACATATATTTAGCCACTATGCTAACTAAATATTCAGGGAATGCAGAGACCTGAAAATATTCTCAGTACAAATGTAAATTTAATATACAAAAAAATTATTTAATAGCATGTTAGAGAGATTTTACTTTTAATAAAAATTTTCCCAACACCTTAACTGTTATTATTTATTTAAAATATAAATTCATCTCTAATTATATCTATATCAAAGAATATATGGCAGGGTGTAGGATAAGACGGTGATAAGAACAGATGAAATATTAATACAGAATTTGCAAATTCATTTTATTCAGTTATTCTTATTCATTATACAGGTAAGATTTACATTATAATTATTTTATAGTTAACTTTGAAGTAAGTATACACAAATTCCCTCTTTCATATAATATGCGTGTCCAAACATTATAATTATTTTATAGTCAACTTTGAAGTAATAGTTATGCAAAAATTTCCTCTCTCATATAATATGTGTGTCTAAACTGCAAGATGTTTTGATTCAAGATCAATTATCTTAGGACTTTTAAGATTTGGAGTACATTCTAAATGAAATCTATAAACATGTTAGATAAAATTTTTGAGTTTTCTCAGTTTGCATCATGCTTTTATAGTGGGGTCTCTAAACAGCCAAGAATAAGACCAACCTAAATAACAGATATTATTGGTTGAATGGTCTCCAAAGAGTTTTATTTTTTTTTGGGGGGGTGGTGTTCGTTTAATGTGTGAATATATAGATAATAGTTGTCTTGACTGTTCTAAGCCTAGCCAAATTGCTAGACTTTTTTGAGTCTCAAGAAATGACAGATGAATAAAGACACAATTTGATTATTTAATATAGAAATAATCAAGTCACTTGAGTTGTCTTAGCTCAAAGCTAAAATGACTAGATTTGATAAGGTCAGCTCCTATATAGATTTATGTGGGTTACTAAGAAGTCAATGGTACAAAACTTATTGAGCAAGTTGATGAAGTAATCAATAATGTTAGCCATGATATAGAACCTAAGAGAGTTTTGTGTGAAATGGGAAATATTCCAGACTCAACAACATTAATATTCTACAATTGTAATTTAATTTGACCAATATTTTCAATTCCTGTCCAGTATATGTGCCTTAATTTATTTAATTTTCTTAAAGCTTTTGATATAAAAATATGCATAGTTACAAAGTTTTATTGTAAGCCTGACATGATTCTAAGTGCTTTACCTGTGGAAAAAATTATAGCGTAAACACCACCCCTATTTTCAGTTTCAAAAAGAAGAAAGAACCATGTTTGGAATCTATCTATCTACATTTATTTCTTTTATTTTATGAAGAATTTTAATGAAAAATAATTTCTCTGATTTTAAAATACCTACTTATGAAATAAGTAGCACTGATTTTAAAGGATATTTGCATATACCAAATTATCAAATTTCATAATATGTCAAAAATAACAGTTTATGTGGGTATAACAGTAATAACAATTATATTTCACATAAGAGCAATATTAATGATTATCTCAATCTTATATATTTTAGAGTCAAGCTATGTTTTAAAAACTGGAATAGTGTGGTAGCTTGGCCAAATCTTCCTTGAGCCACTTTCAACCATGTATGGCAATTTAAGAGGAAAAAACGTTAATTTTTGTGTGTGATTTAAAGTGCTTAAGAATTTTACTACAGTATAAATCAGGCAGGTTGGCATTTTAATTAGGAAGGGCGAGGTGATGTCAATGTTTGCTCAGATGACCCGGAGAAATGGGGATATTCCTTACCCAGGACACATTGATTGCCTTAGCATTTGGGAATTAAACACTATACTTCTACTTTTTTTTTTGTCAGCTTATTAAAATGTAAATTGTTAAAATGTAAATTATGATTATAATTTAATTTCAGTTTGATTTTCACTTTTTTAAGTGAGGGGTGAATTTTGCAACAGTTGCCAAATCATGTGTCACATTGAAAAAGTCAAGACACCTTGCTTTCAAATTATAGAAACCTTGGTTTTCAGATGAACAGGTGAGAACAGAAGAGAACAAAGGTACTTTTGTGGGGATCTGTTTCAGAGTGATCACCAAATTAAATCAACAACAATTTACTCAGCAGTGGAGAAAACCAAGAGCAACAACTTTTTATTCCAAATGTTAAGTTGTATTTTATTGGTGTGATTTTACTTGAGCGGGGAAGGATATTTACTTGAAAAGTTAATTCTATTTAGATAAACTTGAGGGACTCTACTTTAAATGTTTATTTTATGAGAGGTCTTTAAAAGCTGAATACAGTTGCCACTGGAAGACGTAGGATCTGTACTTGTATGGTGTGATGCCTGCAGAAATGTATTTCCTACGCATGCATAACAACCTCTGCAGATGCAAGGCCTACTTGCATTGTATGTGTAGAAATGTGGTTTTGTTTGCTTTCTTGCTTTAATTTTAATGGGATGTATCTAATTCAAAAGACTTATGATAATATAAAGTTTATGACAAAAATAAAGGCACCAACCCTACCTAGTTTGGCTCAGTGGATAGAGAATTGGCATGTGGACTGAAGGGTCCTGGTTCAATTCTGGTCAAGGGCACATGCCTGGGTTGTGGGCTCCATCCACAGTAGGGGGTGTGTAGGAGGCAGCCAATCAAGGATTCTCTCTCATCATTGATGTATTTACCTCTCTCTCCCTGTCCTTTATCCTCTGAAATCAATTAAAAATATATTTTTTTAAAAAAGAATAAAGCTCCTTTTAAAAAATAAAAGCAGCATGTGTGACGAAAAAATTAAGATGTTGACAATAGAGTTGTTTTTGTTTGTTTGCTTATTTTAATTGAGCCATAATAACATTCCTAATTTTCTATACATAGTATTCCCTAAAAGCAAACATAGTTAATCAGAAAAAAAAATTACCTTAATAATAAATAAATAATACAGTAGGTTCATTCTGGTGTTCATGGAACTACATTTTCATTAAAAAATACACAGAATAATAAGGGCAAAAAATAATAATTCTATTATTAAAGTAATTAGTTTCTCATTTTTATGGCTTCATTCAAGAAATGCCGCAACAATTCTATGAAGTTTCACTTTCAGAAGGAGAGTTGTTAGTTATGATTGCCTATAATGTTGATTCCAGAACTCAATTTTTACATTCTGCTCATGGATTTCATTACCCATAATTGTAATATGTAGAACAACATATTCTGAACATAAAACATTATATATTATGTAAAAGCAACTCAGATTCAATTAACATTTTAATTTAAAATCTATCTACCTACCATATATTTTTATAACCCAATGATTTTCTATTTGGAATATATGTGAAATAGAAAATAAAAATTTAAAGTATAATACTTATAAAAATTAATTTTGGGCATTAATACAAGTTAGTATCCACATGGTTAAAATTCATAGAATATATTTATAAACATAAGCTAATCTAAAATATGCAAAAATGTTTCAAAATTATTCTTTCCTGTTAATGACCCCAACTCAATTACCTATGCAATAATAGCTCCCTTCCACAGGTAAAAATGTAATATAACTTAAAATATGTTTGGCTTATTATAAGTAAGATGTAGAAACTAAAAGAATAAAGTTATTGAAAATCAATAAAGATACTTTGTTCCAAAGTTTCCTAAATTTTTATAGGGATACCATTGAAGTTTTAGCTATTTATACTATGTATTTTATTGTTCCTGAAAGAATAATGCTGATTTCTCTTAAAAGTTATTCTAAAAATAATAATATGTTTTATTAATAATCTCAATTTACTATTGAAAAGTAGTAATACATATTAATCACATCTAATATATTTATGTGACCCATATTCTTGCTTACTTTAGTTGAAATAAACCCAAGAGAGAATAAAAACTTAATGTTGTGGATCTTTAACTTCTAGTGACTAAATAATGGTATAGAGTTTGGGCTGTATTTATTTTAGACCAAAACTATTTCCCATTTTAATCATGTTCCTTTTGCAAAATCACTGTTTCCTTGGATTTTGAATTGTGTTCTGCAATGTAAATTTATTCTCCTGTCAAAGGGAGTCAGCTTTCTTTAACTTAAAACCCTGTGTATTTGTGCATGAGGCAGAAGATCAGAATTCCTAATTGAGTAATTAGTCTGAAGCTTTTACTAAATCCTCAATACATTGGGTTCAAGAACAAATGAAACTTCCATTATACCAGGATTGAAACAGAATTATTCTTACTTAGAGACACCCTTTCACAAGAGCTACCCATACACTCTTGAAATTAGAATTAATAGGCAATATATTTGTCTGGAAAGAGGCATTTATTCTGTACTTCACGGATGCGTGAATTTGGGTATAAATAAGTAAAAGGAAGAAAATAAGCTAGGTCTTGGTATATTACACATTGTAATCGTTTCACTTGTCATTGTTTCCAGAGGAATGGAAATAGCAATTTTTATGTACAAATTCAAACAAAATGTCACAAAGATTGCATTTCACAAGCCATAAACAATAGTGTATATCATTACAGTTATAAGTTCTACTTAGGCATCCTAACACACGTTATGAGCTATGTAGCTGTTTAAAAAACAAAACAAAACAAAAATAATTAGTTACATAATTAAAAATAAAATGCCAAATACTTTAATAGAGCAGTGATCTCATAAGTGGATATCCTGAAGTGTCAACCAATCTAATAATTGGGTCTACTCTTCATTATTTCTTAGATGATTACTTAAGACATTTTTGCAGCAAGCCCTTAGAAATATAATTTCTAAGGTTAGTTGTTCCTAAGGATTTCCTTTGATCATACCTGCCATATGAATACACTTGCAAATTAGCTTTGGTTTATAGTGTACCCACAGGTAGTAAATGTCTATAGAATTGCCCTAAGTATCATAGCACATTTATCAACATTATACTGATATCTCCCTGTTACCTAATTGAAACAATGCTTTATTATAAGCACCATGGTTATGTTTTCCTATTGTAAGTAATCATCTTGATTCTGAGGAATTAGGTCACCTCGTGAACTCAGTGAACTCCAAGAGTCCCTGCACATTCAGGCTTCAGTCTCACATGCTGGCACCAACACTGCAGCCTGGACACCAAACCAACAGAGTTAACTACACACACTATAGCCCCCATGACTTTACATCTTAATGCTGGTATAGATGCACAGTTATAAAAAATGATACAGAATTTTGTTTTAGGATTATATATAATTTAAACTCTGCTATAGATATTTTGATTTTTAAAATTGGGAATGGAACTGAAGTCAATAAAACATTCCACCTTTAACTGAGGCAGCATATACAAGTTAAGAGTACAGACTCTTAAGCCTCTCTCCAAATCCTTTCTCCAAATCCTATCTCTACCAATTACTAGCCTTGCGTATTGTAAAGTTACGTCATCTCTTTAGGTTCAGTTTCCTTACCTGCATATGAAGATAGCATAAGTAACTAATTAATTATAAATTGTTACAAGATCATTTGAGTTATTATTAGAAAGGCATTTAGAACATGGCGCATAGTAAAGCTACAGAGAATTTTGTAAATTGAGCTTTAAAAAAGGTTTCATGTAAACAATTTGCCTGACCGGTGTTGTTCATTAGCTGAGCATTGATCCATGAAGCAAGAGTTCACGGGTACAAACCCCAGTCAGGGCACATGCCCGGGTTGAGGGCAACATCCTCAGTAGGGGGCATGTTGGAGGCAACTGATCAATGTTTCTATCTTTCTATCCCTATCCTTCCTCTCTCTAAAATCAACTTTATAAAAAAGAAATAAATAGTAAGGGATATTTCTGACTCATAAGGATAATTGAGAATTTTTTTTAAAAAGGATATAAGTATATACCACTGATGCAGGCTATGTAACAAAGCAACTAACCGATGACATAAAACAAAATTGCAAAACAGATAAACTCATCTATCTTTTCCAAATATTTACTATATATATAGATTTAAATATATATCCTTATTAGATAACATATAATTCATTTTACATTGATATATTAAAGTAAAATTTAAGTTGTCTTTTTTTTTTTTAATTCTCACCTGAGGATCTGTTCTTATTGAATTGAAAGAGGATTAATTTAAAACTTATAGGACCAAATAAAATGTATCTCAGGTAAGTGAAGCTTCAAGTAACTATTGAAATATACAACTATATAAGCATGTATCTTATATATGCACTAGTGGCCTGTTACACGAAGATTCCTGAAATAGGCCTTCCTTCCCCTGGCTGCTCGCACCAGTTTTCCTCTGGCACCCAGGACCCAGGCCTTTGCTTCAGCTACAGTAGAGAAGCTAAGCCTCTTTAGTCTTAATATTTTTTTAACATATAGACACTTACTATATTAAACTGATTCACTTTTCATATGGAGGGCATGAATACAATTCCTGAGTTGTTGGATACTATTTATACCTGTTACTTTCTTATTCTCTGTCAGAGTGTCTTTAATCTTATATTCATTCATCCATCCATTCATTTAATCTTTCTTCCTTTCATCCCTCCCCCCACTCTCCTTCTTTTCCTCTTCTTTACTATCCCCTTCCCTCTGATGCTATTCACTCAATATCTGTCATCCAATTTGAAGGCCTGGGGGGTATCTGTTGGGAGGGGTGAATGAGAGTAAAGAGAAACATCTGTAATAGTTTCATCAATAAAGATAAATTTAAAAAATAAAATAACAAATCAGTATTACTCATGGGAGATTAAAAATGAAGAACAACTTCTACCATCTTCCTTTGAAAGAAGAGATGACAGATGCAGGTCAATAAGAATGCTCCACCCACAGGCCATGGTCTTTGTTCCAAGAATATCCACATGATTTCAATTAGGTTACTTTAAAGTCTGTTCTAGGAAAAGACTTGAGCTTATTTTCTTTTTATTCTTAACGCATTTTATTACTTTATTATTTTAAGTGAATTTATTTGGGTGAGAATGGTTAATACAATTATAGAGGTTCCAGGTATGTAGTACCATAATACATTTGTATATTATATTGTGTTTACCACCCCAAGTCAAGTCCACATTCATCAACATTTATGCTCCAAGATCCTTAATTTAATTACATCTGCAAAGTCCCTGTTACCATACAAATAATGTATGCAGAGGTTCTGGAGATTAGAAAGTGAACATGTTTGGCAGAGGGAAAGCAGTGACATCAGAAGGATGTAGGAGGAATATGTTATTTAGCATAGCTTATTAAGAAAGGGATATTGTGCCTTACAGGAGAAGATAATTCATCTGAGAAATAGGATGACAGAGTTCAAATAATGTT
Source organism: Vespertilio murinus (assembly GCA_963924515.1). Classification (NCBI taxonomy): domain Eukaryota; kingdom Metazoa; phylum Chordata; class Mammalia; order Chiroptera; family Vespertilionidae; genus Vespertilio; species Vespertilio murinus. Next base: position 71,931,063 of record OZ004707.1, read on the forward strand.
ATTTGAGTCACTGAATTGAGCTATATGTGAAGCTACCACCACACCTGAACCTTCACTTAAATGAATTAATATTTTCATCTTCTTCCCCGAACTTAAGTTAAAATTTATTGCACTTTAAATATATACTGTCTCACTTAACACTCTGAATAATCATTTCCCTAACTATATTTTGGTCTCAACTTTTGCTTCTGTTACTTTGGCTTTTCAAATTCAATTACATTCGCCTCTTCCCCATTCCAGCCACCATACTCCACCCTTTCACCCCAGAACCTTGTGCAGTTTTTTTCCATCTAGTTTTCTCTTTCTCCCACTTTCTCTAAACATCTCCTTGTTGTTATTCATCTTTCACTCTAAATATCACTTCCATAGGGAAGGCTTTATTGAATGTGTAAATTGGAGAAATACTAGTATATGCTTTTGGAGCACCTTACATTTATTTGCAATAGTATCACAATTACAGTAAATTAGTATTGGGATATTTTATAAACTAGCTCTGCTACTAAACTAATTTTTGAATAAATGCACATTGCCATGCGTGTAATTACAATGCTGTATATTCTGCACCTGGCACACAGGGGTATTCAATACAGTAAATAGTTGAAAGCAAAATGAAATCATTTGATGGTCAGAACTTTGCTCTTGAGTTGAATGCATAGAATGTAAATAAATTCAGAATTTCAGGGTTAACTTAAATATATGGCTAAGATTTAGACTGAAGTGTCTGGAGCAATACTATTATTATTACTTATTCTACATTTTCTTAACTTTTAGCAAATTGAACAATCCAAATATATGCTCAATATCCCATGCCAATGGCTCTTTCAAAAACCAAGAAAAATTCTTAACAATCTTGTAAATTGCTATTTATATCTTTAAAGCAAACCCAAAACAGTAAGATTAGTAGTAGAACTGTGACTCACCTCCTGAGTAAACCAAGTAAATATACATTTCTCCTTTTTTTTTTTTTTTTTTTTTTTTACCCATAGTTGATTTGCACATATAGATTCCCTGAATTCTGAAAGGTGGAAATACCAAAAATATAAACTAAAATGTTTCCAATCATAAGTTTTTTCATTGATAACCTTCTGTGGCAAATACGTGTGTTTTTTATTTATTTATTAGAAAATTGTAATTGTTGTAGTCTGTTTGTTGTCCCAAAGGGCAACTAAACAAGAAAAAGAGCTGTGCTAAGATTATTTTTTCATTGGGGTAAAGGAAGATTTAAAATTGTTGATGGTAGCCAAAATGGTAGTCATTCAAGGATCTCAGGATATTTCAGTCCTCAATTAACTTTCACCTTGACTATTAACCCTTCCTCTTTCTGGTTCTAATTTTATCTAACATAAATGTCATTACATTTTATCTCACTTAGAATTCAGGTTTTAAATGATAACATAAAGGACAAAATAAAACATCTCTTTTTTTGAAGGCCTGTTGTAATACTGTCAAAAGCTCTGGTATGAACTAAAATCTCCTAGTACATTTGCTCTTGACATACTAATTAGAGATGTGCATTCCTAAAACACCTTAATTATTTATCTTGTAATCACCATTTCAATACTTAAAAGCATTTTTTTTCAAAGACCAGTTGAAATTCATATAGGTATGTTATCTGATGTCCTCATCAGATTTAGGTAATTATTTGATCCTTTGGCTTCTTTCTAACCCATTAATGTGCACTAGTAGAAAAACAAATATTTTAGCCGCAAATTTACTTACATGCCCTTTATTGGGATTAGAATAGAGTTGGCCTCCAGTAACTATTTTGCTGGGTAAACAAATGCTTGCAACAGGAAATGAGTGAATAAATGATTAATGAGTTAGTTTTTCATTGTTTGTATAAAAATGAAAGCTTTAAAAATAACACTAAGTCAAGCCAAGTAAGTGTTTGATTTAGACGCAAAATACCAGTGCACTCTTGGAAGTAAGTTAAATTTTTTGGTCAATTGTTTCTTTCTTAGTTAAAGAAGTTAAGTTATTTAATATTAATATATTACTACTTTATAAATGCTGATATAAATATTAAAAAATATATTTATACAACTATCTCAGTAAAATCTCTACTTCACAACGTGGAAATTTCTTATAAGACTTTTTACAAGTTTGGAAAAATCATATAATGTTGAAGCCAGCAAAGATCAACTTGGTGGATGGTTTAATTCAGACATTTCCTAATTAATAGTATATTCTGATAAATTAAGGCAAAGAAAAGTTTGTTCCTGACAATATTTCTTTCCTAAATATTTCCTAAAATTCTGGATGAAAGAAAACTATGACTATCAATGGAGCAATCCTATATAATAAAGAGGTAACATACAAAATGACCTTCATGCCCTTGCACAAGAGGGCCGCCCCCATGTGGTCACAAGACGGCCACCACAAGATGGCCTGCAGAAAAGGGCAGTTGTGAGCAATCAGGCCAGTTGGAGAGGGCAGTTAAGTGCCACCAGGTTAGTAGGGGAGGGCAGTTGGGGGCGAGATCAAGCTGGCAGGAGATGGCTGTTGGGGGAAAGATCAGGCTGGCAGGGGAAGGGAGTTAGGGGCAACCAGGCCTTCAGGGGAGGGTAGTTGGGGGCAAGATCAGGCCAGTAGGGGAGGGTAGTTAGGGGTGATCAGCAGGCAGATAAGGGGTTAGAGGAAATCAGGCAGGCAGAGGCAATTAGGGGTGATCAGGCAGGCAGGCAGGTGAGTGGTTAGGTGCCAGCAGTCCCAGCTTGGGAGAGGGTTGTCTACCAGTTTAGGCCTGATTCCACCCCAAGGGGTCTCTGATTGGAAAGGGTGCAGGCTGGGCTGAGGGACCCCCGCCCCATGCATGAATTTTGTGCACCGGACCATTAGTAATATAAATAATGAATAATCCTTATCTTGTAACATTAATCATTATACTTCTGAGCCATTGACATCTGATTTTTCTCTAGATGTGGGCAATGTAAGGTTCATGCTGAAATGTTCTTAACACAGCATTGCATTTGTGTTGGTATAATTCAGAAATATATAATAGATACACATTATAAACAGGGTATTCCCAAAAATGTATACAGACTTTGAATAATTATTAATTCCAATGGGTTAAATTTGAAATGAAAGAAACATCAATTGAGCTTCCAGTGTGTGTACATTTTTTGGGACACCCTGTATTTGAATAACTTTATAGTAAATGCATTTTTCTGTATATATATTGATTTGGGAGAGGAAGGGAAAGGGAGAGAGAGATAGAAATATGAATGATGAGGGAGACTCAGGCATGCCCCCTATTGGGGATTGAGCCTGCAACTCAGGCATGTGACCTTGACTGGTATCAAACCTGGGACCCTTCAGTCTACAGGCTAATGCTCTATCCACTGAGCAAAACCAGCTAGGGCTAAATGCATTCTCCTGGAATAATTTTAAGATGATATTAAAATAGAAAATTTCCGTCTAACCAAAATTGATGTGCTGTTTCTCAAACCACTTATTACATTTTAATTATTTCCTATAACATTAAATCTTCTGTTCCATATAATAACTCTGGCAAATTGAACTTTATTGTTATAATGTTTACAATATACTCTATCTATTACAATAATGGACAACATCTTTATTTTTAGAAAGATGCATTTAAGCATATCCTATTGCACCAAAATTGAAAAGGGAACTTCTCAACTTTCATTGCATTTTAAAAACATATATTATGCCTTAAAATATGCTAACAACAAAAATGGGGAAAGAAGCAAGAAAAGAAAAATGGATTTAAATATTTTTTAACTTGAGTGTTTTCTTAGATAAAAGCCTAGGTAGAGAATAAAGTGTATATACTCAGATTGAAGCACTTTAGTTTTTGCTATAAAATAATTATTCAAAGATGTATCATTGCATTGTGTATGTAATATTTTTTTTTAAATTTATCTTTGTATCTCTTTTGAAATGCTTCTACATTTTCAGATATCCTTCCTGTTAAAACAAAATGGAAAAGAAGATCATATCTAAATTGAACATTTTACTGCTGAAACCGGTTTGGCTCAGTGGATAGAGCATTGGCCTGTGGACTGAAGGGTCCCAGGTTTGATTCCGGTCAAGGCATGCACCTTGGCTGCAGGCACATTTTCAGTAGGGGGAGTGCAAGAGGCAGCTGATCGATGATTCTCTCTCATCCATGTTTCTAACTCTCTATCCCTCTCTCTTCCTCTCTGTAAAAAAAATCAATAAAATATATTTTTTTTTTTAAATTAAAAATAAATAAATAAATTGAACATTTTACTTAATTAAACATCAGTTATGATTAATAAGCTGTGAAAATGTAGGAAATATAGTCATTAGTGTAATAATAATTGTGTATGATGTAATTTGGGTTTTAAACTTATTGAGGTAATCACTTCATAAATTATATAAATATCTAACCATGATGTTGTACACTTATACTGATATAAAATAGTATTTCAACTGTAATAGAAAATTAAATTTAAAAAATAAAATAAATAAATTGGCAGATTGTTCATAAAACCAAAAATAGATTGTGGAGTAGTATAATAAAACAATAAGAATGATCGATCTATAAGGTGACAATCTGTGTTTTTTAAGCCAAGGATTTTTCTGGAAAACAAAACAAAACAAAAATAACAAAAACATATAGGCTAACAAAGAATTGTAATTCTAATCCACTGAGAATCACTTACCTTCATAAAACATTTCTAATTCTGCTTTTTACTTGCTTCATTGGAAAAAGAGAAGCGTTATTAGATCACAAGTCAAATACTCTCATTTGTAGTTCATAAGGGATATGTTATAGATAAGAAATTCATTTTCTTTATTATATTTCTCTTTAAATCTAATATTTGTTAGGGGATTGAATCACCATCGAATGATTTATATCATAAAATATGTATTTCTCATTACAAGCTTTTATTGCTAAAAATTTAAACTCAATTTGTATTGCTCATATATTAGGAAAAAACAACAACTGTGTTCTAATGTTAGTGTTTCTTTATTATCTTCAAAAGTTTAGTGCTTGTCTGATTCCTAACCCAGAAAGACATGACAGAAAGGGAAGAAAATAACTCTACTCTTTTAGTTTGAGGACCAGTAATTAAGATTTCATTAAATATATACTATATATATTTTGTCTTCATTTTCTGTTAGTAAATCTGTATTCAGAATAGTAAGATACGATCAGCATATTTTAGAACATATGCATTCTCTAAAGAAATGGGATTTTTAGAATCCGATAAAATATATAGTATTAACTGAATTATGTATATATTTTTAAATGCAGCCACTTTGGAATTTGTATAACATGTATTATTAACATTTATATTAGTAACTAATAATGACATTTAAACAGTACTCTAAAATGAAAGTTTATATTATGTGTACCAAATTACGTATTTGTATGATTTATGGTTATGTAAATAGTGTGCATAGAAATTTGAGTATATTATATTTATAATTCAGATTCCATGAAAATTAAGTTCATTAGAGCACAGCAATTATAAAATAATTTGATTTTATCAAAATTGTTTATTAAATATTAGTTCTAGTCTCAAAATGTACCTAGAAAAAATAGTGGAAATTATTTTGACATTTAAGTATGCCATTTCATTTGACTAGACCTGGAAACAATTAGGATAATAATCACAACAAAATTATTAGAATATTTAAGTTCATTTAACTAAACATTTTTGACCACCAATGGTGGTCCGTATCTATCTCTAACACTCTCTCCCTTATATCAATTAAAAATATTTAAATAAATTAATAATAAAATGTAGAATTGCTGATTCATATTGTTTTAAGCAGCAGATAAAATATGTGGTAAACACAATATGTTACATGGAGATAGCATTATTGCTGAATTGTGAATTTCCCATTGTTACCTTCTGGTTAAACATAGAAGTTATTTTCAATTAAACCTCAGGAATAATTAAACTATTTTATTCATTACAAATTTAAAATGCATGTTTTTAGTCCTGGGAAGTAACAAGGGAGCTAGATTAGTTCTATTTCTGATATAGTAATTTTATTTCTAGTATCTCAAGATTTGTTAATATTTCACCGCCAGTTCAGGGACCAAATTTCTTTATTTAAATATTTACAATTATACCAGTGGAATGCTCTATATTAAAGAATTTGGTCACTGACTTGCTAGTGTAATGCTTTGACAAGGAAAATACAAACTTCTCTGTATGAAAAGAGTAATTTACTATTTCTTCCGTTTCCCATTTTCTTGCATACTCTTTACCTTTTACTTAGGTTTATAAAGTAAAATCAAGCGGTACCTTAGAGATACTGATCTAGAAGATATAAAATTCTTACTGCTTTCATGGAATATCACAAGCAAGGAGATGATCGACATAAAGTCAATTCAAACCACGTGCAATCCTCTGAGGAAAAAACCGTTCGGTAAATATTTACTGAATGACTATTTTAAGTTAGTAGCTATTCTAGATTTCAGGAAATCAAAGCCCAGGCCTCAAAAACTTCAGGGAGGAGCAGCACAGCCAGGCAGGTAAGCAGGCAATTCCTGTTGAGAGTAATATAGCATTGTTTTGTCATGTTCTACATAAAAACCTTTTCCTTTAAAGGATTCTAGAAAATACAAATAACTCAAAGTTTGGCAATAACAATAAATGCTTCCTTTTGCCTGAAAAAGTTCTTTACTAAATAAATGATAGACAATATTTAATTTAGAATAGTCTTGATTACTCTTTGCATGCTAGGTGTTAACCAGAATAGGCAGACAGTGCCAAGAAAAGTTTGACATGAATTGCTGCACAACCTTCTCAGCATAAATCCATGGTGCAGAGGCTGCAATGATGAAATTGAAAACATAATTATCTCATATATATATAGTTGTTTTTTTTTACAGAGAGGAAGAGAGAGGGATAGACAATTAGAAACATCGATCAGCTGCCTCCTGCATACCCCCTACTGGGGATGTATCTGCAACCAACGTACATACTCTTGACCAGAATCGAACCTTGGACCTTTTCAGTCTGCAGGCCGACACTCTATCCACTGAGCCAAACTAGTTTTGGACATAATTATCTCTTAAGAAACATATAGAAAAAAGAAGCAACAGGTGAACTTGCTCCTAAAATAAGAAAAAAAAAATTGAGGCTGTCAGATACACTGTAGTGAACTCATTTCTTATTAGCCACTATTATGATAAAAAAAAAGTCAAACAAAACAGTTCTCTGCATGTAAGCAACAGAGAGAAAGAGGTTAAGAAAACTAAGGGAGGCCATAGATGATGTGTAACTGTTTAAGGAGAGGTTTGCTTCCGGGCAGTAGAGGCTTCCTATATTTGGCTTATGGGGCACAGTTTGGAACTTCAACTATCTCCCTCTATACATAAAAGCCTAAGTGACTGGGTGACTGGGAGACCGGGTAACTGGATGACTGGATGACCAGATGACTGAACAACCAGGAGATGAAGTACTGACCCTCCTTCCACCAAATCTGATACAAAAAATTTTTTAGCCTACCCGACTCCCAGGATGTTGTTTACTAAAGAATAACATTTCTCCATCTTTTCAGTAACTTTGAACTCACAGTAAACAGAACAGCGGGGACTAAGTGTGTAAAATAGCTTGCTGAGAGTCAGAAAAGGAAGTCAACAAGGCTAAAATGTCATTCTAATAGGTAGGAACTTTTACTTTTTCATGCTTATTTAAAAAATAAAAATTGCAATCTCCACAATAGTCATTGTTGCGGCGATTGCAGTAGGGATGGTGTAGGAAAAATTATCACAAACCTTGTCTCATCTTTGTTTCAGTGAGGACTCCAGTTGAACTGACTGGACAATGAGAATGAATAAACTGCCTGTTGATAAGTGATAGGCCTAGGAAGGTGTAATGTACTTATATGATGAGTAAACAATAGCAGAGAATTATGAAATGTGCTCCAATATAAATGAGGGCATTCCTATAATGAGTTGAAAGAGAAACAGACTTTTGCTGTTATGAAGTATTTTTCCATTAAAAATAAGAGAATCCAGGTATGTATATGCGTACTATCTAATTATGGAAAAGCCTCAGGGTATATATAAATGTAACCTTTAAAGAATCATAAATAATTAACAGCATGGAATTCTTTAATCCAGGTCTTAACTCTACATAGTAGGTGCTTTTATAATTAAATCATACTATCTATATATTTATTTTGAGGAGGATTATGGGGGATAAGTAAATGTTCTAAAAGTTATTAAATCCCTTTCCATTAATGAAAAGAGTTTTTTTGTGTTTTATCATATGTGAACTCATAATTCATATTCTAATTTCAACTTTCCTTTCACATTTGGTTGAATTACATATGAATTTGTTTTTTATTTGTATTATGTCATTATTATATACAAATGCTGCTTTTATTAAAATAAATACAATCATTTAGCATTTTTATAATTTGATTAGAGACCCCACCCACTTTTTACATCTTTAATTTATGCTTGGATATAGTAACTATAGCAAAGGTCAGTCAATAGATGCTTCATAGCTACAAATAGGATAAAATAACTCGCTTACTGGACAATTTATTTATTTCTAATTTTATATACAAGTTATACCTTCTTTTGAGGGGGTTACTTTCCAAAATATCATCTCATATATCTTATAAATTCTTACCACATTGAGCTGGATTTAATCCTTAACTTAGGGATTTATTAAAACTTTAGGAGAAGACATATAATGTAAATTAAAGCTGCTATGGTCATTGAATACTACAGTAAACTTCCATGGGAGAAAGTTATATGAAATACCTTAAAATAAAAATTAAACACAAAATGACATCTGAAATATAAAATTATGAAACTACTTGCTGCACAAAACTCTATAATAAAGGATAAATTATGGTCCTCTGAAAATTCAGTTACACAATTATCATACCATAATATAAACCAGAGAAAACTAAAAGCAAACATTGGATTCTTGTGCAATGAGATTTGAATCCAATCATATGAGAACACAGTCACCTATCTAAGTATGTCTCTCAGTGAATCAGGAAAAATAAAAAAGTATGGTTAGGTATTAATTAGCCAATGAATGGTTTGAAATTAAGGTTCTAAAAACAACAACAATAACAATAAGAACACCACAAAACTTTAAATATCCAATTTTACACTAAATGAGCCAATATAATAATGCCCATTCATCCATTATTAGGTAGATTTATAAACATAGCATCTCAGCTTCTTGCCATTAAATATTTATTTATATAATTTCTTTTTTTATGTTCATAAAGCAAATTGATAAATGAAATTGCCTGGATTTACAATGACATAACATAAAAATAAAATGGATATTAGAAGATTAAAAACCGTCAGTGAAAGGCAAGCTAACAGACACAAAAATGTTAAATTGCATGAATAAGAAGGTCCGTGTATAGACATGGATGTCTACATATGATAACCAGCCCTATAAATAGTCTCTAAGAAAAAGTAAAATGAAGCAGGATATTAATAATTTACCTTGGTATAAAAAGTATTTTTATTTCAGGATAAATTAGTAAGTTTTTAATGTGATATTTCAACTTACTTTACATTTAAAAATGACAATCATAAATTCCCTGTGAATCATTTAAGAAAAACTTAAGTGTTGGAGAGATTTTGGAGAAAAAGAAACACTTGTACACTGCTGGAGGGAATGTAAACTGGTACAGCCACTCTGAAAAGCAATATGGAGGCTTCTCAAAAAATTAAGAACAGACTTACCATATCACACAGCAACCTCTCTTCTGGGTACCGATCTGAAATTTTTGAAAACATTTATTTACAAAGACATATGCAACCTTATGTTCATTTAAGCATTATTAGTGACTAGAGGCCTGGTGCATGAAATTCGTGCATGGGTAAGATACCAAGGCCTGGCCAAAATCAGGGCTGGCAGGGGCCTTCCTTCCCCCAGCTGCCACTGCCAGCTGGGGACTTCCTTTGTTCCATGCTTCCCCTGGTGGTCAGCACACATCATAGTGAGCAGTCAAACTCCTGAGTAGACTCTTTGCATATTAGCCTTTTATTATACAGAATGGCCAAGGCATGAGAAATACTGAAGTGCCTCTCAATAGGTGATTGGCTAAAGAAGATGTGGTACATATTTCCACATTCCATATGGGTGAGGAATACTACTCACCCATAAGGAAAGGTGAAATATTGCCATTTGTGACATAGATGGATCTTGTAAATATCATACTAAGCAAAATAAGTCATAGAGGAAAAAATCAAGATCATATGATTTCACATGTATGTGGGATATAAAACTGCAAGCAACAAATGAACAGAGAAAAAAAATCAAACAAAAACTCATAGAAAGAGACAGCAGTAAGGTATTTAGCAGAAGGAAGGTAGGTGAGTGGGTAGTAAAGGATAAAGGGGCCAGGTATATAGTGACAGAAAAACATTTGAGTTTTGGTGGTAAATGCATGATGCCATATACAGATAATGTGCCATAGAATTTTACACTTGAAACCTATATAATTTTATCATCCGATATCACCCACTAAATGAAATAGGAATGTAAAGGAGTAGGAAAGAAGTGCAGAAAGAGGCTCTTCCATATTTACAATAAACAAATATGTAAGGCAAGTTTTAGAAGCTGTGGTGTCCTCGTCTCCATCGTCTCAGTTCTTTCATGGGCTCTTCTAAAGGCACAGCATATATAAGTCACCATGATAGTCTCTTATCTCAAACTGATAACAGTTGAAAGTAGTAGAGAATGCCTAAAATGAATGCACAAGGCCAAATTGAATATAAAGTGCTTGCTAAAGACTTTTCTAGTAGCCTAGACATTAAGAAATTAGAATATTACTAATAAAATTAAATGTCTTTCTTTAGACTTCATTTGGTTTGCTGAAATAAAGCGTATTAAAAGTACTAAAAAGTACATTTTCTTACTTTAAAGATATCATATATAACAAAGGTTCAAAAAGGTTGGCAGAGAGGAATAAAACAAAAAAAAAAAGTTAATAGCAGAATAAAAAAAGATAAGCACAGCTTTTGAAGCATTACCAATAAATTATATGAAATATTTCCAGAGGAAAGATTAAAACATTCATATTGAGTTAATGTGGATAAGGTCATCCTACTAAACTGGCATCATAAAGTGTAATGATGGTAGCAGATAGGGGTCTACTTTGTTCATCATGTCCGCTAGCTGTGTCATCATCTAGCGTCATCATGTGTGTTCAGATTGCTTAATACATTAGTCTGTGTGCAGCCAGTTTAGATCTGGTTGTGCTCCATCTTTCCATAAATTAAAAAATATATATATAAGTATATATATACATACAAATGCACACACACACACACACACATACACACACAACACACATACACACACACACTAGTTTTTGAGTCAATGAGATAATGGAAGAGTTTCCACTATCGAGATAGATCTTCCCAACCTCCCTTTTTCACCTTTTGCAGCAGAATAATTTTTATACTACACCAAAGTGTCTGTTTATAAAATTTTGCAGCCACTCCCACTCACAATCTAAATTATCCTATTCATCCAAGAGTATCTGGGATTAGCAATATGATCTCCTAATGTTTATTGCTCAAACCATGTCAATAATGACTCAGCAGATTCTGCTTCCATTTGTACATGGTCTTAATTCCAGAATGTTGTCATAACTTCTAAATATCTATATAGTTGTTTGAGTTTTCATTTATTTAAAGTAGTTTCAGTTGTGTTACTTTGTGAGATAATGTAAGATCCGCACAGGTAATCAAAGCTCAAGAAAGGTTCCAGAGAGACTATTTTTTCTGGAACAATAATAGCCTCTTCTTCTAGAACTCTGTATTTTTACTAGGACTCTTAACAAGTATTAGGAATATTTTTCCCTTTATTATTAATCTTTCATGTATTCCACTTAGCATCTCTGCCAGGTCTAGTTTTATTTCCTCCAAGTTCTTTTCATAAGATTTCTCATCCAAAATGTTCCCCAAGCGTTTGCCATTTTATATAGGGACTGTTTCTTTTTTTTTTTTTTAACAGAAAACAAATCAGCCATTATGGTTGATAAGTCTGAGCTATATGGTCTGAATGCCCGCCCCCCTCCAAAAAAAATCATATGTTGAAAGCACCTCTCTAAGGTGATGGTATTAGATGGTAAGGACTTTGGGATTTGATTAGGTTATGAGGACAGAGGCCTCTTGAATGAAATTGGTGCCTTTATAAAAGAGGCCAAAAATAGTTCCCCCCCCCTCTGATGATGTGAGGGCACAGCATCATCTATGAACCAGAAAATGGGCCCTTAGCAGACACTGAATTGGCTGGTGTCATAACCTTAGACTTCTAGCCTTCAGAACTCTGAGAAATGAATGTTTCTTGTTTATAAGCCACCCAGTATACAGAATTCGGTTATAGCAGCCAAAAGGGTCTGGGACACTCTCAAAGACAATGTTGCTAACAATGGCCGTGTGAGACAGCACAGGGAGCAGATGGTCACTTCAGGCTGGAGACGGATGGCAAGGTAAAATTCAGGATAATTAGAATTCTGTGAACTTTGTTTGAAAACTAGAATGGTTTATTATTTAAAGAATGTAATAAGGCCAGCCTGTGTGGTTCAGCATTGACCCATGGACAAGGAAATCACCATTTGATTCCCAGTCAGATCACATGCCTGGGTTTCAAACTTGATCCCCTGTACGGGTGTGCAAAAGGCAGCTGATCAGTTAGTTTTTCTCATCATTGATGTTTCTATCTCTCTCTCCCTCTCCGTTCCTCTGAAATCAATAAAATATTTTTAAAAGAATGAAATAACATATTCCAAATTAGGAAATATTAATTAAGAGGATATTGAAATTTAAATAAGAGGATATAATATATATATTAACAAATAGAATATAGAATGCTGAAAATTACTACCCAAATAAATGATAAAAATTCTTTTGTTTTTTTAAAATATATTTTATTGATTTTTTTTAAAGAGAGGAAGAAAGAAGGATAGTGAGCTAGAAACATCGATGAGTGAGAAACATGGACCAGCTGCCTCCTACACTACCCCCCCCCACACACACACACCGGGGATGTGCCCTCAACCAATGTACATGCCCTTGACCGGAATTGAACCTGGGACCCCTCAGTCCGCAGACCGATGCTCTATCCACTGAGCTAAACTGGTTTCAGCAATGATCAAAATTCTTTATCAAAAAAGTCTTACTCACACGTTTTATGTCCATTATTATACATATTTTAAAAATGGAGAACTTTTAAAAAAAAACAATTAAAAAGTAAACATTTTTCTTTTGTCTAGATATAATTGTAATTTTGAAAATAATATTGGTAAATATAACAATTATTAAATAAATTTACTTACCAAATACATAATTATTAATCTTGCCCTATCCGGTTTGGCTCAGTGGATAGAGCATCAGCCTGTGGACTGAAAGTTCCCAGGTTTGATTCCAGTCAAGGGCATGTACCTTGGTTGTGGGCACATTCCCAGCAGGGGGCGTGCAAGAGGCAGCTGATTGATGTTTCTAACTCTGGATCCCTCTCTCTAAAAAAATCAATAAAAATATATTTTTTAAAAATACTGTTATCTTATAAGGGCACTAAGTATATGCTAAATACTGTGTTAAGATTTGTGTTTTTTCATCTCTATTTTTCTATGTATCTCTGTCTATATTTTTCTCTCATATATATAAATTATCAAACAAGCACTTGGAGATATAATTCAAAGGTAAAAGATCTTGCTTGCAATCATGGCCAGTAAGTGATAGAAGTCTAAAACAAACCCTCTACTGCAAAGCAAATTTGTCAGTTCTTTTTTAGGACATTAGCAGGATATTAGAATCAAATTTAGGCTAGTCGCCAAAAAGTTGGAAGCAACATTTATTTTTTATTATTCTTTCTATGACTTTGAATACAATACAATTAAGATTAAGGTTAAAATTAAATATTTAGCAGAATTCCCAAATGAGGCCAGCGGCAAGGTGAGCCTGGGAAGTCTTTGTCAAATGTGGTTTTTTTTAAATAAATGATTCAGTTTTTGTTAAAGATATACTACTCAAACTTTCTAATTGTATTATAACTTTCTATTTCCATTATATTTGGTAATTTTTATGTTTTGAGGAGTTTTTCCACTCACCAGAATTGTCAAATTTTTAAGTATAAAATCAATTTCCACAAGATTAGTGTTTGATGCTCTGCTAGACTAAAAAATGTAACTATATTTTTGCAATTTAAAAACTTATTATGCTATTTAAAGAGATATTTAAAGTGTAACCAATGTTTGAATCACATAAAGAATATCTTCATTTTTTTAAAATTGCTAGAGCAATAAGAATTATATCTTCATCATATAACCTACCTTTAAAAATACTAATTATATTTCAAATTATAAAAAAGTATATTTACATGTAAGCAATAGGACTGCTTTTATTTATAAGAGGGAAATTTACTTAGGATAAAAACAAATTTAAACCATGAATTAGTATGTGAAGTAACTAGAACCCTCATGCATTGATGGTTGGAAAGTAACGTGGTATATACCTTCTCTGGAAAACAGTTTGCTAGTTTCTTATGAAGTTACCTAATGACCCAGCAATCCTATTTCTGGGTATTTACTCCAGACAAAAGAATAAATAAATAAATTGGTATACTTAAGAATATATACATAATTTATAGCAAGACTATTCATAATTGTCAAAACTGGATCAACTCAAAATATTTTCAATTGATGAAAATATAAACAAATTGTGATACATCCAAGACATAGTATATCCTCTATGATAAAAGGCTAATAAACAAATTGACCAAACTGTGGAATGACTGGTCTCTATGATGTGCACTGACCATCAGGAGCTGCCTCCTGGTGGCGGGTGTGCTCCCACAGGGGGAGTGCCACTCAGCCAGAAGCCGGGGTCATGGCTGGTGAGTGCAGCGGTCATGGCACGAGCCTCCCTCACCTCCGTGGCAGCACTTAGGATGTCCACCTGGGCCCAAACCAGCAGTCAGGCATCTCCCCTGATAGGTGCTGGAAGGCAAGAGGGTGCAGGCTGGGCTAAGAGACTCCACCCCCAGGGTATGAATGTTGTGCACTGGGCTTCTAGTTACTCAGAAATAAAAAGAAATAACCTATTGACATATGCAAAATTTGGATAAATCTCAAAGGGCTATGTTTAATGGAAGGGGCCAATCAAATGGCTTCAGATTTTATAATGATGTTTAAATGCTGCTCTTGAAAATAAAATAAAAACTATTGCATCATAGAAGTATGTAGTGTTGTACATCAGTGATTGCTAAGGACAAGGTTGAGGGCAAATTGTCACAAAATAAACAGCTCAAGAAAGTTTTTTGAAGTGATGGGAAGTTCTTATCTGGCTATGGTGCTACTAAACAAAATTAAATTAATATATCTCAATATTTATGAAACTACAGTAAAAGAAAAAAATCAACTTTTTAACATAAGATTTAAATCACAGTTTTAAATATAGTAGTTTAAAAATAATAAGAATAAGAAAATGTAAACATGATCTGGTTTTACATGATCATTACAACTAGCACTTTGTAATGTTTCTACTCTTTACAGAATAGCTTATTTTCCCACCTATAGATTTTCTTATAAAAGTATATATAAAGATAAATGTCATATTTATCTATTTAATTGGGAAGTAATATATAATTATTTTAGGTTATTATTATATAAGTGAGGTGTCATTTAAAAATAAAATTGTAAGATTTTAAAGCATAAAACATGATGGTTTAATATAAGTATGCATCATGAAAGGATTCCTCTTCTCATTGAGTTAATTAGCACATCCATCATCTCACATGTTAACCTTTTTTTTTCTTTTTTCTTTTTGGTTTGCACATTTAAGTCCTAGTTATAGAAAATTTCAATTACACAATACAATATTATCAACTATAGTCACAATGTTATACATTATACCCTCAGGCTTTATTTACCTTATAACTGAAAGGTTGTATCAGAAACTAAACTCTCCCTGTTTCACTCACCCCCAGCCCCTGGCAACCACTTTTCTGCTGTTTTTCTGAGTGTGGTTTTTAATTATATAAACTAGTGATGGGCACTTGCCTTTCTCTGTCTCACTGAGCATATTGGTTCCAGTTTCATTCATGTTGTCACAAATAATAGGATTTTCTTATTTTTAAGACTGGATAATATTCTATTGCATATAAACCACATTTTTATTTCCTTTCACTAATCAACAGATAGTTTTATACCTTGGCTATTATGAATAATGCTGCAATAAACATGGGAGTGCAAATATCTCTTTGAAGTAAGGATTTATCAGTTATCCTTTTCTTTGTATATATACCCAGATGTTGAATTGCTGGATCACATGGTAATTCTAATTTTAGTTTCTTGAGGAGCCTCCATAATGTTTTCTATACAAGTTTACATTCCCACCAACAATGTGAAAAGGTTCTCTTTTGTACACATTCTCACCAGCAATTTTTACCTTTGTCTTTTTTATAACAGGCATTCTAACAGGTGTGAGGTTAAATCTCAAATCTATGTCATAAAAAAAATGGCATTGACATAATAAAATCAGGCACAAAAAAAGTATGGAATAGAATAGAGAACCCAGAAATAAACTCTTATGTATAGACAAGAATATAAAATGGGGAAGAAAACATAAGAGTTAAGTTCCTTAACATTGATCTTGGTAATTTTTTTTTTAATTTGATACTAAAATCAAAGGCAACAAAAAGCAAACAGTAAAAATGCGTCATTACATCAAACTAAAAAGCTTCTGCACAGCAAAGTTAATAATTAACAAAACAAAAAGGCAACATATGGGATGGTAGCACATATTTGCAAAGCACACATCCATGAGAGTGTAATTCAAAAATGTTATCGATTTAATTTTATATTAACACTAGAGGCCTGGTACACGAAATTCATGCATGGGTAGGGTCCCTAGGGCCTGGCTGGTGATCAGTGCCAATCAGGGCCTCTGGCTGCCAGCTAGGACCTCCCTTCCCCAGCTGCCAGCTGCTGGCCAGAGTTTCTTTTCATTCCGTGCCACACCCTGGTGGTCAGCACAGGTCACACCTACCCCTTACAGAGCTCCACCTAACTTGGGGGCCCAATCCAAGCCATTTCCAATGACCTTTCCTGTCTTGCCTGATGATCTGACTTTCCTAAAATTCCCCAAATAAGCGGCATCTTCCCTCTGTGTGCTACATACCTCTCACCAAGAAGCCCCAGGCCCAGAACCAGAGGCAGTCAGCCGTGGTAACTCCAAGCCCAGCACACATAGTACCCATTTGTGTATCACTTTGTGGCTCATGCTGGGTGGCCCCCAGTAGGACACAGGTAATGACCGACTTTGGCGTGCACTTCCTTAAGGCCCCAGAGTCAGCACACGCAGTAGGCAGCTTCAGGCCACATGGAAGCACCACCAACGTACTCCACAAGGAACACACTTAGGGGCAGGCAGACTCAGCGAGCGCCAGAGCCCCATTAAAGAAAGCCCTGCTCTTTGGGCTCGATCCCTGCACAGCCGGTTCTCACAGAAAACTGGCCTGTGAGGAATCTCTCCCATTGAGCTGGTAACAGCAACCAAGGTTCACCTACAGCAAGAGGGTGTACATAGCCCCCATGGGGGAACACCTGGAGCGTCCAGCTCAACTGACGGGGGAGGCTGTGTCACTGGATCCTGAAGGGCACTTAGTAAATAAGGCCACTCTACCAAGTCCAAGAGATGTAGCAGCTTTACTTAATACATAGAAACAAACACTGGGAGTCACGCAAAATGAGAAGATAAAGACATGTGGCTCATATGAAAGGACAAAACAAAACTCCAGAATAAGAACTAAACAGAATGGAGACAGGCAATGTACTGGATTCAGTCTTTAAAACACTGTTTATAAGGTTGCTCAATGAACATTCTGAGAACTTCAACAAAGAGATAGAAAACACACAAGAAAAGCCAGTCAAGTGAAGTGAAGAATATATTACAGGGAATATTACAGGGAATCAACAGTAGAGTACATGAAGAAGAAAAAAAATGAGTCAGCAATGTGAAATACAAGGAAGCAGAAAACACCCAATCAGGACAGAAAAAACAAAAATCAAAAAATATAAGGATAGTATAAGGAGCCTCTGGGACAACTTCAAGCATACCAGCATTTGCATCATGGGGGTGTCAGAAGGAGAGGAGGTAAAGCAAGGAATTGAAAACTATGTGAGCAAATAATGATTGAAAACTTCCCTGGTGAAGGAAATAGACATGCAGCTCAGAGAGTCTCTCTCAAACAAGTTGAATGCAAAGAAGCCCACTTTAAGACACATCATAATTACAATATCAAAGGTTAAAGACAAAGATAACTTAAAAGTAGCAAGAGAAAATCAGTTAGTTACCTATAAGGGTGTTCCTACATAGCTGCCAGCCAATATCTCAACAGAAACTTTGCAGGCCAGAAGGGGTGGCAAGAAATAAAGTGATGCAAAACAAGGACCTACAACCAAGCTTACTTTATTTAGCAAAGCCAACATTCATTGTTGAAGAACTGATAAACATTTCCTAGATAAGAAAAAGCTAAAGTTCATCACCAGCAAATTATTTTTATAAAAAATGTTAAAGGATATATATATTTTACAGAGAGGGTGGGAGATGGATAGAAAGTTAGAAACATCAATGAAACAGAAACATCAATCAGCTGCCTCCTGCACACCCCCTACTGGGGATGTGCCCACAACCAAGGTACATGCCCTTGACTGGAATCGAACCTGGGACCTTTCAGTCCACAGGTCCGACACTCCATCCACCCAAACCACTTTCGGCTAAAGGGTTGTTTTTTTTAAGATGGGAGGGGAGTTGGAGAAATGGGTGAAAAAGATGAAGGGAATAAGAAGTATCAATTGTTAGCTACAGAATAGTCATTGGGATGTAAGTTATAGCATAGGAAACATAGTCAATCATATTCTAATAAATATGTATGGTATCAGATGGATACTAGATTTATTGGGGTGATCACATAGTAAGTTAATCAATGTCTAACCACTGGGATATATACCTGAAGCTAATATAGCATCGGATGCTAACTATAAATGAAAAAATAATAAAGAGAAGTAAAAATAAGTGCACCATATGCATCTTATTGGTTCAGTTTGTTTATATTTTTAAAAGCTATTTATTTGTGGAAAGGTATATGATAAGCTGGGACTTGAGCACTTTACATGAATTATCTTGATTAAGATCATTAGCGATATAAGAAACAAGGCTTAGAGATATTACATGATTTGTTCCATCACCCAACCAGTGAAGGATCAAAATCAGTAACGTAACCATATTCAAACACTGGACAAATTCTCTATTTAACTTTTCTATATTTAACTTTTAATTACATTATTATGGTCCCCAAATAATTTTTCTCATATATTGTTTTAAACACTTATTTTATTTTTCTTTACTAGTATGAAGACCTTATTAAGGTGAAGTAAAATCTGTTTATTTTCATTTCAAGTGTCATACCTAGGAAATGGGTGGGCATTGGGAATCTTGGGCCTTGAAAAAGACAACCTTCCAAAACTCAATCAGGAAGAATCTAAAAATCTCAATAGACCAGTAACTTGGGAAGAAATTGAAGCAGTCATCAAAAAGCTTCCAGCAAACAAAAGCCCAGGTCCAGATGGCTTCACAGGAGAGTTTTACCAAACATTCAAGGAAGAACTAAAACCTATCCTCCTCAGACTATTCCAAAAAATTCAAGAGGAAGGAACACTTCCAAACTCCTTTTATGAAGCCAGCATCACTCTAATACCAAAACCAGATAAAGACAACTCAATGAAAGAGAATTACAGGCCAATATCCCTCATGAACATAGATGCCAAAATACTCAACAAAATCCTAGCATATCGGCTCCAGCAGTACATCAGGAAGATCATACACCATGACCAAGTAGGTTTTATTCCAGGAATGCAAGGATGGTACAATATCCGCAAATCAATAAACGTGATACATCACATAAACAAATTGAAAGATAAAAATCATATGGTCATATCAATTGATGCAGAAAAAGCATTTGATAAAATCCAACACCCTTTCCTGATAAAAACTCTCAACAAGGTGGGAGTACAAGGATCATACCTCAACATAATAAAAGCTATATATGATAAACCCACAGCCAACATCATACTCAATGGGCAAAAACTAAAACCATTCCCTCTTAAAACAGGAACAAGACAGGGATGCCCACTCTCACCACTCCTGTTTGACATTGTACTGGAAGTACTTGCCATTGCAACTAGACAAGAAGAGGAAATAAAAGGCATCCAAATCGGAAAAGAAGAAGTAAAGTTATCCTTATTTGCAGATGACATGATATTGTACATAAAAAACCCAAAAGACTCCATCAAAAAACTAATAGACTTAATAAATGAATTTGGCAATGTAGCTGGATACAAAATTAACGCCAGGAAATCAATGGCATTCCTGTACACCAACAATGAATTTACAGAAATAGAGACCAAAAAAGCAATCCCATTTACCATCGCACCAAGAAAATTAAGATACCTGGGAATAAATTTAACTAAGGAGGTAAAAGACCTATATACGGAAAACTACACAACACTGAAAAAAGAAATAGAGGAAGATGTTAACAGATGGAAGAACATACCATGTTCATGGATTGGTAGAATCAACATCATCAAAATGTCCATACTTCCCAAAGCAATCTATAGGTTCAATGCACTCCCCATCAAAATACCAACGGCATATTTCACTGACCTAGAAAGAACTCTCCAAAAATTCATTTGGAACAATAAAAGACCTCGAATAGCATCAGCAATCCTGAGAAAGAAGAGTAAAGTAGGAGGGATCTCCATACCAGATTTCAAACTGTATTACAAAGCCACTGTGCTCAAAACAGCCTGGTACTGGCACAAGAACAGACATATAGATCAATGGAATAGAATAGAGAATCCAGATATCAACCCAAATCAATATGCTCAATTAACATTTGACAAAGGAGGCACGAGCATACAATGGAGTCAAGACACTCTCTTCAGTAAATGGTGTTGGGAAAATTGGACAGATACTTGCAAAAGAATGAAACTAGAGCACCAACTTACTCCATACACAAAAATAAATTCGAAATGGTTACAGGACTTAAACATAAGACGGGAAAACATAAAAATACTAGAGGCATCCACAGGCAGCAAAATCTCAGATATATGCCGAAAGAACTTCTTCACTGATACTGCCCCTTGGGCAATGGAAGCTAAAGAGAAAATAAACAAATGGGACTATATCAAAATAAAAAGTTTTTTCACAGCAAAAGAAACCATCAACAAAACAACAAGAAAGCCCACTGCATGGGAGAACATATTTGCAAACGATATTACTGATAAAGGTTTAATCTCCAATATCTACAAACAGCTTATTCAACTCAGTAAAAGGAAAATAAATGAGCCAATTAAAAAATGGGCAATGGAACTAAATAGAATCTTCTCAAAAGAAGACAGAAGGAAAGCCAAGAGGCACATGAAAAACTGTTCAAAGTCACTACTTATCCGAGAGATGCAAATCAAAACAACAATGCGATATCATCTCACACCTGTCAGAATGGCCAACATTAACAAATCAACAAATGACAAGTGTTGGCGAGGTTGTGGAGAAAAAGGAACCCTCGCGCACTGCTGGTGGGAATGCAGACTGGTACAACCACTGTGGAGAACAGTATGGAGTTTCCTCAAAAAACTGAAAATGGAACTCCCATTTGACCCAGTAATCCCACTACTAGGAATATATCCCAAGAAAATAGGAGCACCAATCAGAAAGGATATATGCACCCCTTTATTCATAGCAGCACAATTTACAATAGCTAGGATTTGGAAACAGCCTAGGTGCCCGTCAGCAGATGATTGGATCAGAAAACTATGGTACATCTACACAATGGAATACTATGCTGCCATAAAAAAGAAGGAATTCTCATCATTTGCAGCAACCTGGATGGAACTGGAGAATATCATGCTGAGTGAAATAAGCCAGTCAATGAAAGAGAAACACCATATGACTTCACTCATTTATGAATAATAAAGAACATTATAAACTGATGAACCATAAGTTAAATATAGCGACAGTAAAGCAACAAGCAGACTATCTAATTATAACCGGGAGGGGAGGGAAATATGAGGGAAATAAGAGATCAACTGAAGGACTTGTACACATGCATATAAGTATAACCAATGGACACAAAACTCTGGGGAGGGAGAGAATGTTTTTTTTTTTTGGGGGGGGGGCAATGGTAATATATGTACACAGATAATAATTTAATTTAAAAAATTAATTAATAAAAAAATAAATTTTTAATTACATTATTATGGTCCCCAAATAATTTTTCTCATATATTGTTTTAAACACTTATTTTATTTTTCTTTACTAGTATGAAGACCTTATTAAGGTGAAGTAAAATCTGTTTATTTTCATTTCAAGGGTCATAACTAGGAAATGGGTGGGCATTGGGAATCCTGGGCCTTGGTCTCAAAGTAGTTTATAAGACAAGATCCTAAAACTAATAACACAATAGAGACAAAAACTGGATATATGGATTGTGTGTCATTAAATCAGCAAGACAAAACATAAGTTGTGATCGTGGTATAAAAATGGTATACTGGCAGACATAGGTGGAGATATATAACCCTAAGTTGGGCCAAAGCAAAACTTTTTAAATTGAAGTAAAATCCACAGAAATAAATTGGGAATAGAGATAAGTATAGGAATTAAGTAATTTTGGTTTGCTGTGATATTTCTTCCCTTAGAAGCATTTTTTTTCACTTACATATATTTTGAATCATTCCTATAACCATAAACATGCAGCTTCTACCTAACCTTGTATGTGCAAGTTAATATGCACTTATTCATATAATCTTTAGAAGGTACATATGAAACATGAAACACTATAATCTATTTACATTAACAGATATCTGATTCATTAAAATGCCATTCTTAGTTTTAAATGTAAATATACAGATATGCTTGTTTTGTTTGTTTTTGCTTATAATTTCCAATATCCTGTGAAGTAATAGAGCTTTATAATTCCATTTCTTTTCAGAGCAGTTTCCTTTCTTTAGCTACCTTTTCCAAATCTAACTTTTATTTCCCCATAAGTATGTTGATATCAGTTAACAAACTCCTCACATTTTTCCACACCCAGTTTAAATAAAGCTAATAATTTATTTATACCCATTTCAATGTAGTAAAACATTAATTATGTTCTCTAGAGGATATTTGTTCTCCATGTGTCTTTAAAAGTGTTCTGAGAAGTGATTAACTGCTTAAGGTGACTTTAAAATACAATTTGGAATGTAGAACTGAAAAGAAAAGAAGACATACATTTTTAAAAAATGGCTATATCTAAATGTTAAGTTTTTGAATAAACATTTTAATTTTCAATGTTTTCCTAATGTTTTTTGCTTTGATGTTTAATATTAAGAATTAATTTTATGACTGAGTTTAAAACTGTCAAAAATATAAGTAAGCTATTTTCATAATTAAAGAAATTTCTTTTAAAATATTTAAGAACTTAAAATAGAATTATTTATGACAATAATATTAAAGAGTTTAAAAGTTTATACTCTTATGTAACACTAAACAAAAGTAATAGTCATATGTGAAACATAATTTTGAAGCATAAAGGAAGTGAATTAGAAAGCCTTTAGGCCTAAATGTATGGGGGTTTTTTCTAAATATTTTAAACTGCAATGTCCCCCATTTCCTCTCCATTAGCCCCCAACCCCCAACTCACCCCAGGCCTTTCCCACACTATTGGTTGTGTCTACGAGTTATGAATATATGCCTATATGTTCATTGGTTAATATCTTCCCATCCCCTCTACCAGCCTCCTCACTGAGATCTGTTATTTGGTTTGAGGCATGCATGCTTCTGGATGGACCTATTTTGTTTGTCAGTTTATTTTGTTCATTAGGTTCCACATATAAGTGAAATGATGTGATATTTGTCTTTCTCTGTCTGGTATATTTCACTTAGCATAATACTCTTTATGCATAGGCCATGGACATAGACAATATTGTGGTGAAGGCCTGGGGTAGGGCCAGAGGGCAGGGGGAATGGTGGACATCGGCATATATATCAGATGACAAACACGTATCAACAAAAGTTGAGTTGATTCCACATTTCTAATTTGGAAACAAATTGATTTATTATTGCATCAAACTCTGCTAATAATTGAGAAACCAAATACTGGAATACTACCTTATCAGTTTTTATCTGGATGACCGAGGCTCTTGCCAGACTGTTAAAAAATGTGATGATCCAGGATAGGGCATATATATTTATATATTCATGCCTTGATCACTAGTGAATGTCTTTATAAAACTGTGTTACTTTAGGGGAAAGGAAAGAATTGAGAGGATTTAAAAAGCAAAAAGCCCCAAGGCTTGTGTTCAAAACAGAAAAGGGAAAAAAATCACACTGTAAACATGAAGCCCAGTGAGAAATTTTTAACAATGTCATATTTAATGGTACTTTAATTTAGATGTGATCACTGACAAATAAGCCATCATTCAAGGGTCTGCTTGTAGCAAGCAGATAGCAAAGAGGTTTTAGTGTAAAAAGTGTAAAAGAAAAGCTGGGTAATTTTGCGGTGATTAGATCAGTCTAGAGAGATTTAAAAATGATAATAATAATTTATTCTTGGACATTGGAAAATGCACAGAAATGTTTATTAGCAGTGCCGAACCAGAACTGAAGAATTACTTGCAGTGTGGTATCAATGTCCCTTTTGGAGTGGATGACGGCTGGAGTGAGGAGAATCCATGCTAAGAAAGTTAGTGCTTCCTCCCTTTGTTATGGAATATAATCCCTCCTGAGAAGCAAGAGGAGTGAATGGCTGTAGACACCTGGGATTGTTCATCTAATAATCAGAGATAAAACTCCCTCATGTACAGGCCTCTGACTCAAGCTGTCATAGGCCCTGTGAGCAAGTAATCTATTCAGGCCTGGATCCCCCAAATACATATCCCTCCTGATGGCAAACCAAACTATTATAAAAGGAGAAACAAGCCTGGTACGTGCTATGAGAAAACATGCTAGCAAATATATAAATAAAGCTTTCAAACAAAATGAATAAAAATAGTAGACATTAAAAGTCAGGCAGATCCAAAATAGGTTAAATACTGAGAAGAATTACATATCATTATGAAGCAGAACACGGATGGAATTTTTCAACTTACTAGTTGAAGGACTTTAGAATTTTTTGCTAATTTAACACTTTGGTAAGAGCCTGGGGGGGGGGGGGATGTTTGTGAGTCCTTAAAATAGGTGAAATGTGAGCTGGAAAAAAATCCCTTAAAAAAAGAAAAATAATTTAAAAATATGATTGGGAAGTAGAGAAGAGAAACAATGGGGCCAACTTTACAATTGTTACAGACCCGGCTCGATTCTGAAAGAGAGAGAGAAAATCACACAAGCACACAGTCATGTCCCAATGCTACAGTAGAGTATATATAAGAAAGAGATTGCTTCTGCTGCCAGTATGAAAAGCATGAAAAATTTATAAGCATCAAAAAGCATATTTTTGGTAGTTCCACACGTTAGAGTACATGCTGGGTTCTCGCAGAGACCCTTGGAGCACAGGGGTGTAATATATAAGGCAATTTTAGTTCAGAAATGTGTTGGGTCATTTTACAGCAGAGGCATATGAAGGAAAAGGAAAAACATTATCCAGTAGGCAGATTTCATAAACCCGAGATTCCGGGTCAGGAGGCTGTATTGTGCCTTAGGGTTAAAATAGTGTTGGGAATTTTTTGTGGATAGTGCAATACAGAAAGGGGAACAGGTGCCAAGAGGAGCAAATAGAGAAATAAAATTTTAAAAATTAAGATACTTAAATACACATGTGCTTGTATGAACTAAGGGACCCTCTGGGCAGATCTGGAGAAAAGTACGGCTCCAAAATAAATCTTAAAAACATTGAAAGACTATTTTACTCTCTGAGGGAGAGAATGGTATAACTAAATGAAAGCCCCCCCCCCCCGAAAATGGAACAGTCCAGTGCCACAAATCCCTGTTAAGTGAATCCTTCCAAGTAATTAAAGTTGATAAAGCTTTGACACCTCTCATGCTGATGACATGAGTGATGAATTTAAAAGAAATCAATATTTCCATACCTTCTCTTACTAATCTAGCCTATCATTATTCCACAAGATAATGTTACATTTTACTAAGAAACAATTATAGTTTGTAATAGCTGTTGAAATTGCATTTATTCAATGGCTTGTGGAAATGAGATGGCTATAGCAATATTTTTAAGCTCTCCAAATCATTCTTTGACTCTTTGGAAGAGTAGAATGCATTAGTTTTTGGAATTCGAAATGATTCTGAAGAAGCTTTGATAGCTTTGTCCTCGTCTGAGGGAAACATCTCAGGCTGAGTGCACATTATAAACAGATATAGAATTTGAATAGCTGGCTATGCTAGTACTCTTTTGTCTTCATTGTACCCTTGTTTTCCCTCTAATACTGATTTATAACCAGATCACAGCACCTTCGGAGAGAGCCACCAAGCTCGTGAAGGTGTGTCCCTAGTAAATGCTGCCCTTCTACAATCCCACTTGTCAACTCCACGGGCTCCCACAGCATGGCATGTAGAGTCTAAAGGAACCACACATCTTCCTGCTGTGAAGCTCAGGCTGCACATGGTAGTGATTCTTTTTCTTCTTTTTATAACGACAACAAAATAAATGCATACATAAATGTTCACTAGGGGAGGAGGGCTAGCTACTTAATAAAACTAATACACTGGTGTGACCTACTCCAAGTAACACCACTAATCATAACGGTTCATTACTGTATGCCATACAAAAATAATTGCGTGTGTGTGTATTTGTTTTTTACCCATCCAAGCGGCACGTGCATTTCTTTTTTTTCTTGAAGTTTGTTGCCCTGTAATCTATACTCAGTAAGAAAGTCTTGTGGAGAATGCTCTATTAGTCTTATTCGTAATTTAATGAAAACAATTTTAGTGTTTTAAAATTAAGCATGATTTTAGCTACCTAGCTTTTGGTGTATGAATATGCATGCATTGTGTATGTACTGTACTTTTCTACATTTCCATGTTCCCCTCACCTTGCAGCACCTGACAAATACTTTTCTACTATGTTTCTGAGTTTCACATATCTTTTAGAGGCCACAAGTAAGTGAGACCATATGGTATTGGTCCTTGTCTCTCTAACTTATTTCACACTAGAGACCCAGTACATGACATTCATCATTCATGCACTGGGAGAGGGGTTCCCTCGGCCCAGCCTGCACCCTCTCCAGTCTAGGACCCCTCAAGGGATGTTTGCCTGCCAGGGAGTGATCTTAAGCCAGCAGTAGGACATCCCCCGAGGGGTCCTTAGCTCTGTTGCGGAGGTGGGAGAGGCTCCTGCCATGCTCTTGTCAGTTGTGAGCCAGCTTCTGCCTGAGCAGCGCTCCCCTGTGGGAGTGCACTGCCATTTTCTCAATTTGCATATTATATTTTGATTATATAGGGTATTATATAGAATATATACATGTAAATTATTTTACATATATTTTGCATACATGTATATTTTAGTCCTAAGGGCCTAACTATATGGAAACACTAGAGCTATTATAGGGAGTACTCATATGTTGAATGTCTGCTCCCTGGTGGTCAGTGCACATCATAGTGACTGCTCATTCTGTGGTTTGGTCAATTTGCATATTATGATTTTATTACATAGGATAGCATAGTGTCCTCAATGTCCATTCATATTGCATCTTTCTCATAGTTGAATAATATTCATATATTTCTCACAAATCATCTTTATGCATTAACCCTGTGATTAACACGGGTTGTTTTCATATCTTGGCTATTGTGAATAATGCCAATGAGTATGGAAGTGCCAATAACTCTTTAATATCCTGTTTTAATTTTCTTTAAATATATGCCAAGATGTGAGATTACTAGATCATATGGTAATTCTGTTTTTAATATTTTTGAGGAACCTCCATGCTGTGTTCTATACTGGCTGATTGCACAAGTGTTCTATTATTGCCACATCTTTGCTAAAACTTATTATATTTTATCTTTTTGATAACAGGCATTCTAACAGATATGAAATGACACCTCATTGTGGTTTTAATTTGCATCTCTCTGATGGTTAGTAACATTGAACATATTTTCATATGTTTATTGATGATCTGCATATCCTCTTTGGAAACTTGTCTATGTAGGTCCTTTCCCCATTTTAAAATTATTTTATTTATTTTTAGGTGCTGTGTTATATATATTAATTATTCATTTTGGATGTGACACCTTATCAAATATATGATTGATGAGTATGTTCTCCCATTCAGTTGGTTGCCTTTTAATGTTATTGATGACTTCATTGTTGTGTAAAAAGGATTTAGTTTGATGTAGTCCCATATGTTTATTTATTTATATATTTTGTTTTCTTTGCCGGATGAAATAAAAGAAGAAAAAATGTTGCTATGTGAAATATCCAAGATTTTATTGCCTAACTTTTCTTCTAGAATTTTTCTTTTTTTCTAGTCTAACATTCATCTTCAATTTGTTTTTATTTTATTCTTGTATTTGACAAAAGAATGTGAGTTTCATTCTATTGTGCATATCCAATATTATCAATACCATTTATTGAATAGACTATATTTGCTCCATTGTATGGTTTTTACCTCTTTTGTAAAATATTAATGGCTTTGCAATATAGTTTGATATCAGGTATTGTGATCTCTCCAACTTTGATTTTCTTATCAAGATTACTGTGGGTATTTGAGCTCTCTTTTGGTTCCATATAAATTTGTAGAACATTCATTCTAGATATGTGAAGTATGTCATTACATTTTAATAGGAATTGCATTGAATCTATAGATTTCCTTGGGTAGTATGGACATTTTAATGATGTTAGTTCTTTCAAACCATGAACCTGGTCTATTTTTCTACTTGTTTATATCTTCCCCTATTTCTTTCTTCAATCTCCTATAGTTTTCTGAGTATAGGTCTTTTACTTCTTGCATTAAACTTATTTCCATTTACTTTTTTGTTGTTGTTTGTTTTTGGTAGTTCATTATACATGTATAAGAATATCACCAATTGCCCTAGCTGGTTTGGCTCAGTGGATAGAGTGTCAGCCTGTGAATCAAAGGGTCCCAGGTTTGATTCCAGTCAAGGGCTCATGCCTGAGTTGTGGGCTCAATCCCCAGTAGGGGGCATGCAGAAGGCAGCTGATCAGTGATTCTCATCATTGATGTTTCTATCTCCCTCTCCCTTCATCTCTGATATCAATAATAATAATAAAAAAGAATATCACCAATTTATGAATATTAATTCTTTATCCTGGTAATTTGCTGAATTAATTTATTAGATCCAGTAGACTTTTGGTGGAGTCTTTTTCTGTGCAGAAGCTTTTAATTTTGATGTAGTCTCATTTGTTTGTTTGATTTGATTTGTTTCCTTTGCCCTAGGAGATATAATGGCAAAAATCTTGCTATGAGAAATGTCTTACCGTCTATGTTTTCATCTAGGATTTTTATGGTTTTGCAGCATACATTCAAGTATTTTATTCATTTTCATTTAATTCTTATGTATGGTGGAACTTTGTGGTCTAATTCCTTTTTTTTTTCTTTTTTCTTTTGCCTATACATTTTTTTTCTCAACACCATTTATTGAAGACACTATTTTTACTCAATTGTATGATCTTTTCTCCTTTGTCAAATATTAATTGACCATAAAAGCATGGGTTGATTTTTGAGCTCTCTATCTATTCCATATATCATCTATCTATCATCTATCTATAATCTATTTATCATCTCCTATTTATCTATCATCTATCTATCATCTACCTATCTACCTATCTATCATCTATCTATCATCTATCTATTATCTTATATATATATATATAGACATATCTGTGTTTGTGCCAGAAGAGGTGACTAGGGGCGATTAGGCAGGCAGGTAAGTGGCTAAGGGTGATCAGGCAGGCAGGAAGAGTGGTTGGGGGCAATCAGGCAGGCAGGCATAGTGGTTAGGGGTGCTCAGGCAGGCAAGTAGAAAAGCGGTTTGGACCCAGTGGTCCCAGATTACGAGAGGGTTTTCTGACTGCCAGTGTAGGCTTGATCCTGTAGGATTGAGCCTACACTGGCAGTCAGATATCCCCTAAGGGGTCCCAGATTGTGAGAGGCTACAGGCCAGGCTGAGGGAACCCTACCCCCATGCACAAATTTCATGCACCAAACCTCTAGTCCTATATAATAAAAGCCCAATATGTTAAGTGTTTGGTTGACTGGTCAGCCATTCAACCAATAAAAGCTAATATGATAATGATATGCTAAGGCTGCTCAACTGCTTACTATGATGTGCACTGACCAACAGGGGGCAGATGCTCTGAAAAGAAGGTTAGCTTGCTGCTAGGATCAGGCCGATCAGAACTTAGTAAAATGGGCCAGACATGCCCTGGAGCCCTCCCACTGTCCTTCCCCTTCTGGCCAATTTCCTGAGTCCCTCCCTGACCCTGATGGTGCACCAGTCTTGTGCCTTGACCTGGCCTGTTCCTTCTTGCAATTTGGAACCCTTCTGGGGATGTTGGAGAGCTGGTTTTGGCCTAATCCTACAGGCCAGGCCTAGGGACTTCCCACTTCCTCCAGAGTAACTACTTTTATCTGTTGAATTTAAACAAATTTAAAATGCCTTTAAGTTAATACTGTAATTAACCAGTTAACTTCCAAGTGTCCAAAGTGGAAACCATCCCCATTTCTTCCATATATTTATGAATTTAAGTTACCATAATTTTCTTTACAAACCCAGAAATGTCACTAACAAATCTGATTTTAAATTGGGTGACCAGAGTTGATATGCGATGTTTGTGGTTACAGATGTGCATGGTGTATGGGGAAAGTCCGCTACTTGCATCTACAGACCTTGTATGGAGTACAAAGGGTTAATACATTTAATAAAGCTCCACCTCTGAAGACACTATCTATAATTACCCATATCTCCAAATACTTTTCCTCTCGTTTCCTAATTTGTTTTTATGTCAATATAGTATTCTTTATGCCTAGAAGCATAACACAGAAAGAAAATAACACATAAATACATGTAGGGTTCTTGTGCCTTAGAGTATAACATTATTATATTATTTACAATAACGACATGACTGAGCTCTTTTCTTTTGTCGTTCTAAAATGAAAATTACCCTTTAGTAATCCTCATTTATTGATTCTACAAATAGCTCAAATGCTCTCAGCTTAGAAAGTATTGTTGATAATGTAATTGTTCTTTGGTCACATATAATAATGCAGAGATAAAAGGCGTTTTATAAGAACCATTGTCAGCATTGAGAAAAATCTCTGAATATATATATATATATATATTAACATTTGCTAAAAGGAATAATGTCAATAAACTGTTTAAAATAAGGAAGGCCAGAAATCTATGCATTATTTCTAGGTCTATGGGGATGTGATACTTTATTCATGCATACACCTTTTCACAAAATTTTAAATTTAATTATTAATAAAGTAAGAGAATGGTTCACATATAGAGTCTGATAGATTTTGGTGTTCTACAAATATTTCTGTTTTTGTTTTAGTGTGCCCTTAAAACCTAGATATGAATTAGGACCAAGAAGAATTTTTAGGTCTCATTGTTGCAATGTGTGCCATTCCAGGGTTAATGCATATTTAAATCTGAAGTCATATTAACCCTGGTGTTAAAATTCTGAAAGCAGACATTTTCCAGATCTATAAATAACCCTATTACCCACGCCATGAACCTCTCTTCTAAAACACTATTCTCTAGTCCCATAAAGGGCTAAGATTGACATTTTTATGCATTATTATTTTTCTTTTGGCAATTATTCTATGGATATTACAGAAGACCTTTCCTGAGGTTAGATAAAAGAGAAACAACCGATGAGTAAAGTAGTAGTGGTCAAGTGGGAACAATTTTGTTCCCGTGGGGACATTTGGCCGTGTCTAGAGGGGTTTTTGTCACATATGAGAAGCTACGGCAGGAATGTAATAAAAGGGGGGCATGGAGGCTGCTAAACATTCCACCATGCACAGGAGAGTTCCCACAATGCCCAGTAGAGCTGTCTGTCTGGTCCCAAATGTCAGCTGGGCTGCGGCTGAGAAACCCTGGCTAAGAGTGATGACAGCTTTTATCATGATTAATTTGCTTTACACTGCTAAAGGACCTGATGACACATTGAATAAACTGATAAGTTTTTATTTAAAAGAGACAATAAAAATGATATTATTAGAAAGTATGCTAATGACAATGAGTAGCTGTAGATTTTACTTGTGCATTTAAAAGTGCATAGTAATCATTGCAATTATTTTAAAAGCTGTTTTATAGCTATTTTTCCTCTACCTTTCTACTTACATAGCTAACCATTTTTCCTCAGAACTTTCTCAATAAATAAGATTATATTGTATATATTTATTCTTGCTATACTTATATTAATTAGTCACATAATATGCATTTGAGGTAAATAATAGCATTAATAACATTATCCAAGTAAAAGAGGCAAAGAAAGTATCTTCCAAGGTAAGGTGATATATGGATGATTTGATTCCAGCCCATCTGACTTCATAGGCTGTGTGGTTTACTGTAATTTTTATCGGTAGCAAACTGAAAGCTCCCTGTGTTTCACATGGATTCTTGACATGTTGGAGTGGAATGTATGTATGCATGGGGAGTCTAGGGTATCTGACTCACTTGAGAAAGACTTGCCCTCATTCCTCAGAGCCGAAAGCCGTGGGAACTAGACTGTTGCCAGCCTTTCTGTTCTTTATTCTCTGCAGTCACCATCAGTCTTTGCTGCATTATCTCTGGCTATTTCACTCTTTTGAGCAGCGTATCTGGTCCTTTTAATATGCTAGCAACTGCTATTATGTCAATACACATTTAGATAGTTCAAGAGTGAATCATAAAGCAAGTATCACAGGACCTCACTCATACGTGGAATGTAATGATCAAAGTAAACTGGTAAGCAAAATCAATTCAGAGGCATAGAAGCATGGAACAAACTAATGACTCTTGGAGGGAAGGCTGGGGTGAGTGGGTGCATAGGACAATCAACCAAAGAACTTATATGCATATATGCACATGCATAACCCATGGGCACAGACACAGTGCGGTGGTGAAGGCCAGGGTTAGGGGTGGAGTGGAGGGTGGCAATGGGGGAGGGCGAAACGGAGGTATCTACTTTCAACAATAAAAATACATTTAAAGAAAGAAATCAAGTTGCTTCATTTTTAAATAAGAGAAATATACTTTTTCTGTTGACTTTATGTGATTGTTCCAGGGTTTAAGTTACACACATTAGGTGAAAATTCTTGGAAACTTATAAAGCATTGTATAAATATGTAAAGTAAATATTTTAATGTTTTATGCACTTTTTTATTTAAATAACTATGCAAATTTAAACATATTATACATTTATTCAAACAATAATACTAGGAAGTTACATTTTATTATTTGCCATGCCAGAAAATATTTCACCTTTGTTATCTATTAAGAAACTATAACCCAAAAATAAAAACTAAAAGAAAAAAATCTGGTCTCTAAAAATGCTTTAGGTAATAGGAGAGTGATGGCAAATATTCCAAAAGGAAATAAATTAAATGTTGTTTTTAAAAGTCAATGAAAAATAAAAATTAGAAATATTCAGTCTTTTTTATTTTATTTTATTTTTTATCCTCACCTGAAAATATGTGTTTATTGGCTTTAGGAAGAGAGGAAGAAAGAAAGACAAAGAGAAAATCAGCAATGGGTTGCCTCTCTTAGGAGCCCAATCAGGGATTGAACCAACAACCTAGGTATGTGCTCTGACCAGAAATCAAACCAGAACCTTTTGGTGTACAAGATGATGATACTCCAACCAAGTGAGCCACAGACCAGGGCATTCATCAGTGTTTTTTTTCAGCATGTTCATAACTATGTTTAATCTTTGAAAAGTTTCCAAATGCAAGTTGATCTAGATATATAAAGACAGGAACAAAATTTAAGTAGATATTAATTCACATATCCATAATATTCATCATATTGAAGACAGCTGAATGTCTTTAATCTTCTCTCAGAGAAAATTTGATGTGTGTTTTTATGTGTGTGTGTGTGTGTGTGTGTGTGTGTGTTTTCCCTCTCTTTAACATAACCAGTCATTTTGTGTATGTCTCCTATGGCAATGCCAAAAAAGAAAAAATAAATAAATAAGTAAAACTACATAAAACTAAAAAGTTTTGCACAGCAAAGGAAATCATCAACAACATGAAAAGACATCCTACCAAATGGGAGAAGATATTTTCGAATTACACAACTAATAAGGAATTTCCAAAATATATAAGGAACATACCCTTGTGAAAAAATCATGAACATTAAAAATGGCCAGAGGAACTGGAAAAAACATTCCTCTAATAAGGACAGATGGCTGAAAGGCAAGAAAAAAAAATGCTCAAAATCACTAATTATTGATTATCAGTGAAATGCAAATTAGAACCAGCATGAGCTATAATGACACACCTGTCAGAATGGCTATCATCAATGATTCCACAAATAAAACATGCTCGCCAAGATGTGGAGAAAAAGGAACCCTCATACACTGTTAGTGGGATTGTGAATTAATGCAGACACTATGAAAAACAGTATGGATATTTCTCTGAAAATTAAAAGTAGAGCTGCCACATAAACCAGCAATATTACTTTTGAGTATTTACCTAAAGTAAACAAAAACACTAAGTGACCAGCCGATCGGCCAATTGGCCAGAAGCTATGATGTGCAATGAGCACCATGGGCATATGCTCAATGCACAGGCATAGAAACGTGGAACAGACTGCTGAATCTCAGAAGAAAGGGGGGAGGGGGAGAACAGGAAGAGATTAACTAAAGATCTTACATGTATACTAAAGGCCCAGCACACGGATTCATGCATTGGTGGGATGCCTTGGCCTGGTCTTTGGGGATGAGGCCAAACTGACTCTCTGACATCCCCTGAGAGGTCCTGGATGGTGAGAGGGCACAGGCCAGGCCGAGGTACACAACCAGTGCATGGACCCCTACCCTGTGCCTCTAGTTATGTATTGTAGGATACTAGCATTGTAAGATTTAAGTTACAAAATTTTTACTAAAACGTTTCTTACATACCGTAATATTAGCTGGGCCACAAAAATATTCATTGTGGTCTGCATGTGGCCAGAGGGCTGTGAGTTTGACATGTTTGATCTCTGAAGGGTATTTTGCAAAGTGAATTAACTCATATATAGAAATAAAAATGCTGCACGATTTCACTTAGATGTAGAATCTTTAAAAAACAACAACAACAACAACAACTGAATAAACAAAACAGAAACACCCCCATATATATTAAGCAAAATTATACCACCAGTTCTCTCTGGGTGAATCACGAAAGTGGAAGTAAATGTCATATCTTATGTTCCTGTTAATATTGTTTACTCTGAATATATTTCCCTAATACTTTGCACACCCAATGTTGGTGGCTGACAGATGCAATTTGTCACTATACTTTTGTACCACACAGTTCTTAAAGAACTTGCTTGTTTAAAAAAATGTTGATGTAAAATCATTGAAATTCTTGAGACTCATGGTAATTTATTTTTAAAAATTACAAGTTGTGCCTTTATAATCTGATCATAATCAAGAAAGATTTTAAAAGTATAGTTAAAAACAACCTATTAAAATGACTATGAAATAATAATATACTATTTGATAATTCATTAACTTATTAATGACATGTAAAAATGCTTCTCTGTGTGTTGTTTATTTTGTGTTGTAAGTAAATACTTACATTAAACTACCTTTCTCAAAATCAGAATAAGTTTATATTACTTTTAGAAACTCCATGAATAATATAGCATAGGCTTTCACCCATAGTTTATTTATGAATTTGAGTTAATATCCAAAGTAGGACAAAAGTAGGTTTATAATTTGTGAGTATGCAAAACAAAGAGTTTATTCTTGTATTATTATTTCTTAATTATTGTATTATTTTTCACATGAGCAACTGCAAGCATATTTTTCCCAACTTGTCATGGATATAATATGAATATGCAATATTATATATACTTTTTAATATACTATCTAATATTTATTTAATAAAGAAAATACATAAAAATTTATACCTCTGTAATTTATATGTTTAGTGCTGTTTGGCTGTAAAAGTTGGTTTTGAACATGTTCATCAAGATTTTTCAATTGGTTCATTCTTTATTTACATATGATTCAGTATAGCTTCACATGAGAAGCAAAGAAGCAGAGATAGAAACATAATCACCCATTCAATAAATCCAGAAAAAAATTGAACTACTGGTTTAATTCAATTCAAAGCACATTAAGCATAGCAATATTGTTAAGGGGCAGAACTACCTTTAAATCATTATTCAGTTATCAATGATTACTATACTGACAAGTTCAAATATCTCTTTATTCACCCTAATTCAGAGTTTTCTTCAGTCTTTAAAAAAATATATCTCCTTATATATGTATTAGAGACCCAGTGCACAAATTCATGCACCAGTGGAGTCCCTCAGCCTAGCCTGGCCTGCATAATGAGGCCAAAACCAGCTTTGACACCCCCTGAGGGGTTCCAGATAGTGAGAGGGTGCAGGCCCCCTGTGCATGATCGAGGTCAGGGAGAAACATGGGAGGTTGGCCAGCCAGGGAGGGACAATGGCAGAGCTTAGTCCCAATTGGTCAGACCTCAGCAGCAAGCTAACCTACTGGTCGGAGAGTCTTTCCCCTCATCAGTGCACATTATAGCTAGTGGTTGAGTGGCTTTAGCATATCTTAGCATATTATGCTTTGATTGGTTAAGCAGATTACCAGATGACCAGACACTTAGCATATCATTAGGCATTTATTATATAATATTTATATGTCAGTGTATATGCGTGTATTCTCTGTATGTTTTAAATTTTACACAAATAAATGCTCTGATTTGAAATTGGCTACAGAATTATGCAACTGGTCAAGGAGGGGGGTTATTGGGGTATCCTATCTAATACAAGACTAATATGCAAATTGACCATCACTCTGAGACAAAATGGCAGTCCCATAGTCACAAGATGGCAGTACCCAGTCCTCTTAGCCCCACCAGAGTCCCCAAGTTTGCCCAGTGGCGGCAGTCCAGGGTGTCTAGCTGGGAGGTGCCCGCCACCCACTCAGCAATGCCCTTCACGCACTCAGTGATCCCCACCCAGTGGCAGCAGCCTGGGTTGTTAAGATGAGAGGCACCAGTGCCCTTTGCTATCCCCGGCCAGTAGCAGAAGCCTGTGCTGGGTTCTCAGGCTGGCAGGGCCTGCACACCCAAGCTCACAATCCCCCAACTGTGACAGCAGTCAGGGCTGGGGCCACACACCCCCACCGCCGGATCCCCAGGCCACTGAGACAGCTTGGGCTGGGGTCTCAGGCAAGCAGGGCCTCGCACCCAAGCTGCACTATCCCCTGGCCACAGCGGCAGCTGGGGCTGAGGTCTCAGGCCAGTAGGACCTGGCACCCCCACCATGCGATCTTCAGGTCAGCAGTGGCAGCCTGGGCTAGGGCTGTGAACCCCCACCTTGAGATCCCCGGCCAGGCTGTGATGGCTGCCTGGGTTGGGGTCTCAACCTGGCCAGGGCACGATCCCCTTCCAGCAGTGGCATCTTGGAGTCTCAACCCAGGCAGATATAGAGGGATCTTAAATGTTTCTTTTTAAAAATATAAATTTTTATTAAGTTTTTACAGAGAGGAAGGGAAAGGGATAGAGAGCTAGAAACATCTATGAGAGGGAAATATTGATCAGTTGTCTCCTGCACACTCCCCACTGGATATGTGCCCCCAACCAAGGTACATGGCCTTGAGTGGAATCGAACCTGGGACCCTTAAATCTGCAGGAAATGTTCCATCCACTGAGCCAAACCAGTTAGGACTGTCCAATATGCTAAAGAAAAAACCTTATCTAATAAAGAGGGAATACGCAAGGGAGGGCATTTGGGGGTGACTGGGCTATCGGGGGAGGGCAGTTGGGGACAATCAGGCTGGCAGGGGAGCAGTTAGGCATCAATTAGGCTGGAGAGGAGTGGTTTGGGGGTGATCAGGCTGGCAGCAGAAGTCGTTAGGAGCAATCAGGAAGGCAGGCAGGCAAGTAGTTTGGGAGCCAGCAGTCCTAGATTGTGAAAGGGATGTCTGACTGCCTGTTTAGGCCTAATCAGGTCCCAAGAGGTCACCACAACAATTTTTGTTGCTACTTCATAACTGTAATTTTGCTACTTTTAATGAATTGTAATGTAATTATCTGTGTTTTCTAATGGTTGTGACCCACAGGTTGAGAACCACTGCTGTAGAGCCTAAGACAATTGGAAAACACAGATATTTACATTATAATTTGTTAACAGTAGCAAAATTACAGTTATGAAGTAGCAACAAAAATAATTTTATGGTTGGGGGTCACCACAACAGGAGGAACTGTATTAAAAGGTTGCGGCATTAGAAAGGTTGAGAATCACTGTTTTACATGCTTTCTCTGCTTTTGTATATGCTTGAGATATTTCCATTAGAAGATGTTAAAACATGTCAGTACAAATTAACACTAATTTTTAAGAAGTATCTTGGTGGTTTTTTTTCTTGTTATATTCAAATGCCTTTATAGAAGTTGAGCATCTTATATTTCATGCTCACTTATTTCTTCCTTTGCTTGTACCAGTGTATGCTCATTTATTTGTTCCTGGAAGCCTACAGAAGAGTAGTAAACATGTCTAAATTTTTACACTTTTCAACATGGTTAGAGTCATCCACATGACTTTTTCTGGTGCTTTGACAAAAGCAAATGAAGAATGGTGTAAGAAAACAAGGTGAATCTATTCCACCTCAATTTCTCACTCTATCTGTCCAGAGCCCCCTTCAAGATAACAATATAACACAGAGGATTTAGAGGACATAAGTTTGGAGCAAGTATAAGTAAAAATAACAGTGATAGCACTGAACAAGCTTAGAAAACACCAATTTTATTGGAGGAAAGTTGAGTGAGGATGTGAAAACTGTCACTCAACCTTTTATAGTGAATATAAATAAATGCAAAGCAATAACATTTTAAAATGATATATGCAATATAAGTAATTCAAAGTATGTTATTCTATTAGAAATATTTGGTAATCTCTTTTGTTTTTGCTTCTTCAATTTAATAAAAGAAAATAAACCTTAAGTTATCATTTAATTTTGAAAATCCGCACACAAACATATATTTATATATATAATTAAATATTTAACTTGTTAATATGAAACTTTATTTATAATTTACATGTCTATTTTAATTTTAAATCCCAATGATATAACAATGGAAATAAAAAAGATAAATAAATATTGAAAACACGTTGGAACTAGAAAAACAGATTAGGAAATAAAAGAAAAAAGAGAGAATGTATGTTACGGGTTTACTTAGAGACTTCTGAAATATTAGATAAATGACCCTTGGCATGCTCTGCTTTTTACTTAGTTTAGAACTTGAGATTACTACCATCATATAGCTTTTGAAATGCTAAGGAGATGCTTTCCCTAGAAGAAAATAATATGTTTTGTTTTTTGGGGGGTTTTGTTTATTTGTGTGTGTGTGTGTGTGTGTGTGTGTGTGTGTGTGTGTGTGTGTGTATGTGTGTGTGTGTGTGTGTTATTGTTGTTGTTGTTTTTCAATCCAGGTCCCAGCACAGTGTGCTTCACACATAGTATAATTTATTGAAAAACTCTAGAAACTTATAATAGCTCATAGCTAGAGTTCCTATGCTTCTCCATTCTCTATAAGTTTCATAGAATAACAACTAACTTTCTAGTCAAACACTAATATATGCAACAATAAAAATAAATATGAAACATATGATAAAGCACAAAATCTAAAATTATACAAATGACTGATTTTATCAGAGATATTCCAATTTTCATTCTATGAAATGAGATAGGTAAAGTGCTTATTATTTTAATCTGTAAAATGAGAACTTATATATATGTACTATTTATTGATGTCTTTCTCTGCAAGGCACTGTTCAAAGGGAATAAAACAAAGTTTTGCTCTTGTATAGCTTTTATACATATCTAGTGGGAAGAGACAGAAGATATATAGGTAAACAAGTGAAAAACCACTATGAGGTCAGGTAATTATTAGGTGCTGCAAAGTCAATAAAATCATACGAGAGGAAAGACAAAGAGATGGAGAGTAGAGATTACTGTAGGTTGAACAGACATTAAATAAAAACCAGATGAACATTGACAATCTCATATGGTGTAAGCTTGATACTATACTGAATATTCACATAACGCCTTTCTTATGTGGTAAACCTAGAGTAGATAAAGAAAAAGGGAGAAAGCAACATTAATTTCATTAATTTCATTAAAGCAACGTTAATTTAGAAGAACATTCAGATGAAGGATTCTGAGTGTGGCCTGAATGCAAGAGGAAAGAGGGGTTCTGAGAACTGGTGTCAAGGGGCTCCCTGAGGACCTTTTAGGAAGTTCTCTGTAAGCAATTAGATTATTATTCCAACTGGAATGGAAAGCCTTTGGAAACGTTTAAGTGAATATGTGAAGCAATATGTTTGGGAGGGAGGTTGAGAATTCTATTTTGCCATGTTATAAATATGTGATTCTTGAGATCGTGGAGAAAATTTGAAATAGAGAACTAAATATAGGAAGAGTCATCTTTGTCTAAATAGGATTTGAAGTTGTTGGCTTGGATGTATGTGCCTAAGAAGTAAGTCTTGATAGAGAAGATGACTGGGCCTCATGGCTCCGCAAGACAGAGGAAGACAGAAGAGGATTACTTAGCAAAGACTGCTTGAGGAGAAGCCAAAGAGGAGGAAGGAAAGCAAAGAGAGGCTCACTTGTTCAAATATTTTTGTATCATTTCATATTTATTTCTGAACTTAAAAAATATTAGATATTTATATGTCTCAATATACATAGATATTTTGCCATTTAAAAAAGAATCTTAAATTCTAGGAATATCTATATACATTATGAAGTTGTGCATTTATTTCAATGCAACCAAATGCAGAATTTATATAATGTGTATTTATTTGTCTGATTTACTATAGAGTGATACCAAGTATGGAGAGATTATCCTATTATACTATTAATTGAATTATTTTCAACCACATGACTTGTCCTCTTGTTTTATTTTTAATTCTGAGAGGAGAAATTGTCATTATTTGGGCTTCCTCCCATCCTCCTCTTTTTATACAAACTGTAATGTGTCAGAGGTGTTATATATCTTAAATCTTCAACAGTTAACACTCATGCTTCAAAATAGATCAGAAAAACTGGTCTTTTCACTACATGCCTGTGTTAATTCCAAGCTAATTTCAACCCATGTGATTTATATTAAGGATATAATAGCAAAAACCAAAATTACTGAATGGCTAGCATCACAGTGTTGAAATTAAAAGAAGAAAATTAAAAACAGAATCCTGAGAAATGGTTCTGAATTACTTGGTTTGGATTCCAAGCACTTTTAGTGATATGCAAAATTATCTTTATTTGATTTGTATAGTGCTGTCTCAGATTTGCTATGTGTTGTTTTGTTGTCCAAACTGTGAAATGAAGTAGTGAAAAGAAAGATAACTTGGAAATGAGACCTGAATAAGAGGCATTGTTTTTGCTCATGCTAGCTATGTAAACTTGCTTACCTAGGAATTTGGCTTAATGATTTTGAGATTCATTATGCTTAGTAATGAGAAAAAAAAAAGGTAAACAGGATTATATCTGTCTTTAAAATATAATGTAAGGGTATGCAAAAATGGTTTGTAAACTCTACATTGCAGCAAAATATTGCTTTTATAACACTTACTAAATGAATTTGTATTTCAGGCACATGATTTAAACCATGCCTAGCTGATTTACTATATTAATGAGCTAAATCCATGTAAAATTATATTTAAATTTGTCAGGAAAAGCATGACTTCTTTCTAGTTAGGTTTGCATTTCTTGGCAGTAGGTCATTGCTTACAATAGCACTTGCAGATCCCATAATGATGTCTTACAGCCTTTCTTGAAACAGACGCTTTTCTTTTTATGCTCCTAATTTATAAAGCATGTAAAGTGCAAGTGAGTTCATTCCGATATTTGTTGTTATTAAGAATAGAATAGGCTTCTTTTCTACATAAGAGAGCTCTGAGAAAAGCCATTAAAACTCATTGCTAATTTCAGGATAATAAAAATGATCCATAAAGCAAACTAAAAGAAACAGAGAAACTGCATACTTTTAAGTGATTCAAGTATATATTCAAGTTCCCTTGAAATATCAGATAATTTTAAAAATCAGTTGTTTTGATTTTATTTTATAATATTAGTGAAATCTCCTCAAAATGGAAGTCAATTATTTTACATCGAAAAAAGTAACCACTGAA
This sequence comes from Vespertilio murinus, assembly GCA_963924515.1. NCBI lineage: Eukaryota > Metazoa > Chordata > Mammalia > Chiroptera > Vespertilionidae > Vespertilio > Vespertilio murinus. The sequence continues at coordinate 71,973,373 of OZ004707.1, forward strand.
CATAAAAAGATACACTTGAAATTGCCAACGTATAATTTGGTACTGATAAAAATAGTGAATGTTAAGGGATAATTAAAAAATAAATATGTTATTTTTCAGATTATATAGGTATTGGATGTTATGCAGGCTTATCACCAGATCTTGTCCCCTAAAGACAAAATGTTCTATATCAAATCTATACCTCTTAAAGTGAACACAGACAATTGCTATACAGCAATATTAGACATATAAAATAAATATGTAAATATGTCTTAATTTATTTTAAATGGAAATTTGAAATGCTCTTTTTAAAAGGAATAGTCATTTTGAATGAAGTTTATTAAAATGTTGCAATTATATTTGTGGCAACTGTAAAAAAACAAACCCTTAGTTCTCAAAGTCATGAAACAAAAATAAGGAACTCAGAGCAGTGACCTACATTACTTTCACCACATATTCTTAGAATTAGAGAAAAGAGTGAGTTGATACCTTAATATGATTTTAATCAAACATATATTTATAAATCATTGATGTTCCTGCTTTAATACTATAAGTGTATTCAAAATAGCACTATTAAAAAAGGTAAGGGGACCCTCATTCACTACTGGTGGGAATGTGGACTTGTATAACCACTATGGAAAGCTGTGTGGCAATTCCTCAAAAAATTAAATATAGAGCTACCATATGACTCAACAATCCAACTCCTGGGTATATTATACATGAAAAAACTTGAAGTCATTTATATGCAAAAATGTATGTACCATTATGTTCACTGCAGCATTATTCATGATGATGAAAAAATGGAAACAGCCAAAGTGCCCTGAGATAGAGAACTGGATAAAGAGAATGTGGGATATATATATATATATATATATATATATACACAACGAAGTACTACATGGCCATAAAAAGGATGAAATAGCATCATTAGCATCATTTATAACAACATGGATGGACCTTGAGAACATTTTGTTAAATGAAATAAGTCAGACAGAAAAAGTTAAGAACTATATGATTTCACTCATATCTACACTAATAAAAGAGAAAGATGCAAATTGGCCATACCTTCAGGATGCCCACCAGCCAATCCGGAGTGATATGCAAATTAACCCAACAAAGATTGTGGGTTAATTTGCATAGGCAGGTGCCAAGTGGCCAGGAGCGGGCGAGACACTTGTGTCATAGCCATGGCTATGATGTAGGTGTTCTGAACTGCCCCAGAAGCTCTGGGCCTCTGGGCAGCGTGGGAAGGTGGAAAGGCGGCTCTGGCCAGAGCGAAGGCGGTGCTGGCAGACAGAGCAACGAAGGCCCATTCTTGCACAAATATTCATGCATTGGGCCTCTAGTCTGGAATAAAAAACTGAAACTTATGAATACAAATAGCAGTCTGGTGGTTGCCTAAAGGGGGTAGGTGGGGGGAGAAAAGGCTCCTACTATCAGGTGACAGGAGCTTTGCTTTGACTTTGAGTAGTGAGTACATGGTGTATACACAGATTTTTGTAATTTAGTAATCCACATATGAAACCTAAATATTCATGTTGAGTAATGTCACCTCAATAAAATTTAAATTATAAAAAAGTAAAAATGAGAATAAAAATCTATGATTATTATTTTACACTTATTATTTTACTTTCAATTAATTATTGTGATTTTATTTGAGCACATAATAAACATACACTATTTCTGAAATTCTGAATTTAATTATGTGTGGTAGAACAAATCAAAGTCTAATTTTAACTTCTATTTATTTTTATAATTGATTTTAATGGTTATCAGAGCAAAAAAAGGATATATAGATGGAAATGAAAAAAAAGACATTTCTGAAAGCAAAACAAAGTATTTAAACACTCATTTTCAAAAGTATCTACTTATAAAACAATGCATTTATTTTAAAAGAAGCTCAAGTCTTTATATTAAGTCTCATTTAGCTTAAAGGTACATATTGCTCATTAAAAAGAAATCTGTTAGACTGCATCTACTGATAGTTATTATGACTAAAGATGTTAGCAAATTTAGAAATGCACTTCTATAAAACTTCAGTTTAAGTTTAATCTAAGATTTCCAGTGAATTTCTCAATGACAAAAAAAAAATTGTCAGGTGTACTATGTAGCATATTTCTGATATTGCAAGTAACCTCTTTTATTTTTTTATTTTTATAAAGGCAACCATATTGAATATATAGATTATCTTCTAAAGTACATTTCAATAAAAACAAAGAGTAAGATTATCTCTATTCCATGTTGTAGATTTTGCTATTTCTTTATTGAAAGAAGTAAAATGTGGCAGTAAGACATATGTATCCAGTGAGTGTGCTTTAGGGTTGCATAATAATTCCACTATTTGTTTAATTTTTCATACTTCATTTGAAATAATGAATATAATTCAGAGTTCTATAATTTTTATTCCACATCCTAATGACACAGTACATAATTGTTGAGAACTATTATTTTTTATATTGCATATTACTCTCTGGACACATTTTTATTTCCTATTTTCAAAACAAAATTAAGTTGGATTTCCATTTTTATACAGTGTACCAGATTCACCACTTTTCTGAAACTATATATATATATATATATATATATATATATATATATATATATATACCGTATTTGTCGGCGTATAAGACGACCCTTTGGCCCTGAAAAATATGCCTCCAAGTGGGGGGTAGTCTTATACGGTGAGTATATAACAAACTCTGTATTTTTAGTGGAAATGTTAGGGGGTCGTCTTATACTCCCAGTCATCTTATACGCCGGCAAATATGTATTTTTCAGGGCCAAAAAATATACGCCGGCAAATACGGTATATATCCTTATTTATCCATAGTCTACATTTTCCAAGGTTCCAAGTAGATGCCTGAAACTCCTTATAGTACCAAAACTTATATGTACTATGCTTTTTCCCCTACATATACATACATATGATAAAGTTTAATTTATAAATTTATAATTTTTGCACAGGGAGGGGTCAACAACAATCATATATATTCCCAAGCAACCCTTTGACCACTCAACCAGTCAACCATTTGACTGGTTGCTATGATGCACACTGACCACCACGGGGGAGAAGCTCAACACAGGAGCTACTCCCTAGTGATCAGTGCGCTCCCACAGTGTGAGTGCTGCTCAGCTGGCAGGAGGATGCCAGACGGCAACAGATGCACATCTGGCCAGCACAGCTGTGGTGGTGCGAGCCTCCCCCGCCTCCTCAGCAGCTCTACCAAGCAGTGTCGGAGGCAGGTGCCATGGGCTGGGATGAGCAGGAGCAGTGCAGTGCCAGACCTGAGCTCAGGCTCCTCCCTGGCTGCCTGCCACTTCATGTACCCGTACATCCCCTGAGGGGTCCTGGATTAGGAGAGGGTGCAGGCCAGGCTGAAGGACCCTACCATTGCATGAATCCATGCACCGGGATTCTAATAAGTAATAATAAATTAGAACAGTACACTAAAATAGAAGTGATGTAAATGTGATCTCTCCCTCTCTCCAAATACCTTATTGTATTGTACTCACTTTTAAGGGAGCACTGTACAGCATCTCTTTGGCATATTTGCATCATCAACATCATTACTCTTGAACTTTGGGGATATTATTAAGTAAAATAAGGTTGGTTTGAACATAATATGTGAACTATGATACTGTGACAGTGAATCTGGTTACTGAGATGGCCACGGAGTGTACTAAGTGTGGGTAGCATCTACAGCATGGAGACTCAGAACAAAGGGATGATTCATGTCAGGGTGGGACCAAGCAGGGTGGCAGGAGATTTCATCACGCTACTCAAGATGATGTTAACTTCAAAGTTAAGAATTGTTTATATTTGGGATTTTCTATTTAATATTTTCAGACTAGGACAAACCATGAGTAATGGAAAATGCTAAAAGCAAATCTGAGGATAAGGTGGGACCACATGGTATATGAAACACTGGGCATCAATAAAGAGAGTACGATCCCTAAGAGAAAAAAGGAAATGTTGACCCTTACTGATGCCTCAGCTTACTGCAGAAAGAGCATTTCCTGGCTGCATTTATAGGAAGAGAAAGCCAGGTAGAATTCAGCCTGCTCCTCTCATTGTACAGACTGAAGAAAACCAAGGGTATCTGAATGCATAAGATAAACTACAAGAGAAAGTTGAGAGAGACAGAGAGAGAGAGAGAGAGAGAGAGAGAGAGAGAGAGAGAGAGAGAGAGAGAGAGAACTCTGAATTATATGCCTCTCAAGTATTCAAGAGGTAACTAATGAGCAAATACTGTATATGTGAAAGAAACTACCTGACTTCTAATCTTTAAAAAAGATTAGAAGAAAGAACCTGCTCCTCAGACAAGCTGAGAAAAGTGCTTATTCCTACCACCCAGACTAGGAAAAATCACAATCCATAGGGCACTGCTTAGATGAGTCCTAGAGAGTTGCCACAGCAATGGGACTAATGAACTGTAGAACAGTTATTTTCAAGCAGAGACTGTTTTCTTCCAAAGAACATTTAGAAATTACATTTTTGGTTGTCATAATTAAAAAATGTTATTCCATGGGCATCTAGTGAGTATAAGCTAGGGATCCTAAATTATCTCTTATGACAGAACAGTACCCTACCCCCACCAACCACTACTCTACCCCAAGAAAGTTTTATCTGCCTCAAAACATCAATAGTATTGAGATTAAGAAATTCTGCCCTGGGCTAAACACTACTCAGATCCTGCCAATCAAAGTTTAAAGTGAACTGAAAAAATAACACTATTCCCTAGTCAATTAACCAGGTCCCTGCACATCAAGAGGGATGTAGAAATACGAGACAAAAAAAATACACCACAGATTCCAACAGGGTAAAATACATATTTTATATATAATAAAAATTACTATCATATAAAAAAGCCAAATACTAAGACCCATAATGAAGAGAAAAAGAAAATAAATTCAAACCAAACCAGCACTGACACATATTTAATAAATTAGCAACTAAAATTCAAACCATTTTTATAACTGCATTCCATACATTCTAAAAATTAAGTAGAGGCATGAAACTTATAAAATTATGATATTGTTACTACAAATTAAAACTATTAATATATGATAAAAATGTATTAATTGAGAAAAAAACTAGTAGGTTAGCCTTTATAGGAAAATAAGATTAGTCAATAAAAATAAATTGCAACAGGAAGTATACAAAATGAAATACAAAGAGATTAAAAAAAGGAGTAGATTCTTAATGATCTATAGCACATCTTCAAATGAGGTGTTTTTTTTTTATTAAATTGGTATTTCCAATGAGAAAGACAAAATATATATTTATACTGTAAACATTACATATTTAAAGAAATGATAGCTGACATTTTTCAAATTCATAGAAAACTATAAATTCAGATATCCAAAGAGTTCAATAAAACCTAGTCACAGAATGTATGAATAAAAACCCCTCAAGTACATCATAATTAAATTGATGAAAAAAATCTTAAAAGTAGCCAGAGAAAAATACATATGACATACCGAGAAACAAAGATGAAGGTTACAGCATCTGTTTCATGGGAAAGTTATGCACCTGAGAAAGAAGTAATAACAGTGCTGGAAAATATAGTAAATTTAAAATTATGTATGCAATAACATATCTTTCAAAAATAAATATGAAATAAAGGCTTTTTAAACAGATATAACAGAATTTTATTACCAATGAAGAGTCTGACTCCACAGCAAAATTCCATATGTAATTTTTCAAATCTGACCATAGACAGTAATTATTTGGCAATTGTATTATGGAAAAACTGTCCTGCCCACACAAGGCATAGTGATTTTAAAAAGTTAACTCAAATGAATCATAAACCTAAAGGTAACATTTAAAACTATCTCTCTTCTAGGGAATACGTAGGGTAAAATCTGCATAATCTTAAAGTATGATAAAAAACAAAAACACCTTACATGTGATAACAGAATAGCCTGTAAAGGCAAAATATTCATAAATGTAATGTCAAATTTAAAGTTTCTCTGTTTGAAAGGCACTGTTCAGAGAATGAAAAGATATCTCCACAAACCATAAACCTGATAAAGGGCTTGTATCCACAATCTATGTAGGTCATTCTAAACTTCAAAATCAGAAAAAGAGTGTATTATGGAGGTACACCTGTGTGGACTTCATTGTTGTTACTTTTTTACTTTGGATCAATTTGATCTTTGTGCTTATTTGACACCTTCTTTTCAACACATACTGGGGAACCCCATCCTCATAAATCATCCTTAAGTATTAACTATCTGTCAGTTTTACACAGTTGAAGTTTGGAATTTTTTACTATTTCTCATTTTTAGAATATTTGAATGAGAGATAGAAGAAAATATCATATTCCCCAGATATTTTGAGATAGATCTGAAAATAATACCTTAACATTTAAGGACAATAGGCATTCAAATAGAGAAATTTAAGGCATAGTCAGTTGGGTTCAGGGCTGCACAAGAGAAGAGTGTACTGAAGAGATATTGGATTAAAAGTCATTAAATTCAGCTTGGCAGGTGTACCTCAGTGGTTGAGCACCGACCTGTGAACCAGGAGGTCAAGGTTTAATTCCAGGTCAGGGCACATGCCCAGGTTGTGGGCTCTGTCCATCTTTGTGAACGTGCAGGAGGCAGCCAATCGATGATTCCTTATCACCATTGATGTTTCTCTCCCTCTCCTTTCCTCTCTTAATTCAATCTATAATAATAAACCCTCATGTGCGACGTCATCACAAGATGGCCCCCACAAAGAAGGCCACCATAATACATTCACTCACACAGCAGAGGTAGGGCCCAGCAGCCACTCTGCATGATGAGGGCTGGGGCTCTGTGCGATGTGGCAGGGAGGCGGGTACCAATGGAGGAGGCAGGTCACGACAGGGGAGAGCAGTTGGGGGTGATCAGGCCAGCGGGGCAGAAGTTATGCCTCAATCAGGCCAACAGGGAGGTGTTTAGGGGCTATCAGTCTGGAAGGCAGGGGAGTGGTTAGGAGCCAGTGGTAAACTGGCAGTTGGACATCCCTTGAGGAGTCCCAGATTGGAGGCTGTGCTGAGGGACAGTACTCCGCCCCCCATGCACGAATTTTGTGCACTGGGCCTCTAGTAAAAATATATTTTTAAAAAGTCATTAAATTTGGCCCTAGTCAGTTTTTCATAGTGGTTAGAGCTTTGGTTCAGTTCCTGTCATGGGCACATACCTGAGTTACAGGCTTGGTCCCTGGCATCCTGTGTCCCTCAGGGTCAGTGTGGGTAACAACCAATCATATAAATGTTTCTCTCTTTCTCTGTATATTTGCCATCCTTCCACTGTCCTGATCTTGCCTGAGCTCGCCCCTAACTGCTTGCACCCCAGCAATGGCTTGATCTGATCACTCCCTGCTTGCTTACCTGCACCAGCCTGATTGCACCCCTAACTGCTTGCATCCCTGTGCCCACCTATAGTGCCCCTAACTGCCTGCTCCTCTACACCGGCCTGATCACCCCCTAACTGCTTGCTCCCCTGCAATGGCCTGACTGTGCTCCTAATTGCCTGCACCCCCATGCCAGCCTGATCGTGCCCCGAACTGCTTGCTCCCTTGCTGGCCTGATGGCCCCTAACCACCTCTGCCTTGGCCCTGCCACCATGCCTAACCACCTTTGCCTCAGCCCCCTGCTGGAGGAAGTGGGATGTCTGGAAGACGTCTGATTGACCCAGTCAAACTAGCATATTACCATTTTATTAGTATAGATTACACTTTAATCGGTTGAACAACCAACTGGTAGACCAGACACTTAGCATATTATGCTTTTATTATAAAGGATATCCCTTCTTCACCAAGCTGTAAACTAAGATTTATCTTGTTCAAAAGTTAAGTTAAAAAGAATATCAAAATTTTTATAAACTTAATTTTTTCCGTCCTTTAATAGCTCCTCTGTACATACAGCCAAAAACTTTGTCCTTTGCTAAAGACACTTCATTGGTTTTACCATTGTTTGTAAAATTAATAAAGTTATAATGTTCAATTTAAGATATTTGCCAAACTACCTTTTAAGACCTCCTTCTTCAAGTGACTCACAGATGACCATCCCTACAACAAAATACTTGCAGATCCTGGAATATAACATACTATATATCTATGCCTTTAATTATGCATTTTTCCTGCTTCAATTCCCACCAAATAGTCTTCTTCACTTACTTATACATTCATGACTAATTTCAGATTTCACTGTTTCTTAAAAATCTTCTCTAAATGCTCTTCTTGTTATCACTGCATACCCATGTATTTCTCTATATTAATAGGGTATTGATACAATTACCGTATTTGCCGGCGTATAAGACGATTTTTTGGCCCTGAAAAATATGCCTCCAAGTGGGGGGTAGTCTTATACGGCGAGTATATAACAAACTCTGTATTGAGTGGAAATGTTAGGGGGTCGTCTTATACGCCCAGTCTCTTATACGCCGGCAAATACAGTATTTTTCAGGGTCAAAAAATCGTCTTATATGCCGGCAAATACGGTATCTGTCAATATTTCTGTCTTATTAGATATCACAGTTCTGAGTTTAGAAAGTGTACATACAGTGTTTTTCCCTCTGCATCTGGAGTATGGTAAACAGTCAATAACATGATTTTGATATAAACTGATTCCACAATATTGGCAAAAAATTCTGTTAACAGGTTGGTCATAGGGAAATAAATACTAGGCTGTATTAATTAGAAGACAAATATGCTCTATTAGAAAAGCACAGTTATATCATAGTATCTAGTACAAATGCTGTGGATTAAGTGTGACTTAAGAGACACATTTGGAGAAATACCTAATTAGATAAATTGGTGATGGCGAATGGATGTTTATATGTTTGTATCAGCAGAAGTGAGATAAGCCAAGATTAAAGAGCTGTCCTTGTACTCACGGAAACACTGAAAGACACCTACAATGCCACCATTACCACTGTACCTTATGGTGCCTTCAAAAGGGCAATGATGATGCTGGAGTACCAATAATTTGGCAAATATCATAAGAGCAGTTTCTTTTATGTTTCCCAAATAATAAAATGAAACAAGTGTCTTATTATTTCCCAAATAATAAGGCTTGGATTTAGTTATTATAAGCAAAAGGAGCTATAATCAACCTATAATTTCTGGGAAAAATTAATATAGGAGACCTTTCTATATCAGTCAGATAAGAACCCACAGTAAACAGTAAAAATACAAATGCACATTTTTCTTCTGTCATAGTTGGTGCTCATGGCTGAGTGGAAAGAAACCCATAACCCAGGAAAGGTTAAATCTGCCATCCTCATTTTGTTTTTTATCCTCACTGAGGAGATTTTGTACATTGATAACAGTTGAGAGTGGAAGGGAAGAAGGAGGGAAGGAGGGAGAAGAGGGAAAGAGAGAGAAAAAGAGAGAAGATAGATATAGTAGATAGATAGAGATAGATAGATAGATAGATAGATAGATTGATTGATAGATAGATAATAGATAGATGATATACAGATAGACACATTCATAGGAGACACATCAATTGGTTGCTTCCTGCTGGTATCCTGACCAGAGTTGGGAATGGAAAATTTAGGCATGTGCCGGGGTCTTGACCAGGAACCCAAGCCAGGACTCCTCAGTCCAGAGGTCTACATTCTAACCACTGAGCTAAGCCAGCTTGGGCTACCTCTTTATTTTTGCACTTTGATTTAGGTCAGGGGCTTTTTCAGTGACTTCTTTTCTTTATGACTAGCTTTAAAAAAAGCTACTGGAGAACCAAGCTCATTCTGGAGTTGACATCAGCCATGAACCAATGAAACCTATACTCAAGTTACATAAAACAAAGGCCTCAACAAAAAGATGTGTAAGTTGTTTAGTATTAACAGGTAGCATTTTAATTCTCTTTTAATAATTATTGGGTAATTGTAGATGTTAATAACAGTTTTTATATAAAGGAGTGTTTTAAACACTATATATAAATGATAAATATAGCATTCAACTTAATAACTCAGTAAGCACAAGTCATCATCATCATCAATTAAGAAATAATTTATTTCCAATAAACCAGCATATTATTATCATTATTGGTTTTAGTTTTCTCTTAAGGGAAAGGTATTTTATTTAAAATTATAGTGAGATTTGAAAGATTGCTGGTTTAACGTCCCTAGTCTAGCACTTGTTTTAGTAAATGAATATTTTAGGACAAGTTTATTAACTACTCTAAAACCTCATTTCCTCAGTTATGCAATATGAATAAAAATGTATATCATAATTTTCCCAATTATTATTTATTACATGTTTTATCCCAAGAACATAGAAAAAATTTTATTCTTTCTGTAGTATTTTCATAGTCTTTATGCTCTATAGTCTTTGTTCTTGTATATAGAAGGCAAATATCTTAAAATATATAATAGTTAAATTATCAGGTAAATATTATACACATTAAAAGTTAAGAATGTGAAACTGCTGAAGATGAAGTTCTTTAATTTTTAAAATTAGAATTTGGGACACAAAGAGATAATCATGTTTCATCATCACTTGTCTAACTGTGTAACTCAGAAATTAACTTCAACTATTGACTTTGGTCAGAAGCCTATAATCCTCACACTTCACTCTGAAGTGAAATTTGTAAATGTCAATAAGCCAATTTTTATTGTTGGTTCTATTGTTTAAATATAGATTGAGCCCTGGTGGTCACAAGTTGGTGCCATCTGGCAGCTGTGCGCCAGCCTTTGTGAACTAGGTTTTTCATCCGTTTCAAGTTTTAAGTGGACAGATGGCCACATCAAAAGATGACCACTACGTCTGTACCTAATTGATATCCTTTCTTGGATAATCAGCTAAGAAACCAAGGACCAAATGTATTCTGAGACAGAATTCTCTGTCCATCCAGGAAGAAGCAAATGACTATGCATAAGAAATTGTCTACATCTGTAACTTTGCTGAGAGCTAAGGAAGGTAACTCCAGTGTGTAAGGTACATATAACTTGTACTACTATTACTGTGGTAACTAATAATAATCCAAAAGGTTATTATTGTATTCCATCTTTATAAATGGATATACATGGTGGAGCAAATTAGGTTTACAATTATGAGCACACAATACGCAGTTTATTTTTGTATTGTTATTTATTAACTAAAGGCCCAGTGCACAAAATTCGTGCATGGGGGTGTATGTCCCTCAGCCCAGCCTGCACCCTCTCCAATCTGGGACCCTTCAAGGGATGTCCAACTGTCCATTTAGGCCCGATAAAGGTAGGATCAGGCCTAACTGGGCAGTGGACATACATGTCACAATCCAGGACTGCTAGCTCCCAACTGCTTGCCTGCCTGCCTTCCTGATTGCCTTTAACCGCCTCTGCCTACCAGCCTGCTCACCCCCTAACCACTCCTTTGAAAGCCTGATTGATGCCTAACTGCTCCCTGCCAGCCTGTTTGCCCCTAACTGCCATCCCCTTCATGCCTGGTCACCCCTAACTGCCCTTCCCTGAAGACCTAGTTACCCCTAACTGCCCATGCCTGCAGGCTTGATCACCCCCAACTGCCCTTCCTTGCAGACCTGATCCTTGTAAATAAACTAGTTCTGTTGACATCACCAAGTTCTCAGTTACATGATAAGAAGAATGTATTCTGTAGTTCCCTGAAGGCACTAAATCAAATTCAGTGCATAAGTCTTTTGTCATCACAATTTGATCTACAAACATTTATCTCAGAAAACATTGGAAGCTGCTTGCACATAATAAATTATTATGGAGCCAAATTTCATATAATGATTCTAAACAGCAGTACATCTATATTCTTCAGGAGAACTATTATATTTGGAAAACTAAGTATGAATTACTATCATATATAGCATTTATTTAATTAAAGAATATTATTTTATTTTAAAATTACATATCTATATTTCTTATAAATAAATAAGAAATAAAATCTAAGCACACTTAGTTTATTTGAACTCTTCCACATATTACTTAATAATGACTATTTAAAAGTTGATATCCTTATAGAAATTACCTTTGGTGATTATGTCACCAAACTTATGTAAGAAACTTTCAAACGTAAGTTCAGTTTATACACATGTACAAACTATAGGCATTCTAATATTTTATGTAGTATTAATCATTCTATAAATAAATGCAATTTTAAATGAAATCAGAATATTCTGCTATTAATAAGTGTTTAGCATCATGGAAAGATTTAAATATACTAAAGTTACATTTTAGTAGTTACTATGCCTCCAATTTTTCCACATAAAAGGCAAACAAAATGATGATTCCTCAGTAATGTTTACTCTGGATCAGATATTATGCTAGATATTTTACATATTAAAATATGTTTATTCCTAATAGGGAAATTCTAAGGTATATTTTATCACTGCCAGTAAAATATGACAGAGATATTAGGCAAATATTCAAAATAAAATACTTAGTGAATAGCAAAACATTCTTGGAAAACAACAACAACTCACTTTTACTTCAAAGTACCCTTCCCATGACTCTAACAACCCCTAGATTTTCTTTTCTTTTTAAAAAATAGATTTTATTGATTTTTAAAAATATATTTTATTGATTTTTTACAGAGAGGAAGAGAGAGGGATAGAGAGTTAGAAACATTAATGAGAGAGAATCATCGATCAGCTGCCTCTTGCACACCCCCTACTGGGGATGTGCCCGCAACCAAGGTACATGCCCTTGACCAGAATAGAGCCCGGGACCTTTCAGTCCACAGGCCAATGCTCTATCCACTGAGCCAAACCAGTTTCGGCTGATCCTCCCTGTTTTAAGACTTATTCTAAGGTGATATAAATCAGGACAGGCTAGTATTGGTTAAAGCACAGACATGTTGATCAAAGAAATGGAATGTAGGAATTACAAATAAGCAATGTAAATATAATTAGAATTCTGGTGAATCAAAATTTATACACTGGAGGTGGGGGGGATCCCCCAGCCTGGCTTGCCCCCACTTATAGTTCAGGAGCCCTCAGGGGTGGGAGGCGACCTGGTAATGAGGGGAAGGTGATGCCCCATCACACCTCTGCTGCTGCCACAACCAGAAGTACAAGCCTAGGTGGGCCCTTGTTACCTGAGCCTTGGGTAGCCCTGGGCAGATGGATTGCCAATATCTGAGACTTGCCTGCACTGTGGGCATCAAATGGGCAACCATTCTCTGAGGCTTGCTTGCACCTCAGGCATCGGCTTGGGCAGCCGACATTGGAGGCTTACCTGCACCTTGGGCCGGCCCTAGGTGGCTGGGATGACAGGTCTGCCCACAATGTGTGCCTGCCACCACCTTGGCTGGGCTGAGAGAACTGTGGGATTCCAGAGGGACAGAGGGGACTGGGCACCACCATCTGTGGCTATTGGCGCCACCATCTTTGTGAGGATATGATGGTCAATTTGCATATTTCCTCTTTATTAAATAGGATAAACAAAGGCAATTCAGTAGAGAAAGGAAAATGTTTTCAAGAAATCATGCTGGGAAAATGGACACCTTATATACCCAAAGGGACTTTCGATATAGCCCTATATGTTACACAAAAATTGACTAAAAATATATTTATATCTAATGAAAATGCAAAACTGAAATACTGTAAGAAGAAAATGTAGAGCAAAATCTATAAGCTCTTCAGTTTGGTGATACATTTATAACAATAAAAACATTATTCATGAATGAAAAATTATAATTTTACTTTATTAAAATTATAACCTTATATGAAATACACTATTAATAGAATTTAAAAAAAAACTTTAAACTGGGAAATATACATATAATAGAGGAAAGTAGTTCAAAATATTAAAAGAACACTTAAAACTCACCCATTTAAAAATGGGTAAGGGATCTGAACCAGTACCTCACCATGGAGACATATAGAAAACAATTATATAAATGTTCAATATAATTAGCAGACTTAAAACTAAAAGGAGGAGGTATTATGCATCCATTACTACGTTTGAAACCCAAACCTGACAATAGCAACTAGTTGTGAGGATCCAGAACAATAAGAATTATTATTCTTTGTAGATGGTAACACACACAAAAAAGGTACAGCCACTTTGTAAGATCATTCATCTTTTTTTTTTTCAAAATTGAACATAATTTCCCCTTATAACCCAGTAATTTTACTCCTAAGTTTTAAAACATGTCCACTGAAAAATCTGCACATAAATATTTATAGTTTTATTTAGAATCAACCAAACTAAGTGCAATTATCTTTCAATAGGTGAATAAACAAATTTTGTATGCATGCAATATAGCATTATTCAGCAAAACAAATATGTCTAAAGTAGAAAAAAAATTACAAATATGAATCTTCAAAGTACTTATAACTTTATCTGAAAGAAGCCAGTCTAAAAAGTCTACACACTGCGATGATTACTCTTCTAGGATGTTCTAGAAAATTATAAACTATAGAGATGGAAAACAGATCAGTGGCTGCAGACAGATTGGATAAATGAAAGGAATGTAGTTCTTGTTTATTTCAGGGTAGTGACATATTCTGTACAGTACTAAAAGGAAAATACAAAGCAGTAAACATATTTCAAAATTTAGAGAATTTTACATCTCAGTAAATTTTAAGCATGCAAACAAATAAAAATATATATATATAACTTAGGAACCCAGCAAGCTTCAAATTGAATGTAAATGTGCCAAAATAATCTAAGTACAGTATATTAAAAGCGTATGAAAAAACTTCACTTAAAATAATGCCAAATAAAGCAGCAACTTGAGAAAATTTCAAAATAAGTGGAACCTGTAAGGTTAAAGGAAAAATGAATTATATACAGACACTGCATATTCATTGATAAAGCCCCCCTACCTATGGGAACAGAGGTTCATAATCCTTAAACTACTATACATGTGAAAAAATTCTATATAATAAAAGGTTAATATGAAAATCGACCAAACATTGGAATGACTAGTCACTATGATGTGCACTGACCACCATGGGGCAGCCTATCAAAGAAGGAGCTGCCCTCTGGTGGTCAGTGTGCTTCCATGGGGTGAGTGCCCCTCAGCCAGAAGCCAGGCTCATGGATGGTGAGCCTCTCTTGCCTCTATGGCAGTGCTAAGGATGTCTAACTGACAGCTAAGTCATCAGTCAGACATCCCCTGAGGGTTCCCGGGCTGAGGGACTGCTCTCACCTCCCCGAGTGTACAAAGGTTGTGCACCAGACCTCTAATATAATAATAAAGTAAATTAATGGGACTTGCTTAGAACCAGGATTTTCACTGTTGGAGTACAATGTTGCACATAGATAAGGGGAAGAGGCTAGATTAATCTGTGGCAAAAGATTAGTATAGGACAGTGGTCGGCAAACTCATTAGTCAACAGAGCCAAGTATCAACAGTACAGCAATTTAAATTTCCTTTGAGAGCCAAATTTTTAAACTTAAACTTCTTCTAACTCCACTTCTTCAAAATAGACTTGCCCAGGCTGTGGTATTTTGAGGAAGAGCTACACTCAAGGGGCCAAAGAGCCGCATGTGGCTCACAAGCCACAGTTTGCTGACCATGGGTATAGGAGATTCTGTATAAATTGACACTTGGCTTAATATTGATATTGACATTTGGAAATACTAACAGATATGTTTATATACACAAATTAAACACAAATAAACATACAAAGATATGTATCCTTGCTTTGTCAGTGAGGGGCCTTGAACCAACAACATTATAATAGCCTTGAACATGTCAATCACCCAGACATAGTTTTTTTTTATAGCATCCTATATAATAAACACCTCATATGCAAATAGACTGAATGGCTGAACAAATGGCAGAACAACCAGTCGCTATGCTGTACACTGGCCACTAGGGGGCATATGCCCAATGCAGGAGTTGCCCCCAGACTGCAGGCCCTGACTCACAGTGGCAGGGAGCAGGGCAAGCAAGTGAGAAGCACCCGGTCAGCCAAAGTGGATGCCTGTGGGGGACCCGATTGCCCCACCAGTCACCATGCAGAGGGAGGCAACCAGCTGCCAGGGTGGGGGTGTGGGGCCAGCAAGCGGGTGGCACCAGGCCAGCTAAAGTGTGTGCCACTGGAAGTCCTGATCACTCCACCTGTTGTTAACACATCAGCCCTGATCACCAACCAGGCCTAGGGACCCTGCCTGTGCACAGATTTTCATGCACCAGGCCTCTAGTCCTAGCTAATAAAGAGGAAATATGCAAATTGACCAACACATCACCACAAAAATGGAGACACCCACAGTGGAAGCAATATTTCCATAACAAAAGATGGCTGCACCCATAGTGGAAGCCGAGTTTCCATAATGAGGGTTAAGAAGAAATCAGCAGGTACCTGAGGCTGTATGGTACTGGGCTGGGACAGCGGACCTGAGCCTGCTCTCCCTGCCCAGTGGGGCTTGGCAGGGGACCTAAGACCATGCCCCCTGCCCTGGCATCAGGCCAGGGGACCTCAGGCTGTGCCCCCCACCTGGAAGGACTTGACAGGGGACCTCAAGTCAATGCCTCCCACCTGGCAGGTCTAACTCAGGGACCTGAGGCTGTGCTCCTTGCCCCAGCCCCAGCCTAGGGGACTAAGGCAGCACCCTCCACCCAGCAGAGCTTGATAGGGGACCTGAGGCTGTGCCCCCCACTCAGGAGGCCTTGATTGGGGTGGGACCTGCTGGGTCTGGATCTCACCGAGTAGGGGTGGGGTCAACGGGATCTGGGTTTCATGTAATTTTGAGGCACTGTGGGTGTGTGGGGACTTGACTCTGGGTCCTGTGGTGCACCCCAGACTCTGACAGGAAGGAGATTTTCATATACATTTTATTAATTTTCTTTCATCTCTGACACTTCTATTGTAAAGAAAGAGAAAAATAGCAATATTAAAATATTTCCTCTAATTAATCCCCCTTTAATGTGCATAAATTTTGTGCACCGGGCCACTAGTTTTCTATTAAAAAAAACAAAACAATGAATAATTCTAGGACTGTAGCTGGAAATATAAAGCCTGAGTGTAAAACAACTTGTACCAGAATAAGTACAAAACAAAAAATAAAAACCCTTATATTAATGGAGGTATGTCAAAGGGACACAGAAGCTGACTGAAAGAATCCCAATGCCAAATCTGAATGAGTTGAGCAATAAAGTAATATTAGATTACAACCAAAAATACTATATAAATATTTATGAGTCCACACTGATATAAATAAATAAGTTAAGGAAAAAAAACAAATATCCCTTGCAGAAGAATTCCAAATATTTTATGAGGGTATGTCTACCATTAAAAGATGGAACATAATCCCCACTCCTTAATTGTGGACTATACATAATGACTTCCTTATAAAAAGTATAGAATGAAAAAGGAATAAAAAGCAGCATATTTATAGTATATACTGTATAATATATATATGCCTTCCCAAGAATTTGATGTCCCAAGTCAAACATGTGAAAAAATGATATAAATATCAACTGAAGGATATTCCATAAAGTACTTGAAGAGCACTACTCAAAATGTCAAGAGCATCAAAAACAAGGAATGTAAGAGATCCTAAGAAGACATCCTATATAATAAAAGGGTAATATGCAAATTGATCCTAATGGGGGAACAACCAAGAATGCTGGTTGCTCTGCCATGCATTGAGCACAAGGGGGCAGACATTCACACAGGAGCTGGCCCCTGGTAATCAATGTGCTCCCATAGGGGAAGCTCTGCTCAGCCACAAGCTGATAGCTGTGAGTGCAGTAAGTGGTGGGAGCCTCTCCTGCCTCCTTGGCAATGCTAAGGATGTCCAACTGTGGCTTAGGCCTGTTCCACATGGGCCTAAGCCATCAGTTGGAAATCCCCCAAGGGCTCCTAGCTACCAAAGGGATGTCTGACTGCCAGGCTAGGCCCAATCCTAGTGGGCATAAACTGTCAGGTGGACATCCCTTGAGGGGTCCTTGAGTGTGAGAAGGTACAGGCCGGGCTGAGGGACCCCTCTGAGTGCATGAAATAATAATTAGTGAATAATAAACTTACATAGTATCCTCAGTAGATGTTGGAACAGGTAAGAAATTATGGAGAAACTAAATATATAAATAATGCATCAGCTTTAATTAATGAGGAATATCATTTTTTCTAGCTTTGATATATGTAACATGCTGAAGTAAGATGTTAAAAATAAAACGAAGTGAGTATATAAGAAGTCTGTATTATCTTTTCAATAATTACATAAATCTAAATCTGTTATGTAAAAAATAAATACTAGTATTCATGCTATTGTTAGGGTTACCAATATATAGCTATAGGATATGATTATTAAAAAAAAAACGTTGATATTTAAAATGTATCTAATAAAATAAAATATAGTTCTATTGGATTAAAGTGGTTCCCATTTTAGAAGGGAAAAAAGTGACCAAAAAGTGATATGTATTTCATCTCTGAAATGAAAGAAGAGCAAGATTAAATATTTATTTGATTGCTCTAAAGGCTGTAGTAGCAATATGTATAATGGATAACATTGACTTCAACACAAAAGCCTTAAAATTGAAAAAGAAGGTCACTATATAATAGTACAGGGATTTCTCAAACAAGAAGATATTTACCCATGTAAATATGTATGTAGCAATATAGAAGTGCCTCAATATATAAACTATTGGTGGACTTTAAGGGAAAGAACAACTGCAATACATTCATAGTAGGGCACTTTAACACCCCACTGTCATCGCTGGATAGATCTCCCAGACAAATAATCAACAAGGAAACAGCAACCTTAAGTGACAAATAGATCAGATATATTTAATTGACATTTACAGAACATTCCACCCTAAAGCAGTAGAATATATATTCTTCTGAAGTGAATATGAAACATTCACAAAGATAGACCACATGTTAGGATACAAAATAAGTATTAAAACATTTTTAAAAAGACTGAAATCATATCAAGATTCTCCTCATATCACAATGGCATGGAATTAGAATTCAACTAAAAATCTCAAAAATATTCAAACACATGGAGGCTAAATAGCTTATATTAAACAACTAGAAGCCAATGCATAAAATTCATGCAAGGGGCTTGGTTCTCACAGCCCTGCTGTCTCTGCCCTGGCTGGCTCTTGGCCCCAGCTGCCTCGGACCCCACAGCCCTGTGCCCCACCCACTGGTCATTCCATAAGGTCATTCTGCCATCCAGTCGAATTATCATATTAGCTCTTTATTATATAGGATAATGCAAGGGGGAAAAAACTTTCAATAAAATTCAGAAACATTTATGACAAAAACTCTCAGAAAAGTGGGAAAAGAGGTATCATACCTCAACATACTATAAGCTGTATATGAAAATATACAGTAAACATCATATTAAAAGGGCAAAAACTATTTGTTTTCCTTAAGATCAAGAATAAGACAGTGATGTCCACTTTCACAAATCCTATTCAACAAAGTACCAGAAGTGCAAGCCACAGTGATTAGAAAAGAGGAAGAAATAGAAGTCATCCAAATTGGAAAGTATAAAATAAAACTGTTAATATTCATAGATGATAGGATATTGTAGATAGAAAACCCTAAAGACTCCTCCAAAAAACTACTAGATTTAATAAATTCAGCAATTAGGATACAAAATTGTGGTTAAGGACTCAGACTTGACTTGGGGTGATGAACACACAATTCAGTGTACAGATAATGTGCTGTAAACTTGTACCCTTGAAATGGTACAATTTAATTAAAGAGTGTCACCCCAACAAATTCAATAAAAAGGGGAATTTTTTAAAAAAATATGGCTAAACTGGTTTGGCTCAGTGGATAGAGCATCAGTCTGTGAACTGAAAGGTCTAAGGTTCGATTTTGGTCAAGGGCATGTACATTGGTTGTGGGCACATACCCAGAAGGGGATGTGTAGGAGGCAGCTGGTAGATGTTTCTCTCTCATTGATGTTTCTAACTCTCCCTTCCTCTCTGTAAAAAAAAATCAATAAAATATATTTTAAAAAAAAACTATGGTGTTGTTGACTGACCAAATGGCTCAGTGATTGAGCATTGACGTTAGGAGATAACAGTTCAATTCCTGGTCAGGATGCATGTCCTGGGTTGCAGGTTCTATCCCCAGTGGTAGCCAATCAATTATTTTATCTCATCATTGATATTTCTATCTCCTCTCTCTCTCTCTCCTTTCCTCTCTGAAATTAATAAAATATTTTTTAAAGTTTATGTTGTTTGAAAAAATTGCGCAGGTAAATGAAGAAAAATAAACCGAGACCATTAACTTCTACCATAACTATGAATAAACTCAAAATGGATAAAATACTTAATTATGTCATAAAACCATAAATATTCTAGAAGAAAACATTGGCAGTAAAAATCTCAAACATCTCTTATAGAAATATTTTCGCCAACGTATCTCCTAACACAAGGGAAACAAAGGAAAAAATAAACCCATGGGACTACAACAAACTAAAAAGCTTCTGCACAGCAAAAGAAACCATCAACAAAATGAAAATGGAACCGACTGTAGGGGAGACCATATTTGTTAATGATACATCTGAAAAGGGGTTGATTTCCAAAATATATAAAGAACTTATACAATTCGACATGAGGAAGACAAGCAATCCACTTAAAAATGGACAAAGGACCTAAATATTGCTATATTGGCCAATTGATATATTTTTTAAAAATGCTCAACATCACTAATCATCAGAGAGAAGCAAATTGAAACTACAATGAAATAGCATCTTGCACCTGCGTGAATGGCTACCATCAATAAATCAACTAACAAGTGCTGGGGAGGATGTGTAAAAAAGGAACCCTCATGCACTATTGGTGGGAATGCAGACTAATGAAGACACTGTGGAAAACAGTATAGTTTTTCCCCCCACATAAATAATAATGGAACTGTCTTTTGATTCAGCAATCCCACTTCTGGGAATATCTCCTAAGAATCCCATAACACCAATTTGAAAGCATATATGCGCCCCTGTGTTCACAGTAGGATGATTTACAATAGCCAAGATCTGGAAACAGGCCAAATGCCCATCAATAGATGAATGACTAAAACGGTTATATTACATTTACACAAGAAATACTATGTGATTATAAAAAAGAAAGAACTCTTACCCTTTGACAGCATGGATGGACCTGGAGAGTATTATACTAAACAAAAGAAGACAAAGACAAATATCATATGATCTCATTATATTTGGAATCTAATGAACAAAATAAACTGATGAAGAAGACAGAACTAGAGGCATGGATATGTGGAACAGACTGACAGCTGTCAGAGTGGAAGAGGTGGGGGAGACTGGATGAAAGAAGATGAAGAGATTAGCCAAAGAGCATATATGCGTAGCCCGTGGATACAGACACCAGTGTGGTGAGGGCTGGAGGTGTGTGTGTACAGGGACGTGGAGAGGGGGAGCATGGGCTGGATGAAGGTGGAGAACATCTGCAATAATGTCAACAATTTAAAAATAAATTTTATATATATGACATTGCTTCAAAGTGCAGTTCAGCAAAACTAATTAAACCAGCAGTCAATAAAAATCAGACTATTTATTTTACATGACTTGGATGAATCTAGCAATAGATTTTAGAGTATCGGGAAATATCGTTAAATTTAATGTTTCAGGTAATCCTTTATAAATACTAGTTCTCTCAGAAGTGCTTTTGTAAGACATTAAAAGACAGCAATTAAAAGACTATATACCTGACAAGTACTGAGAATACACTATGTTTTTATTTCATAGAATAATCAGGTACTAAAATGCATTGTGAATTTACTTTCAAGTTAAGACATGTGGAATGCTAGCATCCTTGTTTTCTGTATCATAAAGCATGGGGGATTAATTTACTCTGGAATTATAATAAAAGTTATATATGAAAACAACAAACTCAGACATTAATAATTCTCACAAGTGTGCATGAAACATGATCCTGTGATCAATGTAATACTTCATTGTATTTTTTAAATGAAAGAGTATTTGAAAAATATTCAATATTAGCAAATAAATTACTTTACTCCATGGTGCTTTTAACCATAATCTCATTATATATTGATAGATACTTACCAAAAATATATGACAATAATTTTAGAATAGCATAGACCCACTAGTAGATGATATTAAAGAAGTGTGCTGGTTGTTCACAAACATAATTTGTGATGAAAAAAAAATGTCATGTACTTATAACTATTTTTCACATGGGAAAATCATCCTATCATTTCATCCTAAGGTAGTAGCACATTTTTTAGGAATTTATGGTAAATAATAGGAATTTACTCTCTGATTTTTGAAGAGAAAATTACTTCTAACACTGATTCTTGCAGGTTCCTGTCTCTGTTAATGTGACACCATCATGCCTAAGACTCAATCAGTAACTTTATTGGCACACTTAAATTATCCTTTCCAACATATACAATGACAGAAACCACAAATGAACATTTGTTGGTCTTCCTCTGATATAGAATGTGAAACTGCTCTTAGAACTTTTCCTTAGTATTGTGTGTTTGTGCTTCTCCTTGGATTATAGTAAAACAGGTGGTCATATATTTTTCATTATACTTCTGGGCACTTGGCATAAAATCTAACAATTTTCAGTCCTCTGTAAAAATATGCTGAATTTGAAAAATATATTGTGTCCATCATATTTCAATTATTTACCATATTATAATATGTTTGCCTTTCTCCACATCTATTTTAAGTCTCCATTATGATTTTGCCAGATCTCGTCTTCTTTTCTGTATTGCCAGATTGATTTTCTAAACAACATCTCTTATCTCCTAGCTCTATAGGTAAGGGACTTCAGTGGATCACTCATGCTCTTGGGACACAGTTAATTTTAAAATATATATATTTTATTGATTTTTTATAGAGAGGAAGAAGAGAGGGATAGAGAGTTAGAAACATCAATGAGAGAGAGAGACATGGATCAGCTGCCTCTTGCACACCCCCTACTGGGGACGTGCCCACAACCAAGGTACATGCCCTTGACCTGAATCAAACCTGGGACCTTTCAGTCCACAGGCCGATGCTCTATCCACTGAGCCAAATCTGTTTCGGCAGGACACAGTTAATTTTTAAAAATCATAATATTATTATTCTTTGGCTTGTCACCTGTAATTTTATCAGTTGAA
Organism: Vespertilio murinus; assembly: GCA_963924515.1. Taxonomy (NCBI): domain Eukaryota; kingdom Metazoa; phylum Chordata; class Mammalia; order Chiroptera; family Vespertilionidae; genus Vespertilio; species Vespertilio murinus. Next base: position 71,996,343 of record OZ004707.1, read on the forward strand.
TCTTCTCATACCTACTATTGCAACTCTAGCCCATGCATATCCAACTACCTTCATGTTCTTGAATCTGTCATTCCATTTATTTACATCTAAACTTTGTACTAACATTTCTGCTTGAAACAACCTTCCCTTAAAGTATTTCTGCCTGAAACATCAAACTATTCTCCAAGACTCAGGTTGGAAACTTGAAACTATAAATTTCACACTGCAGACATGCTAACAGCAAACCACACTTTTTGATATATTGTGTTTCATTATTATTCAGTTCAAAATACTTTGTTTTCCCTTGTGATTAATTATTTGACACAAGTTTTCTTTCAGAATTGTTTCTTTCTAGATGTCTTCATTTATAATTCAGCCATATTATGGCCCAAATAAATAAACTTGGAGCATTTTGGTCCTGTTGAAAAATTATTGAATGTTTTGGAGTATGACTTATCTTAGCTAATGTCCCATGTATACTTGAAAAGAATGTGTGTATTTCATTTATTGAAGAACTTATTCCATAATTAGTACTAGGTAAATTAGGATGATGTTATTTAGATTTCCTATCTCTCTCCTGTTTGTTTTATTTAAATTGTTTAATTTTTTTTTTTGAGAAAGGGGAGATAAATTTTTACATAGTTTTGGATTTTTCTATTTATCCCTTTTGTTAGGTACACATATATTTATTATTGCAATGTCTTTTTTAAAAATTGATTTCAGAGAAGAAGGGAGAGAGAGAGAGAGATGAAACATCAAAGATGAGATAATTGATTGGCTGCCTCCTGCATACCCCACATTGGGATCTATCCCGCAAACTGGGCATATGCCCTAACTGGGAATCGAACCATGACCTCCTGGTTCATAGGTTGATGCTCAAACACTGAGCCACACCTGTTGGATGCAATGTCTTTTTTAATTGATAATTTTACCAAGTTTAATGTCATTTTATATCATAGATAATATTCTTTGTCTTGAAGTTTACTCGTGAAACATTAATAAAACCATAGCTGACTTTTTAATGCATAATTCAGCCATGATAAGTGGTTGGCCAATTTCTTACTTTGAACTGTTCCTTCATTATTAGCAGGATCCATTTGATTCTTTAAAAAATTCCAGGCTGACAATCTCTTCTTTGTAATTAGTGTTTAGTTCATTACATGTAATTATTGATGAAATTGGTTTTAAGTCTTTCATTCTGTTATTTAGTTTTTACATTTCTCCTGTTCTTTCCTGCTATTGAGATGGTCTAAATTTTTAGGACTCCATTACATATCTTCTATCAACTTTATGATTATACCTCTTTGTATATTATTGTGGTTGTTCTTGACAGCATAATGTATATCCTAAACATATCTCAATCTACCTTGAATTAACATTATTTTATTTCACATATATTTTTCTATTTTTCACTGGTTTTATTATCTGCAATTTTTGAAATCAAGGAAAATATATTCCTATAGAAAGTTGGAAGAAGCAAGGGAATATAGTCAATGAAGCCTTATATTAAAGGCATACATTTTTTGACAGTGGATGTCTCTGCCAGAAAAAGTATGATTACAGAAGAGAATTATGGGTTTTGTATAAGTAAGAGTTTATTTAGTAGTGTGAGGTTTTAAAACTTATTTAAAATATTGAATATATTAAAAAGAGCAATGACAGAAAAATGAGTCATATCTAGTTTCACAGATATAGAAAAAAATTGCCCAGTATATATTATGTACTAAAATACCTTACAATAAATATACATTCCTTGTTTGAATATGCACAAAAAGGAAATGCATGCCAAATGATTTATTACAATTATTATTAATATAATTTTAAGAAACTACTACTTTCTAATAACATATTTATGTATTTTTTTAATTTTTCTGCCTTTGAATGAATAAAAATATAGAAGATTTTTAAAAGTTGATAAACAGGTAATAAAAACATAGAGAAAAAAGGACAGAAATACAACCCAGACTATCACAAATATATTTTAGGATACTGAGAGTTTGTAATGGTTTTGTAGCCTGAGCTTATTCATTTAGTGATGTGGTGTTTTTGATGAAGTAGGCTTACCACTTTTTGGACTGGAAGTAGAGGACATAGGAATGTCACTTACTTACTCACTTACTTATGTGTAAATTAGGGTGTGGAGAAAAGGAAAAATCAGGGAAGCCTCACTTAATGGCTTCTACTTTGTTAATGAAATTCTAATGTAACTACAAAGAAGCTGAATTTAATCTGATAGAAGACTTAATGAACTAGACGGAGATCTAGCACAAGTAAGAAAAAGGGAATAGAAAAGTAAAATAGCAAGCATCAATGAGTCAGCTTTGGATCGACTTTTAAATTACTTTTTCTTTTCTGGTGTATTCTCTGGATTCATAAAGTACATAGCTATTTCATGTGCTTCATTTTCAGCCCTTTTATATCCCTCTGTTTTCTCTTTCTATTACCTGTACTAGTTTCTACCTCCTCTTTTTTAGGCACTCTATGTTAAAATGTGTCAATATGAACCTTCTACTAAAATGTTTTTATTTTAATAAAAGACAAAATTGAAATACTGTACTGTGTACTGTGACCAGTACATCAATATTGGCAAGTTATATGTACATTTATCAGGAACATAACTTAAAATACTATCATCAAGAGAATATGTATCGGTTTATTTGCTTACTTTTCAGATATTGTTAGAGAGCAGAGAGTGTCCTGCCCTTTGAACCTCCTTCAAATTGACTGGCTACCGTGTTTCCCCCAAAATAAGACATCCTCCGAAAATGAGACCTACTTCATGGAAACATAATACATCCCCTGAAAATAAGACCTACCGCATCTTTGGGAGCAAAAATTAACATAAGACACTGACTTATTTTCAGGGAAACAGAGTATTATCAAGGCTAATTACTATCTCACAGGGAATGTAATAGTTACTTACAACATTTGTTCTATTAAACCCAGTTGCCCTCAGTGTATCTAAAATATGCTAATAATCTACAAGAATAGTTTAGAGGAAGAATTGTATTTGAAAAAAATTATCTAACCAGTTTAACAGATTATTAATATTTCTTAACAGAGAAAAAAGTGTCAGGAAAAATATTCATTATTCATTCTCAGTATTCTAGCATCATGACTACTCTCTAGAGGCAAAAGTAGTCCCAGCCAAATATGTTAGTCTTCCCTGATTAAAGTAATATTCCAAATTTTCACCATCCTCCTCCTTATTTTATCAAAGTACCTTAATTTAAAATTTTAAACTAAGCCTTTCAATTAAAAGCATAAACCTGTCCCAGCCCACATGGCTCAGCAGTTGAGTGTTGACCTATGAACCAGGAGATCACAATTCGATTCTGGTCAGGGTACATGCCCTGGTTGCAGTCTCAATTTCAAGTGTGGGGCATGCAGCATGTATTTAAAACAATAACAACACACACACAACACACACACACACACACACACACACACACACACACACATATGGACTAATTTTTCCTTTTTAAAAAATATAATTTTATTTATTTCAGAGAGGAAGGGAGAGGGAGAGGAAAATAGAAATATCAATTATGAGAACCCCACACTGGTGATTGAGCCTGCAACTGGGCATGTGCCGTGACCAGGGAATTGAACTGTGACCTCCTGGTTCATAAGTCAAAGCTCAACCCAGTTGAGCTGAACTAATTTTTCTGATTTTGACTTAGTCACTGCCACCAGGAGACAACTTTTGAGTTTTCACCTTTTGCTGGAAGTTGGACAATTATCTAGGGTAATCGTGGGGAAGCAAGCTTTCATGAGCTACAGTCTTAGACCTTGAGTTAATGACTGAGGCAAAAACAGGTGAGGTATCAGGGCAAGTTCAATTGTTTTATGAAGGAGGAAGTACACAAAAAAGACTTCCTTTTATAACTACCTTCTCTAAATGCTTCACCATCTAACCTTGTGTACTCATATATTTATTGATTTTACTAATATTTAAGAGTAACTCTTCTGTGCTATGAAGCTTTCTAAGACATGCAAATTTCCTTTTTTCATGAACAAGTAAATAAATGCATAATATACTTAATATCAGGTTGTAAAAACAGTTGAAATATAATGAACGTAACACAGTTGGTTACATATATCTTTTTAAAATATTAATTCACTCTGATTTAAAAACTCTCCTACAGTATATTAAGTTTAAAAAAAGTTGAAAAGGCAACATTTTTAGATAATTTGGTCAGCTAGATTATTTGATACTAGTGATGAGGGGTGATTTATAACCTAATAGAGCACCTGAATTAATCTTAAAAATAACCATATTATTTTAAATCTTAGAACAAATTTACTTATCTGAATAGGTGTTAAGTTTCTTATATTTAAACTAGAGGCCCAGTGAACAAAATTCAAGCATGGGTAGGGTCCTTAGCAGCTGCCAGCTGCTTACAGGGGCCTTCCTTCGTTACCTGCTAACTCCTGGTGGTCAGCACACATTATAATGAGCGATAGAACTCCCAGTAGGTTGAATTCCCGAGGGAACACTTTGCATATTAGGCTTTTATATATATTAATAGGGGATTAAGGTTTTTCTTACGTTTCCTTTTCAAGGCTTGTGTGAAGCAATTGAGGAGGTGTCTCAGCTGTGAATCCAACAAGCAGAATTGATAAGCATGGTCAGGCTGACCCACCAGGAGTCAACCCATCATCTCATTAACATCATCTCATCCCTTGATAACTAAGAACAATAGCTGATGTCCACTCCTGGGCCTTTCCCTTGCCCCTTCCCTTTTATAATCATGTTTCCTACTGCTAGCTGTAAGACAGGATTTAAATGATTATAAGTGCCTTATCTTCTTAGTTAGCTGGGCTTCTCAATAAAGGCCTAATATGATTCAACCCTGCCTTTGTTATTGGACACAGGGACAGGCAGCCTGAGCCCAAACAGAGGTTTCCTGGTAACGCTAGGAATATCAGTACATCTACCCAAAGCCACGGTCCCTAAGTTTGCATGCCCACCTCTGTCCCAATTAAAAAGATCAAGTATGGATTTGGGCCCATTAGTTTATTTATTTTATTTTTTTAAATTGTAATGGGTTTATTAATTTATTACATCAAGTAATTAAATAGGTTTTAAGTGTACAGTTCAATAATAAGTCATCTTTATATTGTATTCTGTGTTATCCATTAATAGTATAGTCTCCTTTTGTCACCTTTTATCCCCCCTTTACCCTCTTCTACCTGCCCCCTTCCCTCTGGTAATCACCATACTGATGTCTGTCCTTAGAAGATTTGCTTTGTTTTTGCTTAATCACTTTACCTAGTTCAATAGTCCTCAAAACCCTCCTCAACAGCTGTGTGTTCTCATATTTATGGGTCTGTTTCTATTTTGTTTGTTTGCTCCGTTCATTAGAATCCACATACAAGGGAAATCCTATGGCATTTATCTTTCTCAGACAAGCTTTTTTCACTTTACATAATACCAAGTCCATCCACACTGCACTGAAATGTAAGGGATGAGTAGTATTTCACTGTCTAAATGTAGCAAAACATTTTATCTACTCATCTAGTGATGGACACTTGGACTGATTCCAAATCTTGGGCTATTGTAAATAGAACTGCAATGAACATAGGGGTTCAATGAACCAGATATTCTTTCAAATCATTGGTTCATGTTTCTTCAAATATATTCCCAGAAGCTGAATTGCTGGTTCATAAAGCAGTTCAAACTAAAAGTTTTTGCACAGCAAAGGAAAGTATAAAAAAATGAAAAAACAACTCACTAAATGGGAAAATATATTTGCCAATGATGTATCTTAAATGGGATTAATATTCAAAATTTATAAAGATCTCAAACTCAACACCAAAAAACAAATAATTCAATTTTAAAAAATGGATAAAGGACATGAATAAACTCTTTTCCAAAGAAGACATAAAAATTGCCAGTAGACGTATGAAAAAATGCCCAACATCACTAATCATCAGAAAAAATGTAAATTAAAACCACAATGAGATATGACTTCACACCTGTATGATTGGCTATCATCAACAAATTAACAAACACCTATTGGAAAGGATATGGAGAAAAGGGAACCTTTGTGCACTATTGGTGGGAATGCAGATTGATGCAGCCACTATGAAAAATAGTGTGAATTTACCTCAAAAAATTAAAAGTGGATGCAACAGTTTTAGATAGCAGCATAGAAGGAATCTTATTACTACATAGAAGTCCTAATTATAATGATAATAGTGACACTTTTCCAAATTAAATTAGATTACATTTAATTTGTTTTTTGGCATATTACCTTGGTTTTCTCTCCTCATCTAACACAGATTTTGTAGCCAATGTTCAATTGATGACCAGTCTATATTAGAATAGTCACTTCCCTTAATATGAACTGAGAAGTTACTTTATGCAGCTAAAAATCATTCAGAAACCTTATCATACTCTTCTTGATATTGTGTTTATTATAAATATCTCCAAATATACATTGGTAACTTTAAATTTCTAGGTTTTTTATTGTTTTTCACCTAAAATACTGAGTTAGTTTTTATAGTCCTACACAAAATACAAAATTTTTAAAAAGGTTATATAAACCATGTTTTTCTATTTCTAATTTTGGCTCCAAATTTCAAAATACTGAGATTCCTTTAATGCTTGAAACTGTTATGCTAAATACTATTTACTATTTTGGTATTTTTATCATATTTAAATAACCAGTATTTAAATTTATTGAGAAATCATCAGATGACAGATTTCACAAATAGAATTCTGAACTTCTTCACCAGATGTCATCTTAAATTATGTCATTTAATAAATTATTACTTTAGATTAATTACTTTGAAGTAATTACTAGGTATCATGAACCCATAGAAAACTGCTATCTAGCATGAGTAATGAATTGTATTAGTCACTGTGTGCAGTAAGGATGTATGACAGGTTAAACTTTTTAAAAAATTTTTATTTATTTATTTAAGTACAGTTGGTATACAATATTATATTAGTTTCAGTTGTACCATATAGTGATTCAACATTTATATATTTTACAATGCATTTGCTATACTGTCTAGAAATTAACTATCATTGTGCAAAATTATTATGCTATAATCTATATTTACCTTTACCCATCTCATTCATCCCCCACACCAACTCCTCTGGAAAACATCAGTTTGATCTCTATTTCAAGAAATCTGTTTTTTGTTTTTGTTTTGTTTTAATTGTTTGTTTATTTGTTTTTGCTTTTATTTCTGGGTTCCACATATAAGTAAAATTATATAGTATTGAGGGTTAATTTTTAGTATAAAAAGCCTCAGACTTAACCAAGTTCCAAATAGCTAGGATGAATGAAGCCCCCACCTATTGAAGTGGTCTGTGGATTTGTAATGGCAGCTGAGGACCAGAGATCCTGAGAAGAGCTTAATGGCAGTGTGACTGGCATGGAATAGTGCCAATTGTTTAGATATCCAGGCCCTTGAAAGTATATGGTTTGCTATATAATATAACAACTGTCTTGTTGGGTAAATGTTGAAAAACCTTGGTCAATATTAGGTTACAAGGTCTGTTAGTGGGAGAGCCAGAAATAAAATCCAGTCATTTTAACATTTTCACCCCAATGGTTAAAGCCCCATCTATCTATAATCTACACTAATAAAAGAGAAACATGCAAATTGATCATACCTCCATTATGCCCACAAGCCATGCCTACCAGCCAATAAGAAAAGAGCATACGAACCTAATCAAGATGGAATGGTCACAAAGCTGGAGCAAGCAGGAGGCTTGGGTTTCCCCAGCAATGGAGGAAGCTAAGCTTCCTGCCTACCCTGGCCGGCCCTGGCCTCCACTCAAAGCTACAAAGTTTCAATTATAGAAGGTACACAAATCCCAGATAGCTAATTGCTGCTGGCCCTGGCCTTCAGTCAAGGAGGTGCTAGAAAAAAAGAAAAAGAAAAGAAAAAAAGGAGGGGCTGGGAGCTTGGTTTGCCAGGGTGGTATGGCAGTTGTAGGTGATCATACTGGTGGGCGGTAGGACCTTTGGGGGTAAGCATACCAGCAGGGGGCCAGTTAGGGGTGAGCAGGCCATCAGTGGTGGTCAGTCGAAGGTGATCAGGACAGCGGTGGGTTGGGGGAGGCAGTTTGGAGTGAGTAGGCTAGCAGGGGGCAGTTGGAGGCAAGCAAGCCAGTGGGGAGGGAAGGTGAGGGCAAGCAGGCCATCAGGGGGTGCAGTTGAGAGAGAGCAGGCCAGCAGGCAGAGTGGTTAGGACAATCAGGTAGGCAAGCAGGCAGGTGAGTGGCTGGAGCCAGCAGTGTCAGATAGTGAGAGGGATGTGCAACTGTTGGTTTAGGTCCAATCCCTGTAAACCAGCAGTAGGACAACCTTTGAGGGGTCCCAAATTGGAGAGGGTGCAGGTTGGGCTGAGGAACACCCCCCCCCCATTGCATGAATTTTGTATACCAGGTCACTAGTAATCTATAATAATAAAAGCATAATATGCTAATTAGACCAGACATCCTTAAAGACAACCTTCCGGATGAAGCTGGGGCTGTGAGGGAAACCTGGGTCCCTGGTTCCAGAGGGAAGCCAATGCTGGCAGCTGAGGGAAGGAAGACCTACTTTTGCACAAATTTCCTGCATCGGGCCTCTAGCTAATATATATAATATCTATATATGATATAGATATATATCTAGCTATATATGGCTAAATGACACGCAGTGACCACCAGGGGCAAATGCTCAACACAGTAGCTGCCATGCCATTTATAGAGAAACAGCACTGAGGACCTGGCACCTACAAAGCAACACTCAGCTTCCCCCAAGTGGGACACAGGCCCTGCCACCACCCTGAAACCATACCCCACCAAATCACAGCCGATACTGCGGATATCCCATGGTGCAAAATGTGGCCCACCGTACAGCACAGCCCGGAAACAGTGGCTATGGGCGCTGAGTAATGATGTCACGTAGCAACACCCCGCTTCCTCTCCCTAGAGACTAGCCTCCTTTTTTTTCAGTCCAGGAACACGATTTGTTTTATAGCCAGGTGGAAATATTTTACATTGTAACCAAAGGTCTGTGAAGCATTTTCCCGTGCTTCATCTCATTTGATCTTCACAGAAGTCCTGGATTAGGTTAATAGGAGACTCAGTGGAATCCTATTTACTTTTCATTTGCTGGAAAACAGATATTTAGAAAGCTTAGAAACTTGACCCAACTGAAAAGAAGAAATAGTGGGACCTTGGAAATGACTTTAGTTTTCTCACTGAGCAGAACAAAGCCAAACACTGCTGCAATTAAATATTTTATTCTTTGTTCTCCCTCCTTGATCTATAATAATAATGTACTTCGTGTTGACATTTACTGCTGTGTTGCTGACAATTTCCTGAAAGAGAAGTTGGGGTGCTCACTGGGCTAGAAAAAGTTTAGATAAATCAAAAAGCAGGTCTAATTAAGCAAGTTTATCTTTATATATAAAGTTCTCACTGGCACCAATCGCACAGGTGTGTTTTGATCTGTCATTGTTGATCGTGAATTTAGTTGACACTTCAATTATAGAGAAAGGGCAAATAGTGATAGTAAAATATTTCTTCTAATTAATTTCCTTTCAATGTACACAAATTTATGAACTTGCTTAAATATTATCTTAAAATATGAATACAAGACATTAATTTTAAATACTGAGATAAAATTTACGGAAAATTAACAATTACAATTTTAAAATTCAATGGCATTCACAATGTTGTTCAACCACCATTCATATAAACTTCAAAAACACTTTTGTCACTCCAAAAGAAAATCCACAGCCATTAAGCAAATTATAGACATAACTATATTCTCAGCACCTGGTAGCAATCCAGTTGCTTCTGTCCCTAAGGAATTACCTAGTTTATATGTTTTATATAATTGGAATCATACAATATCTGACTGTTCAAGTCTAGCTTTATTTCCCTTCATATTCTTTTAAGGGAAAGACTCTGCCTATTTTTTTTCCTTTGCCTATTATTTTAAGACTCTTCTACACTGTAGCATCAGCATTCCATTCTTGTTTAAGGTTGAGTATTATTCCATTCTTTGGACATACTACTTATTGTTTGACCATGATCTCTTAATGGATATTTGAATTATTTCTAACTGTGTGCCATTGTAAATAGCTGATGTTTATTGGTAAATGTGTTTTGGTTTAAACACCTCTTTTCAATTATGTGGGTCCTATGATCGATCATTCTGTGTTTATTTGAGAAACCACAAAACAGTTTTTCACAATGACTACATTTTTCCCTTCCATCATCAATTTATGGGGTTTATACACACATCTTACTTTCTTGTGTGTGTGTCTTGTTATTGTTATTAAGCAATTTTAGTAGATATTTTTGTAGGCTTGATAATGAATCATTAAAAAAAAGGTTTTCTTTCTGCTCTTCTGACTGGATAATTTCAATAATTCTCCTGTAATTTTACTAATATGTTTTCTCCCTACTTAATCAGTAATTGATACTGCCTAGTAAAATTTTCATTTAATTTATAATTCTTAGCTCCAGAATTTCTATTTGGTACATTTTTACAATTTATATATCTTTACCAGTATTCTTACATCATTATGCTAACTTTCTTTAGTTCTTTGCTCATGTTTTTGTTAGATCCGCAGGTATAGTTTATACAGTTGACTTAGAGTCTTTATTTAGTAAGTCCAATATCTGTGCTTTCCCAAGAACATTTTCTGTATGTTTGTTTCTTCTATGAAAAGATATAAATTATCATTTCACTTGTTTTTTTGTTTTGGGTTAAAAATAGACATTTTGAATATTGTAAAATGGTAACTTTAAAAATCAGATTGCTAACACCTCATTGGGGTTTAATTCCTTTCTTGCTGTGGGTTGAGATATTTTGTTTGGTGCTTTTTAAAATAATTTTAGGACTGTATTATTTGTAATGTGTGGTCTCAGACTTCCTTATTTGTAAATGGTGGTCAGATAGTATTTTGAGATATTTCTTTAAATGCCTTAATAATAAAAAGAAAACAAACAGCCGAAACCGGTTTGGTTCAGTGAATAGAGCATCAGTCTGTGGACTCAAGGGTCCCGGGTTTGATTCCAGTCAAAGGCATGTACCTTGGTTGCAGGCACATCCCTGATAGGGAGTGTGCAGGAGGCAGCTGGTCCATGTTTCTCTCTCATCGATGTTTCTAGCTTTCTATCCCTCTCCCTTCCTCTCTGTGAAAAGCTTGCTAAACAGTAAAAGGATTATCAGGTTAGGAGATTGCTTTAAGCCACCATTATCTCAACAATCGGGTGTGTTAGCATTGGCTCTGCTAACATCCAAGGTCCATCAGCCTTCTGTGTTCCTTGGTGCACTCTCATGATAGTATCAGCAGTGAGTGACTTCCCGAAGCTGGCAATTACAACTCTGCCTTAGTCTTTGTTTCCTGTTCATACTAATGTTTAGGCAGTTAGACAAACATGAACAGACAATGTACAGAAACTCATCCAGAGCTCTAGATGCCTAGCAAAGTACAAAACTGGAAAACAAGAACCTCAACCCCAGGGTAACCTTTCCTTCCCTATCACTGGCCATGAGGTTTGGATCCCCTGACTTTTCCTCTCTAAAGGTAGCATCTAGGCCTCAGTTGTATTTCAGCTCCAGCCCCAGAAAGACAGCAAAATCAGACAAGTGATGCCTAGACCAGGTGCCCTGCCCTGGCTCCCGACAATCAATGGAGAACATGACCCTGATAGAACACACCTGAAAAGTTGATGAATATTCTATTGAGACCCTCCCCTGAGACCTCTCTAAGCCTTCCACCTGCAAGACATAAATAAATATGCTAAGGATGAAAGACCTAATATGCACTCTCTCTCAAGAGAGCATGCCCAAGCCACTCCCCCCTACTCTCTAAGGGGCCCCAGGATACCCGCAACCAGGTGAGCAGTGGGCAGTGGCAGCTGGTCTTGGGCTAAACCCCTGAAACTGTCTCCAAGGCCCCTTTTCTCTGACTTCTCAGTGGGTTCTCCTGTTACTTCTATGCCCTTCCTTGTTTCACTGTCCTAAGTATATTTTTGCTGTGGCCAATCAATTCCAATTTTGCTATATTTTGTCTCTTCATTGAAATCTTTCCTTCAAGAAGACAAGAACCAAGGTCTTATCACCTCCCCATTAATAATTAGTCTAAACATAACTTAGAGGTAAAAGCTTAGGGATTTCTCAGGTCTTTTCTGAGTATGTGTCCTGCCTTATACATCCCCATGGATTCCTAAATTCCCCAATATATGTGGGCATTTAAATACCTTAATTTCCAAAGAAAATATATCTCCAGCTTTTCCTCCTAAGCATTTTGTTTGCAAATTGTTTGTGTCAACTATAATATTTCACCTTAGACAGCAGTTGTTTGTTCACTTGACTTACAATGCTTTCAAGACATGCCTTGTTTAAAATAGCCATTTAAATCTGGGTGGAGGGGGCCAATGGAGAACATCTGTAATACTCTCAACCATAAAGATGTTGTAAAAATGTTATAGGGCCCTACCTGGTTTGGCTCAGGGGATAGAGTGTCAGCCTGTGGACTGCAAGGTCCTAGATTCGATTCTGGTCAAAGGCACGTTTGGTTACAGGCCCATCACCAGTAGGAGGTGTGCAGGAAGCAGCTGATCAGTGTTTCTAACTCTCTATCCCTCTCCCTTCCACTTTGTAAAAAAATCAATAAAATATATTTAGAAAAATAAAAATAAAAATGTTATAGGAAATTAAAGAGCCTAGGCAGGGCTGCTTTGGCTCACTGAGAAGTCGGAGGAAAGGAGGCCTGGGAGACAGGTTCAGGGTTAACACAAGAAGAGCTGCTGCTGCCATTGCTCCCCTGGTTGCATGTCTCCTGGGCACCCTCCCTGAGGAGGGAGAGTGTTCCCCAAATCAACTCTACGTACTTCATGTTTCCATGTTGTTATTCTTTGAAATAATTAGTTTTCTATCTAATACATGGCTGATCACATGTCATAATGTAGCTAGACAAGTACCAAATGACTCTGCAAATCAGCCAAATGTTAGAAGGAAATGAAATCATACATCTAGATACAATTTTATAAAATCAAGCTCCAAGAATAAATTTAGTGTTAATGAAGACCATGTATAAAGGCAATACCTAGTAGTGACATTTTTGTTAGTCTATCCATATTAATAGAGATCAGTTATTTTAAACAACAAGTATTCAACAAGAAGGAAACAAGTAGAATTTTCTTATATAAACACAAAATTTCAGCTTTTGTCATTAACTTATATTCTTTATTATTCTGTCATTGTGTGTTGATGCTAATCATTGATTTGTGCTTATTTAAATAAAATTTGTTTTTTACAGTAATTTCAGTTTCACAGAAAAAATTGAGCAGAAAGTACAAAGAGTTCCCAAATATATCACCTCCCCTCCCCAAACACACATACTGTAACACAATCTACCCTACTATCAACACTGTACCACTCTATTGCAGGATGTTGCTAGTGGGAGAGGCTGTGTGTGTTTGGGGGGACGGCAGGAGTATATGGAAACTTGATTGTGATGCAGTTATATTTATTCACAACAAGGGAACTTCTTATCCACAACAACTTCCACATGGATGCACCACTTAAAGGAAGCTTTAAATGAAATTTTAGTCCCAATTAAACATTTATTTTCTTTATGTCAAAGTAGAAAATTAACAATGCTTAGAGTTCATGTAAATTTTGTTCAAAACTGTATGACAAATATAACTTCCCTCCAAAGTAATTTTGTTATATTTTATTTTTCTATTCTCAATAAAATACTTTTTAAAGTCTGGAAAACTAATAAATGCAATCTTAATTACTCTATTAAATGCAATATTTAAAATGATGACATTTTCTTCACAAATGAATTTCCATTCATTTTTGAAGGGCTCAGAGATTTTAATCCTATAAATAGCGTACTGTATATTATACAAAATATAATGAATATTTTTTTACAAAAGAAGTAAATATAATAACAATGCTTATAGTTTGTAATTTAATTAAAATTAATGCTTCCCTTGTCTTATAGGATTTTTGTCTACAAAATATCCAGTAAGTTTTTGCTCTATGTAGAAATATCTTTCACAACAGCATTAAAAAATTAAAGTATACTTTATGTTCTTGAGATTTTATAGTTTGATATTAAGGTAATGTAAAGGCTGTTATCTACTCTCTATTATTTAATTTAGCAGACAAGGTTATTATAATTTTCTTATAAATTAAACATCAAAACTCAGTGCTTCAGATAGAAAGTTCCTCTGACTTGAATACTAACCCTTGTTTCTGTAAGAAAGCCATTCTTGCTCAATTCTTTCATTTTACTTTGACCTGAAGGGTTATTCACATTTACCTTGGGATAATGTTAACAAAAGTATATTTCATATTTAAACATTTTATTAAAACAAGCAAAATATTTGTAGGAAAATGTTCATTTTGAAGAAATGCCTATCTTTGTCAGTGTTCAGAAGTAATATTAACTATCACAATCTGACTTATTTCAGATTTGTGTTGAGATGGCCCAGGTGGGAAGTTGTGTTTTTAGGAATCACTGAATTTTAATATTAATATGATGGTTTAGAAATCATTACATAATTTTGTTAGCTTGTTTTCATGTTCATAATTTGATGATAATTATGTCATCAAAATTATATTTAAAGATTTTATTGTGGAAGTATTTAAACACTTATTAAGATTATATTAAATTTTATCAAAATTTCTAAATATCTAACCTAATAATAGAGTAATAGAGTAAAATGCAAATTAACCATAACTCCACTACACAAGCCACGCCCACCAGCCATACCCACCATGCAATCAGAACAAGTATGCAAATCAACCCAACAAAGATGGCAGTTAATTTGCATACATGGAGGGAGGGAGGCGTGAAGATTGAAGACAGCATAGAAGGAAGAGGGAGGCAAAGTGGAAAGCAAGGCAGCTGTGGCTGCTGGAGGGAAAGCACAGGCAGTGCCTGAGGGCGGGGTAGGGTGGGGCGGGGCAAGGTGTGCAACAGTGAAGGCCCAAGGCCACAGAGGAGGTGGTGGCATGCCCCACCCATCCCGTCTGCCCCACCCTGCCCGCCGCAGCAGGAGAGGTGAGGGGGAGGGGAAGGAGGGAAGCCCACAAGAAGTCTTGCAGGAATATTCTTGCAACAGGTGCCTAGTATTATATATTTTTGATATTCATCACTCTATTCAATACTCAATAAGCACCATCTGTTTTACCAGTACTTTTCTAACAATTTGGGATATAGCAATGACCCTACCCCCCCAAAATAAAAACATCCAGGAATTCAAGGAGTTTGTTTTCTAGAGTGAGGTCTTCAAAATTAGCATGTTAGATGATGAAATGTGTGAAGGACATAGATAGTCAGAGAATTAAGCAATTATGAGCAACTTTGGTGTTTGGTGGTCACTTTTGTTAGGGGGCCCAGATTATATCACATGAGAAGCATGTTATATCTGAATAAATATCTGAACAGAAGGGTGAATATGTTGTGAATATCAGGGATACATTTCTGGAGAAAAGAAACTTCAGGGTTTCTTAAGAGTCCCCAAAGTATGAACATACCTGCAATATTTGGGAACAATGTAAAAGAAGGCCAATTTTTTGCTGAAAGTGATATTATTAGGAAGCTACATCTGAGAGACAACTGGTTGAATAGAAGAAGAAAAGGAAGGCCATTGTAAATAATTTATTTCAGTATGAGTGAGATGCGGCCTAGGGCAGAATTTGAGTAGAGAAATAACATTATCTAATTAACTCAGATTGCTTGATGGGCTGAAGTTAAGCATGCAATGGGGAGACAAAGGTAAAAGTAAAAAGAAAGGTTAGGAAAATACTTCCAATAATCCTGGAAGAGATGATGGAGCTCAGCCCAGCATAGTATGGGTATAATCAATGGGGAGGGGATTAACTCATAAGAATGGGTTGAGCAATATTATAGAACCAAATATATGTGCAGAATATATATATATATATATTTTATGGCACATATGTTAAAAACTAAAATAACACATGGACCATGGACCTGTAATTAATTGCAATTTTTACTTTTTGAATTAATAAAAACTTTTTTCCCCATTGCTTTTCAGGTAAAGTGGAAGGGAGAGAGGGAGGAGGAGGGAGAGGAACATTGATGTAAGACAGACACATGGACTGGTTGCCTCCCATACTTGTCCTGAGGAGGGATCAAACCCATGACCTTTCAGTGTAAGGGACGATGCTCCAACCAATAAAGCCATGCCAGCCAGGGCATGGTTATATTTTTTAAATTACTACTGGTTTGGTTCTGTCTCTAGGCCACTGTTATCCCATACTAGTGGGCTGTAATAATTCCTATAAAATCTTATCTTTGATTAAAATTTTAAAAGGAAGGAAAATGTGTGTGCAGTTTTACTCATAATCCATATAATTCAGTTTATGCTTATGTAATTACTAAAAATCAAATAATGTTTCAGCCATTGTACTCATAAGATAGGTGTGCCTGCACCAATATCTTAGGTAGAACAAATGTCATTTATTTATTTATTTTTAATGGATAACTATTACTTTATCAAAGTATGTAACTTGCTAGGTATTGTATTTTTTTAATTATATTTTATTGATTTTTTACAGAGAGAAAGGGAGAAGGATAGAGAGCTAGAAATATCAATGAGAGAGAAATATTGACCAGCTGCCTCCTGCACACCCCCACTGGGGATGTGCCCGCAACCAATGTACATGCCCTTGACCGGAATCAAACCTGAAACCCTTCAGTCCGCAGGCCTACTCTCTTTTTACTGAGCCAAACCAGTTTCTTCAAGGTATTGTATTTTTTATATTTTTGAGAAAAGATGTTTCTTAAGATTATTTTAGGAGACAGTAATTTCCTTTATTCTCTCATTCTGTTCAGATTGCCATGTTCAGAAAGATGATTCCTGCTCTTAGTAAAATGTGTTAGGTAGCAAATTGTCAGCTTGGTACTATTATCTCTATCAGAGGCTGGTAGGTTGTTTCACATAAAATCCTCCATATTTGTTCCCGATTTTAAGACAGGCCCAAGAAACCAACCCAGCAATACTTGTTAGGCAGAAAGGAAGCACCCAATCATTCTTTTTGGTAGATTGTGGTACACAGTCCTGATGATAAGTAGGGGCAACTATTTTATAACATTTTCCCTGCTTTCTAGAGCCATGAAAGTGTCAGTTCCCTTAGAAGCATGGTTTTCACAGAGGAAACAGCTTTCTTAAAGGGCTCTCTGGAAACTTTTCCAAAGATTCTAGACATTCATCAGTTCCCCTTTCATGGTTCTCTCGAAGCATCTCCTGTAGATATGCAGGGCTTCCCAGTTTTGTTTGTTTGTTTTTTACAATTTCAACTCCTCACCACTGCTGATATTCCAGGCAGATATGGTGACTGTCGCTCTGTACTTAGACTTCCCAAAGCCCCATTTATTAGCTCCTTTTACGTTTATTTAAGTTCTGATTTCCACACTGAATTCCTCATTCTGGCAATTCTTCTATTGACCAGTACACATAATTATAGACCCCTTCTGACTGAATCAGCTGGTATGAAAGAAGTGTTTTTAACCATCTCACAGTCTGCATTATGTAAACTATAGAAGCATATGTAGAAAGTATATGTCTGTTAATCCAAATTTATTTTAAAAAGCATATAAAAAAGAAAAATAGCCATTTCACATTCTCCTTCAAGATATCACTTATACATATTTTATTGAAAGTCTTTATGTGCAAATGAAACACACAGAATTGAATGTAAATAAAGAAGAAAACACTTTTAAAACAGAAAAGCTATTTTATTGACTGGCATATCTAATACAACTATTCTTAACATTTTCTGAGTAGTAGCTATGAATGAGATGTAAAACTCACCATGAGCCTACATGGTGGATATAGTCATGTCTTGACTACAAGTGAAGATAATGAGGCTTAAAGATATTAAGTCCCAAGAGAAGGTGAAAAATATAAATCTAAACAGAATTATTCTGTACATTATACTATATTATAGACATTAAGGTAAACTAATTCACAAGAAAAAAAAACATAACTTAGAGGAAGAGACTTATTCTGTACATTTGAATCATTCTCCTATTGTTAGCTGAATAATTGAGCACCGTTATATCCTGGCTTAATATAACATGTTTAGGTTTGCAAAAATTTTCAATGTAAAAAATCACCTGTGTTACACAGAGGACATATTTATATCAGAAGTCAAGACCACTCCTGTATATCTCAGTCTCTCTGCTTAAAAAGTAGACTGAAATGATAAATCCTTCTCTGATGTATAATCTAGTTTTGGTTGAAAACAGATTTTCTTTTCCCAACAGGAAATTAAGGCATAGGAGAAAAGGAAACCCTAGTAAATTCATTCTTTTCTTCGATTTATAAACTAAATGTCATAGATTTCTCTTGAAAGTGAGCTCACTTCCCCCAGTAGCTTATCCCATTCTTGTGTGCAGAATGATGCTTAAAGTGACAAACTATAGTAACTGAAGGAACTATAAAATTCTGAATTTGCCCAAATTGTAGAATGAAATTATCACTAGCAATAAAAGAATCTGTCTCATTTTATCAAACATATAAAATCACTAATTATTGGCACTCAAATAAATTGATCTTCTGTCTTATTTATTAGTTAATTATAGATTAAATGAGACGTTGCTATTGTAAAGCATTTCTACATTTATCTTTAAGGGAGGATGATTATACTCATTCTATAAAATTATATATTTATATATACATACATAAATAAGTATAGTGGAAATAGAATTACATAATGTCCAACTTGTAAAAGAATTTTTACTGTAGAATATTAATTATGTGATGAAGTCATGTGATAGATTCACTTGATAATTAACCTACAACAAGGCTAAATAAAGGCATATGAAATATGACTTAGACAATTTCCTTTCTTCTTCAGGAAACAAAATATAGTATTAATATGAATGTGTCTATTTGTCGTTTTCCAATAGAAAAATCTGCTAATAAAATAAACCTAAATTAAATATATAGACAATGAGTATTCTTGTTTTAAAATTATGAGCAAGAAAAACCGGTTTGGCTCAGCGGATAGAACATAGGCCTGCGGACTGAAGGGTCCCAGGTTTGATTCCCTTCAAGTGCATGTACCTTGGTTGCGGGCACATCCCCAGTAGTGGGTGTGCAGGAGGCAGCTGATTGATGTTTCTCTCTCATCGATGTTTCTAACTCTCTATCTCTCTCCCTTCCTCTCTGTAAGAAAAATCAATAAAAAATATTTTTTTAAAAATTATGAGCAATGTCGCATATGCAAAAAAAGTATCTACACTAATAAAAGAGTAAGATACAAATTGACCATACCTTCACGACACACAGCAGCAAATCTGGAATGAGTATGCTAATTAAACGATCAAAGATGGTGGGTTAATTTGCATATGTAGGCTCCAGGTGGGCAGGTGTTGGGCAGGAAGCTTGCATCATCGCCATGGCAATGACACAGGCATTCTGCAGTGCTCCAGCTGTTCTGGGCCTCTGGGCAGTGTGAGAAGGCAGAAAGGTGGCTCTGGGCGGGAGCGAAGGCAGTGTTGGCAGGCAGGGGAAGGAAGGCCCATTCTTGCACAAATCTCCATGCATTGGACCTCTAGTCTTAAAATAAATTTAAAATGAAGTTACGTATTGTACTCCTGATTATTGTGACCATATATTTCATCCCACTGATATATCTGAACTGCTTTCTATTTTCTCTGATATTACACTTAAGCCTTTGAGTGATAGCTGAGTTAATCCCATGATCACGGGGAAATGAACAAGAAAAATAAGCAAATAAAAACTCATAGACACAGATAACAGTATGTTGGTTATCAGAAAAAAAGGGAAGATGCAGTAGAAAAGAATAAAGGAGTGTCAAATACATGGTGACAGAGAAGATTTGACTTTGAATAATAGGCAAAGTGCAATAGATTAATGGTATATCATAGAATTATACACTTGAAACATACAATTTTATTAACCAATGTCATTTCAATACATTTAACTTAAACATAAATAAGCCCTGGCCTGAGTGGCTCAGTTAGTTGGAGTGTTATACCCCAAAATGTGGTGGGTAATTCCAGGTAAGGGCATGTATCTAGGTTTTAGGTGCATTCTCTGCGCCATGTATATTTGGGAGTCAATGGAGTGATGTTCATCTCTCACATTAATATTTTTCTCTCTCTCCATCCCTTCCTCTCTCTAAAATCAATATAAATAAATAGATAGATAGATAGATAGATAGATAGATAAAATTAAAACTAAAAACAAAACACAACAAAAGGTTTACTGAATACTACATATAGAAAAATTATCTAATTATTCAAAAAAGTGACACAGAAGCCAAAAATAAGAAATACAATGGTATAATTATTGAAGTTTATCGAAATTTTTTTCTTTCACCTTCAAGTAAGCATACCAATTAAATATACAAGAGAGAAATAAAATCATTTTCATAATTTTTATAACTTTCTTTTATGCCAGAAGATATCAATTTTATAGACATTCAAAGAAGGTAAATGTAAGCTGCAAGGTAGGGAGGGGTCCCAGATTGTGAGAGCCCCAGACTGCAAGACAGGTGTCTGACATCCTCCAAGGGGTCCCAGACTGAGGGAGGGTACAAGCTGGGCTGAGGGCCCCAACCCCTGTGCACGAAAGTTTTGCATCCAACCTCTAGTCCCATATAATAAAAGGCTAATATACAAATTGTCCCCTTGACATGGAATTTAACTGGCAAGTCAACCAGGATTTCAACCAGAGTGTGGAGCCAGCTAGCTAAATGCCTGTGGTCTCTCCTCGGCCATCCCTGCCCAATTGGCCCCGATTGAGGCAGACTGGCCACACTCCATCTGTTCATGAATTCGTGCACTGGGCCCCTAGTTTACATATATGTACAGATTCAAAATCAAGACATGAAATAACTCATTCTTATTATCTTGACTGAATTTTGAGTGCATAATTATATAGATATAATTTACAAACAGCATATTTATATTTAAAATATCATTTCTCAGCCTACTTCAATTAAAAATAAATTTTTAATTTTTGTTAGTATTTTCCTTAACTAGCATGTATAGAATAAGATTTTTTAAAAACCACATACTAGTCTGTAGTATGACTGTGCCATTTTTAATCAACTAAACACCAAATTAATCAAGTAAAATACTTAGTGTTAACAAACTTTTGCAAAACTTACTTAGATTCTATAGCAACAAAAAGCACAATTAGGGCCCTGGCCAGTTTTGCTCAGTGAATAGAGCTTTGGCCTGTGTGCTAAAGGATCCCTGGTTTGATTCCAGTCATTGGCATATGCCTGGGTTGTGGGCTTGATCCCCAGTGTGGAGCATGTAGGAGGCAGCCAATCAATGATTCTCTTCATCTTTGATCTATCTAGTTCCCTCTCCCTCTCCCTTCCTCTCTGAAATCAATAAAAATGTATTTTCAAGAAAGAAAGAAAATACAATTAGGACTTGAAATGTTGTCTGTATGCTTCTGCAGCCTTTGATAAAAATAGAGGATTTTTTTCTTTAAGTGACTCAAGTGTCTCCCTTATAAGATCTTTTATTTTTTGGTTGGACTTTGGAGAGAACTTATATTTATTTTATTATTTATCTAACTTGATAGAAATGTAGAAGGAAAGTCTCAAAAATGATGTGTGATAAAGCAGACAATGATAATTTCAGTTGTGCTCTCAGTCTTTGAAGTGTCTTAATATACATTATGCAATTTTATCAGTCATGCGTACTAACAGGTATTGCTATCTCACTATTGATTTGATGTTTAGATTACATGGTTTTCATCCACTAAGATAGGAAGTATGTCCTGGGATCACAGAAACGACCAGCAACAAACTCACTGGCCTCTAAATATATTATTAAACTCTATGCTACACAGGGTTTTCCCAAAGAAGAAACAAACATTTGTATTAAAATAAAATTACTTTCTTGAGGAAAAGTTAAAAGGAATACATCATATAAGGTACTATAATATATTTTATATTATTTATTTTATATTTATTTTATTATATATGAAAGCCACAAAACAAAGACATTTCCATTTCTTAAATCCACCTGAGCAGAAAAAAAAACATAAAATTAAAAATCATTTTGAGTCATATTTTAAA
The DNA here is from genome assembly GCA_963924515.1 of Vespertilio murinus. Classification (NCBI taxonomy): domain Eukaryota; kingdom Metazoa; phylum Chordata; class Mammalia; order Chiroptera; family Vespertilionidae; genus Vespertilio; species Vespertilio murinus. The sequence continues at coordinate 72,018,410 of OZ004707.1, forward strand.
GAGAAATAAGTGTTTGGAGAGAATTGTAGAGTGTGTGAAAGGTTAATGCGGTAGTACACCGACAGTGATTTAAGAAAAATGGGATTTATTTAAGGAAAAGGGGTGGGGAGATTGGATATCCAAAGGGAAGGGTATTGAGCTAAGGGGACTGAACTGGAGTTTCAGCCTTACACGCAGCCCCTGGCAGGAAGCCGTGGTCCTCAGTGTGTCCGGGGCTGAGGTGGTGGGCTTGGGATGTAGATGGAGTGCCAGTGTGCTATCAGGGGTCTTTAGGACTGTTTTAAGTCCTTATAGATCTGATTCCTGGTCTTTGTCCTCCTGCGGTGGGAAGCTTCTAAATGGTCATTAAGGATTATATTCTCCTATATTTCTAACAGTCAGGGATTGGAAGATGGAAATTAACAAAAAGAATTCTGGCAAAGGTGGGAGAATCAATATTGCAATGCAAAACCTAAATGGGCTAAGATTGGCGAAGTAGTCAATAAGACAGATAAAGTGGAATGTGTAAGATTTAACCCTTTCATTCAATGCAACATCACTGGAGAGAATCATGCCTTGCAAAATAATATTGTATATTATGTTTATATATTATATTAGTCAGAGAAGATATGGATAATCATGAATTTTTGTATTTGCAAGCCGCTTCTGCTATTTGCAGAGATTGTAAAGGGTTTATTTTCCTCCTGCTTGCAAATTCTGAAATGATTTCTACATGAGCAGAAGCATCATCTCCCCCAAAACTCAGTTCTATTATTAGTTTCAATAGTTTTAAAGGACCCTTTTGTTTTCCCCTTCTTTTTAATATTTCTAAAAATGTCAACAACAAAAAAAGGTGTTTTAGCTTTTAGCTTTTCTCCATCAACACGTTGTCATTACAGCTGGTGATACCGTGAATAACTACAGAGTAAAACTGAACACAAATAGCATTTAATTATTAACATTTATTAAAATGATTTCATCAGATTTTTCTTCTTCATTATACTAGAAACTGCTTCTATTGTTCAGAAAAATATATCTCTGACAGGGTAAGCAGCTAATATCATTCAAATGTCAGTGCTCTAAAAAGCCACTTCTTTTAGCATAGGAGAAAACCCACTTTTCTAGGAAACAGAACCACTATTGCAGTGTGTGTGTGTTGGGGGGGAGTGGGGGGGGGCAAGGAGAGGTGCGGTTGCATGAGTGGATGTGTATATTTATGGTTTACCTTGGAAAATTGGTTGTCTTGCGATTTAAACCTCAGGAGGCGTTTATTTCAAGAGGAACAGTTTAGAGGTGCAGGGACCGTGTGTAGCAGGTTTCATGCATGCTCCTATGCTGCTTTGTTTCGCTGATTTTCACAATTAGCCCCAGGATTAGTTTGACTTGTAACAAAGTCCTGAACTAAAAAAGTCCCTTTTGAAATAACAATGTCTCTGTGTGTGTTTTCTTTTATTTTAAAGACCTGATTATTCCCAATTACCGCTCATTTAAGATTAATGAACAATAATTAATTATTAATTACTTGAGGAATGATTACATGCATTTGCCTTGGGCCTGACAAGCTGTCAAGGATTCCTGCCAAGGCTGCCAGGCTCACTGAGCTCCAGAGGAGAGGCGGGAGGGGGCACTGAACACTAAAAGTTAAGTGACATTTCTAAGAACTAGAGAACGAGCATGTAAAATGTCCCTACGTTTCTCTTTGTCTTTTGCATTTGAAAAAGAGCAGAATGATATAGATTTTTTCTCTGCTTACATAGTCCACATTAACTGTATAGCATGTAAGAATTATTTCCAATGGTGCCCACCAAGAAATGATTTCTAAAAGCAATAATCAGAAAAGGATCATTAAGTATTCTTATTTTAAAGTATTTTCTAGTAAAAGAAAAAAATTTTTCCATAAATAATAATAATGAATTTAAAGCTATATTTAGATACGGAAAATATCAAGTCCGCTGATGAAAATTCTGTCTGATACACAGAGCCATGACTCTATTGCATTCGTCACACTTTAAATTTTAATTTCCATATTCAAGATTTGCTCAGCTGAATTGAAAATGAGATATTATCTCATGTTCTGAGCAGGATTCCAGATTAACTAAAATATTTTTCATGGTAAAAATATGTGTATAGTTGACTATAAAAATGCACTTATTGCCAAACCGGTTTGGCTCAGTGGATAGAGCATCAGCCTGCGGACTGACAGGTCCCAGGTTCATTCCGGTCAAAGGCATGTACCTTGGTTGCGGGCAGGTCCCCAGTAGGGGGTGTGCAAGAGGCAGCTGATCAATGTTTCTTTCATTGATGTTTCTAACTTTCTATCCCTCTTCATCTCTGTAAAAAATCAATAAAATATATATTTTTAAATGCACTTATTTAAACTATATGATATATTGTTTTAAGGAAATCTTTGTAGATCACAGCAAAATATTGCAGTTTACCCTTGTTCACAACTCTTTAGAATGAGAGATGTTTTATTATGAGATGCAAATTTTTACTAAAAGTATTTCATGAATCAATAATTCTTGGATAAGTTTATTTATTCCTGTGTCCATTAAATTTACCATATGGTTAGCATACTAACTATTATTCTTAAAGAGGAAAACAGATTAACACAAACTTTGCGACATGAGAAATGTAACAATAAATATTTTAACATATTATAAGTATTACTACAGGCCTAGTTCACAAAATTCATGCACTGGGGGGGAGGGGTGTCCCTCAGCACAGCCTGCACCCTCTCCAATCTGGGACCCCTTGAAAGATGTCCGACTGCCCGTTTAGGCTGGATCCTGGTAGGAATGGGGCTAAATGGGCAGTCGGATATTCCTCTCACAATCCAGGACTGCTGGCTGCCAACTGTTCGTCTGCCTGCCAGCCTGATCAACTCCTAACCATTCCCTTGCCAGCCTGATTGTATTATATTATAAGGTTAATTATATTTTGAAACTAAGTTTGGAAGATTTAAAAATCATAGCCTTCTCATAAATATTTATTTATTTTCATACTCATTTTTATGCATGTATGTTTGTAGATATGTAGATAGTTTGCTGTTAGTATGTGTTAGTAAAAAGTTCTGATTACCTCAATGAGATATCACCTCATACCCCCTAGGGTAGTTACTATTTTTTAAAAATAGGAAAAAACAAGTGGCAATGAGGATGTGGAGAAAATGGAACCTTTATACACTTTGTTGAGAATGTAATTGTGTGACTGCTATGGAAAACAATATGTTGGTTATTCAAGAACTTAAAAATAAAATTACTACAAGGTCTTGCAATTTCACTTCTAGGCGTATACCGAAAATATTGAAAGCAGGGTCTTCAATAAATATTTGTACATGCATGATCATAGCAGCAATATTTACTATAGCCAAAAGTCCAAAGCAAGCCAGAATGAATGAATAAACACAATATACTTCATAGGCAAAATGAAATAAGTCATTCACCAAAAGATAAGTGCTGTATAATCCCACTTATTTGAGGAACCTGGAGTAATAATAGAGACAGAAAGTAGAATGCCAGTTGCTAAGGATTGTGGATAGTTGGTAATGGGGAGCTGTTACTTGGTAGTATAGAGTTTCAGGTTAGCAAAATGAAAAAGCTTCTGGAAATCTGTTGCCAATTTTATGAATATACTTAATATTGCTGAACAGTCATGATGGTATATTTTAACAAAATTAAAAAAAATAGTAATTATTTACCTTTGTATAATTTGCCCAAATAGAAGTTTCTTTTCTTATTATATTTTATTTCAAAATCCTATTGACTTTAAGTTGATATTTATCATGTTTTTAAATTACTTTTTAAAAATTCTGAACACATGTTTCAAGTCTGTAGGAGCTGATGTTACTTTTAATGAGACTACTCAACCAAACCATTCACCTGTGCTCCACCTCAATCTTATCCTATGTTTCTTTTGAAATATCCTTTTCTTTTTGCTTTATCTGATATTCATAAAAATAAAACTGCAGAGGCGTTTTATACACCAAATGTAATATTGTTCTCACAAATTACCACAGGACAAAAGCTTATTGTTTCAACCTATAAACCCTGGCTTTGCCCTGAGAAGCAGGAGGAAAATTAGTGAGATTTCTGTGTAATTCCTAACTCTTTTTAACCATACTGTCTATTTAACCCATAATGGGGAAAAAATTTTATCAAAAAAATCGAGAAACTGCCAAAACCGGTTTGGCTCAGTGGATAGAGCATCGGCATGCAGACTGAGAGGTCCCAGGTTCGATTCTGGTCAAGGGCATGTATCTTGGTTTCAATTCTGTTCAAGGGCATGTACCTACTGGGGATGTGCAAGAGGCAGTTGATAGATGATTCTCTTTAATCGATGTTTTTACTCTCTATCCCTCTCTCTTCCTCTCTGTAAAAACTCAATAAAATATATATATTTTAAATTCCAGAAACTGATTATATAAGATAAATCTGTTTTATACAAAAAATTAAAAATGAAACTTCCATTTGACCCAGCAGTCCCACATCTGGGGATATAACATGAAAAACCCAAAACTAGAATCAGAAAGAATACTTAGTAAATGCACCCCTCTGTTCATAGTAACATTATTTATAATAGTTAAGATTTGGAAACAGCCCAAGAGCCCTTCAGTAGATGAATAGATAAAAAAATTCTGTAGGACATTTACACAATGGAATACTATGTGGCTGTAAATAAGAGGGGTCTCTTACCTTTTGGGACAGCATGGATGGACCTGAAAAATATTGCTGCTATGATCATGCATGTGCAAATATTTATTTAAGACTCTGCATTCAATATTTTTGGTATATGTCTAGAAGTGATATTGCAAGACCATGTAGTAAAATAAGACAATCAGAGAAAGACAAATGTAACATGATCTCATTTATTTGTGGAACCTAATGAGCAGAATGAATTGATCAACAAAATAAGAGCTGAAGCATGGGGGAATTGAAGAGACTGACATACCTTGATGTGGAGTTGGGGGAAGAGAAGAAAAAACCCAAATAACTTATATACTTATAAGTCTAGTCCATATACATGGGCAATCGAGTAGTGAAGACATGGGATGGGTAGAGGCTGGGAGGAAAAGAGGAGATATCTATAATACCATCAACAATAGAAAGTTCACTTAAGAAACACTGTAGAAACTCACACAGAAAACCTATATGTTCATTTTGACCAATGTCACCCCAATAAATGTAATTTAAAAAGGAAAAAAGCCCTAGCTGATTTGGATCGATGGATAGAGTGTCAGCCTGTGTACTGAAAGGTTCCAGGTTTAATTCTGGCCAAGGGCACATGCCTGGGTTGCAGGATAGATCCCCAACAGGGGGCGTGCAGGAGGCAGCCAATCAATGATTCTCTTATCATGGATGTTTCTATCTCATTCTCCCTTCCCCTTCCTGTATGAAATCAATAAAATATTTTTAAAAGAAAAAAAATCTTGAAAGAAACATAGAGCCATGTGAGAGTAAGAGCCTAATTTAGATGAGAACCAATTAATAAACACAGTGGCTAGATCACGTTGACAATCTTCCAGCTAATATCCTATAGTACTTTCCTACTAGATCTATGCACTTAAACCATCACCCCCTTTCTTTCAGTACAGGTGAGCTCAGTCTTTCTCCTCTATCACAATAGCTTGCTGTTTTTCCTGACTTCTTGTCTAGGGATTGAGCAGATAGGGTTTTTTTGTTTGTTTGTTTGTTTGTTTTTCACTCCTCAAGGAGAACTGCAGAGAAAAAATCCTCTGGTTCCCAGATGAGGATTGTGTTTAGAAATGACTTTTTTTCCTCCTCTTTTGCAATAGTTTTAAGCAAAGCTATCTTTCCTGTTAAATCTGTCTAGTACTATTTGTTTTTCTTGACATATGTAACTTTTATCAGTTGGTATTAGAGCTCTTGCAACTTGTACAAAAAACAATGTACTCTAATTATTGACATTTCTGGGAGTGATTAACTGTACTCTGTTTTTGACCAGAGACTGTCATGTGTTCTATAAGCACCCACGAAACTGTAGCAAAACTAAGTTGTTAGCTTGCAAATTGGAAAAATAATATTGGACTCTTCACAGTTCTTGAAATGATAGCAATCATATTTCAACATTTCTTTCCAGACTGACTATAACTCCTAGTTCTTCATATTCAATTTTAATAAGCCCTGCCATTCTGCTGGTTCTCTCATTAAGTTAAATGTGACGTTGACACATGCTCATTATCTATTTGTGTGACAGTGAGGATTTCAACAATTTGAGTTGAAATCCACCTATCATTTCAAAGACCTAGTTCAAATAATGGGACATTTTTTTTTGAAAAAAAAGTGTATAGCTGTTTAGTTGCCACAGCATGTGGTGAAAATTTAGTTCCACAATTCTTTCAGCCTATTCATTTGCAGTAGGCAAATTGGTATAAAATGTTTCACCATGCCTCAACTGTCTGCAAGTAGTGATCTCCTACTGCTTTCATTAAGCATTGCAGGCACACAGTTATTCCTTTTATACCAAGTGATCTACTCTATTTTCACTTATTGAAACATTTTGCCCGAAGTCTCTTTGTGTGTGTGTGTTCCATAATGAAGCATGAGAGTTACTGAGTGTCTACTCTGTATTGAGCTACTCATTTGAGGATACAGTAATTATTAAGAAAAGCTTCTGTTAATGGAATTTAAAAATATGTAGATGTTTACATCCTTAAGGAGTCAATAAATTTACTTAAAAGAGTAAATGATGAACAAAATAATTCCAACATCTTTCCTTAACACAGTATAGCTCATCTGGCAGGGTTTATAGGTGGTGACATTACCACAGAAAGTAACATATTTAGGATAGAAACATAAATTATTGTTTTGTTCAAAAGACATAAAAATGATACCAGTTCTGTATAATCTCTTCCAGAAAATAGAAATAGAGAAAATAATTCATAAAATTCTTTGCGTCCAATATTAGCTATCCTAAGATCAAAACCAGATAAAGGTATTATAAGAAACAAATCTACAAACCAGTATCTCTTATGACCACAGATGCAAAAACAAACAAAAACTTACCTCAACAAATATAAGGGACCAATTTCAACAATGCTTAAACTAAATTATATAGCATGTCAAGGTGGGATTTATTTCAAGCATACTAATCTGGTTACATATTGAAGAAAAGAAGCATCAGTGTGATCCTCCACATCAACAGGATAAAGAAAATAATTGTTCACATTTATTTAGATAAAGGCATTGACAAAATGCATCATTTATTAGGATAAAAATGCTTAGCAACATAGTAATACAGGAGAACTTTCTCACCATGATAAAGAACATCTTCAGAAATTCTACAGCTAATCAAGTTAAAGGTGAGAAACTGAACACTTCCCCTTAATATCATGAAAAACACATGATTGTCCTCTCTTACCAATCCCTTTCAAATGTGTAATGGAAATCCTAGGTAGCACAATAAGACAAGAAACATATAAAATATATATTCAGATAGTAAAGTAATAAAATAATACTGTCTTGGTTTGTAAATTGTATAACTGCCCATGTAGTGTGTTCCAAAGAATCATCATAAAAAGACCTAATGCAAACAAAAGTTTATAGCAAAGATATACATTATTTTATAAAGTTGATTGTTTTGTTATACATCAGTGATGAACAATTAGAATTTTAAAGAAAAATATTTATAACATTATCAGAAATTAAATACTTATGTATAATTATAGTGAACTAGAGGACCAGTGCATGAAATTTGTGCATGGGGGGGGGTGTCCTTCAGCCCAGCCTGCAGCCTCTCCAACATGAGACCCCTTGAGGGATGTCCAACTGCCTCTCATAATCCAGGACTGCTGCTTCCCAACTGCTCTCCTGCCTGCCTTCCTGATTGCCCCTAACCACTTCTGTATGCCAGCCTGATTACCCCTAACCACTCCTCTGAGAGCCTGATTGATGCCTAACTGCTCCCTTACAAGCCTGATTGCTCCTAACTGCCCTTCCTTGCAGTTTTGGTCCCTCCCAACTGCCCTGCTGGCCATATTGTAGTGTCCATCTTGTGCCCACATGGGGGCAGCCATCTTTGATTATATGAGGGCAGCTATTTTGTGAGTTGTAGTGACAGTCAATTTGCATATGACTATTTTATTAGATATGATAGAGGTCAGGTACTCAGGTGGGGACCAGCTGGTGTGCCTTGAAGAGTGTCCAGGATCAGGGTGGGGATTCCCTTGGGGCTTGGACAGCCTTGGCAAGGGGACTGTGGTGGTTTACAGGCCAGCCATACACCCTGATATCTCAAGATGGTATCTGGGATTTATTTATCTTCTATAAGTTAAACTTTGTAGCCTTAAGCAGAAGCCAAGGCAGGCCAGGAACCTTGTCTTTCACCATCACTGGGGGCAACGAAAGCCTCCTGCTCTCTCCAGCTCCATGGCTGCAGCCATTTTTGTTGGGATTTATTTATCTTCTATAATTGAAACTTTGTAGCCTTGAGTGGAGGCCAGGGCTGGCCAGAGCAGGCAGAAAGTTTTGCTTCCTCTATTGCTGGGAAAGCCCAAGCCTCCTTCTCGCTTCGTGGCACCAGGCATCTTGGTTAGGTTAATTTGAACACTCACTCCTGATTGGCTGATGGGCATGGCTTGTTGGCATAGAAGAAGCATGGTCAATTTTCATGTTTCTCTTTTATTAATGCAGATTATATACAAGGTATAATAACGATGGAATATCTAAAAAATCTTTAAATGCAATAATTAAGAAACAACCTATTAAAAATGGGCCATAGAGCTGTGCAGACACCTGTCAAATAAAATCTTTATATATAAAGCCTAAGTGACCATTACAACTGGAAGATTAGATGACCAGACAAAAGCTATGACACTTACTACCAGGGGCAGACAGTGGAACTGCCTCCTAGTGGTCAGTGGCTCCCACAGCCAATCTCCTGTGGCTGGTGAATCTCCTGTAGTAGCTTCCCCCAGCTTGCTGGCCTCAATAGAACTCAACTGGAACTGAGCAAGATGGTCCCAATTGGCCCCAATCACTGCCAGTCCGAGGGACCCCACCCATGCACAAATTCATGTACTGGGCCTCTAGTGTACAGATAAAAAAGCAAAAGTGACTTTTATTACTGAAAAGATGCTCAACATTGTTCATTACTGGATAACTGCAAATTTTTCAGCAATAAATAATACCACACAACTATTACAATAGCTTTTTTTAATCAAATGACAATACCAGTTGTTTGTGAGGATGTGGAGTAATACAAATTATCATCCATTCTTGGTGGAAATATTGTAAAACTATTTAATTTAAAATAAAATTTGGAAATTTCTTATAAAGTAAGTAAAACTTGTCTTATTACACAACACAGCATTGTGCTTCTAGTAATTTACACAATTGATTTCAAAACTTGCATTCACATAGAATATTCACAGGGATGCTTAAAGCAAGGTGCTTTTTGTTGCTGTTGTTGTTCATATATATATATATATATATATATATATATATATATATAAACTGAAATCAGAAAAAATATCCTCAGTAGCTGAATAAATAAACTGGTACATGCATATAATATTTAAAGTGATAAAAATAAGCTTTCAATTCATGAAAAAATGTGGAGAAATCTAGAAGCATATTGCTAAGTAAAAGAAGTAGTCTGAAAAGTGTATATACTATATAACTCCAATTACATTATATTTTGAAAAAAAATAAAAAATTAGAGAAATGGACCATAAGTTTCCCAAGATGTGGAAGTAGGGTATCCCCCAAAGAGAAGTTGGAATGAGTAAGTGAAGTACCGGAAATATTTAGCATGATGAAAATATTATATATGACAATGTAATAGTGGATACATGATATTATGTATTTTGTGAAATCAATACCACATTACAGTAAAAAGAACAGCATAATGTATGCCAGTTTAAAAAGAAAATCATTTAGAAGAGAAGGGAATTTCAGGAAGAACTAATTGTAATGAGAGAATTTAACTGAATTTTAAATGTATGAAGCTACAACAGTAGGGGCAATACAGAAAAGGTGCTCATCTAATTTGGAAAACAAGTGAATACTATAAGATTGAAGGCAAAAGAAAATGCATGTACGTATTGTAAACAAGTTAATAAAGTTGCTCCATTTGTTGGGTGTGTGTTAACAATTCTGATGCTGCTAACCATGCATGTGGGAATTGAACAATTAAATAAATGCCAGATGTTGAGAATATCTTTTCTCACTTTTGAAGTGAGGACTCAGATCCTAAGGGAAAGAGGCTAGAATGATCTTTTTTGTGTGTGTATGTGTGTGTGTGTGTGTTAGGAGTGAAAACATTAATAAAATAAAACTTTATTAATATAGTCATAGATGGTTGTATACAGAAGTGCTCATGTATATTTATTTATATAAAAGTTAGAATTAATATATTTATTTGTCAGTTAGATAAGATGGCCTTAATGAGAATACCTTAGAAATGTGCATACCTAGAGTCCAGATGTTGACTTCTAACACCATCCTTTAATAAAAGAGTAATATGCAAATTGACCATCACTCCAACACACAAGATGGCCACATCCATGTTGTCAAAGATGGATGCCCCATGTGGACACAAGATGACCACCACAAAGTGGCTGGCAGGGGAGGATGACCAGGTCTGAAGGGGCAGGGAGTTGTGGGCAATCAAGCCAGCAGGGAGGGCAGGTGGAGGCAACCAGGTCTGCAGGGGAGGGCAGTTGGGGGCAACCAGGCCTTCAGGGGAGAGCAGTTTGGGGGGACCAGACCTGCAGAGTAAGGCAGTTGAGAGGGACCAGGCATGCAGGGGAGGCAGATAGGGGTGACCAGGCCTGCAGGGGAGGGAAGTTAGGGGCAAACAGGCTGGCAGGGGAGCAATTAGTTACCAATCAGGCTTGCAGGGGAGTAGTTAAGGGGTGCTCAAGCTGTCAGGCAGAAGCGATTAGGGGCAATCAGGACGGCAGGCAGGCAAGCAGATGGGAGTCAGCAGTCCTGGATTGTAATAAGGATGTCTGACTGCTTGATTTAGCCTGATCCCTTTAGGGCAGTTGGACATCTCTAGAGGTCCCAGATTGGAGACGGTGCAGGCTGTGCTGAGGGACACCCCCCAGTTCCGTGCACAAATTTCGTGCACCAGGCCTTTAGTATGCACACACACACACACAGACACACACACATACACACACACCCACACACACACACACACACACACACACACTAGTGGTCATATGCACAAATTTGTGCACATTGAAAGGAAATTAATTAGAAGAAATATTTTAATATCACTATTTTCCCTTTCTCTATAATAGAAGTGTCAACCAAATTCATGATTGACAATGACAGATGAAAACACAACGAGAGCTTCATGTGTATCGCGCATGAGTGAGTCAACTTAGTCTTTTATATAGAGAGAATAAACTTCATTAATTAGACCTGATTTCTGATGTACCTAAACTTTTTCCAGCCCAGTGATGCACCCCAACTTCTCTTTCAGATAATTGTCAGAAACACAGCAGTGAATATTGACACAAAGATATTATTATAGTAGATCACACAGGGAGAACAAAGGGTAAAATATTTAACTGCAGCAATGTTTGAATATATTCTGCGCAGTGAAAAAACCTGAAGTCACTTTCAAGGTCCACCATTTCTTACTTCTTTTCAGTCTGGTCAAGTTTCCAAATGTTCTAAATCTCCATTTTCTAGCTAATGAAAATAAAATAGGATTCCACCGAGTCTTCTGGCTACCTACTCCAGGGTTTCTGTAAAGATCAAATGAGATGAGGCATGGGAAAACACTTCACAAAAATTTGGTTAAAGTGTAAAATGTTTGCACCTGGCTATAAAGCAAGTCATGTTCCTGGGCTGAAGAAAGTGCAAGGAGGCTTGTGGTCACTAGAGTTAGGAAGCTGGGCATTGCTACATGACATCATCACCTCAATGAACACTTAGCATATTAGACTTTTATATATGTAGATATTCATAAAAATTCAATCAAATCATTATAATTTTAGAGAGCAGTGCCTGTGAATAATGTTCTGCAATAAATTGTTGAATATTTAAAATGCACTTTAGATAGGAAAAGGTGAACAACATATTGTTATAAACTTTACAACCAATTATTCAATATTCTTTTCATATAATACAGTAAGGTTAACATATGACAAATATTTTTTTAAATAAAAACAGGACCTTATTCTAGTTAAACTGATAAATAAAACTGTAACTTATTTTAAAGTTTACTTAACTTTTTCACATACATTATCAGAGTGGATTTTTATATTTCTAATAGAGATGTATAGTAGTTACAATTTTTCCCATTTTAAATATAAAAAAATACTGTTCAAAGGTTAAATACTTTGTCTAATGAAATATAACAGAATCTAGAGTTTTATGTACATATTTTGAAATAGTATCTCTATATAAATAAATATATGCAGTATATTTTTTTTATTTAGCAGGTAAACCAATTGGAAACAATTCTCCAGGGATCTCACATTTCTAAAAATCTTGTGAACAGAAATACTAACAAGTTTTGTTCTAGACCACCTTTTTCTAAAATATTTGTATAGCAATTAATCCTTTAAGAGAAAAGAATTGAATTGGAGCAGGGCATAGACTAGTTTACTGGACAATATAATATCTCCCTCTGGAGCAAAAATTGAGTATGTTTGTTTGAAGGCCATTATAAGGTTGGGGTTTATTAAGCTCAGAGTTTCTGCATAGCATCCAACTAGGCTGGCATCTGCATGACTTTCATGGGACTTGAAAGACATGGTTAACCAATGTGAGTAACTAAGTCAAAAGACATTTGTCTCTGTTTCAGGAGCTATGTGTCTCCTGTCAGCATTCGTGCAACTATGGAACGCCCTTCAGCTGTTGATAGAGTTATGTCATTGTGTGAATTCACTGTCTTAAGAATCTAATTTTTGAAAATGGTACTTTTTTGACTGATTAATGATGCACTATTTCTTCTTTCCTTCTTTCTATCCTTCCCTCCCTCAATCTCTCTCTCCATCTCTCCCTCCCTTCTTTGTTTGTTATTTGGCGAAGGCATCTAAATAAGCATTGTCAACTGAAGTTTACTATCTTAACTTCTAGAGAAAAAAAAGGTCAAGAAAGATTATCAAATAACAGTTAAAACAACAACAAATGTAATTAGGTTTCTGTGGGAGAGATAGGCATGCACAACTTTGCCTTATCTTTATTTGTAATTATCCACTGGCAGAAACTCCAGTAAAATGGTAAGAAAACATTGTCTTGTGTATGCCAACATTATTTCTCACTTTGGTATTTTCTGAATATTATTACTTCAAGAATTTTCAATCAATTAAAAATGTTATTTGAAATAAATGTCAGATTTGTGTTCAGCTTACTGATACAGTAATGATTTTAATGAACTAATTAGCCTGTGACCATTTAAAATTATGTTAGGTAATTGTGGTAATCATTTTAACAAGGCATTTAACTTTAGTTTCATTTTCCCCACAGACAATGATCTTGAGCACTAATATGAATTAGACATGTCCATGAATAGCCTATATTACTACATTTTAATATACAAATTATTGCTTTTAAAATTTTTATGGGTATTGAAACTGACAGAAAGATTATTTTTCTTAACAATATGGAAAATACTGACAAAATCCTTCAGAAATGAACATAGATGTTAGTACTTAGGAAATAAAGTTTCTGTGAATTTAAAGTCGTAAGGACAGATGTCATAGAAATATGACAGGTATAACATACCTAGAATTTTTTGATAATATATTGAAAAAATTTTGGGTGGATGGTTGGGTGGGAAGCTATCAACCAAAGAACTTGTATGCATACATCCATAATGCATGGACCCAGACAATAGGGTGGAGAAGGCCTGGGGCAGGAGACTGGGGTAGCTAGAAAGGGTTAATGGGGTGGAGGGAAGAGGATTTATGTATGTAGTACTTTCAACAATAAAGATTTAATTTTTAAAAGAGATAAAAACAATTTCTTGTGTATTATTTAATATTTATAAAATATTTTATTATATTGAATATTTTAAAATTTACAGTGCTATTTTAAACAATCTAATTTTAAAATTAAGAAACATGGGACTCCTCTAGTAAATAATTACAAGAAACAATTAATTGTGTTATTAAATTTTAGTATGGTTTTCATATATTTTATTCATTATGTCTATTAAAAGATTGTTACTTTACAACAAAATTGAAGCTTCAAATGATCCCCCAAACCATCAACTAAAAATGAGTGGTTCCACTCAGCAGTCTTGAAGTTACCTTCATATTTCTTGGAGAGCTGAAGGCAATCAATATTTGTTTACTAAAGACTTTTTAAAATAAACAAGCGGCAGGGGAAAATATATGAAAAAATATGTTTTAAATGTATAGCAAATTATTTAATGTTTTAAAAGAAATTAAGTGATGTAAATTAAAAAACAAAATTAAAATGAAACTCCCAATTTTTAATTAAAAGCAAAATATAATCATAAATAAATAAAATGCTTCACTTACATTTTTATTAAAGAATGAGGAACCCAGGATTGTCAGGAGAGATATTCCTGGTCCATTACTTCATTCCCATATCTAATCTATTAGTAAAGTCTGTCCAATATTTCACCTGTGCATAGATTTTCCCCCATCGTCACCACAGTCCTGTATCAACCTCCACTGTCTCTTAATTCAACTTCTAAATTCCATCCATGGTTCACCTCACTTCATATACAGTGAAGCACTTCTCAGGTATACTAATTTATAGGATATAAGTCCCACACTCTTCTCCCTCTTTAAAACTCTCCAATGACTTCACAACCCATTTCAAATAAATTCAGATATCTTACTACAGTCTGCAAAGCCCAATGATATCTGGCTCTCATTAATCTGTTCATTTTTATATTGGTCATGCTTTACTTTTCACATCATTCCCTATAAATATTAGGTTTTTTAATTCTTAATTTAACAAATGCATTGCCACTATCCCCCCAACATAACTGTCATTTCTTAAAGAGATATTCCTGACTCTGACAATAATACATAAGATTATTTCTCCTAATCTCTATCAGAAAATTTTCTCAATATAAATTATTTAAGATACATAATTGCATCCTTTTAATATAAGATATTCTCTGAAAATAATAGAAGAGTGTAATAAATACTATGCTTGCTACCACAAGCTTTGTCAAAGTTGCCAATTATGGCATAATTTCTTGAGGTACTATATTCCTTTTTAAAATGTTTTATTGAAATCTACACACAGAAATAAATCATAATATAACAATAATTATTATTGTTGCTTTTCTACTGCTGTGCACATTACCATATATTAGTAGCTTTAAAAAAAAGTTGTTACAGTTCTGGAGATCAGACATCTAAAATCAAGGCAGTGTCAAAACTGCATTTCTTCAGGGGAGAATCCACTTCCTGCCTTTTAAGCTTTTAGTCGTTATCTGAATTTGGAACCTTCCTTACATCTCTCCTATCCTTGCTTCTGGGATCTCTCTCTCTCTTTCTCTCTCTCTCTCTCTCTCTCTCTCTCTCTCTCTCTCTCATCCTCACCTGAGTATATATTTATTGATTTTAGTGAGAAAGGAATGGAGAGAGGAGGGGAGAGAGAGAAAGAGAGAGTTGTGAGGGAGAAGCATCTGTTGCTTGCCTTTCCTATACCCCCCGACCAGTGATCAAACCCACAACTTAGGTGTGGCAACCACACCAGAGTCTCTGGCTAGTCAAGGCCAATGGGAGCACAGAGGCCTTGTTGTCAAAACACCAGAATGGCCAAGGCCACCCTGAGCATGAAGCTCGGGTGCCCAAGGCCAAATACCAGAAACAGCTGCAGGACCACCGTGATCTCATGGTATGCTGTGCCCTTCTGAAACCCAAATGATTGATGTCACTATTTGGCAGGAAGTTTCTTTGTCTCTGGAGTAATATTCAGGTTACTGACCAGGAGTCTGCTAGAAAATGCGAGGCTAGAAAGCTCAGAGAGAGAGAGAGAGAGGCAGTAGGCACTGAGAAGGTAGCTCATATGTGTGCAGCAGAGAGGAGAGCTTAGGCAGAGAGCTAAGAGCTGGTCCTGCTATGATGTAAGGCTAAGAGCTCATAGAGGGCTCAGATATAGCTACTCTGTTAGCTAACCAGTGTGCTGGGCAGGGGAGACGGGAGAAGATGCTGAGCCAGAGGGTTTCGGTGCTGTTACGCTGTGAGATGGTGAGTCTAGAAGATGGCAGCATGCAGCTGCTCAGGTAGCAGTTGTGGGCACAGAGCCTCATGCTGCTTGGTGGGAAAGATGTACATGTTAACCACCCAGTGTATGGCTGCTGCTTGTATGGACTTTGTTATGAAGGATTGTTTTGTCTGATGGCTCTATGGCCACTGGCTTCGGCAATAAAGACTCATACACCCACAACTTCTCATGGCTTCTGTAAGACCCGGTGTCCTAGGAGGTCCAGACCCAGGCAGGGAGGCTCAGATCCAACACCTGTAACTAGTGAGCAGAGGTTAAAGGAGGAACTTGGACTAAGTTCCCAGCAGTTTGCACAGTGGGAGGGTTCCAGAAGTAGCTGCCCTGGTGTAGTCGGGTAGAAGGATTTAGGAGGATATATGGACTCAGAGCAGCAGTGCTCCTGCTGTCTCTGACACTAGGTATGTGTCCTGACTGGGAGTCAAACCCACAGTCCTTTTGCTGTACTGGACGGTGCTTCAAACAGCCAAGCCACCTGGCCAGCCATGGTCTCATTTCTTACTACTCATTTTAATCTTCTTTCTTCCTACTTATAAACACACCTATGATTATACTGGATTCACCTGGAAAAATCCAGGAAAATATCAATATATTTAAATAAGTTGTGCCTTGAAAGTTGATTTTGACATATAAGATAACATTTAAAAGTTTTTGGAATTAGAATATGGTCATCATTTTTTACCATTATTCCACACTTTATAAACATTTGAACAATTTTTTTTTTACCTACAGTAGCCAAAATATGGAAATAACTGAAGTGCACATCAATGGATCAAGAAGATGTGGTGTATATTACAAAGGAATATTATTCAGCCATGAGAAAGAAGGACATTCTGTAATCTGTGACAACATGGATAGGTAGAACTTGCTAAAATCATTCTGTGGGCCAGAGAAGAGGGCTAAATACTGTATATTATTAGCACTTACATGTAGAATTTTTTTAAAGTCAAACTTATAGAAACAGAGATTAGAAAATTGGTTGCCAAGTATGGAGGGTTGTAGGGCGAGGTTGGTTA
The DNA here is from genome assembly GCA_963924515.1 of Vespertilio murinus. Classification (NCBI taxonomy): domain Eukaryota; kingdom Metazoa; phylum Chordata; class Mammalia; order Chiroptera; family Vespertilionidae; genus Vespertilio; species Vespertilio murinus. The sequence goes on from OZ004707.1 coordinate 72,035,601, forward strand.
ATTGTGGGAATATATAGCCATTAAATATATGTTCTGATGATCTAATGTAAAACATGGCATCACCTAAAATGTGTTATCAATACATAATACTATGCTATATAATTGATTTTAAATACAATGTCTAAGCATCCTATATAATAAAGAGATAATATGCAAATTGACCATCACTCCTACACACAAGATGGCCATCCCCATGTGGACACAAGATAGCCACCACAAGATGGCCTCAGGGGAGGACAATTGGGAGGGCAGTTGGGGGGGGGGACCCAGGCCTTCAGGGGATGGCAGTTGGGGGGGACCAGCCCTGCAAGAGAGGACAGTTGAGGGAACCAGGCCTGAAGGGAAGGGCATTTAGAGGAAATTGGGCTGGCAGGTGAGGACAGTTGGGGGCAACCAGGCCTGCAGGGAAGGACAGTTAGGGGTGATCAGGCTGGCAGGGGAGCAGTTAGGTGTCAATCAGGCTGACAGGGGAATTGTTAGAGGGTGATCAGGATGGCAGGCAGAAGTAGTTAGGGGAATTTAGATAGGCAGGCAGGCGAGCATTTGGGAGCCAGCAGTCTTGGATTATGAGATGGATGTCCGACTGCCCATTTAGGCCCAATGCCACTGAAGGCTCCCAGAATGGAGAGGGTTCAGGCTTGGCATAGGGACACACAACCCCATCCTCATGCACAAATTTTGTGCACTGGGCCTCTATTATTATTCTATAAACTATTGTAGCACTTGGAAATGTTTCTATCTACTATTAATGGTTTAATATTTTCTTTTAATATCCAGATATGTCCCAGTATTATTGTCATTGTGGCCTATACTTACATATTTACTTTTGCAGGAAGATGAGATTTAGTATTTTTTTGTCAATTTCCTAGGTTTGTGAATGAGTATGTATAACGAACAAGTACACGATATATATTTTGATTTACCCAAATCTTTCACCTTGGTTAGAAAATTTATTTTTATCATTATCTTAATTTAATTCTTGAATATTATTTTTAACTTTAAACCAAAATATTTTAGTTTGTCTCCTGGTACTATAAATGATATATTAACTTCTAATCTATTTTTACATGTTTAGTGCAATGCTTTATTTAATAAAAACTTATTTTATTATGCTGATTTTTAAGTGTTTCTTTTTTAAAACAATTGAGCTGAATTATACAGATAATGAGTTTATCTTAAATGTAAAATAACATCAATGACTTCTGTCAAATGCCTCCACCTGCAGTCCATCATGTGAATGTCCCTACTGTCCTAGAAAGTCTGGTTTGCTCTCACCTAGTCTTTATATACCCCAGAGCCATTTTATAATCCTTTCTTCCTACTATATAGAAACATAGTCAACTTTCCTATATGAAATTTATAGCTATTGGTCTTACTAAACTTACTTTGGAGTTTTCAATGTGTTTATAGATTCTACTGGATGTTCTATGGCTGTAACTTTCATTATATGTGAATGAAGCAATTCAATTTATTTTTTTGCAATTCTAATACTATGTATTCTTTAAATAATCCATTGGTTAAGACCTTCAACAAAATAGAAGTGTTAAGATTGGACACTCCCCATCTTAAGTAAAAATAACCATCATAAAATTTTATGTTAACTCTTTGGATTTTCAAATATATCCTTTCTAAGATTTATTAATTTTTCTGTTTTATTCCTAGTTTCCTGGACATTCTTTTCTAAATAGTCATAGATAAGGTAATCCTTATCTATAGAATGACATTCTCTTATTAAAAGGTAAAACAGTGGAAATAACTGGTATCTCTGGAAACTCTAACCACTATTATTCACATCCTATTAGCCAGAAGTAAGTCACATAACTAAACTTAATATCTATGGGTTAGGAAACATTCTCGCTGCATTAAGAGAGACATTGAAAGTCTCCTGGCAAATGGCAGTTACACATTCTTTTTTTCTGGTAGAACATAAAATACTTTCAAATAATAGTAAATATGCAATTTATTACAATGCATTAAAGCCTTCCTCAATATTCATCATATAAAAACTGGGTCATTTTCCCTTTTGACCAACAATTTGATCCCTAGGACTTCTGCTTTACATTGTCTCCAGTTGAGAAGTCAGCAGGAATATTCTCATTCTTTGATTTAAATTTTACAGTTTTAGCATTTTCTAAAGTATTTCATAATTCTTGGCAGTTTATAATCCAATTTATATTTCAAAATCCTGACTTTTGTTCTTCTTAGTCTTTTCTTTCTCTTTGCATCTCATTCACCCTTGTTTTCCTTCTCCCCTCATACTTTTTGCATATATTTACACCCATGGTTATGCTGGGAAAAAATCTGTTAATAACAGTATCCGAATTTTAGGCATATCACTCCCCGGCCACCATTTATCTTTTCTGCTCATGTCCAAACTCCATTAATTAGTCAACCTCACAGAAACATGTATTCCTTTGATACCACCACTTATCATTTTCCAACCTTCTTAATACTGTTACTTAATCCTTACCTGAGATTTAGTTTATGGTATTAAAGGGCCTTCTAAATAAATGCAATGAATAAGAAGCAACACTAAATGTGGAGGTCCTTACTATAGTCACAAGACTCCTTTCAGATGCTCATGATATCTTTCTCCCAAATTACATGATCATCTCTGTGTTCTTTTTCTATATTCTTTCCTTTCCACTAAGTTCCTTCCACTCTGCTGATCTAGAGACCTCCTGACATCTGCATTACTTGCAGCTCCACTGTTATTCTGAAGGGAGTGTTTGAGTAAGGGGGCTGCTGCTTTACATTGTCTTCAGTTGAAAAGTCAGCAGAAATATTCTCATTCTATAATTTACAAATACTAGCTGAGAAGCTAGTGTGGCCATATTGTGACTAATATTCTCTCTTCCCTTTTTCCCTATGCTAGTGTTTCAGGAGGCAAAAGCTCAAAATTCCTCTGTATGTACGATTATAATTGAGTTTCAATAATCAATTTCAGTAAAGTTATTTTCCCTTATTTGTAGTTTTGTTATATCAAAACTTATCTCTCTGAAACATTGACTATAGAGCTAAAAAGAGGGAAGAAAGAATAAGGGAGATGTTAGGGGAAATTTGATAATTATCACAAGTATTTACTATCTATCTTTAATTATTTCTTATTACATTTTGGAATATGTACAATTATACCAGTAACTAATTTCCATTTTGAAATTTATAAAACTGATAATTGTGTAATTTGGTCAAAGAAGCTAGCAAGTAGCAGAATAGTGTTTGTAATTTTTAGATTTCTTTCTTATAATGTAAGTTCTTTTTGTCAATTACATTCTTATGGTTAGAAATCAAGTGGAAATTATTACTGATTTCAAGATAATTTCATTGAAAAATTGATGTAGCATCTAAAAATAAAAAACATAATTTTTATTCATTTTACTTAAACACAAGACTAATTTCTACTAATAATTTATGATATTGCAAGTAATTGCTAAGTATATTAAGAATAACATATATTAAATAATTATATAAAGAATTTATTTATTCAATTATGAATTATAAATCTATTGATTGAAAGAGGTATAGATATGTACATATAGACTAAGGCATGTGTATACTCACCCATAATGATCCTGGGTTTTAAACTATTTCAATTCTCTCTATTATACAATCTATATAATATGTTGCATATATATTATTATGATGTGAATGTATTAGTTATAAGCTGCTATAAATAATATTATAGATTAGGTGACTTAAGTATCAGGAATTAGTTTTATCACAATTCTGGAAGATAGAAGTCCAAACTGGGGGTACCAGCCTGGCCATGTTCTGGTAAGATCTCTTCTGCTGCCCTGCAGAAGGCCATCATCCCACAGTGTCCTCACAGGGTAAGAAAGAACAATCCTAGTCTCTTCCACCTATAAAAGAACTAATCAAATCATGAGGCCTTAAGCCTCATGACTTAACCTAATTCTAATTACCTCCCAAGACCTCAATCCAAATACCATCCTGAAGGGTTTAAAGGTTTCAACAAGTAAATTGAAGGGCTGGTGCACAAACACTCAGCATATGACAGGAATATTTTTACATGGTTGGTATATATAGCTCACTCTATCCAACAAGAACACAACATATACATTCTTTATAAATGCACATTGTTATTTCACCATGGTAGAGCAGCTGATGCCAATAAAAAAGTCTCAATAAATTTAAGAGTTTTTTAAAAATAATTCAAAGCATGTTCTTCAATTACAACAGAGCTATTGGGTTAGAACACAGGACAATTATTTTTAGAATCCAGATATCAATATTTTCCAAAGCAAGTCACAGAAAAATTGAACGCTACTAAGTTTTAAAGGTTCTAATTTATTAAAGGCATTAATTGAAGTTAAAATACCTTTAATTTTCTTGTCTTTATGTAAATTCTATTTTAGTAGGGTTTAAAAATATATATTTCATTAGCTCCCAGCTAGGATACATAATTCATGCAGCATACTCTCAAATGATCAGAAATAATCTCATAGGATATTTTTTAATGTATGTTCCATTTCAATGACTTTTAATTGTGCTTGGTACATTTCCTGCCATTTTGACATTAGCTATTGCTAAATTCTGTATTTAATATTGTGTTTTTGGAATCTTTTTGTTCCAACAGGAATGAGTCTGTGTCTACACACTAGGAGAGATTGCATATTGCAAACATGATGGAGGTCCCATCTATACTAATAAAAGGGTAATATGTTAACTAGAGCAGATGTCTTTTGAAAGGTCCTTCCTGACAAAGCCTCAGCAGCTGCAAAAGGTCCAGCCTCAGGCTGGCAGTGGCAGCAGTTGTGGGGTATTAAAGGATGTACCTTCCCCTGATCTGCCAGATTATCTCCCACAGAGGGAGGCCAAACTGTGGCTTAGCCTAGAGCTGAGGTAGAGGTGGTTAGGGGTGATCAGGCCAGCAGGGGGGCAAATTAGGGGCAAACATTCTGGCATGGGGGCAAGGTAGGGGTGATCAGGTTGGCAGGGGGGCACGTTAGGGTTGATCAGGCAGGCAGGCAGGTGAGCAGTTAGGAGTCAATGGTCCCGGATTGCAAAAAGAATGTCCTAGATTAGAGAGGGTGCAGTCCGTGCTGGGACACCTCCCCTTCATGCACGATATTCATGTACCAGGACTCTAGTAAAATTACAATGGAGCTGAAAAATTCCTATTGCTAGTGATATTATATCTATCATAATGTTGTAGTGCAATGCATTACTCACCTGGTTTGTGGTGATGCTGGTGCAAACAAAGCTACAATGCTGCCAGTCTTATAAAAGTACAACACATGCAATTATGTTCAGTACATAATACTCAATCATGATAACAAATTACTCTGTTACTGGTTTATATATTGATTATACTCTACTTTTTCTCATTATTTTAGAGTACACTTTCTATCTATAAAAAATAGTTTGTTGTAATAGAGTATGCCATGTTACACTAAGAGCAACCTTGTGCATCTCATGTTTACTAAGTCTCTTCAATGCATCATTTTCTCTTGTCCTTGATTTAATCCTTGGTTCTTTTGTATGGAATTGTAGCTTTACAAGTAACAGGTTATACGATACAACCTAGGTGTGTAGTGGGCAATACCATCTAGGTTGATAAGTGCACTTTATGTTGCATGCACAGTGACAAAACAGCTAAGTATGCATTTCTCAGACTACCCCCATATCAAGCATGAGGTAAATCTTTGTATGTATGTATTTGTGTGTGTTTAAATTTTGAAATGCAAAAATTAAATTGGAATGCATGGTGTTTCCTCTGGGCAGGATGCAAAGGTGATTTCCTAGGTTCTTGCCCAGGTGGATTGGAAGAATGAAGCCACATACAAAAGGTGGTATAGGAAAAGGTGGAAATTTATTGGGGGAAAAAGCAGACTCCCACGTGGGAAGGAGGTTACAAAGGTGTAGCCCCTAAGTCCATCTCTTTTTAAGGTTTATATAGGTTGTGGTTCTTTGTGTCCTGATAGCTCCTCTGGTCATTATAGTAGCTTCAGAGCTCAAACCCCACCTGGGGTTCCCCTTTTTTCCTCCCTTTTATTTTTCTACTCCTCATGGCCTTCCTCTTTATTCTGTGAATGAGTGGTTTCCTCTCCCTTTATTCTGTAAATCTGTACCTTTGGCAGCTCCCTGCCCCCTTATTCTGTGAATGTATGCCTTCTGGCAGCTCCCAGCTTTGCAGCCTTGAGGTTCTCCCCCATAGACCCCGAATTCCTAAAACTCCTAAACCTGCCTATTTTACCCCTAAAAACTCTTTCCCATTTTAAACCCAAGTTTGTACAGGAAAATTAAATAAATTACTGCTTGTGATTAACTCCAAGAAACTAGGATACTTGCTATAATGCCCAGAAGAAAACATAACAACTTTTTTCTCATAAGTGACTAGCTGAATTGGCTTAACCCACATACCAATCTGGACAAAATATCTAACTTGACCAAATTTTAGTTGAGCTTCACTTTGCCCACAGAACCCAGAATTTAACACCATCTTTGAGCACTGGAAAGCATAATGGCTGTTATGAAGGCCCTCCAAATAACCCACAGACCTCAGGGAAAAACATTTCTTTCTTAAGTGTCCAACAACATCAGCTACTCAGCCACATCGGTTCTTTCTAGCCTTGTTTGCTCAAGAATAAAAGAAAGGAAGAAAAAAAGATGAAAGAAAAGGAAGGAAGGAAGGAAGGAAGGAAGGAAGGAAGGAAGGAAGGAAGGAAGGAAAAAAGGAAGAAAAAACTTATTTTCTATTTGATTTTTACAATTTACGGTTGGAGTATTAATCCTATTGTAATAGCCTCCTCTGCCCCCTTGGCAATGATCCTTTTAGCTAAAATCTTTCCTTTCCTTTGTATGAATTTATTTTATTTGAAGTGCCACATGGAATTGTCATCACCTTGCACATGTTTTATTGTACAAATATACTACATCCGTAAAGTACCAACTACCAAAACAAATATAATATTTGTTACCAACCTGATTATAATTTTCTGATTTGCTAGGTACAAGTTAATATCAGCAGTAATGTCATCATTAGGAGGTGGCAATATATATATATATATATATATATATATATATATATACCCACTTTTAAACACATTGATATGAGTCCCCTACTTATTAAAATAGTTATACTTCATTAATATATAACATTATATACTTACTAGAGGCCCAGTGCTTGAAATCCGTGCATGGAGGAGGGTGTCCCTCAGCCCAGCCTGCACCCTCTCCAGTCTTAGACTGCTGGCTCCCAACTGCTCGCCTGCATGTCTTCCTGATTGCCCCTAACTGCTTCTGCCTGCCAGCATGATCAACCCCTAAACACTCCCTTGCCAGCCTGATTGATGCCTAACTGCTTCCCTGCCAGCCTGTTTGCCCCTAACTGCCCTCTCCTGCAGGCTGGTCACCCCCAACTGTTCTCCCCTGCAGGCCTGGGTCTTCCCCAGCTGCCCTTCCCTGCAGGCCCAGTCGCCCCCAACTTCCCTCCTTTGCTGCCCTGGTCACCCCTAACTCCCCTCCTCTGCTGGCTTGATTTCCCCCAACTTCCCTCCCTTGCAGGCCTGGTCCCTTCCAACTGCCCTTCCCTGTTGGCCATCTTGTGTCCAAATGGGGGCAACCATCTTTGACCACATGGGAGCAGCCATCTTGTGTATTGGAGTGATGGTCAATTTGCATATTACTCTCTTATGAGATAGGATAGAGTCCTGGTGAACAAGTGGGGCCAGCTGCTTTGCCCTGAAAGGTGTTCCAGATCAGGGTGGGGGTTCCCTTGGGTTGTGGGGTGGCCCAGGCAAGGGGCCTGTGATGGTTTGCAGGCCTGCCACATTCCCGTGACCCAAGTGGAGACTCTAGTATCTGGGGTTTATTTATCTTCTGTAATTGAAACTTTGTTGCCTGGAGCAGAGCCAAGAATCCTGCTCACTCTGTGGCCACAGCCATTTTTGTTGGGATTTATTTATCTTCTATAATTGAAACTTTGTAGCAGGGACTAAGGCAGGCCAGGACTGTAGGAACTTGACTACTTCCATCGCCAGGACAACTCAAGCCTCCTACTCTCTACAGCTGTGTGGCTGTCACCATTTTTGTTGGGATTTATTTATGTTCTTAATTGAAACTTTGTAGCTTGTGTGAAATTCTGGGCTGGCCAGGGTGGCAGAGAATCTTGGCTTCCTCCATTGCTGGGGAAACCCAGGCCTCCTTCTTGCTGCAGCTCTGTGGCCACAGCTGTCTTGGTTGGGTTAATTTGCATACTCACTCCTGATTGGCTGGTGAGCGTGTTTTGTGGGTATAGGGGAGGTATAATCAATTTGCGTATTACTCTTGTATTAGATACAATTAAAATAATTAAGGAAACATTTATATATGTGGATGCATTTGTACCTTAAACACTAAATTAACACATTGTGTACCAGTAGTTTTATTGCTAGCTTTACCCAGTGGCCAGATATTTTTCTACTGAATGAGTACAAAAAATGTTTTACAAAGTATCATACTTTCAAAATATATTAGCTTATAAAAACATGTAATAAGTAACTTCAAAATGCAAAGGTATTAATTTTAAGGCTTGCCTTTAACATTTATGTAAAACACTGTGTAATATGAAAACATGAGAATGCTCATGATCTGCCAGCAATATTTTCATATGCAGACATAATGGCATTGAGAAATGGTGATAACTAGATAATGTGGGTGATGACTAGATAATGAGGGTGGGACTTTCCTGAATAGGAGGAGTGCTTATAAAAAAGACCTCAGAGTGTTCCCTAGCCTCTTCTGGCTAAACATGTGAGGATATAGCAAAAAGACAACCATGTATGAACTAGGAAGCTAACTCTCATCAGACACCAAATCAGCCATCTTGTCTTGAATTTCCCAGAACAGTGAGAAATAAATGTTAAGTTATAATATCTATTTTTTATAACAGCCCAAAGGGACCAAGAGAAACACTTAAAATTCTAAGCAAGTAGACCTCATGAATGTACAATACACTATTATTAAATAATGGCAGAGTGTTGTGTAGCTGATCTTTAGAATGTCTTACATTAGTAAAACTTTATACCCATTCTTTATCTTATCTAGTTGTTCTTTAGTTCTCACATCCCACAATTTATAAATAATGCAATAGCATAAGAAGTTACATATCTAAACATTTTCATGGTCCATACTTCCCAATATTCACCCTCAGAGTAACATAAATCTGTTTGGTTGATATTTACCTTGAAATACAGGGTAAACAAAACAAACCGGGTGTATATATGTGTATGTTTGTGTGATATAATATATTTCCATCGTCTATTAATTTAGCAAATTTTAATGCTTTAAATCCTATATATCTTGTTAAGAAACATATATTTCTGTTTCTACTACCTACTGAAGCATGACATACTTTATAGGCTTCAGAAATTTGTTTGATGGCTATTTGTTCTTATAGTCCATGTGGATTATCCTTATTTTTTAAGGTTTTATAAAGGTTTCACATTTTATAATATAAAATTTATATGCACAAATCCAGGACCAGTATGTGCATTATGACCTGATTATGACAAGGGATCCATTCCATACTTGATCGAAAGTGAGGCACTATAAAATTGAACAGCTATAAAAATTTGAGAAAAATCTGTACAGAATTGGTCACCATTGCAGTAACTGGCATAAGTTGTATGGTATGTGCCCTGGATTAGAACTGAACCCACAGTCTTTCAGTGTATGGGACTACGCTATGCTCCAATCAACAGAGCCACACTGGCCAGAGCAGCAAACATGTTAATGACTACCTAAATTATATTTATTTTGAGCACTTGTTGGGAGAGCATTAAAGTATGATATATATATATATATATATATATATATATATATATTCATATACATTTCACATATAATTATGTAAGTATGAGCTCTGGTATGCAAGTTAGATGTTATTATTATCCAACTTGGCAGAACACAAAATTGAGTAGAAATGTTTTTCTCAAAAACTTAAAATTATAAGAAAGATTGAATGAAAATTTCAGAACATATCATTGCAATATGTCTTCTCTCCACCCCCAATTATAGAATCTTATAAAGTATAATAAAACTTGGTATAAGCAAAGGTGTCTTTTGGTTATGTTAGAGATGCTATATATTTGTTTAACTGTGACTTCTTAATTCATTGCACCCAGATGATCTATTTCCTTTAACATAACAAGGACTTTTATTAAGCAATGATGCAAAATGTTATTTTACTTAGAGTCACTTCTAGGCATTCTTCTTACAGAAAACATTAAGATAACTTAGGAAAATGTTTTTTCTAAAATTCTTAAAATCTAAAATTATTTAAGCAGATAAATAAGTCCATTTAAATATTAGTTTTATAAATATGTATTCATGGGACAAAGGCAGCATAGCAAAGAATTCTAGCTCTACCTGATTGGTTAAGCAACCCTGGAAGAGCACTTCAACATGAGATTGGGGAGGAAGGATGGCAAAGGGCTTATAGTAATTATACACAAGTGATAACTTGAATGGAAAAGGAGACTTCAGAAAGTATGATCTTATAATTGAATTAAATTCAAGGAAGGGGATGTCAGAAAATGATTCAATAAAGACATAGTAATACAGGCCCTTGAAAGCATGTTTTTAATATAGAATTTCAGTTTTATCTAAGTGATGGGTAGAAAATGAATACTAAAAGCCTTCCAAAATCATATCTACCCTCCTGATTAAAAAACCTTGCCTACAAAAGATGGTGAGGCATCTAGAATGTTTTTGTGCCATGTATAGTGATGCAATGCATACAAAAACACATATTTTAATGGACAAGTGAAGAGAAATGGATGACATCATGCTACTTAAATATGTATGATTGCAATGTGGGTAGTCCTTTTCTGGCACTTGCATTACCATTCACACAGCTCTGGTATGCAAAAGCAAATCTGTCACACAGGCACATGAAGTTAGACTTTGTCAATCTTTTCCACTGTTTTATGTCAAGTCTCAGGCATATCCTGATTCACAAGAGGATCTCAATAAAACATTCATGTATAGGGAATGAATGAAAGAGATTAAGTTCTACTAGTGAACAATAATCTACTTAATTTTAAAAATACATGTTTTTAATTAAATATATAAGAATGATCTTTTATCCTTTGAGACAGCTAGGGGGGATCTGGTGAGTATTATGCTAAGTGAAGTAAGCCAGATAAAGACAAGTATCACATGACCTCACGCATATGTGGGACTTAAAGAACAAACTAAAGTGGTAAACAAAATAGAACCAGATACATTGAAGTATGAAGCAGACTGACGCATTTTCCAGGGAAGAGATGGGACGATATTAACCATATAACGTATATGCATAACCCAGGGACACAGACAATAATGTGGTGAAGATCTGGGGAGAGGGTGGGAGCTAGGTGAAAGAAGGCAATGGGGAAAAATGGACATCTGTAATACTTTCAAAATTAAAGATAATTTTTTTAAAAAAAGGAACTAGATTTTTTAAAAACAAAATAGGTACTTTCAAGTTTAATTGCAGAGGATGGTTAACGAAGCATTATTATTTTTGTTACATTCTTATGAAGTTACTATTATAAGCAATAATATTATAAGCAATAATATTATAAGCTAAAACTATTTTAAAATAGTTTTATCATCTTTAAAAAAGGTTTATTTCTTAGAAATTAATGTCTGTTAAGTAGCAGACATTCTGCCCAAGGTAACAGCTTTCTCAGTAGTAAGTCAGTGATTCAGGTTGAGGGAGGCCCCACCACACTGTAATTAGGTCAAAGATAATATGCCCTTCCCAGTTGAAGTGGCAAGAAAAAGGGGGTGGAAAAATCAAACATCAGCAATAAAATGTTTCATCTCAGAAGTGACATACGTTATTTCTACTCCCCTTTCCTTGTGCACAGTCATATGATGATATGTAACTTGTGTATAGTGACCAGGGCGGTGACTAGAAGGGGAAAGAACAGGAAATACTGAAGGTCAAGTTTAAAGTCTACAGTTGAAAGGCAAATAAATGGATATTGGACAATCAACCAGAATTCATTTTCATTTCAATTGAGAAATTCCATTACTTAACTATGAATTCTATTTTTTAATTGATTTTATTGGAATAATATTGGTTACTAAAATTACATAGGTTTCATAGGTACAATTATATAATATACCATCTATAACATATTGTGTGTTTACCAACCAAAGTTAAGACTCCTTCCATTACCATTTTTTGTCCCTTTACCCTCTTTTACTTCAACTTACTCCCCTTCTCTCTGGAAATCACCCTTTTATGAGAATGTTTTTTCTTAATCTCTTCACCTTTTTTAACCAGCCCACTTACCTCTTTTCCTCTCATAGATATCAGTCTGTTTTCTATCTATAAGTCTATTTCCTTTTGGTTTGTTAGCTTATTTTGTTCATTAGATTCCACATATATAAGTAAAATCATTATGGTATATGTCTTTCTCTGACTGGAGTATTTCAGTTAGCAAAATACTCTCCAGGTTCATTCATGCTGTCTCAAAAGTCAAGATTTTCTTTATTTTGCCGAAACCGGTTTTGGCTCAGTGGATAGAGCGTCGGCCTGTGGACTGAAAGGTCCCAGGTTTGGTTCTGGTCAAGGGCATGTATCTTGGTTGCAGGCACATCCCCAGTGAGGGGTGTGCAGGAGGAGGCTGATCGATGTTTCTCTCTCATTGATGTTTCTAGCTCTCTATCCCTCTCCCTTTCTCTCTGTAAAAAAATCAATAAAATATATATTTAAAAAATATATATTTTATTTATTCTATTTGTATGACAAAGTAAAAAAAAAAAACCAGAAAGACTGTGTATCATATTCAAGACATAAAATATTTCTAATTACAGACAATATTCTCTGTTAAAGAGGATCCGAACAAAAGGTTAGTTGGTCTAATATGTATCACCACAAGCTTTGTTTCCAATTATTTATCTATTCTTGACAAAATTATCACATAGATAAGAATATTTTCTCACAGCTAAGATTGATAAAATGTATACCCCGGCTAGCTCAGTCGGTAGAGCATGGGACTCTTAATCCCAGGGTCATGGGTTCAAGCCCCATGTTGGGCGCCACTATGCGAGGACCTGATATGGCCAAGGATCTCCCTTCTCCGTGGCCAGCACAGAAAGAGAGATGAAATTGGTTCTTTGTAGAGGCAGCCAGGGATTGAGAAAGGAAGAAATGAAGAGAATCCACGAAGAAATAGGTTTAAGGTGGGTTGCAGACCTCCTCTGCTGGAGAGACTGACTGACAACCTCTGAGCCACACAGCACCTCTATTTATTCTCAAATACACAAAAGGTGGGGTTTTCACAGGAAAAAAAAAACAAGAAGCCTAGGAGGGGCCAGATCCCACCCACCTTCCTGCCTGACAAACACAAGCAGGAACTAAGAACATCTCAGCACTTCCAGGGCAGGAGTTTAACTGGCATGATTCTGTCAATATCCCAGCTCAGTCAGTAAACATGACCAGGTCTCTTGCAGGGGGCTCCCTACAGAAAGGTTTAGGAGGTCCAGTAGTCTTCCACTAATTAAAATTTAATATTATATTAGCACTAGTAGCCCTGTGCATGAATCTATCTGCCGTAGGTCTCTGCGGGGCCTGTCTGATCCCAGAGGCTCTCCTCGCCCCAGAGGCCCATCTTCAGCCCAGCGTGTAATGTCTGCCTCATTGTCACAGTGGCGAAGCAAGCATTCTGCCAGGCCACTCACACTGCCCACTCTCAGCGGCTGTCCCCAACCCCCAGGACTGATAGACTTTGGCAGGACAGAGAGACCTGGATGCCACCATCTTGTGGCTATGGGAGCCACCAACTTTTTGACAGAGTGATGATTAATTTGCATATTACCCTTTTATTATATAGGGTTTGGTGACAGCCAGAAAAGGTCCTATTTAACATTTATCTAGGGGTGAAGAAGAATCATATATTATTTCCTTATAAGGAAAATGAAGAAAGTAAAATGAATGCCTTTAGAAATCTGGGAGAAAAATCCATCTTAAAAAAAAAAAAAAAGGAAGAAAGAAAGGAAGGAAGAAAGAAAAAGATGCATTCATTTAAGGAACTGTTGCAGAAGAAACCTCAAGGCTAATTTGTCCTGAGTAGTATGTGAGTCATTTAAGCAGCCAGGAAAATTCAGCTCCTGAATGCTTCACTGGCTCTGCCACCCAGTGGGCAGGACAGAGCACAGAGCTCAGATTATCACCTACCGGAGAGCAGTGTTGTACCTGCACGTGTCTAATCCTTTCCCACTGATAAGTGATTAACCCCATGTACTAGGCTTAGTCAGCAGGACTCAAGTGGTTACACTAATTAAATTGATGGTGCTCTGTATTAACCGCTACATGAATTCAAGCTGCATTTCTCCTTAAGAGGGTAGACATTCCCACCTGACTTCAAGGTCAAAAGGATGCCTGCTGAACTTCCTAAGCAGAGAACAAATGCTGCCTGTAGTTCAAAGCTCCTGCTAAAGCTATCTGTACTAATCATTTCAAAATATTATTTATTGAAATGATGGTAAAATGGTAACATGAAATCAAATATTGGCTTAAATACTTATAAAAAGTCATAGAGAGCTCACCTAACCAAGGGGATAGCCACTGCCATAGTAATGTTATGATGAACATACTGGCCTAGAAGAATTCATTCAATAATTTGATTAACCATTCATTCATTCACTCAGCCATCCATTTAGCTTACTACATCACCTGCAGGTATTATTCATATTTGGAAATCAGGCAAGTAGATTATGACTTATTAAGATCATTAGAAACATATCATAGAATTAAAGAAAACCAAAGGTGTACTATAGTAAAATTTTGAAGGAAAATATACTACCGGTAGTCTATTATGTATATGTATTTTAAAAAATGGTATAGTCTAAAACATCAAGTAACTATTTTAAAAAATAATGACAATTTCAACAATAGTGATTTGATTTAGTTGCACATCAATGAAATAACCAAATGGTGTACAAAACATTTTATAGATTTTATAGATACAGGTACTTGCTTCCCAGTATCTATTATTTTGTGCTTCTAAGCAAGCACAATGCAGGGGGAGGGAGAGAATGCAGCAACATATACAGTTAAAATAATAAAAATGGAGCAATTCCACTAATTCAAATAAGCATATACATTGTAAGACAGTTTTCCTCTCAAGAATGCGTGCCAGGGAGCTTAGTCACTGACTGTTGAAGAACTGAACTGTATTTCAAAGTGAGCATACAAATTCATAGAGCCTATCAGGAAATTCAGAAACCTATCAAGATGAATAATGCACCTACCATTCCAACACTGTATCAAGGGAGAGGACAGGAGACAAGGGCATTCTTAAGCAGCACAGTTTGAAGACAGACCAAAGTGTTCTGCATATCAAGCAGGTTGTGAGGTCAACATGAAGGAAATATCACAACATAGTTAGTGCCAGGGAATGACACTCTGAAAACACCTTCTGAAAGTAGCCCTGACAACTAGAGCATTTACAGACAATACCTCCACATGAGGCATCACTTGGTACTTCAGAAGGGCTTATGGTTAAGGGACACATTTGACAGGTATACAAAATAAATGTGAATTAAAAAAAAGTCATGTGGCAGGATTTCCAGAAGGTTTTATTTTTAATTCAGGACGCAGTGAGAAATTTTACTTTTTAGATGTGACAATAATATATTTTTTTTAATTCTGTAGTTGTCTGACAAGCAAAGTATTTTATTCAGAAATGTAGATGTTTGTCACCAAGAAAAAACTGTGCCTTAATTAGTTAAAATCCCTTATCTCTTATGAATCAAGTGACAACATAAATGTATTATCCACTATAATGTATAGGGTGTCCCCCAAAAAGTCTAATACAATGAAGGACTATAAAGTCAGTGTTTATTAGCATACAGTTCATTTTCAAAATTTAAAAGAATCTACAGAAATGAATAATTTTTTTGTCAATACCTGCTTTCAAACTGATGACTGTTCTGGTCCAGGCACTGCTGATAACTTGAAGCAGTGGAATTGCAAACATCAAGAATTATTTATTTTAGTATTTGAGTGCCTTCAATTTGTCAACTGTTGCCAGTTTTGTGCCACAAACTTTATTTTTTATGTATCCCCATAACAAATAAAAATAAATTTTAAAAAAGTCTAGAGCCACTTTAGGATTCATTTTCTTTGTTCAAAGTTTAGTCTGGCTTCACCCATTATTTCAAATCATTTAATTGTGAAAATTAAGTGAATATAGTTGTTAAAGTAGGAAATTACTGATACCAAATTTTTGGACTGGAACCCGGATTCTTTGTCCGCCGGAATTGAAGAATGAATCCTGTTATAATTAAATGTTATAGTTATATTAGTGTGATGTTTGATTTATATTTTAAGGATTTAAAACAGTGTGAGAATAATTATTTGTGTGATTTAAAATAGGAGTGAAAGCTTTTACTTTTATGAGTGATTTATAGTTTTAGTGTGAATTGTATCTCAGTTCTTATTCTGATTTTAAGTAAAAGAAATTATTTGAAATGTGTTTAAAGACTTAGTATAAGCAACTCCATTTAGTGTGACTTGAATCCATTTTGTAAGTTTTTTAAAGAGTGACTTTGAGCCCCTAACTGTGTGAACGCCCTAACAAGTGTTTATCTGGAAAGTTGGAAAGCGAGGCAAAAAGTACCTGGAGACCGCCCACTGAAGACCCATTGGTTGCACCCAGAAGGAACAAGAGAATACCCAGAAATGGCCATAAAAGAAGGGACCTAGAGGCACCACTGGTCAGAGACCATGAAGGGGCCCTCCACCCAACGTGATCTCTCCACTCCCTTCTTCCTCTTTGAGATACTGCATGAAACTGTGCCTGAGTGAAGCTGTCACTCTGCCTGTGAGCCAAACTTCTGAGGCCTCGTTCCTGACTGAGACCCTGCAGTGGTGTGTTCCTGTCCAGTGTGTGTGTGTGTGTGTGTGTGTGTGTGTGTGTGTGCAGATCTCCAGGTGACCTGCCTCAGCTTCTGAAAACCACCAGGACTCTGGTAAATAAACCTTGCGATTCGTGCATTCTAACTCTTGTTTCTGTGTTTAGTTTATGCTCAGTCCATTTTAGTTAAGTACTGTGGGCAACCAGTGTGAGGAAAATCATGAATCCTTAATTTTCATTAGCATATACATTTTATCAATTTAACAATTAGAACTTATTTTATAGTTTTAAATTATTATCAAGGCTTTTTTTTCAATATCTACATGTGATTCATGTAAGAATACTGTTGTAATATCCCTTGAAATGTAAAATAGAATAATAATAATAATAATAATAATAAGAAGAAGAAGAAGAAGAAGAAGAAGAAGAAGAAGAAGAAGAAGAAGACATTTGTGACGCTCTAGACAAAGGAGCTAATATGTACTGTGGGGAAACTACCAGTATATAATTCACCAAAAGAAGGTCTAGACTAAAAATCTCATAAAATAAAACCAGACTCTACCTTTCATCACTTGAAACTATCAAGCTTTGTTGTTACTGATTCAAATACATGCACTGTCTTCCTGATCCTCAGTTCATTCCGGTATAAACAATTACATCTAGCTGATTGCTATGAAAATTGTAATAAAAATAGTGAAACAGGAATTTTAGGGGTAAAATAGGGTAGGTTTAGGGAATTTTAGAAATTAAGGGGACCATGGAGGAGTCACAGGGCTGCAGAACAGCAAAAGGTATATTTCCATAGAATGGGAAAGCTGAGAAGCTGCAACAAGTACATTTCCATAGAATGAGGGAGCTGGGAACAGCAAAAGGTCAATATTTACAAAATAAAGGGAAGGAAGCCCTTCATTCAGAAGGAGAAGAAGAAACCCAAAGGAAAAGAAAAACAACAAGGAAGGAGGGGTGTGCTAATCTTTCATACTAATATTAAAATGATATAAATTTATTTATAACAGGTTCCACAATTATCAAATAAAAAATCCCTATGATTAAATATGTCAGTTCCATTTTTTAAGGAAACTCCATACTGTTTTCCATAAGCAGTGCACTAGGTTTCCTTTGCTCTCCATCCTTGTCAGCACTGATTATATGTTGATTTATTGATGGTTTCCTGGCAGAGGTGAGTTGGTACCTCATTATACTCATAGCAGCACAATTTACAATAGCTACAATCTGGAAACAGCCCAAGTACCCATAGGTAGATGAATGGATAAAAGAGCTGTGGTACATTTACACAATGGAATCTTCAGCTGTGAAAAAGGAGATCTCTTACCCTCTGAGAGGGCATGGAGGAATCTGGAGAGTATTATGATAAGTGAAATAAGCCATTCAGAGAAAGATAAATATCACATTATTTCACTTATATGTAGAGACGAATGAACAAAAAAATCTGACAAATAGAGCCAGAAACATGGAAAATTCAACTGACTGAGGATTCTCAGAGAAAAATGGCATGCGGGGGAGGGGTTAAAGGTTAACCAAATAACTTACATTCATTCTAGAGGCCTGGTGCACGAAATTCATGCACCAAGAAGTGGGGCGATGCCCCTCAGCCCAGCCTGCACCCTCTCCAATCTGGGATATCCCTCTCATAATCTAGGACTGCTGGATCCCAACTGCTCACCTACCTGTTTTCCTGATTGCCCTTAACCGCTTCTGTCTGCCAACCTGATCACCCCCTATCTACTCCCCTGCCAGCCTGATTGATATGTAACTGCTCCCCTGCCAGCCTGTTTGACCCCAACTTCCTTCCTCTGCCTGGTCACCCTTAATTGCCCTCCCCTGCAGGCTTGATTGCCCCTAGTTGCTCTCCCTTGTAGGCTTGGTTCCTCCCAACTGCCCTCTCCTGAGGGCCTGATCATCCACAACTGCCCTCCCTGCATGCCTGGTCCCTCCCAACTGCCCTCCCCTACTGGCCATCTTATAGTTGCCATCTTGTTTCCACATGGGGGCAGGATCTTTGACCACATGGGGACAGCCATATTGTGTGTCAGAGTGATGATCAATCTGCATATTACTCTTTATTATTGGATAGGATATGTATAACCCATGGACACAGACAATAGTGAGGTAAAGGCCTGGGAGGATGATGAGGGATAGTGGTGGAGGGGATCAAGTGGGGGCTAAAGGAGGGTACATATCCAATATTTCAACAATAAATATCTATAATAATAAAAGCATAATATGCTAATTAATCTGGACCTCCTTTCCTGATAAAGCAGCTGTGAGGAAGCCCAGTCCTGGGTACCAGAGGAAAGTCAGTGTCATCAGCTGGGGGAAGGAAGGCTACTCTTGCATGAATTTTGTGCATTGGGCCTCTAGTATATTAAGAAAAAGAGAAAGGAAGGTAGGAAGGAAGAAAGGGAGGGACGGAGAGACGGAGGGAGGGAGAGGGATGGGAAAATAAATCAGTTGTGTCAGATGCCCTGCTGCACCACCCAGATTTCCCCTTGAACTATGGATTCATTCCCTGGGTTGCTAAAAGTCCTGTCAGCTGATGGCCCTCATTTGGCCTAGATAAGATTGATAGATCATCCAGATCCATTGGTTAGGAAATTTTTTACCCAAATTTGAATTTTTTTATTCCCTTCTCCCCTTAGTCCACTGAATCCTGCCTCATATGCAAAGTCCCTGCTCCAAAAGGTGTATATTCTCTCACCTAAATTATCAAATGCACCCTCTCTAGAGAATCATTCCATTTATCATAAAGTACTCTGTAATGTCACTGCGTGTCCTAAAGTCCTCCATGTACCCCTCGAGCTACTTCCCTCCCCACTTCTTTGCTACCTTTCAGAGAAAAATATTTATTTATTATTATTGTACTTTCTACTTCCTCATATTCTATTTTGAGATCATACATTTGATCATTTCTTCCTTTGTATTTTATCAAGCACCAGGGCACCACACATCCTGGAAGGAAGGAAGAAAAAGGAAGAAAGATAAATCAGTTGTGTCAGATGACCTGCTGCACCATTAAGGTTTTTGAAATTTTTCACTAAGATTCTTGAAAGTCACACTAAGTTCCTTGAAGGTCTCATTAAGATATTTGAGCAACCTTATAACCATTGTTTTGAACTCTCTTATCTAGTACTTTGTTTGCTTTCATTTCATTTCATTTCATTTCATTTCATTTCATTTCATGTTTTTGTTTTTGTTTCTGGAGATTGCTTTTCTTTCATTTGTGAAGTGTTTCTTTGTATTCCCATTTTGACTGCTTCCCTGTTTTTGTTTCTGAATATTAGGTAGAGCTTCTAGGTGTCCTGGAATTGGCAGAATGTCCTTGTGTGGTATGTGTCCTATAGGGCCCAGTGGCTCAGCCTTCCCAGTCACCTGAACTGGACACTCTAGTTGTGCTCCTGTGTGGGCTACATGCACAGTCTTGTAGTTGAGCTTTCATTTGTTAGTGTCAGTAGGGGAACTTGACCTCAAAGCTGGCTGTGAGGTTCAGCTGTGACTACAGTGGAAGAACTGCTGTGCAGAGACACCCCTGTGGAGCAGGACTTGGTTCAGTGGGGCTTTGGTGCTCACTGAGTCTGCCCCTTGAGTGTGTCACTTGTGGATGTGTAGAGCTGTAATCTGGAATGGTCTGAAGCTGTCTACCAGGTACACTGGCTCTGGGGCCTCCCTGGAAGTGAAAAATCTGCTACTGCCTAGGGCCACCGTGCAAGAGTTACAAAATTATCTGTAGATGGCTGCTACTTCTATTGGGCTTAGTAGTACCCAAGCGAGGCCCAGCTGTGAAGCAAGGCAGACTGGTGCTAGTGCCAAGTCTTTAACCTCTTGTTGAAAGATAAGAGGCTTACTGATACTAGCTACAGGTTCTTTTTCTTAAGAGAATTTAGAAAATTCTGAAGCTTGAGCCAGGCAGGCCATTTGTATGGAAAACCCCTACTGCAAACAGCTTGGATGGGGCTGCCAACTGGACGGAATGGAGTCTCAGGGAATCACCAGAGTGGAGAACAGTGTGGGCCATGCTGATGGAGACTCATATTTGGCTGCCAGTCAGGTCTACAATGGGGTAGGTCCTAGCATGGAAGCAATTACCCCTTTAAGCACTCCTGTTTGACTGCCCTGGAGTTCTTGGCCTGATGCCAGGCAATCCAGTTCCTTCCAGATTTTCCCAGGTTCTTTTCAAGCTGCTGCCCTAGTGCTGGAGCACAAAGGGATCAAGTCCAAGTAAATCCATGTGCCAGTCCTTTAAGGGGAACTGCATGGGTCTCTTTCCAGCCATGGAATGCTATGCTAGGGGTTCGGCATGGGGATGGTACTCCTTGTTTCTCATGGAAGGCCGCCACAGTAGAGCTATCCCTTCTGTTTGTTTGTTTGTTTGTTTGTTTGTTTTATTACTGTTGTTGTTTAAGCTAAACATGGGTGTTGGATCAGCTTGATCCCTACCTCCACCCTTTCTACCAAACTCAATGTGCTTTCTTCTTTACTTCTTTGGTTGTAGAACTTCCCTTCAGTCAGATTTCAGGCATTTCTGAATAAAGGTTTTTCTGTATTTGGTTGTAATTTTGATGTAGTTGTGGGAGGTGGCTAGTACCAACACTTATCTATATCTCACTATCTTGGTTCTCCACTTCCACCTTTTTAGTGGTATTATTCAGCTTGTTTCCACCTCAAAGCTTTTTGGTTATTTAATTTCTAAGAAATTAAAGCTATTATTTATTGTTTCTTCTTAATAATTCTATCTTCAACTTCCCTTTTAAATATTTTTGCTATGTTAACTGATGTTGGCAAAACTTCCGCTTTGATATCAACTACAATTTTCATACATATTCTTTTCTCCACCTACCACCTTATTAATTAAGTTGTTTAATAAGATCAGCCCTCACACTGATCCCTGTGGCACTCCATTAAGTACAGTAACATTTTGTTTGATATACTTCACTCATTTTTATATCCACATAGCTCTGCTATAATCCAAGCCAATTTAAACTTTTTATCACTATTCAGTGAGACTCTATGAAATGTTTTATTTGCTGTTTTTAAGTAAATATATCACATAGACTTGACATTATTGGCTTTTTTCCAATGATTTTTGTGTTAAAAGTAACCTGGATTTTTTTTTAATTGTAGATTTTTAAACTATGATTGCTTCAGTAGAAAAATCCCCAAATATATTTTCTTTACTATATTTGTCTTTGATTATGGCTAATAAAATTGTCTTACTCAACTATGTCTTTTCTGAGACCCTCTATTTCTTTTAAAGTGCAAGTTTCAATTCTATAGCTCTTTTGCAAAAAATAAATAAATAATATAAATTTTCATTGATAATTTTCTTTATATTGAAAAACTCATGATATCTAAATTCATTGGATCAAGTTTCATCATATCATATTTTTGCTTTGAATTTATCACTGTATTCTATAATTCCTTTATTCATTATTTTAAAATTAAATAGTTGCTGATTTACCAGCAATTCTGGTTTTCAGTATTGATCATAATTTATATTTCTTTTAAATGATCTTCTATGATGACTTAATCATTTTAGTTAAGACTTGCTATAATTTCTCTCTGATCTTAAGCTATTCGCAGAGACTCTTTATTTGAAGATTGCATAATTACATCATTTTACCATTTCCTATACTTTAAAGCCATTTGTACATTTAAATATTAATAACAGAATATGTTTCTTTATTTTAGAAGAGTTTAGATAAATTTAATTTTTCAATGTCATTATGAAAACATATTTTTCATATGATATCATAGTCCTTATAGAATCATTAATTATTATATTACAAATAAGAAATTATGTAATTCATAATCAATTTTATAAAATGTGGCCATGATTATATCCTTTTATCCAGCTTAAAAACTCATAGACTAAAAATATCATATTCTGACAGTTCATTGTACACCAATACATAATGTGGTATGTGGGTACTGAGGATTCTACAATGAGACAAAACTAGACCTTTGACTGGACACAATAGTGTTGATTACTCATCAGCAAAGTATGGACTGGTGAAAAATACGAATTAAACCTTGATTCTTAGAAGGCAGACCCCAAAGGAAAATCAAGCTAATTTGAAAATCAAGTTTCTGCGCCTCAGCAGAAACTTGCAGAGGCTCAGATGAGGCATGAAATGAGATAGGAAAATAGTAAAATCAGTATTTATATTGGTTAGGTTTATAAGTTTCTTCTCCTCCAACTTTTAAACTGAAATTTCCTCAAACCCCTCTCAGGCATAGACATATATTATCTGGAACACTTTTTATCTTGATTTCTCTAGAAGAAGCAAAAAATGGATGTGACATATAGAATTGAAAAAGTGGGGGGAAATTTTACCCTAAGAAACAGATAATCAAATGGCCTCTTTTTTTGCTTGGCCTGCATTTAGACCAGGAGTTGCAGAATTTTGGAATTTTATTCCAGAGAAAAACTGAACTTCTCCAGGGAAAATACCTCTAGATACTGATTTATGTAGATTGAACTGATGATATAAGCCAATAACTCATCTTTTGTAGATTGATAGACAACTCAACTGCTGTTCAGCCCTAAACATAGAATTTCTAAGTAAGTAGAATTAAAAAGCCAATAGGAGACATGGGAGATAATCTTCCAGTCATAGAGAAAGACCAAAATGAATGATAGAAAAGCAGAATTTTAGTACAACAAAAATAGAAGGAGGAAACAAAAGAAAGGATTGCTAGAACCTAGGTTTTACATTTCATAAACGTAGTAGAAAATATTTAGATTAAGTAACTATGAGTTATTAAAATGGAGAACAAGAAGGGCTCTTAAAATATAAAAATAGAATTATAATTTTTTTTAAAAATATATCAAATTTGATAGGTAAATAAGGACTTCCTAAAATTAAATAATAACATAAACAAATGCAAAAGGTATAAATGAGAGAATTAGAAATTACTTTTAAGAATCAGGTAATCATAATGATAGAAAGAAATCAGAACAAAACCATAGAATATTACTGCATATGAAAAACCAAAAACCTTCCAGGAAGGATCCAGTGAGTGCCAATCTCAAAATTGCCAAGGTGACAGCATAACATTTTTAAATATGAGGGATTTAGCAAATATCTTAAAGTTTTAAAAAGAGAGAAGGGAGAAAAAACACACAAAACCCTCCACTAAATTTGTTATATAAAAACTGTTGAAAATTAAGTATGCTTGAGCTTTCCAAGCACAAGACTGAAATAATTTAAAATACAATACTGGTTGAAAACATTTTCTACATAAAATCATTTTATGAAACTTTATGAGTTTTCTAGGGCTGCATCAGACATTTTCACAATTTTGGGGTTTGAAACTGCGGGGGCCTGATGTGGCGGGATAGACCACAATGTGGCTGCCTGGTTACAGGGGTTCCAGGCTCTGTTGGGCTCCACATTCTATAACTGCCTCCCTCTCACTTGGACAGAGACGGTGGAGAGGACACCATGTTCTCGTGTTGTCTCCCCGTGTCCCCAGGCCGAGGCCTCCAGAGAGGCAGCGAGGAGAGTGTGTTCAGCCGTGGCCGCCGCTGGATCCGGACTCAGCGCAAAGGACGCCGGTGGCCCTTTTCCCGGCGCCGCACGGAGGTGACACAGGAGGTTTGTTGGGGTCAGGCCACCACTCTGATCCCACTGAGCAGCCCCATGTCCCCTCCCCGTGTGTTTAGGGGGTGAAAGGAGTAAAGGGGGTGTTCACCTGGGGAGGGTCTGTCCAGACCAGGAACAGGTTGGGTTCTGGGGTCAGGACCAGTGATGTTCACACCCCAGGTCGAGGCTGGCTGGGTGGATGTGGAGTGTGGGTGGCACCCTCCGCCCGAGGTCTGTCCTGAGCCCTGGAGGTGAGTCTCATTCCCCTGGGTGGATGTGTGTGTAGACACAGGGCTGGACCCGATCTGGGAGCAGAAGGTCCAATGGGCAGAAGCAGCAGTGAGCAGGGCCAGGCTTGAGTCCTCCCATCAGTTGAGATCACTGTCATTGCAGAGCTCAACCCGGGCCCAGGAGAGGCCACAGCTGGTCAAGGAGGAGACGCAGCTGGTCCATGCAGACCCCCGCTCCACGCCCAGCAGGGAGGGGCCGGTGAGCCACACCACTGAGGGCCAGAGCAGGCCTGAAGTGAGTGTGGCCACCTGGGGGTCTGGGGAACCGGGGCCCATGTGGACTCCTCCACCCGAGCCACAGCCACACAGGCCCCGTGATCCTCCAACCCCGGAGCCGCTCAGTCCCACCAGGCGGATGGCACTTTTCCACTCGGTGCTGCAGTGCTGTGGCTGCGGAAATCGCACCAGGCCAGGAGACCCTGAGCCCCAGGAGGCAGAGCCTGAGGGTGAGGAGGTGGGGCAGTGGGGGTGGAATTGTTGGGGAGGTCCCTGTGAGCTTATGGGGAGGGATTGTTGCGAGACATACAGGGAGCACCCCCAGGAGCAAAGACTGGCCTCTGACCACCTACTTGCTGGATGTTGGGCCAAAGGGCTTCCTGTGGTGGGTCCTGAGCTCTAACTGTGTCTGTATTTGGGGGGCACAGAGGAATTCTGTCAGGTGGGTGACCTTCTCTCCTCTCACCACTCCAGCACCAGCCCAGGGGGCAGACACGGCGGCTCCAATAACACCTGAAGCCCATCTGGAGGAGCAGGAGGCAGAGCTGGAGGCAGAGGTGGAGGAGTGTGCACCTCCAGAGCCCGTGCCACCTCCAGCAGCCTCTCCAGCTGCAGCTGTGGAGCCAGGGCCGGCCCCAGACACAATGGAGGCCCTACAGGCTCTGGAAGAAGAATGCTCCCAGGGACCCTTTCTGGTTCCTGCCTCAGAGGAGCTTCCTGGGGAGGAGCCAACTCAAGGGCTGCTTGTTGAGTGCCCTCACCCTGACCCAAGGGGAAAGCTTGTTTTCCCCCCACTCCTTGATATTTTCGTTTTCTTTGTTGTCCTTATTTCGTTTTTAAGATCTCCATTGCGTTTTTTCTTTTTTGATCTTTTTATTAGGTTGGGCATTTGGTTTAATTTGGATTTTATTATTTTCTTCTTTTTGCCTTTGGCATTCATTTTGTCATTGTATAATGTCTTTTAAGTAATAAAGTTATTTTTCTGTTTTAAATGGTGCCATTCCTGATCATGAAGTACATTCACGAAGCTGAGTAAGCATAGCACTGTCTTTTTGCAGGATGCTCCATGACCGCAAAAGGAAACCCTGCTCCAAAACTAATCACTCCCACTCCTCCTGCCCCTGGGAACTCCTGATCTGCTTTCTCTCTATCCCTTTAACTATTCCAGACAATTTATATAAGTGGAATCTTACAAAAGGTGTTGTTTTGTGTTAGTTCACATCTTTCTTAAAATCTGAAATAGCAATTTTGTTATTTGAAAGGTAACTTTGAGCTAAAGATCAAAGAGGAAGAGGAGGAGAAGGAGGAAGAGGAGAAGAGGGGCATGAGGAAGGGGAAGAGGAAGAACAGGATGGGGAGGAGGAGGAATAAAGAAGGAGGAGGAGGAGGAAGAGGAGAAGAAGAAGAAGAAGAAGAAGAAGAAGAAGAAGAAGAAGAAGAAGAAGAAGAAGAAGAAGAAGAACCCTTTTAGTGTGTGCCTGATCTATGATCTTCGCTTGAGACCTCTGTGCTAAATGTGACCCTAGGGCCAGAAGCCAGTCAGTGGCTGGCTCTTCCAGTGCCAAAAATTAAAAAAAAAAAAAAAACAACAAAAACAAACAAACAAACAAAAAAAAAAAAACGGAAAGAAACACAGTAATCTGGAAAGAGACCACCAGTTAGAAAACATTTCTCACAGCCCAGCGAAAGTGTTAACATCTCTGTGGTGCAGAAAACCCTCTAAAGTCAGTGCTTCTACCGGGACAAAGAGCAAACACAGGTGCTTCCAACCAGAGGCAGTGCACTCTCCAGGTTATGTCAGAGTTGCCTGACTAGCCCTACGGGGACACACACAGTATCTCATCGCTGGGAAGAGAGTATTGTCACCATCAGACAGGCAGGCTTCTGGTCTGATGGCAATCAGCCCTGGGGACACAGTGAAGCAGCAGAGGCCCCAGCAGATCCCCTCCTCTGGGAAAACTGTGTGCAGGACCTGCCACAGCTCCCGGGGGGCACGGATGCTCCTGTTAGTGCTCACCCAAGCAGGTTACCGCACAGAGATCCTGGCACAACTGTTCAGAGACGTACTTTGGAGACGACCGGTCAGAGCACTGATGAGATACCTGGAAAAGGGATTAAACCAGCCATGGGCAAACTACAGCCCATGGGCCAGATCCAGCCCGTTCGGCTGTTCTATCAGGCCCGCGGAGCCCAAAGAGGAGAGGGAGATCCTTCCAAGATCTCCTTTTGGATATGCTGCTTCTGAAGCTAATGGAATACTGCTTTGATGTTGTTTGAAGGTGACCACAATGTGTGTTATTTCTGGGGCCTCTTGGGAGAGACTGGCATAGGTCAGTGTTAGATGCTGCCTGTGACTGTCCATGGGACACCTGTTTGAAGCTACAAAGAGATCCATCATTTGTGGCTGCCTCTACTGGGTCTGGGTGTGCATGGGAAGGACCGTGTTATGTACCAAGGTCAGCTTCCCCAGCACTGAGGCCTGAAACAGGTCAACAAAAGGCCCAAAACACCCAGAGATCCTCCTTTGCCTGCCTCCACTTATGGCTGCCTATCACCTCAGTCGCTGAAAGAGCTTCTGGCAATAATCAAGTTGAATGAGGAAGGTTTCCATTGAGTCACCAGGTAGGTTCAATCTCGGTCCCAGTGCTGGATGAGGCCACTCAGCAAATTTCTCAGGGTATACCAAGTCTAGTTGTCACCCATTGGATGTCATACTTTTATAGTGAGGCCAGGTCTCAGGAAGTTGACAGGGTAAGGCCCACAGAATATATCAGCCCCAAACCAGCCAAGATTTCATCATATGAAGGTAAGGCTCTGCACATGTCTGACATGCAAGGCAAAACTGACCACCACCCTAGCCTCTCACAAATCAGTTTTTCTCAGATTCTTCCAGCAGCCTGAGATCATTCAGGCAGGGCTGTTGGAAGTCAAAATGGTGGGATAAATACATATACCGTGAGGTGAAGGTCCAGTCGTGCTTGGTTGAAGGAGGGAGGAATGTTCCCGTTTCTCATACACACAACTCAGTCACTGACACCCCTGAGTCTGCCTGTACACTCCTGACCAGGCAGCCGACTCCTCAGTCGGGTGTGCACTGTTCAGGTTGAGACAACAGGGAGTCCAGGTGTTAGGGCTTTTGCATTCCCCCAGGCTGATACCAGGAGGAGAGTTTCACACAAGGAAGATGGTATTTAGAGTGTGGGAGAGGGACTTAGCACAGAGATTCTGGCAACTGTCCCTTCAGTTATCTCCTCAGAGCCACAAGGCCCAGAATTTCCACATGCGAGTCGAATCCATTCAGCCCGTCCTTCACAGGAGCCCATGTTGAGTAACTATGAATGAGACTTGGTGTGTTAACCATTTAAGAGTGTGCCCGTGTGCTTATCAGACTTCTGTCTCTCCCTGGCAGACAGAGTACTGATTATCACTACCGGATGTTCTCTGGGTGTCTCTTACTGGCTCTGGTGCTCTGGGTTGGGGGTCCTAGCAGATATTTGAGACTTCATGCTCCAAAGGGCGAGCCTTTGTAGCTGAGATACCCATTCCAGGATCATAGCCACCAATCGTGGGAGAGGAGACAGCCCTTTTCAGGCCTCCTCCTTTCCTACCGTGTAGATTCTTCTGGAAATCCTTCATCTTCTGGAAATCCTTCATTTTATGACTTCTGATCAGGTGGTCTTCAGTTTCTTATTCTGGTTGGTTGTTCTATTGTTTTAGTTATGATTCCAGTTTGGTCCCAAAAGGAGGTTAATATAGTTTCCACCTACTCTCCTGACATTTTAGCTCCTGCTTGGGTGTTTTCTGTTATCTTGTCCTCCAATTGCTAAATTGACCTTTTATTTCATCTAATCTGCTTTTGAGTTCTTCTAGTGTTCATTTCAGATATTGTATTCTTCATTTCTGTCTGTTTATTTTATGGTTCCTTTGTTGTTGCTTTTTTTGCTTGCGATCTCTTTGTTTTAAGTTCACACTGAATTTGTACATCCATCTCCTAAGTTCCTTGAGCACCTTTGCAACCATTGTTTGAACTCTGTATTCATGGACTGCTATCCTGCATTTCATTTAGTTCTTTTCTTGAGGTTTTCTTTTGTTAATTTATTTGGGGCATATTTATTTCTCTTTTCTTTTAGCTGCCTCTCTGTATTTGCATCTGTGTATTAGGTAGGGTGTATTATATATAAAGTGCCTTGTGGGGTGCGGGGGCCTGATGTGGCGGGATCTCCCTTTTCCGCGTCCAGCACGGAAAGAGAGATGAATGAACCGGTTCTAAGGGGAGGTGGCCAGGGATTGAGAAATATTAGAAATAAAGAGAGAAGACACAGAGATAGATTTTAAGCTGGGAGCTGGGAGGGCCGCCACCCTCCTGTGCTGGAGAGGCAGACTGAGGACTCCTGAGCCACACAGCACCTCTATTTATTCTCAAATACACAAAAGGTGGGGTTTTCACAGGAAAAAACAAGAAGCCTAGGAGGGGCCAGATCCCACCCACTCCTTCCTGCCTGACAAACACAAGCCAGGAACTAAGAACATCTCCCCACTCCCAGGGTGGGAGTGCAACTGACATAATTCTGCCAATATCCCAGGCCCAGTCAGCAACAATCTAAAGAATGTCCAGGTATCTTCCCATTTGGCTCTCTACATCTCACCCTTTCTTTTTTTTTTTTTTTTAATTTAAACATTAATAATAAAACTCTAAATTAAAACAATTGTAAACAATGCCAATGCAAAATGTAACTACATACATGTTATCATTTTTAAAACTTGAATGTCAAGAGCAAAACTCTGGCTATTAAATAATAACAAAACAATGCCAATTCAAAACAACAATATGAGAAATCAGAACTATGGACATATTAACATTTTTAGCTACCAAATGAAAAAATGTCTCTTTTGCTGCTGGTGTATATTTAGTCAGAGTCCTTGGACCTGGCAGCGCAAGACTTTGAAGAAGACTGGAAGCTAGTAGATGCTAGTATGAGCAGGTACATGGTTGAAGAAGTAGCTTCCACTTCAGTCTTTTAACTTCTTCAGATGACTCCATGTTGGCACCACAGTCCCTTGCTTAGCTTTCAGTTTTCTTCTCCTTCCGCTTTGCTGTCAATGGGCAACTCTTAGTCCTTCCTTGCCCTTTGTCCTGGGCAACCTGCAGCAATGCACAGATGCTGACTGCTACAATGGCAAGGCATCTTCACTATCTTATTAGTGGACTATTTCTCCTCTGTTCTTGTGAGCTCCTACTTATTCTGTGGCCAGAACAGCCTCATCAGGTCCTCTCTGGGATCCATTGTTGCTGGAATCTATAAAGTCTTGGAGTTTCCTGGAAATATAAACATATTCTCGACCAAAGGTTAAATAATGGAATCTTTTCTATAAATTAGACGTGGGATCCTTTTGATTTTTGTCCAAATGATTTTCCTTTGGATATTTTGATACCATAAGATTTTTCATAGGTGCCTTGTTACCAGCATTATAAATGAAAATTTTTCAAAGTAAAAATTTTTGTCTAGATGTAAATTACTCACAGAATATTTTTCCTTACGTGGTATTGTTCCACTACCCCCCTTTTTAAATTTAATTATTAGGAGGCTTTTGGAAAAATTTTTATAACGCAGTTTTGATAACTTTTAATTTTTGTACAAAAATATGACTGCTTTAGGGTTAATTGCATGGTAAGCAATTTTACCATGGAATGAACTACCAATAGACATTTTAGTTAATACTTTAGGAACAGATTTTTGTACAATGCAATTTTCTTGAATATTCACTTATTTTATTTAGCCAATTTAAATTAATCTGAAAACTTGACTATTTTACTGTCAAATTTAATATTTTAACAGTTTTAGTTTACCCTACAAATATTAACGTAAAGGATTATATGCATCATTGAGAAATTTCTAAGCATTCCTGGATTTAGGCTAGCTTTAGATATAGGGCAGCTGCCATCAGCCACTTCTCTGTTGCCTGGGTCTCAATATGAGCCTGACCAAGTCTCTTATTTGTAGCTGGGCCACATCTCTGTTGCCTGGCTCCCCATCTGAGATGGGCATGGGAAGCACAAAGCAGCCATGGGGCAGGAGACCTCCCTCAGAAGGGGCGAAGATTCAAGCCCCTGCAATGTTGGGGGAGTGAGGATCTGTGCCACACCTCTGTTGACCCCCAAGTTCCTTCCTGATGGCCCCTATTCGACTGTGCCTATCTTAGGTTGTTCCTCCCTTGAGGAATCTTACCCGTCATTGGCTAACCAGCCATCCTCTGGGGCCAAGCAGGGTGATGTGAGGTTCAGTTCTGTCTCCTTGGTAGCCTATGCCTCTATGGCCTCCATGCCCAGCATCTGCCTTGGGATCCCCTCCCTGCTGGCGGGGCCCTGGCATTGATATCTTGGGGGAACCCAGGTTTCTTCTCCATGGAGGGTCCAGCTTATGCCCTTGGGCAAGAGACAGATTCATGGTACCATACACCACGAGGCTTCAACCTCAGCATAAATTTGAAAACTCAAGCAACAGTAGTAATTGAATTGTGAGAAGTGTGTCCCTCTTTGGCAAAAAGAGCAAGAAGGGCCAATATAGAATGCTTAAGTGCCTTCCCAAGGGGCCTTCCACACAGTGGAAGGGATTAAATCTTTTCATGTGCTTTTTAAATTGTTGCCAAACATTCAAAGAATTAGTTTGCAAACTTGTTTGGTATATGCTGTTTATGAAATATCAAAATTATGACATTGTAGAATAATATCATGTAAGGATATTCTTTGCTTTAGCCATGGCAATTCACAATTTCAAACTGGAAGAAATATTTAGTTACTTCGTTTTGCCCTTCTAAAAAGGCCAAAAATTTTCATAAAATTTGAAATATATGTATATAAGTAACATATATTAATTTTTATTTGAAAAAGCAATGACTAGCTGTTTCTGATCTTTATTACAATTGTTTATAAAATTATTGGCTTTTCATTTAGCTGAAAACCTTGATTATAATTTGATAACATAATTTATTTAAGTAATTAAAGTAGGTATTTTCATTTTAAAATTAAAGCAAATTTACTTCTGAATTCATAAGCCACAAATGTTGCCCTGCCTCTAGCTTAATTAAAAGTGAAGGTGGCTACATAAAGTTAGGATTAAATAACTTGTAAAACATTGGCTTCTCATGTAACTTAATTTATATGGCATTGATTATTGCAAAAGCTAATTTTTAAAGTAACTTAAGTAGGTATCTTTAATTTTTTAAAAAAGGCAAAAGAAACTTATTCAGTAAAACTTATAGGTTTGATACCTTTTGGTCTGATCCAAAAGCATAAAGTGTCCCCCCTACAGCCAATTCAAAAATGCAGGCTGCATGAGGCCTTTTTGTCTTTCTTGAAATTCTACTACTATTGAAATTTTTGCTATATTTAAGAAATATATTGTTTTTGCTTTTCTTACAGGTGAAAACTTTCATAACATTTAATATATAGTATATAATTTTTATTTGCTAAAGCTTTCCATGTAATTTCAAGTATCAATCTGTTTAATTCAAAAAGTATTTATTTTAAGAGAGAACAGACTTTTGTATACTTCGGGGCCTGTGAAACATGCAAAAGTTATTCTTAAAGAAAACCTTGAAATACTCTTGGAAAGATCAAATATACAATACACAATATATTTATATATATGATTTAAAGATTATATACCTAAATTATTTGAGAATATCAATTAAATTTAATTTGGATCAATGAATTAATCCTCTTTCTTTTAAATCAGACCAAACAAGTAACATATTTTGAATTCCTAATTATATAAAACATATTTTGACTAATAATTTCTCCCTATGTAATTTGCACTTTGAACTTTTAAAGCTGACAAGTCAAATATATTTTGCATGTCCTAGATTAATAACACTTTACATTTCTAAAAAATATAAGACATAATCAATTAAGTGCTTCAATTCTGTCCTCTAGATTTTTTATGAGGCAAATTTAAACTACTTTTTTATTTATATAATTAAGCCAACTTCCAAAAAAAATTTTGCCATAGGAATTTGGAGGAAGTTTGTAGCCATTCAATGCAAATTACCACCTTCTTTAGCTTACTGGGAGAGTGGTTAGAGCAATTAAAGTTGCTGACCAGCCTTCCTGGCTTCCTGTCAACATCTCTCTTTTAGTGAAACTGATTTGTTTCAGGTATCATGGCAAAAAAAAGAGACACTTTAAACTTTCAGAACTTTAAAATTTTCAGGTAGCATTTCTCAAATCAATAATACTTTTACATTTTTAAAGATACATTTCAGCCAAAACCGGTTTGGCTCAGTGGTAGACCATTGATCTCTGGACTGGAAAGGTCCCGGGTTCGAGTCCGGTCAGGGCATGTACCTTGGTTGCGGGCACATCCCCAGTAGGGGGTGTGCAAGAGGCAGCTGGTCGATGTTTCTCTCTCATCAACGTTTCTAGTTCTCTATCTCTCTCCCTTCCTCTCTGTAAAATATCAATAAAATATATATTTTTTAAAAGATACATTTCAAATAAAATATAAGGCATGTTTAATTAATAGACTAACTTCAGTTCTCTAGACTTCATGCAAGGCATACTTATAACAATTCAATACATTTTAGCCAATAGGCCTGGCCCATTCTCTAAATTTCAAAACTGTCACAATTTTCCTGCTGGCGAAGTCAAGAGATAAACTCTCAGCCATTCATATGTAAACTTGCTATCTACTTTCTGGTGTTTACTTGCCTCTTTGGCAGAAATCTTAAGTGCTACTTTAAATGCCTTGGGAAACTAGCCTGTATTCATCTCCACCACCTATAAGGCTAAAAGGTCTGGGGGTTTTATTCTGTACTCAGTAAAAGTTAAGCCCAGTTCAAAAACTATGCGCATTCGTTTTTGAAACTGGCCTTTCCCCTTCACATGTGCACAGAAATCCCCGATGCATTTATGAACTAGTAAAAGCTTTGTCATTAGCTGGAAAAAAAAGATGGTAAAAGAGGCATCTTAAAGTGTCTTTTTTGGCGTCATTTATCTATTTTTTAAAATTTTTATTACTTTTTCAATTTTCATTTATTTTTATTTTTAAGGAAAGAAAAAGATTTTAAGATAAAGAATTATTGGCAGTTGCTAAGAAATTCCTTTAATCTTTTTTACTTGGTTACAAGTAGTTTACATGTGGAGGCGGTAGAAGTGCAGATGGTATTCTTAAAGATTTGCACTCTTCCTCTCCAGGCGGTAAGGTCGTGGCTGCACCCCACTTAAACATTCTTAAACACTCCTGTGTTGAATCAAAAATTAAAACAGGAATAGGAATTTTCTCTGGACTTTCTGAGTATTGGTCACTCAATTGCTTTCTAACCTTTTCCCAGTTTTCATCAACAAACCTTAAGAAAGAAATCAAGAATCTGACTACACTTAACAGAATCTCTTTGAGCCATGAGCGTAGTTTAAAGCGTTTAGAAAGATTACCCATGTTTTACTCCCAGCTGATTCAATTTCGCAACAATACACTCCCTCTACCTTACCATTCCTTAAATCTGTGGCGCGCGCAATTCTAGGGAGCGATCCCTTGCCTTACCTCTTGTTGCCTCTTTAGGCCCACACCCCACATTGGGCACCAGAATGCGGGGGCCTGATGTGGCGGGATCTCCCTTTTCCGTGTCGCGCACGGAAAGAGAGATGAACGAACTGGTTCTAAGGGGAGGCGGCCAGGGATTGAGAAATATTAGAAATAAAGAGAGAAGACACAGAGATAGATTTTAAGCTGGGAGCTGGGAGGGCAGCAGCCCTCCTCTGCTGGAGAGGCAGACTGACGACTCCTGAGCCACACAGCACCTCTATTTATACTCCAATCTAACAAGGAGGTTTCACAGGAAAACAAGAAGCCTAGGAGAGGCCAGATCCCACCCACTCCTTCCTGCCTGACAAACACAAGCAGGAACTAAGAACATCTCCGCACTCCCAGGGTGGGAGTGCAACTGACATGTTGCAGTCTGACATGCCCAGTCAGCAACAATGTAAAGAATGTCCAGGTATCTTCCCATTTGGCCCTCTACAGAAACAACAGAATGTATTCTTTTACAATGCTTGGGGTCTAGCATCAGAGTGTTGAGGAAATGCTTCCTCCTACAGCTCTTGGGGAGAATCCTTCCTTGAGTATGTATTCCAGCTCATAGTGGCTCCAGGCATTCCTGGCTTGGGGCTGCATGCCACTAGTCTATGCTTCCATGTTTTGCCTTCTGTGTCTAAACCACCAGCCTCTCAAAGCCTTTCTATTTTAAGGACATTTGTCATTGGATCTAAGGACCATATCCTGAATAATCTCATCTTGAGATCATTAACTTATTATATCTGCAAAGACCCTTTTTTCTAAAAGATATAACCTTCGTAGGTTATGGGAGTTAGGACACACACTTATCTTTTGGAGGCCA
This sequence comes from Vespertilio murinus, assembly GCA_963924515.1. NCBI lineage: Eukaryota > Metazoa > Chordata > Mammalia > Chiroptera > Vespertilionidae > Vespertilio > Vespertilio murinus. The sequence continues at coordinate 72,070,962 of OZ004707.1, forward strand.
TCAGTCAACTCACTAAATCTATCAAACTATAAAGCAAATGCATATGTAAAATAAAGAGTTATACAAGGGAGTCCAGAAAATTGACCTCTGTACTCTTTCTTGGGTTCTTATGGAGACTATGTTGTATCTAACGATTAATTAACCAGTAAGAGTACTGAAAGCTAAAAGCTGTTAACTGCAGAAAACAGTATGATTAGAAATTGTCAAAATGAAAAAAAACAAACAAAAAACAGTCTAATGGCATGAGCAGTGAATCAGGCCACAAAGATTCCAAATTGAAGCATGATATAAAAATATTTTGAGAGGAAAGATGTCAGGGGGAGAAAAAAGTGGAAGTTACACAATTGAGCATTTAGAAAATATTTATAGGCATTTGGCAGCTATGGTGAAATAGCTGAAATAATAATATAAGCTTTATAAATAAATCAGTGAACATATTGAAGGGATAAACTAAATCAAGGAAAAAGTAAAAAATGTGTAATAAAAAACCCCCAATATGTGACATTTTATATTAAAAAATACTATCATTATATAGAATATACCCATCGACCACTGATTTACCTAACAAATGAAATAAAACTACAGAACGGGAAAAGGGTAAGTGTTTCCAGAGAGCTGGAGGCATAAACGTTGTGAATCCTGTTTGATGATACAGGATGCCAGGGGATAAGGTTGGTTAGAGGGCAGAAGAGCAGGAGTACACTTACACAGAATTATGAAGATAAGGGAGCGAGAGTGGAGATGAAACTAACAGGTTAGGGTCCTTTCCTTTTTCATCATCAGTCATGATGTTCAATATGATTTTAAACTATCCTAATATATAAAAACCCGGGGCCCATAATGTCCAAAATGACCTAAGGCTCGACCGAATGGCAGACTGCATGTGAGGCAGGTTCAGGTGGGCAGGAACTGGCGAGCAGGCTGAACTGCTGACTTCTCCAGGAGAGAGAGAAGTAGGGCTGATAAGCAGCTACAAGGGCTGCTGGTGAGGCACAGGGAGAGAGAGAAGCAGGGTCTGAGGCTGCGGATCAGACCCTGCTTCTCTCTCTCCATGCCTCACCAGTAGCCATGCCTCTCTCTCTCTCTCTCTGAGAGATCAGCAGTTCAGCCTGCTCGCCAGCAGCTGGGGTGCCTAGTGATCAGCCCTACCTCTCTGATCAGGCCTGGAGATAGGTATAGAAATGCTGACTGGTATAGAAACCAACCAATCAGAACCAAATCTGAGTGAACTGCAAAGGCAGAACCTAAGGTGGGGACTGAGGAGGGGTTTTGAGGGCAACAGTTGTTGGTGTAAGGTGTGAGAGAGTGGTCCAATTTTTTAATGACCGGTTTGGCAGTATAGTGCATATGGCTGGCTATCAGTCCAGACATAGGGATTTTCTATTTTTGTATGCCAAGAGCATCTCCTCCTGATTAAAAGGCTTTTCCTCACCATTTAAGCAATCCTATCCTATATAATTTACCAATACTAATAAAAGTGTAATATGCTAATTAGACCAGGTCAACCTGCCATCTTCCAGCCATCTGGCTTCCTGCCAGACAAAGTCAAGGTTGTGGGGGCAGAGGCAGAGGCAGTTAGGGGTGATCAGACCTGTGAGGGAGGGCAGTTGGGGGAGAGATCAGGCCAGCAGGGGAGGGCAGTTGGGGATGACCAGGCTGGCAAGGGAGGCAGTTAGGGACAATCTAGCAGGCAGAGGCAGGTAGGGGCAATCAGGCAGGCAGGCAGATGAGCAATTAGGAGCCAGGGGTCCTAGATTGTGAGATGAATGTCCAACTGCCAGTTTAGACTCCATTCCTGTGGGATCAGGCCTAAACTGGCAGTTGGACATCCCCCAAGAGGTCCCCAATTGGAGAGGGTGCAGGCTGGGCTGAGGGAACTCTCCCCCATGCACAAATTTCATGCACTGGGCCACTAGTACGTATATAAAACTTTAATTATAATTTAAATAAAATAATTTTATTACACAGAATGACATTGTCTGATATCTGGGTTAATACTCACTTAGATTTTACACTAGAATTTACTTTATAAATTATATTATTTGAGCAAAAGCAGGTATCATTACCTATTTTTAAAATTTATCTTTATTGTTAAAAGTATTAACTTATTTTAATGCTGAAGTTATTTGGTAAATAAGTGACATTTCAAACACAGAAAATTAATGTAAAAAACGATCCTGGTCCTGTTTTCTATTTTCTAGTGTGGCTCACTCTATTCAACATTTTTCTTTTTCAATCAAACTTTTACTTTTCTATTAAATAAAACATTATAACAATGTTCAGTTTTTTTCCCCCTAATATTCTTAGAAATTACTTGGAAAGTCTCTCTGGACTTTTTTTGTAAGATCTTATTATTAATTTTCCCTTAACCTCATTAAATCTGGCATTAATTTTTCCCTTAACTATCCTCAGAATCACATGGTTGCCATATGTAATTGGGCAACCTGACCCAAATTGCATTCATAAAATAAAGTTTAAATTTTTAGGTCCTAAATTTATGGTCTGAAAATGATTGCTGGAGGATGTTTACACCAAATGTTGTCTCATCACCATTCAGCAGCACTGACAAAGCATAAAAGAGAAAAGAAAACACAGACATACAAGAATGGATGAAAGAAAGATTCGTGAACAGAAAGTCAACACCACCAATGCTTCAAGAACCCTGGCTGTGAAAACTTGTTTGCTGTAACTGGAACTCTCCATTCTCAAACCACCAGAGACAAGCAAATTGTTTGCCTGTTTTGTCTGCTCTGCATAATAAGCCTTCCTGCACACAAATGCATCCATATAGTTTACTGATGGAATCTGTTGTGTTGTTTGGTTCATTCAATTACATGTTTTTTTTTTGTAATATGAATTAGAGCAGGAGTTATATTTTTTAATAATACTTCTTCAGCATCAATAGATAAATGTTTAATTCTTTTTCATGACTCCCTGTCATTAAATTCATTGTATATTTTCTTTTCGTTTTGTTAATCCTCACAGGAGGATTTTTTTTCTATTTATTTTTATAGGGAGTGGAAGTGAAGGGGAGAGACAGAAAGAGAGAAATATTGATGTGAGAGGAAAAATATCTATTGGTTACCTACTGCATATACTCTGACAGGGGCAGGGGATAGAGCCTGAAACCCAGGTATGTGCCCTTGACTAGAATTGACCCCCGCAGTCCATGAGCCAATGCTCTAATCACTGACTCAAACTGGCTAGGGCTCATTTTTATGTTTTATTTATGTCCTCAAAGAAATTAACTAATCATTTTACTATAATGAGATAAAATAATCATAATTTATTATTAATCAATTGCATCATATCTTGATTCACTTACTGAAAAAATGGTGAAGAAATAATATTTTGCATAATTATTTGAAAGGCATCAACTGTAAAGAAAAATTTGGTATTTGAATAAAGATATTAAAGGTACAGGGAATAATGTTTATGATAGGATAAAATCTTGATTTTCTGTTGTAACAAGACCAGAAAAATGAAAGTAGATTCCTTAAATTTAATCATTTATATTTTAACTATATATAGCATGTATAAATATTATGTACATTGTCCAAGTATATTCCTTTACTTTTACATAACTATTAAATTAGAAGCAGTAGTAGATATATGTCACAAATTAAAAGACCAATAATAGCTTCTTTATTGTTGTTATAACCTTATCATTATTAGCCTAGCTTTCAGAAAATTTTAAGGCTAGACAAAATTGGCAAATGTTGATATCTAAAAGAGGAGATCCTTACTTTATTTGGCCTGACTGTTTTTGGAGTTGTATTAGTTACCTTATACCACATAACAAATTACACCAAATTTCCTCTTTTTTAAAACAACAAACTGTCATCATCTCACTGATCCTCTGTTGAGACATCTAGGAGGAGCTAGCAGGGAGAATCTGGAACAAGGTTCCTCATAAGTTTAAAATCCAGTTCTTGGTCAGTACAATGATTATTTTAAGCTTCAACTGAGGAAAGATACTTTCCCAAGTTCATTAACATAGTTGTTGGCAACCCAACAGGGCATCCATATTCAAACTCACTCACATATATGCTAGCTGCTGACTGCAAGCCTCAGTCCCTTAATGTGTGGACCTTGTCTTGGCTGCCTGAGTGTCCTTGAAACATGGCGGCTGATTTTTTCAGAGTGAGACGTAAAAGAGAGATGGCCCATCCAGGTGTGGTTCAGTGGTTGAGTGTTGACCCAGGAACCAAGAAGTCACTGGTCTGATTTCTAGTCAGGGCATATGCCCAGGTTGAGGTCTTGATCCCCAGTAGAGGGTGTGCAAGAGGCAGCCAATTGATAATTCTTTCTCAGCATTGAATCATTGATGTATCTAACTCTCTCTCCCTCCTCCTTCCTCAAGAGATGAAGGGGGAAAGAGAGAGAGAAAGAGACAAAGAAGGACAGAAAAAGGGGAAGAGAGAGAAACTAAAAATGAAGTTGAAGTTCTAAGCCTAGACCACTTGACCACAGTAATGGCAAGGACATTAAGCTCCCCATCTTGAGGTAACAAGGAGCTTGTAGACTTATTTAAAACCTCTTGAGGAGTCAAGCTCTCAGTATTTGAATTTAAATTATTAACATTCCTCATAGTATCTAGGTTACTGCCTGTGTTACATGCATCAGCTACTGACTTATTCAGTCTTGGTCTTCTTCTGCTTGCCAGTACAGTTCTCCACCATTTTTGGTGGTTTTGCTTTCTGCAATGTCAGTTACCTATGGTCAACCATGGCCCAAAAATATTAAATAAAATTTTCAGAAATAAAAAAATTCATAAATTTTACATTGTGCACCTTTCTGAATAGCACCACTTCACCCCATCCTGCTTGGGATGGGAATCTTCCCTTAATCCAGTGTATTCACATTGTGTGTCCTCCCAGCCCATGAGATCATTTCACACCACCACAAGATTAAGAAGGGTGAGTCTTAATAACATATTTTGAGATAGAAGCCATATTCAAAAACTTTTATTATAGTACATTGTATTGATTTTTATTATTCAAATTTTTCTGGATGTCTTACTGTGTCTAATTTATTATTTAAATTTTGTCATAGGTGTGTATGTGTAGGGGGGAAAAAGCATAGCACATATAAGGTTTGGTACTACCCATGATTTCAGGCATCCACTGGGGTTCTGCAATGTATCCCTGAGACTAAGGCAAACTATTATAAAGATTGTCTAACCTTGTCTATGCACAGAGTACATAAAGCCAAGTTATAGATGAAAAATCATTTGCCTTACTATTAGTAACTATAACTATGCTGTCTTGCCAATATTAACCTGTCATTATGAAATGATAAGAAACTTTTCTCCATTTTGGGATCTCAGTGGTTAGGAAGAGCTAACAAGTCACTCAAGTTAAACCTCTTGGGATGCAATGGGAACCCCCTTCACGAACTGTTTTCTCTCATTCTCCTTTCCATGTGTAATATGCTCTAGAGCATGTTCTTATATTACCAGCATTCTATATACACATGCCAAATACCTAATTTTCTCAACTTCTTCAATAGAGAATTTCTCATAGAATAAGCAACAATATTATGCCAACATGCTGCCTGCATTCTTATGGATAGTCTGTTACTAAATTGGAAGAGAAGTAGAAATTCTGTTTCCGTTCTCCCTACATCACTAAATTCACTGGCTAATTTATGGTAACTCAAACATTCTTTTCCTTAGAAGTTATCACATAGTTATCCTGAGACTAAATGGAATATTGACTAAACAATGCAGAAACTAGAAAGATCACTATAGCACTAAGTAGGAAATTAAATTCAACCAACTCATTTTCTTATTTGAGTAATGAAACCTTTTCATTCTTCTCCTAATTAGCCTGTGTCTTTATCATCCTCACATGTAGTTGTTGAAAGGTTTAAAAAAATTAAGTAAAGTGAGCTAAAAACTAATAAACATCAAAATAAATAGAGAAAAAAAAACACAACAGCTTATTTGTTAATTACAGAAAATCAATTTAACAACCATAGGAAAAAACACACATGCATGTCTACACGTAGAATTTTAAAAACTTCTTAGCAAGATTATCCACCATCAGTAATAAAAGAATTAGTGATCTTTGGTGAAAAAAATTCTTAATGTTCAAAGTTAGTTGAGAGCCACATCTTCTCAGAACCTAACTGCTCAATGAGAAGGGTACATGTAGGAAATAATATAGATGCCATACATATACCTAAATGTTCTTCTTACCTTCTTGCAAATTCTAAAATATAAAAATAAAATAATTAACTCAACCATTTAAATGTAAAAATTAAAATAAGTAACTTGCAAATCCTAAAATATAAAAATAAAATAAGTAGCTCAACCAAAATAGAATGCTTCCCTAAATTATGTTTTACAATCTTGACTCTTTTTTTAAAAATATATATATATATTTTATTGATTTTTCACAGAGAGGAAGGGAGAGGGACAGAGACTTAGAAACATCAGTGAGAGAGAATCATCGATCAGCTGCCTCTTGCACACCCCATACTGGGGATGTGCCCACAACCCATGTACATGCCCTTGACTGGAATCGAACCTGGGACCTTTCAGTCCACAGACCGACACTCTACCACTGAGCCAAACCAGTTTCGGCACAATCTTGACTCTTGACATGCTGTCCCGAGCACTTATTGATAACACGTTGTCTTATAACTATTTTATTAGTTGTAATTATTAAACAGCAATATAATATAAAATATGTAGCAAGATATCTAGTATATAAAAGACTCAATAAATGCTGATTTTCTTTGATTTCCTTTTACCCAAACTAGGTTATTATGTAATATTTGCTGCTATCAAAATCTAATGAAAAATTTCTGTAAAGCCGAAACCGGTTTGACTCAGTGGATAGAGCGTAGGTCTGCGGACTGAACGGTCCCAGGTTCGATTCCAGTCAAGGGCATGTACAATGGGTTGCGGGAACATCCCCAGTAAAGGGTGTGCAGGAGGCAGCTGGTCGATGTTTCTCTCTCATCGATGTTTCTAGCTCTCTATCCCTCTCCCGTCTTCTCTGTGCAAAAGCAATAATATATATTTTTTTTTAAAAAAAGAAAAAATTCTATATAATTTAAAAAACCTTAAATAACATGAAACCTGTAAACAAAATAATTTTTTATGTATAAACATCACCATTTTTTATTATTTTCAAGCCTATAGGCTCACTCAGTACCAAACACCATGAATTGAACAGAAACTCTCATTTACTTTTTAAAGAAGAAAACATTTTAAGGAGATAGATTAAATTATTTTCTAAAAAACCTCAGAAGTATAAGAATTAGAAGTATTTTTAAGTACAAAATGAGTGTTGTTGTTTTAACTACCTCATTCCAATGAATTCATATTTAGGATGAAATAATGATTTGATTTTTCATATTTCATTATTTCAGTTGCATAGCTGATATCTAAATTCCACATTTTTTGTTTTACTTTTCTCTTACTTTTTTCTTATTTTACTGCCCCCCACTACCATCCTGGTCACCTTACTACCCCCCACTGCTGGCCTGGCCACCCTCAATTGCCCCCTCCTCCTGCCACCACCGGCCTGGTTGCCCCACATAGCCTGCAGTTCAGTCATTTGGTTTTCCCTCACAAATTCTCCTGTTGGCCTGGTCATAGGTAGCCATCTTGTGAGGGCATGAGGGTCAAATTGCATATTACCTCTTTATTATATAGGATATCAAAACATTATGTTATATTTCTAAAAATATGTTGTAAAATATGTAATATATATGAAAAAGAAAACAACTTCATTCTGAATTTTAATTTTAACCTAAAATTATTATAAAGACCATATTTATTCTGTTTAATCTCTTTTTTGAGTTTTTATTCTATAATTCAAGAACAACGCTTAATCAACTTTTACTGTGGACCTGTAGCTTCAGTTAAGGACACAGGACACTTACTGAAATTGTGCGACCTTACTGAGTTTGCTAGTAATTAGCTCTATTTCAAGAAAAGTACTATATTGATTAGTCCTACTGTATATAACAAGATATTCACATAGCTGTGTGTGGTAGCAGTTATCCTATCTATGGTATAACCTAGAAGGAGTCTGTTTGTTGGAATTTTAGATTATGCATTACCTTGACAACAACAAGTAATTCCTCACTGCTCAGCATGTATTTCTGCAGGATTCCAGGTGATTCTTCAGATGCTAATACAAGTTTGCTTGTTAAATTTGTATTTCTGAAATACTGGTTCTTATGTGAAATTTAATATACTTGGCTGTACTCTAATATAGTCTGTGTTGTGATCAGAGGTGCATTTTTACATGCTTGTCACCTGATTTTTCTCAGATTGTGAATAACCTGCTCAAAGTAGAGGCAACATATTTTCTGAGAAGACACAGCTGAAATACTGCATATGTTTTGTCAGTCTTAGAACAGTGTATGCGCACATGTGATATGTGTGTGTATGTCTGTTTGTATGTATGTTGTATGGCTATGCATTACAGAAACTCATTAAAACAATTATGTATGATTTACCAATAAAAGTTTATTAAGTAAATATGATGGCATGAAAGCAAGATTGAATTATTAATAAATTTAATTCAGGATATTAATATGGCAGTTTTACAACTACTAATTCTTTATACATCTTAAACTTTTTAGGTAAAGCAAGGATCTGAGAAAGAAAAGACTAGAGAAAGTAGATTTGTATAATAAAGTAACATGCAGATGAAGCCACAATAACAGACATGTGAGAGAGTTTGGCACTCTGAAACATGTTAATTTCATTTATGGCTTAAGATAGTCTCACTACTTTGTACAATCTATTTCTGAAGAAAAAAATACCTGCTACAGGATAATCATTACTGAGTAAATTAAACTATTATTAGGGGAAAATAGATTTGTGTGGCCACAGGCAATATGAATAGATAAAAATTATTGTATACCTGTATTATTAAATTTAAATAGCTTATGATGCACAAAAGTCACATTTTAATATTTTAACATTTAATTAATTACAATAGGCACTGTGTGTAAATTTCTAATCACCATATGTCAGTTATCAGATAACCTTTTACCAGAGTTTTACCAGGAAGTTTCTTATTTGTTATCATGTTTCTGTCATGATGTGCTAGATAATGCTGTGGTAACAAACAGCTCAACATATCATTGGTTAACACAAGCAAATTCATTTTTTTTAATATTAAATATCCATCAAAGTTTGGAAATAGAGCCTTTGTTCAACTTATTGAGTTAATATGTACACGTGCTTGGCTAATAATTATTTTCTATTGTAACATATATATTAATCATAGTTATAAAAATAGATCTGTATTCTAACAGAAGGAAATAATATTAAATATTTGGCTAGTGGAAATTAAAATTGAAGTGTAAATAATTTATTTCCACTATGTCTGAGTAAGTTTCTAACAGGCTGAACTCTCCATTCATAATAAAGATAAGTCCTGAGAGTGGGGACCTACTTGAAGGTCGTGAAAGATTAAAAACTCAGGCATTTATTTTGTCAGCAAATGGAGAACTGGAAGAAAGTACCAGCAAAGACTGAGTTTCCTGTTTTTATGGCTTTAGAATGCCAGCATATCATGCAGTGGCTACATTTCTAATAGAAACCTGCAGTATTTCTGACCTGAAGAACTAGAGGACAGAGACTGGGAAGTTTAACTGCTGAAAAATGAGGGAGGGGATGCTGGACAGAAGGGAGACACATAGAAAAACCAAAAATTCTGTTGATATACTGCCAAAGTCTCCAGATGAATCCCAAGCTGTCCATGAATGGGTGCAACTCAAAACAGCTTGCAGCCGAAACCAGTTTGGCTCAGTGGATTGAGCATCAGCCTGCGGACTGAAAGGTCCCAGGTTTGATTCCGGTCAAGGGCATGTACCTTGGCTGCGGGCACATCCCCCATTAGGGGTATGCAAGAGGCAGCTGATCAATGATTCTTTCTCATCCATGTTTCTAACTCTCTATACCTCTCTGTAAAAATCAATAAGATATATTAAAAAACAAACAAACAAACAACAACAACAAAAAACAGCTTGCAGCTAAGGAAAACAAAGCAAAATAAAGTAAAACTTCTGTTGGACCTGTTTGACATTATTGGCATCAATAGCCAAGGTATAAAAATAATAAATGGCCATCGATGTATGAATTAATAAATAAAGTTAATATTATTCATCCATAAAAAAAGAATGAGTGAGATCTTGCCATTTTGCAACATGGATGAACCTTGAGGATATGTAGGAACCCTATTCTGAGTATGCCTGATGCTCAAGGCCAATTAGAGTGTAGAAGCCTTGTTCAGAGTACACCAGATGTTCAAGGTCTCTCTAAGTGTGGGAATCTTAATCAGGGTGTCCAGGGCTAAGATACTGTAAGCAGGTGCAAAGACACAGTAATCTATGCACTGTGCAAGAGTGCCCTTCTATAATCCAAAATATTAATGTCACTCTTTTGGCAAAAAGCCCCTTTTGTCTAAGTAGTATAAAGTATGGTAGTGACCAGCAAGGAGCCTGCTCAGATAATGGCTGGTGTGGCTGTTTAGTGGGGCTGCTCCTACGTAAGTCTGGACTGCTTAGGGTGAGACTGGCATTCCCTGGTGGGAAGGAGATAAAAGCTCCGGACTGTGCTGAACCCCAGTTCTGACTGCACTGAACCCCAGTTCTGGGCAAGACCCTGGGGACCCAGGCTCATACAAAGAGAAACTAGGCTGTAAGGCAGAAACTGAGGGGAACAGCAAAAAGGCAGAGTCCCCGAGGCACACATGTTGCGCGCAGAGGACAGACTGTTGATTGAGCCACTGGATTGCCCTAGTGGGAAGGAGGCAAAAGCTCTGGACTGTGCTGAGCCCCAGTTCCAACTGCACTGAACCCCAGTTCTGGGCTCATTGGGGGAGAGACTAGACTGTCTGGTAGTGGGCGAAACTCGAGGGCACCATTCTCTCAGAGGTGCTTGCAGCAAGTATCAAAGCAGAGAGTACCAAAGGACACTGAGACTCAGGAACCTCATAGGGTGTGGCTGAAGGGGAATCCAAGGCTGTAGGCTCCACCCTGAAACACTACCCTGTTCCAGCTGAGCACAGATGCTTTTGCAATTTTGCAAATCTAGTTGAATAATGCTGTCTCCCAGCATAGACACAACTGATCCTCACAGCCAATTGTCTTGGAGGTCAGTTTTTCCCAGTGATACCAACAACAATCAAGACTTAACTACAATAAGGCTGTACACACAGTCCACAAAGGGGTTCACCAAGAGTGTCCACTCCAGGTAACTGGGAGGCTGGCCCACTGAACCATATAGGACACCTTAGTACACAAAGCCACCCTACCAACTCAGGGAAGCTGCGAAAATGCCGGGACAAGGAAAAATACAGATGAAAGAAATGGAGGACAACAAGCAAATGGATATAGAATTCAAAACCGTGCTTATAAGGTTTTTCAAGAATTTCCTAGAAAAAAATTATACAGAGTTCTAAAAATAGAATGGAAGATCGCAAGAATCAAGTCAAAGATTTGGAACATGAAGAGCCAGAAGAGACTCCTCCACAGAAGCAAGAAGACAAGAGAATCCAGAAAGTTGAAGATAATGTAAGAAACCTCTAGGACAACTTCAAGAGAACCAACATCAGAATTATGGGGGTGCCAGAAGAAGAGAGCAAGATACCGAAAACATACTGGAAGAAATAGTGACAGAAAACTACCCCACCTGGTGAAAGAATTAGACTTTACAAGTCCAGGAAGAGCACATAACCCCAAACAAAAGGAATCCAAAGAGAACTACACCAAGACGCATCATAATTAAAATTCTAAGAGCAAAAGACAAAGAGAGAATATTAAAAGCAGCAAGACAAAAGCAGGTAGTTACCTATAAAGGAGCACCCATACGACTGTCAGCTGATTTCTCACCAGAAACCATGCAGGCCAGATGGGAATGGCAAGAAATATTCAAGGTGATGAATAGCAAGAACCTACAGCCAAAAATACTCTACCCAGCAAAGCTATCACTCAGAATTGAAGGCCAGATAAAGAGCTTCACAAATTAAAAAAAGCTAAAGGAGTTCATCACTGCCAAGCCAGAATTATATGAATTGCTGCAGGGGTTTCTTTAGGAAGAGGAAGAAAATAAAAACAAAAATTATGAGCAACAAATACATAACTATCAACAAGTGAATCTAAAAACCAGGGAATTAAAAAATCTGATGAACAATATTAACTGGTGAATATAATAGAATCAGAGGTATGGAAGGGGAGTGAACTGATGATTCTCGGGGAAAAGTGGAGTGGGGGGTGCGGGAAAAGACTGAAAATAAACTGCACCTATGGATGAGGACAATGGGGGGTGGGAAAAAGGCAGAGGGTGGGGTGGGAGCCTGGTGGAAGGAGCAATGGAGGAAAAAAATAAGGAACATTTGTAATAATATGAACAATAAAGATTTTTTTTAAAGATTAAAAGAGGAATGACTTAACTTATGATCTCAGCAAATATTAAACTGCCACTATTCCTCTCTAGACACATCGAATACACATGAGCACAAGTAAGTCTTCCCAGGTATTCACTATTTCAGGAGGCTGGGTAAGATTTAAAACAGGAAAATTCAGGACATAAGGAACATCTCAAAAAGTTGTAAAAATAAACTAGCAGAAAACTCAGCAGGTAAAAGTGAAAGACAATTGCTAAAACCAGCGATTCAAAGGAAAAGTAGAAACCAGGTTGGAACAATTCAACTGGAAATAAACTCCAGATGAAATAATAATCAATAGGCACACAACATATTCTGGACAAGCCTTTATTTGTACAAGTGCATTGGGGAAAACTGCCTTGAAGCTTCCCATTTTAATCTTCTTCTCACCCAGACTCCAAACATTTTTTTTTCTTTGACTGAATAGAAGTCTTACTTTATCAAAAGATCACAGCTAGCTTTTATTTAGGAAAGCAGAGCTATAATAAGTAACAAAACTTTTGAGTCTCTCTTCTTCAGGTTTCCCTAGTAATGTTGAAAAGCATATCACCTGAACTTCCTGCAGAGGAAGGGGAAATAGAAAACTACCTTTTATAACTTTTCAAAGTATTGTTGACTTGATTATGCATTGTCACTGTGTGATAATCTAGTATTATAGTAAAGGATTTATATGACAATATTATTTCACATGTTCTTCACAAATATTAAAAGTAAAATAATATAAATAGAAGTTAACATCAATTAAATTTGAATAAAATATTAACACAAAATATGTTTTGAATATTTATTTTATTAATTTCACTAAAAAGTTGCTTAAAGCTTGAATATGCAAATTTCAAATTATAGATAAAAATGATAATTGAGTAGTAAACTTCATCACCATCAAACCAGTATTACATGAAATGCTGAAAGGTATTCTTTAAGAAGAGGAAGAAGAAGAAAAAGATAAAGATAAAAATTACAAACAACAAATGCATGTCTATCAACAAGTGAATCTAAAAATTAAGTAATAAAAAATCTGATGAACAGAATAAATTGGTGAATATAACAGAATCAGGGGCATAGAAAGGGAGTGGACTGACAATTCTTGGGGGGGGGGTTGGTACAGGAAGAGACTGGACAAAAACCGTATACCTATGGATGAGGACAGTGGGGCGGGGGGAGATAAGGGCAGAGGCTGGGCCCAGGTGGAGGGGAGATATGGAGGGGGGAGATGAACAATTGTAATAATCTGAACAATAAAGATTTATTAAATTAATAAATAAATCAATAAAATAAAAAGTATGTATAATAACAAATATCAATAACATAACAAGCTTTGGAAGTGTGTCTTTATGAGAAAGAGGTTAAACTTAAATATGTTGTTTATTGGTTTGCAGTCTTATCTTCTACAAGGATATACTAGTATATGTATTACTGGAAACAGAAAGAGAAAGAGAAAGAACACTTTGTAATTAAGGAAACTTGCTTTCATGGCTTACTGCTTTTTCGGTGAATTAAATAAAGTCTCAGATACAAAGCAGCTTATATAATGACAATTCATAATAGATGCTTAATAAATAATTTTTCTCCCTAATCTACAACAAAGTGGTCAGTAAAAAACTCACTTAAAATATTTAAAATATTGAATTTGAAGTATATTTTACTACCAACCATCTACATGATATAAGAATAACCTATTTATGTATATGATTATAAACACATACATTCATTTAATTTTTTCTGATTTGAGTTCCTTATCTGAGAAATGCAGATTATAAGTCTCTAAGTATCTTAAGGTAGTAAAATATAGTTAACATAGAAACACATTTTTACATTGATAAAGTAAACTCAGTGTTATTATTGTGAGAAAAGAGGTGTCACCTCATATGTAATTTCACTTTGTTATGTTATGAGAAAATTATCTTTGTGGTCCATTAGTCTTGTTCCTGCAAAGGAATATATAAGAAGCTGTTATCATTGAAGAGTTTGATATAATAATAAGGCCATTCTTTATGGCTATACAAAAACCTGCTTGCTAAAGGTTGTACCTCCAACATTAGTTTATTTCACCTTATAACATTATCTTTTTTAAATTAAGACACACAATTTTAGCAGGGAGGGAACATAGAAAACTTTTCTCACTTGCTCATTTTTTCTGTGTTGCTCTCCTAGTCAGCTTGGTCTTCAAAGTTGTAATATTAGTACTTTCTTTTAATATTATTTTTTTTGGTTTATATTTTGTTTTATCTAATAATTGGCATATACATGTGCTATTGTCTTATATTATCTTTTCTCCTAAAAAACAACAATACAATAAGCAAACAAACAACTCTGTCCTTAATATCTGCCATTCAGCTTAAAAGGATTTCTGGTCTTGTTCCATATACCATATTTTTCTGTTTATAAGACACTACTTTTTTTCTGAAATTGCTAGACTGAAAATCAAGGGGTGTCTTGTACAAGGGAAGTCAGCTGATGAGGGAGCCCTGCGTGTGCCTAGCTGTCCATATCTTGTCAAACAGGTTTCCTCTAATCAGGAGCCTTATTGTTACTGACATCAGCTGATGCTGCAATTCGAGGTAGACCCAGAGAGTGGCAGATGCAACAGGGACCAGAGCTTTTTGAGCCCATAAATATGTCAAAAAATAAAAATATAAATACCAATCAGCGATTGTCTTACTCTGGAAATTCAAACTGCATGTAATCAGCTATGCATGGAAATATAGCTACAGAGAGACAGTTTGGATTTTTTGCCACTGAGTGTATGATCAGCCAGTGAAGAAAACAGGAAGAACAACTTCTTAAGATGCCAAAAAGGAAGAAGGCTTTAAAAGCAAAGCCAGCAAAATGGGCAAAGTTGGAGCAGAGGCTTAAATATGGATAATACAGCTGCCCCAGAGTGGCTTATGTATGTCAACCAAGCTTATTCAATGTGAGGCAAGAATGTTTGCAAAGGGAATGAACATTGTTGATTTTACAGGAAAGGCAAAATGGTGCTTCATTTTCATGAGAAGAGTAGGGTTGGCCATGAGAATGTGAACAAATGTTATCAGTGTATGAGGATGATCTCACAAATATAGACAGTGACTCAGAAGACAGCAGTGATACAATCGAAGTAACTGATATGTCTGGAACTAATAGTGATAAAGATGAGAGCGGTGATGCAACAGAGGCTGAATAAATTGATATGCTGCATAATATCACAGTACTGGTATGTAAACATAACCTGCAGTAATTATTAAATAAAAATGTGTTCTGTTTTATGTTTAAAATATTGATTTTTTAATTTTGGATTGGAAAGTGGAGGGCATCTATACATAGAAAAATATGGTAGCTTTCTCAATACTGCAACATTCAGAAACCTAACCCTACCTAAATCCCAAGTAGGATCCTCATTATGAAAAAAAAAAAAAGTTTGGAGATGTTTCAGCAAACAACATTTTTGGCTATGATTTAGGAAATTATATCACCAACCACTTCCACTAAAAAAAAAACAAAAAAACAAACAAACAAACAAAAAAAAACTTATAAAAATATAAAATTGTGGATTTGTTTTTCTAATTTACCATATATATTTTTCTATATTTGTCATTCTGCTGTGTACCTATGGATATAAAATGTGATTAGTTTCAGAGGAAAATAATAAATGTTATATGACTATCATGTTATATGAACATAATATCCTATCTAATAAAAGAGTAGTATGCAAATTAACCACCACTCTATGACATTCACAAACCATGTGCAACAGCCAATCAGGAATGAATATGCAAATTAACTCAACCAAGATGGCTGTAGCTACTGAGCGAACAGGAGGCTTGGGTTGCCCCCGGTGATGGAGGAAGCTAAGCTTTCTGCACACCCTGGCTGCCCCAGGCCTCCACTCAAGGCTACAAAGTTTCAATGATAGAAGATAAATAAATCCCAATAAAAATGGCTGTGGTCACAGAGCAAGCAGGAGTCTTGGCTCTGCTCAAGGCTACAAAGTTTCAATTATAAAAGATAAATAAATCCCAGATACCAGGGCATCCACTTGTGTCACCTGGGAAAGTGGCAGCATTCAAACTACCACCCAGGCCACCCACACCCCAAGGGAACCCTCATCCTGATCCAGGACACCCTTCAGGGAAAGCCAGTTGGCCCCCACCCATGCACCAGGCCCCTATCCTATCTAATAAAAAAGTAATATACAAATTGACCATCACTCCAACACATAAGATGGTTGCCCCCATTTGGTCAAAGATGGCTTCCCCCATGTAGGCACAAGATGGCCATTGCATGATGGCCAGCAGAAGAGGGCAGTTGTAAGGGACCAGGCCTGCAGGGGAAGGCAGTTAGGGGCAATCAGACTGGCAGGAGAGCAGTTTAGGCATCAATTAAGCTGGCAGGGGTGTGGATAGGGGGTAATCAGGCTGGCAGGCAGAAGTGGTTAGGTGCAATAAGGAAGGGAACCAGGCAAGCAGTTGGGAGCAGCAGTCCTGGGTTGGGAGAGGGATGCCCGACTGCCTGTTTAGGACTGATCCCAGTAGTACATGGGCAGTTAGGCATCCCTGGAAGGGTCCCAGATTGGAGAGGGTGCAGGCTGGGCTGAGGGACACTCTCCACCTACCGTGTATGAATTTCATGCACCAGGCCTCTAGTCCTATCTAATAAAGAGGGAATATGCTAATTGATGCTCAGGTCATTGCAAAGATGGCAGTGCCCACAGCCTATAAGGAGGGAATATTCTAGTTGACTTCCCCACCCTCAAAGATGGTGGCATCCACAGTCAATAAGGTGTAAATATGCTAATTGACTGTCATAATTGACTGCCACATCCTCAAATATGGCCGCTCCCACAGCCACAAGATGTTGGCGCCCAGTCTCTTCAGCTGCAAGAGTAGCAGGAGCTCTTACAGAGTCCCCCAGTTCTCTCAGCCCCCCCCCAGCAACCTGGGGGAGGGGTTGGCCAGGACTGGCCAGGGCAAGGGGCTGCCAGCTGATCCAGGTGGTGGGGGCCCATTGGTAGCATGGCCTGCTGGGGTGAGGGGCTGTAAGAGGTTGGCTGGCCAGCTCCATCCCTATAGGGATGGGGGGGAGGTGCAATCAGTGTTGGGCTGGCCAGGGGGAGGGGGTGCAGGCCTATCATGGTTGTGCAGACAAATCAGGATTAGGGCTAGCCAGGGAAAAGGGAGGGCGAGTTTGGCTGGTGGCCTCACTCTTGATCAGGGTGAGAAAGTGTGATCAGGGACAGAATGGCAGTGGGGAAGGGCCACGAAGTCAGCCAGACAGCCCAACACTCTGATTCTGCTATCATCAATGGGCATCATAGCAACCGGTCATTATGGTTGTTTTGGCTGTTAATGGTTGCTGGCATATATTTATGCGAATATATATATATATATATATATATATATATATATATATATACACACACACATATATATATATATATATATATATATATATATATATATTAGCATAAAGAATGAATTGAGGACAAAATTGTGGAAATAAGGAAAGCCATTGAAAAGATAAATTATTCCAAGTTCTAAATGCTAAAAGTATGTATTAGAACAGTGATATTCTGAAAGAAATGGGGGGAGGAAGATGTTTGAAGGATATTTTATGTAAAGACATAAAAGTCTGACAATTTATTGAATTCAGTGGAGGAAGGGAGAAGAGTAGGAGTAAGTAAAAAATAACTGATGTTTCTCTCTGCCTTTGTGGGAGGACAGGGGTGCCTCTAAAAGAAATAGGAGAAAAATGAACATTTAAAATTCTTTATTTGGCCAGGGCTTTTTATAATAACTCATTCAATATTAGTGCACAGAGTTTAACTTCATTACAGCCTTAGATGTTTTATTAGAATGCTGCTAGAATTTCCTCCTAAACATCAGCATGGATGTCTGTACCTGTTTATTGCAGTCCCAATAGTGTTGTTATTAATATATATATATATATATATATATATATATATATATATATATATATTTCTTATTTTACACTGCACAATTATTGACTAATTATCCAGACATTATGAAAAATGTCTGATTGTAACCCATCCTTGTAGACTGTTTTTACAAAAGCAACAATCCTACCATTCCAAAATCTATAGAATCATCCAGAAATAACCATCCTTTGTGGTCAAACTGGCTTGGTCACAAAGCTAAGCTCTACAAAATAAAGATTTCTGGTTACATGTCAGTTTTCTGCAGCATGCATTTGCAGAGCACCTGTATATAACAAAATTAGCAGAACAGTGGAATTTAGGACCAAATCCTGATGGCCACAATAAAAGCTACAGTGAACAGAGGAGAGTAATTTCAACAAATGTTCCCCTTGATTAGAAATGGGTGGTCTGTGCTAAGTCTGCAGACAGTTTTTGACCAAACACAATAACAATTGTTCTCTCTCATAATGAAGACAAGATAATGAGTCATTACAACTTTGTTCTCCAGTATAATGAGTTTGCCAACTGGCAGGACAATAAGCAATACTGTTTAAGGTAATAATTGCAGTATCCCTAAGACTCTTATATTTACTAAATCTTACATCAAAAATACAATGTGATTTTAAGGGGGGAGGAAAGATTTTTCAATCTCTATATGCTCATTTTGTGTTAGCTATATAAAACCATACACCTACACCACTGTATAAACTCATGAATTAAATTTAAATATGAGGTTAACTGAAAAAATAGTATCATGTAAGTTAATCACTTAGTCTTAATGACTTTTACATAAGTATCTACGGTACTAATTTTTGGACTGATGAAGTTACACTTTTCACTGCAGACAGCTACTGTAGTATTCCGCCCCCCCCCCCCCCTTCAACTTCTGTATGCATTGTCTTCCTCATGCAAAAATCTCAAAGTCAGATTCCTTAAAACTATAACAACAGGGTTTTGTTCCTAATTCACAAATGTCCACCCTTAGACAATAAAATGTTATTATTTTATATTTTAGTCCCATGTATATTTTAAATCCAACAAGACATTATGATTATTTAAAAAAAGATAAAACTATGATAGGAGTGGGGATAATTTAAATGCATTTTTTTGTGTCTGCTCTCTGTAAGTCTAAATAAGGAGAAACTTAAAGCAAAAGGATACCAAAACATATAATCTAATTATTTTATGGGGGGGGGGTAAAGCTTTGCTTATATTAGTCTCATTTAAGGAAACATTTTTAATCTTCCATTTAAATCCATATATATATGGATTTAAATGGAAGATTAAAAAAGAGAAATTGATTTCACCCTATATGAATGTGATCTCTCAGTGGTTAGAGCATCAGCACATGGATTGAAGTGTTCTGGGTTCAATTCCATCCAACCAAGGGTACCTGCTTTGGTTGCAGGCTTGATCCCTGGCCCCGGTTGGGAAATGTATGAGAGGCAACCAATCAATGTGTCTCTCTCTCATGGATCTTTCTTTCTCTATTTACCCCTCCCTTCCACTCTCTCAAAAAGTCAATGGAAAAAATATTCTCAGTGAGAATTAAAAAGAAAAAAATGCAAAAGAGGAAATTTTTGAAAATTGCATCTATGTAAAAAATAATGCACAAGATCTCATAAGATAGTTCCAAATTTTAATCTATTAGAACATAATCCTAAAATATATTTACTTATAACAGGTTAATTGAATAATCCTGAGATTAGGCATATTCAACAATTGTCTTATCCCAGGTTTCCTAGAGAATGAGACCAGAGAAAATATTTAGGTGTGGGAATTTTGTAGGGGAAATGTGATGGCAAGGATCAAGCAGCAGCATTGGACAGAGAGAACAAAGAAAGGAATGAGGGAGAAACAATGCAAGGATAAGTTGAACAACGCTATAGGCAGTTGATTCTCAATAATTTGAGAGAGAATTTTAAATACATCCCAGGTGTTTCTTTTTCCTCTCTTTGAGTTTATACCAGTAGGCAGAGGTTTACCGTTAGTGCCTCAGCCCACTGTCCTGGCAGATAAATGTTGAGGTGGGAAGTGAGAAGCCTTGGCATGGGTCTGAGAAGAGGTCAAAGCTTTTGCACAAGTTTTCTCCACAAAGTAACCATACTCCAGTGAGAGTCAGCAGGAACGGAGTTCTGACCATCTGCATAAGAGGGGATAGAAACAACAGACAAGAGAAATGATTGACTGTTGATAATCTGATTGACTTACTAACATGGAAGCTTAATCAGACATGGACCTATGATGGGCAATTTTATGTGCCAACGTGACTGGACTAAGAGTGAACATACATTTTGGGGTGTGCCTGTGAGAGTGTTTTAGGAGAGATATGCATCTGACTGGGTAGACTTAGAAAGAAAAAAAAGATCACCCTCACTAATGCATCATCCAATTTGTTGAAGGCCTGAATAGAACAAAAAGGAAAGGAAGAAAAAAAGTATGCCCTTTGCTTGCATTAGGACGTCTATCTTCTTCTGCTTGGTAATCAACTTTTCTGGTTCTTGAGTCTCTGGAATCATATCTGGAGACTTATAGCATTAGTCTCTGGTTCTCAGATCTTTGGGTTTTTTAAGGAGCAAGTACACCACTTTGGGTTTCCACCTGGGTCTCCACCTTGCTGATGGAGATCATGGGACTTCCCAGCCTCCAAAATCCAACAAGCCAACCCTGAATAATAAACTCCACTTATCTCTGTATGTGTTCTATAGGTTTAGTTTCTCTTAGGAACCTAACTGGTCCACAGACCAATCTAAGAACCTAAATATTTTTAAATTTAAACATTATGCCAAATTATGTTTCATAATGCATATACTATTAATATACAAACTTGGGAAGTGTAAACATTTATTGTTTTCCTCAAAGTAATTGGAATTCAAATTTATTTAAAACCCCTTATTAATATTCTTTTCTTTATATTTATTTCAACATAAAATATAGCACGCAAAATATAATGCAAAGATTTAAGGATGTAATTACTGTAGTATTCTGAAGGTTTTAGTAAAGCTATAAAATGTATTGTTATGCAAATTAAAATATAGCTTAAAAGATGGCTCATTTTTACAAATAAATTGCAGTTCAGAAAAAGAAATAAGCTATGCATTCAATTGATTAAGATCATATATATAAATACAGGTATTTATATATTCATAATTTATTGATCTATAATTTGCATAACATATGACTTGCCAATTCAAAAAATACAATTAAATGGCTTTTAGAATAGTGAAAGACATATAAATATCACAAGAGCCAACTTTAGAACATTTCATCAGCACAAAAAGAAACTTTATAAACTTTAACTGTCTCTTGTTACCCACATCCTCCTCCTCACATATAGTGTATTAAAATGGGCTATACCAGGTTGGATTACAAAATTGAGACATAGAAGTTAATTGCATACATAATTAAATGTATACACTAATGGTATATTGCTGTTTTAGTCTTGGTGCTTCTAAGGCTAACTATGAATTTGTGTATAAATTCATTCTCTTTTCTGATCCCACAATTTTTGGCCAAAAAAGTAATATGCTCAGTTTGGATTTCACATTTCTCTTTTGCACTCCATGCAATGCAAAATTAAGTACACAACTATTGTTAATGTGGTTTATTTTATTTTCTTTATCTTGTTTTTGTTCTCATTCTCATTCTTTCCCTTACTCTCACTCTCTGCACCACTCTCCCCCTTCTGCCTCCTTATTTTACTCTTCTTCCAGAGAAATGTTTCATTCACAGAAATTTATATCTTAAAAATCTCAAGGACTTGCTGAAACCGGTTTGGCTCAGTGGATAGAGCGTCAGCCTGCTGACTGAAGGGTCCTGGGTTCGATTCCGGTCAGTGCACATAATTTGGTTGCAGGCACATCCCCAGTGGGGGGTGTGTAAGAGGCAGCTGGTCGATGTTTTCTCTCATCGACGTTTCTAACTCTCTATCCCTCTCAATTCCTCTCTGTGTAAAATCAATAAAATATATTTTTTTAAAATCTCAAGGACTCAAATACTATTACATAATTTTCATCTATTGGTATCTAATTATGCAAAGATAACTTTGACTACAAATAAACCATCCAAGGAAGAAACTACTCTATGATATCTTGGTCAAATGAATATTCAACATTCCCACGATGGGAAGTTCATCCCTTTATGTCAGGGAAATTGACCCTATTCAGTAACAACTCTAGTTGTTTCTTACTCTGTGGTTGAAATGTGTCTCATCACTTTCCATGGACTATTTCTTATTCCAATCAGAAATACCTATGTTAAATATAAGTCCTCTTTCATAATTTAGCTATATGAATTTGAATATTATTTGGCTTTTTAAGTTTTCTTTGTAAAATTAAATATATTCACTACCTCCCATCTTTCTTATGAGGTAGTATCTAGAGATCTCTATCTCTCTAACTTATTCTCTATATTCTGAAACTTATCATGTTCATATTAAACTATGACATCCAATTTTTGTAATACAGGTATTATACAGATTATCTGATGATCTTGTTTTGATTTTGTTTTTTTTGTTTCCCTTACCCATCCCCACAAATCAATAATTTTCCTCAGGAAACATCTTTTGAGGTGATAATTCTGGCCCACAACTATATTTACTAAACTTACAGTCAACTAAATTTCTGGGTGTATTTTAAAACCTGGAGGTGGGGGGAAAGTTCCAGCCCACCATTCCCCATCGTATAAAATTTATTTGTAGGTCAAAGTGCTTCATACATTTGTTCTCTCAAATTCTCATCCTTGCCCTTCCACTCCTGCTCCCAGTCACTCCTTCATATTATAAAAATAAGTTATCCATGTCTGTGTTCAAGAAGCTGATACATCCTTTTAGAAATCTTTAGAACATAAACTATAAATAAGCAGTAATTTGTTCCCAACTGAAAATTACTTTATAAAAATGGTTTCTTAATCAAAACTGCAACGAAATACCACTTTATACCTGCTAGAGTGGCCATTATTAACAACACAACAACAAGGAGAAAACACAAGTGTTGGGGATGTTATGGAAAAAAGGGAACCCTCATTCACTGCTGGTGGGAATGTAAACTGTACAACCCCTATGGAAAGCAGTCTGGCGATTCCTCAAAAAATTAAAAATAGAGCTACCATATGACCCAGCAACCCCACTCCTGGATATATACTAAAAAACTCAAAATCATGTATTCACAAAGACATATGCACCCCTATGTTCATGGCAGCATTATTCACAGTGGCCAGGATGTGGAAACAACCAAAGTGTCCTGTGATAGAGGACTGGATAAAGAAGATGTGGTTCATGTACACAATGGGATACTATTCAGCCATAAGAAAGGATGAAATAGTGCCACTTGCAACAACATGGATGGGCCTTGAGAACATTACGCGAAGTGAAATAGGTCAGGCAGAAAAAGCTAAGAACCATGTGGTTTCACTCATATGCGGGATATGCAACTGAAACTTTTGAACACAAACAGCAGGGTGGTGGTTGCCAGAGGGAAGGGGGTGGGGAGGAAGGAGTCCTAATATGAGATTACAGAAGAAGATTAGGCTTTGGGCTGAGGGCACACCATGTAACATATAGATCTTGTAACATAGAAATCCACACATGAAACCTAGGTTTATGTTCATGTTGACCAATGTCAACCCAATAAACTTAATAAATAAAATGAAAAAAAGAGGTTGATTTTCTAACAGTGAAGATAAATAATTATAGAATGTGTACATAATAATTTAGAAGTCACAAATAAAATTTTATTTTAGGTACCTCATATTTGTCTCATAACCCCACTAATTATTCCTTATTTTTAATTCATTATGTACCTTTCAACTCTGCTTTCTTCTACATCTTATTTCTCTTTTGAATTTGACCTGCCACTATTGCCCTCCTTCTCATTTCCCTCTCATATTTTTGCTGCTCCTTGTACTTATTAACCACACAAAATGTGCGCATTTATTACATAAGTGAATAAATAAAAATAATCAATCCAGGCTTTCCACGTTTCCCCCACATATATTCTGTTTCACTGCATTCTACCAGAAGTCATCATTAGCATATTCTGAACTATAAACACTTTCCTATACAGCGAGTTGAAACCAAACAAACAAAAAGCCACTACTACATAAATAACATGTTTTATTTCTTCCAGAAGTCCTTTTAAAATGAACTTTTGCTCCGGTTGATGGGCTCAGTTGGCTGAGCTCCCATGTGAGGAAACCATGCCAGTTAAACTCCAGGTCTGGGCACAGGCTCAGGTTCCTGATTTGATCCCTATTTGGGGTGTTTACCTACTGGAAGCAACCAATTGATGTTTCTTTCTCTCTTTCTCAGTTTCCCTCACTCTATCTCTCGAAAATCAATAAAAACACATTTTAAAAATGAGTTTTCAGCCTGGCCTCAGTGGCTTAGTGGTACAGTGTTGACACATAAATCAGGAGGTCATTGGTTTAATTCCTGGTCAGGGCACATGCCCCTGGTTGCAGGCTCCATTCCCATTAGGGTACTTGCAGGAAGCAGCCAATCAGTGATTCTCTTTCATCATCAATGTTTCTAATTCTTTCTCTTTCTCTCGTCCAGTCTGAAATTAATGAAAATGTATACTTCACAAAATGATTTTTTTAAATATGTTTTATTGATATTTTATAGAGAGGAAGGGAGAGATATAGAGAGCTAGAATCGTCAATGAGAGAGAAACATCGACCAGCTGCCTCTTGCACACCCCCTACTGGGGATGTGCCCGCAACCAACGTACATGCCCTTGACCGGAATCGAACCCGGGACCTTTCAGTCCGCAGACCGATGCTCTACCACTGAGCCAAACCGGTTTCGGCTCACAAAATGATTTTTTAATATCAACTGAATTTTCTGTTATTTAAATTTGTTATTTCTCATATTCCATGATATTTTCTTAAAATTTGCATTAGACTGCAGCTATACACCTACAAGTAATGTATTTTTTTCACTGTAACCTATCATAAAGGGCAAAAGTTATATAGTCATATAAATTAACTAAATATTCAAGATATTTTAACAAATGTGATAGTATATGGAAATTATAACAAATGTGGTGATATATACTAAATATATACACCTGTGGGCCATATTACCATAATTAATTCCATAATTATTTCCAGAGGAATTAATAACTATTTTGATATTATTTTAAAGTTTCATTTTTATATAATGAAGATCGAAATTAGTAGATATTTTACTATATTTTATGTGTTATAGCTAAAATAGAAACATTATAGTTAAAAATCAGTATTCTTTTCTTTTTTAGTTCGTCTTAGTATATTAATAATTAAAATCATTTTTTATTTATGTGAATAAAAATGGAATATTTAATCTGTTAACATTCCAGTTAATGTAGGTATAAATTACAAAGCATTTTTTAAAAATTTTTCCTCTAATTTCTTTTGTATTATAATTGTAGTATTCTATTTTCTTTGTAGGTTTCATTCCCTTAAACATTTGTGTATAATAATTTTGAACAAAGAAAAGTTTAGAACAAACTAATAATATTATAACCTTTATTTTTTTATTAATACATTTAGCAAATATTTATTGAACTCACTTTTATGAACCCATAATTAAGAATACAGCATAGCTTGACAGCCTGTTATTTCAATGAACTAGCAATTTCTTTGGGTTAAAAAAATAAATCACTGCAAGAAATACTGTGTTATTTCTACCTTGAAGTTTGCTGGCAACAGTCCTGATTTAAGCCAGTTCCCTACTGTCCGTATGATTAGCAGCTCTTTCACACTCATAAGTTTAGTGTTTTGTAGGGTCAGTTGTATGTTGTCCCTAGGTAATCCATCCCCATGCTCAAATCAAGGAGCCTGAACCTGGCAACCAGTCATATATACTGTTAACTAAATAAATATTAGTCCACAGTTTAAGTGTCTGTCAGTTGTTTTGAGTTATCTTTTTTTGAAAAATATATTTTATTGATTTTTTCCAGAGAGGAAGAGAGAGGGATAGAGAGTTAGAAACATCGATGAGAGAGAAATATCCATCACCTGCCTCCTGCACACCCCCTACTGGGGAAGTGCCCGCAATCAATGTACATGCCCTTGACCCGAATCAAACCTGGGACCTTTCAGTCCACAGACCGACACTCTATCCACTGAGCCAAACCAGTTTCAGCTGTTTTGAGTTATCTTATTGCCCAGATGCCTCACATCCCACAAATAAATGATCATGTAAACAGGTTTTTTTAATATACATTTTTACCTCTAGATTTTTAAGACAGTGCAGCTTTTCCTATAGCTACATTGGACTCAAATACTGAATAATTATTTTGCATTGAACAATTAAAGAAAGAGATATAACCTTCTAGACATGAATTCTTTTTTAATATTTAGAAATTCTTGTGTTTTGCCCAACTGCCCTGCCCCACCTTGGAATATGAATCTCTTTAATAAAGTTGTTATTCTATATTAAACAAAACTCTCTAATAAATGTTGTACAATGTGAATTGGAAATTGTGTTTATCATTACTGTTGTCATTACTATTTAAATGGAAACTGAGATAATTCTATGTGGACTCTTTTCACTGTTTGCTATAATTAATGGTAATATTTTTAAATCTTGAGAAGGATAAATAATTTCCAGAACTGCTATTTTTCCCTATAAACGTAGATATTCTCAGCTTCACTGAAAGGTTTCTTTAATGGATAAAAATGTAATATAGATAACAATATGCTGATATTTAACACAAAATAAGAATTGTTATTTTTAACATTAGAATGATCAGGAATGACCTATTAGTTATTTATATTATTATAATTATCTAAATATTCAAATGTGTTCTGTCAAAAAGAATACTTATCACTTAGTAAACATATCTGTTCATACCCAAAGATTAACAAAACAAGGCGCTAATACAAGTTCAATTATTTATTATCAGTGCTCAAAAGTACTTTCTCTATTAAGGTGGACTGTGTTTACATGTGTGTAACAGATATAATAATATTTTCCTGACAGAGTTGGAGTTTATTTTTGAAGTTTTCAATTAAAAAACCCATATTAAAGCACAATGTAAGTTATATAATACTCACTATTTAATGTCATCTTTATTATAAAGAAACTGCTTTCTGAAGATAAAAGTGGTAAATGAAAGAGAATCAAAATTTTCTTAGACTAGCTTTCATTGCAAGAACTCAAAAAATGAGGTTATTTATTCCTAGAGATAAAAGTAATTGCTTCTTTTTAACTCTAAGGAAATTATCACACAAAACACATTGATTGAAGTGATGGGTTATAAAAAAGTAAAACTAGATTTAATTGGACTAACTTTGAAAATCATGTTGCTACAGTTGAAGCAGTACTCAAATATTGTTCTATCACAAGCTCTATATATTCTTTTATTTATTCCCTCAAGGAAAATAAACATTAATAAAGACATTATTTAAATAATTATGTTCTGTCCAGTAAAATCACAGATAAATGAAATGACTATGATTAGAATATTGCACTTTATCAAATGGAGCATATTTAATAGTCATAAAAATTAATTAATAAACCTTGAACAGGAAACTATATTTCCATGATCACACTAAAATAGCATTCTTCATAAAAATAGCTCTGTGTTTTAGATACTTCACTAAATGTAAGCATAGTCTATAGACAGTTACATTGATACATTATGGAAAGCAAATGCAAGCATTAATAGAACCTGTGTCAAATAAATAAGAAATATTATCTAATAAAGAGGTAATATGCAAATTAACTGCCGCACTGTCACAAAGATGGCAGCTCCCAGTTCTCTCAGCCCCACTGGAGTCCCCCAGTCCTTTCATCTCTGCCAGGTGGAGGGGGTGGCAGGCGGGGCTGGCCACTTCTTGCACCTGCTACCAGAGTCCCACAGTCCTTTCAGCCCAGCGGGGAGGTGGCAGGTTCATGGTGAAGCTGGGCCTGCCCTCAGTTGCCCAGCCATGTAGGGCCGGCCCGAGGCACAGGCAAGCCTGGGATGGTGGCTGTCCAGCCACCCAGGGCAGACCTAAGGCACAGGCAAGCCTTGAATGCCAGCTGCCCAGCTGTCCAGGACTACCCAAGGCACAAGTAACCAGGGCTGGCCAAGGCATGTGCCGAGGGTAGTGGCATTGCCTTCCTATCATTGCCGGGTCACCTCCCACCTCTGAGGGCTCCTGGACTGTGAGAGGGGGCAGGCAGGGCTAAGGGACCACACCCTCCAGTGGATGAATTTTCATGCACTGGGCCTCTACCCTGTTTCCCCGAAAATAAGACAGTGTCTTATATTAATTTTTGCTCCCAAAGATGCGGTAGGTCTTATTTTCAGGGGATGTCTTATTTTTCCATGAAGAAGAATACAGTACACATTTATTGTTAAATGAAAATAAAGGACATTTATTACCTGTATATATTGCCTGTATACAGTACGGTAGTACTGTAGTTGTCAACACAAACCAGACAAACTGTGAATCCTACAATTTACTCATTTATTCAATGACAATCATGTCATCATCTTCTGGAACATCATCATAACAATCCAATTCCTGAATTTCCTGGTGAATTTCTTGTGACTCTATTTCTTTCAGAATCAGTGAACCAAATCTCTCATGTTTAGCAATAGCACTGTCTTTAAATGAGTACTTCTTATCAAGGTAGCCTGCTCGCAGTGCATTTGCAATGCAACTGTCAGTCATCTTCTCCCATGAATTCTTCACCCAAGTCACAACTTCTTGCAGTTTAGGTTTCACAAAGTTTCCACGCTGATTTCTCTCCATTCACACAGCAGTGACAGTGACATCAGGACTGCACGTAATGTCACTGGTTGCTAGACGCCAGTTGGAGCGGCCCCAGCGATCAGTTTATGGTAAATTAATTTTCATTCTGAGACAAAGCCTGGGGGCCTTATTTTCAGGGGGGGGGGGCCTGTAAGTGGGCCTTATTTTCAGAGGATGTCTTATTTTCGGGGAAACACGTTTGTAGATTATAAAGAGAATTTCTATGCATGCTTTTGATCATACACTGCTCTAGTTTTATAATCAGGCTTAGGTATATTCAGAATTTTATGCTATTGAATTATATATTAATGGGTAAAAATACATTATTGATAGTTTTCAGTAGCACTTCTAAAACTCTTAAATTAAATAATATTATTACAAAAAATGCAAAAGAAGGTTCACAATCATTCAAAAGAATTCAAAATATTTTGTCAATATTTAGATTCTCTTTTCCTAAGAATCCAGTGACTATAACATATACAATAAAATCCATAAATGAGAGTTAATATATGACTATATTTCTAATATATAATGAGTCCTGTCATCAATCAATTGACCAAAATCATACCAATAAGAGAGATAAAAATAATAAACTAGCACCAATATACTTACCTCTCATTTAACACATACACTTGGTGAATAATTCTTGACATTTTTTTAATAAATGTGTGTTGCTACAAATATTTTCAATATATCAATTATTCCTAAAGTATTTCATTGTAGTAAATTACATATAAGAAACTGTTACAACAAATATGTTCTATATAATTTTATAATATTACTCTATAGGGTGGGATTTGGGGAAGGCTAAAAGAGGTCAATGGAGGGAAGAAGGGGACATATGTAGTACTTTCAACAATAAAAGTTTTAAAAAAATAAAGAATCAAAGCCTGGGGAAAAAAGATTAATCTAGACTGAGTTCTTAATTTATATACATTCTAATGACATAATATGATCTATAGTCTGTATTAACCTTGTATAATTTCCATGGACATATACAGGTGTAAAATTATGTAAATTAAAGTCAAAAAGTGAAAAAAGATGCAACTTTTTTGTTAAAGAAAGCAATTAAAAATATTTTTTGTTTTTTCTGTTTTTGCCAACAGGTCTTAACTTTGGTTCTAGGCAATTATATTTTGTTACATCTCAGGATTCTAAGACTGAAAGAAACTTGAACACATTTTTAAATCTAAGATATTTCTTATACATCTAACACTTTATCTCTCATCACAAGATCTAAGCGTAGGTGAAATATTCTTAATATACTAAGCAATCTTAAGATACTCAATTAGAATAAAATATTACCTCCGTAAAATCACTTTGAAATTCTATCTCCATATAACTGAGAAAAATGACCGGACCACTTCAGAATCTAAAGGAAATCCACAACATATTTCCTATTAAATTGTATTTATGGAAAATAAAGCTTTCAAGATAGTGAAAAGGAACATATACAGATGTGATATCTCCTTTTCCTCTCTGAAAATTTGCATTATCCTTCCTTACACTGTCTAGGAATCTGATAATCAGATCTTGAATAGAAGACACTTAAGCCAATCATATCCTTGTTTTTATTGAGAACTGTTTAGTCATATCTAGCTTGGGGCAGGGGGATGGCAAATACACCAAAATTTCTACATAGAGATTGAAAAGCAAAGTTTCAGATAATAAAATCTTATATTGTTAATAGTTATTAAGTAATAAGTAATTAGATGAATAAATAATATGTTTATGTTTTAATTTAGGCCAGTTAATGCACATGCATTTTCTCATTTAATCTTCACAGTAACTAAATAGTATATTGTCACTGAAATTTCCTATGAAGGGAACCAATGTTAGCATTGACAGTGTGAGAACTTAACGGTTTGAGCCCATAATCACGTGCTTGGAAGTTCTGATATGCAGTAGCTAACAGAAGGTATGATCATATATTTAGGTTAGCATTTATCATTTTCATATATATCACCAAAATATCTATTGGAACTGCATTGGTATTATAAGACATTCCAACAGTTTAAGACATATAAGGAGTCAAAATATTGGGATAAGAAACTGATTTGAAAATCAAAAGTGATAAAAGCCAATCAGGAACTTCTTTCATTCCACACTGCCACCTTGGTGGTCAGCGCACATCATAGCAAGTGATTGAACTTCTGGTCTCCCAGTCAAACTCCTGAAGGGACACTTTGCATATTAGCCTTTTATACAGAGAGATAATTATCGTTGATTCCATCAATTAGAGCCTCCTCCTTCTTTAAAAACAGTAAATAGTGTTTTTTGTTTGTTTGTTTGTTTCATTTACTTACATGTTTATTCAATGAGGTCATCTTTTGAACCTAAATTCTAGAGGATCAAATTTATTTTATTGTCAACAGGTCTTCAAATAACTTCCAAACACAATTATTTCTCTTAAGTTTTCCATGGCTATTTCTTTTTTCTATAATTTATCATTATTGTTGAAGTTATTGCAGATGTACTCTATGTGCCCCCCACTGACTCCCTCCACCCGATCCCTTCCCTTCCCTGGCCCTCTTGCACTGCACTATTGTCTGTCCATGGGTTAAACATATGTGCATACAGGCATAGAAGTTCCTTGGTTAATGTCTCCCTCATCCCTTCCTTCTGAAATTATGTAATCCTGTTCCATGCTTCTTTGTCTCTGAAACCATTTTGTTCATTAGTTTATTTTGTTCAAGTCATTCTCATACATGAATTTGCTTTCCTATCCCTGGCACCATTACTTGAGACCTCCTTATGGAGGCCCTGACTGAAACATTGTTCTCCACTTTGACTCAGTACCTTTCCAATCTAGCCTCTTCCCCCTCTTTTTGCACTAAGCTCATCAGCCCATGAAGAGGTAGAAGTACTGCCCCAGCTGGTTTGGCTCAGTGTGTAGAGCATTGGCCTGAGGATCAAAGAATCCCAGGTTCAATTCCAAACAAGAACACATACCTTGGTTGCAGGCTCCTCCCAGCCAAGGCCCTGGTTGGGTCTCATGCAGGAGGCAACAGATCCATGTCTTTCTCTCATATCAGTGTTTCTCTCTGTCTTTCACTCTCTCTCCCACTCTCTCTAAAAATCAATGGAAAAATATAGTCAGGTGAGAATTAACAAAAAATTAAAAAAACAATAATAAAAATATTTTTAAAAAGAGAGAGAGAGAGAGAGAGAGAGAGAGAGAGAGAGAGAGAGAGAGAGAGAAGTACCTTCTTCAGTGCTCTTTGGCATGGAGAACATTACCCCCATCTGTACTTCATCCACTTTATCCCCACCTGATACCATTCCATGGGGGGGGGGGGATAGAACACTGAAGAACCAGGACCTTTTTTTGCTTCTTTATTATATTATGATAGTAAGCAAATAAAAGCTTGATTATAGCCAAAACTGGTTTGGCTCAGTGGATAGAGTGTTGGCCTTTGGACTGAAAGGTCCAGGGTTCTATTCCAATCAGGGGCATGTGCCTTGGTTCCAGGCACATCCCCAGTGCGGGGTGTGCAGGAGGCAGCTGATCAATGATTCTCTCTCAACGATGTTTTTAACTCTCTGTCCCTCTCTCTTCCTCTCTGTAAAAAATCAACAATATATATATATATATATATATATATATATATATATGTAAAAGCTTGATTATAACTTTACATTTGGATTGTTGTCTTGACTATATATATATATATATATATATATATATATATATATAATTGATTTTTTATAGAGAGGAAAGAGAGGGATAGAGAGTTAGAAACATCGATGAGAGAGAATCATCGATCAGCTGCCTCTTGCACACCCCCTACTGAGGATATGCCTGCAACCAAGGTACATGCCCTTGACTGGAATCGAACCTGGGACCTTTCAGTCCGCAGGCTGATGCCCTATCCACTGAGCCAAACCAGTTTCGGCTGTCTTGATCATCTTAATCTTGCTTTAAAATGGCTTGTCAAATATAGTCCCTCTTCCTGAAATAGACTTAAGACTGGAATTTTGGGTTCTAGTGTAATTTTCAAGGAGTCAAAAATTATTATAGTTATGCCTGGTATAACTAACTTAATTTAAAAAGTTATGTTCAGTAAAAGTTTTTATTTTATTTTATTTTATTTTATTTTATTTTATTTTATTTATTTTATTTTATTAGCACTTAATCACAGTCAACCTAGGTAATAATTTGATTAACAGCAAAATTTCTATAGTTTATAGAAAACTCAGTTTATTTTCTCTTTTTTCCTAAATAACAAATTCTTATCATGAAAATCTTATAAACATTTTATGTGCTTAGTATCTGTATAAGTTTTCTAATTCATTAATTATAAGAGATAGATACATGGAAAGTTTTGAGAATTCATATAGTTCTTAAAATGGACCCTGAAAACCTGCTCTTTTTGTTCTTTTTTTTCTCTGCCTCTGATGCCTACATTAATAAAACATGTTCATAGAGTTATCAAATCGCTACTCACACTATTCCTCTCTATTCATTATGACTATACTATCAGACCATCCTCAAGGTCCCTTTATCATATATCATTGATGTGATTCTTTGGTGTCTTTCTGAGTGATAAAAATCACAGAAATTTGAATGAAGTGAAACCAAGTGAAAGGGAGATAGCAGTTGATATTTTATTCATCTTTTCCAGAGAAAAATTGTGATGAATATCATAGAGTAAGTTTCTCTCAAAATAAGGATTGATCTTCACAAGACATATCATTCCCTTCACAACCACCTTCATGGCCTCTCAACCTATCACCAGATTTAGGTTCAGTATTACCTCATGAGAAAGGACAGGTTTCACTCCATCTTCATTTGAGTTTACAGAATATCCTCATTGCAAATCTCAGGGTGTCACTCTTTTGAAATAGTACCATCCTAAATTTCACATAACTTTTTTGAGTTCGGTACCTCAACCAACAGTTATTCTATAAGCAGTATGACTGTAATTTGTGTTTAATACTCATCAAACTTGACTTTATGCCCTAGCTGGTTTGGCTCAGTGGATAGAGTGTTGATCTTCAGACTGAAGGGTCCCAGGTTCAATTCTGGCCAAGGGCACATGCCCAGGTTGTGCTGGGTTGTGGGCTCCTTCCTCCCCAGTAAGAGATGTGCAGGAGGCATTCAATCAATGATTCTCTCTCATTCAACAATGAGAGAGAGTCATTGATTGGCTGCCTCCTCAGCATGTTTCTATCTATCTCTCTCCTTTCCTCTCTGAAATCAATTTAAAAAAATTAAAAATAAAATTGAATTGACTTTGATCTATAGTAAATTAGAGATCCTTTTAAAGCCACCCTACAAGGATTCTAGTTTCATATCACAATTTGAGCCAATAAATTAAAAACCTGAGCTTGTCATCTTTATATCAGCGCTTAAGGGCACTCAAAAGAAGCCATCCCATCTCATAATCCTTGCAATTATCACTATTTCCATAACAGTTGAGTGAGCAACAACCGGGTCCCCCAAGGCATTTGCTTTATAAGCACTTAATCACAGTCAACCACAGGTGATAATTTGATTAACAGTGATGCTCCAACATGCTGAGGATTGCTAGCATCCCATTTTTCCACTGACAAGATGCTTAAACGCATTTCAAAATTCCTTATTGAATGCCTGTGTTCAGAGCTTACTCCTAAAACCAATGAGTTTATTGGTCAAGTCCCTGTCAGAAGATAAAGCATACCAGTAGTTCTGACAGAAAATATTATACAAAGCAATTTTAAATAAGTATGTGAATGTTAAAAAGGCAAAATGAAAACACTGAGGTGATACAGAGGTAGAAATGTTAAACTGCCTACCACACCAGAGGAGTGAATAAAGGTAAGATGTTGGGTATAGTAATACTAAGTAGTGTGGAGGACTTGCCTATATAGACTCAGATTCCTACATAAATAGTTAATGCCAGGACATTACTGTGTTAATTCAGGATCTTGGAGAAAGTGATAAGATATCTGAAGAAAAAAAGAAAAGGTAAAAAAGGCCCCACACTTGCTGGAACCTCAGAAATTCTAATAACTCTCCTGTTTCATCAAGGAGAAAATACCAGCTTCATGAAATATTAACTAGAAATGAATTGTAGGTGCATTACCACTCTTCTCCCGAATGATAAAGAGTAATCCTTTAAGTGAACAATAAGCAATGCATTTGGTTATCTAATCTATATGGAGAGAGAATTTGCCTGAAATGTGAGATGTTCAGTAATTCTTTGGAAGTGAGAAATGC
Source organism: Vespertilio murinus (assembly GCA_963924515.1). Classification (NCBI taxonomy): domain Eukaryota; kingdom Metazoa; phylum Chordata; class Mammalia; order Chiroptera; family Vespertilionidae; genus Vespertilio; species Vespertilio murinus. The sequence goes on from OZ004707.1 coordinate 72,106,228, forward strand.
CTGAACAAGATTTTTTCTTGGTACTGACAGTAAAAAAGACTACAATTTAGTGACAAGGAGTTCTGGGGATGAAGCATATAGAACAAGCATGTCAAACTCACAGCCAATGGACTGCATTTGGCCCACAATGAATATTTTTTCAGCTCAGCCAATATAACGGTATGTAAGAAACACTTTAATAAAAATTTTGGAACTTAGTTTTTACAATGTTCTGTTATCATTAATAACTAACTAATTAGTGTTTGCTAATGACTGATTACTATAATCGTGTTGAATTCATTTCCCTTACATGCCTTATGCACAGGTGCACCATTTCTCTCCACTAATACTAGCAGTGAATATTTTAGCAGCCAATTGCCACATCATTAGTTTTGTACTGACTTGCTTGGTGTGCACAACAGGAAATATTTTGCTTTTGGAGAACAAGAAAAATAGGTTTATTTGCATTACGCTTATTAATTTGTGCAGTTATTGTGTCTGGTACTTTAATGTTCAAGAAAATATTATTTTTTATTAAAATGTTCTATTATTTTATGTTAATGATTACTCATTTATTTCAGCCCTTTGTACTCAGATCTCTCTGTCATAATAAACCTACATTTCTATGAAAATTGAAGCTTTTGGGGTTTTTTTTGCGGCCCACATTAACTTAAAACTTGTTTATTTGGCCTTTGAGTTTGACATGATTGATGTAGAAGGACCTCAATAGATACATACAATTAAAATATTTGTGCCTCATGTTAATTCATATTGGATTTGATCCATCCAAAGAATGCCTCTCATTAACTAGGTGGCCATGATTCGGTCTATATCTAGGCAACCCATCCCTTATGTAGTCCCATAAACAGAGAGCCTCTGGTAACAGGGTTGGATATTTTGCATGCACCTGACTACATGAGCTATGTGCACAATTTCCTAGTGATAAGAGGTTTTTGGACCAACACATTTGGTGCAGGATGGTTCCCTGAATTCTTTGTCCTTCAGAGTTGAAGAATAAATCCACAGATGGAAGATGGTACAGCAAAGGTGGAGATTTATTGAAGAGCAAGTACAGACTCTCACCTGGGTAAGGAGAAAGAATGTCACAGCACAGACTCTCAGATAAGGAAGGGGAAAGAGTCCCACCCAGTTCCTGTTTCCAGGGTTTATAAAGGCTGCAAGTCCCTGTGTCCTGATATCCCCTCTAATTGGTCAATATTCCCTTTTGAATTGGTTACTATAGTAACTCCTGACCTCAAAGGTCAAACCTCACTTGGGACTGGTAAGGCTCTCCTCCCTCATTGTCCTTCTACACCCTCTGGGCTTTCTGCTTCCTTCTTTATTTTGTTAATATAGAACTTTTGGCTACTCCCAGTTCCCTTATCTTATGTAAATGTAACTTGTATCTCCCTTGTGTTATAGAAATATACCTTTTTCCCAGCTCCCTCCTTGTTTTATGGAAATGTACCCTTTTGCAACTCTGTAGCCCTGTATTTCTTTTTCTTCACTTACCCCCATTTCTAAAAATTTCCTAAGCCTATTTCACCTCTAAAATTCCTATTTCACTAGCAGCAGGTATTAATACTGAGCTTTTATCACAATTGCATGTAAATACTACCCAATTCCAAGGCAATTATATTTAACCCCTCCCATGTGAAGGAATCCATACATATATCATAATAAAACGTTTCTTATATAAAGGACTTCACCCAAAATAATCATCTGAAGACATGCAGAGATATTTTTTACATATCCCTTACAAGTTGTTTTAGACCAAAAATATGTATTTTATGACCAAGAGATTAATATAACTGGGTTATGACCTTGAACATTATTGGTTTTCACATACATTATACCATTACCAGAAATTAGCCTGATAAAATTTGAGAGCAATCTATTCCAGATTCAGCTTAGAGCAGCCACGGGCAAACTACAGCCCACAGAGCCGAAAGAGCAGAGGGTTCTCTTGCTCTTCTCTCTGCTCCTTCACCAGCAGCCCAAGATGAGAGTGCCAGCATGGTCAGGTTATTTTTGTTCCGGCCCTCCGGTCCAGTTTAAGAACCCATTGTGGCCCTCGAGTCAAAAAGTTTGCCCAGCCCTGGATTAGAGTCTGGTTCAAGGTCACCAGCATGCAAGATATGGACAATGTCATCCAGGGCATAAAATATACAATTGTCCCCACCAGCCAGAATACATGGATTCAGGAAACAAAGGATAAAAGTAGATGCGCCTTCACCATCCCTCTCAGTGAACCATTTGAAAATGTAACATTCTAGTCCACACAATCTTAGTATCTTCCTGATTAGAGATCTTGTTCTAAGAGGGGATTGTTTTTTTCAGTGGAATAGGTAAGGTTTCATTGAACATTAAGTTATAACTGCCATCTGCCTCTTTGGTTTATTCAGGCCAGTGGAAAAGCAAGTATATAAGAGTTATTCTTGAGGTAGTAATCATAATTACATGAGGATTGATGAGGACCGGGAAGAACATGATTAGAACTCAGAGATTTCACAGAGGTGCTTGCCACGGGTGAAGGACATATAGAACGGTTGGTCAATAAAGTATAAATATAAATTAAAGTCCCTGGAGAAACTTCACTGGTAACTAGCTTTAGCAAACTGTGCACTTTGAGCATTTCAGGAAATGCCATGTTCCATAATCTTAAAGAGGACTTTGAATGATTGAACTAGACACTGCTCCTGAGGGGAAGAATGTGGGAACTTACACATATACACACACTAGATGTCAACTTGTAGCCTGGGACCTGGAGATAACAAGAGTATGTAAGTAGGAATACGTCAAAAATATATTTTATGAGCTTCTCACATTCACATGGATTAATCTGTTTCTTAAGAACTAACCTCCTTATCATTACTACATCACAGGGAGATGGCATCTCATCATGTAGCATCGCCTGCTTTCTTGTCCTGCCTCAAGGCAAGTGATGGAATTAAATTATCTTAACTTTACCTAGGAAGGTAGGACTCATAATACCACTAATAAATAATTAAATATAAAGATAAACGTTTATAGTTAATTCCAGTAAATTGAGTATATTAGGCTAGTTTTAGTAGATTACTGTATTTACAGAGAAAACAAATGTCGATAAAACTGTATTTCACAGTGACTGCAACAGTCTGCATTCCCACCAGCAGTGCAGGAGAGTTCCTTTTTTTCTGCAACCTCGCCAGCACTTGTTGTTTGTTGATTTATTTTTTACTAGAGGCCGGGTACACAAAATTCGTGCACTGGGGTTCCCCAGCCCAACCTGCACCCTCAACAATCTAGGAGGTCTCAGGGGATGTCCTACTGATGGCTTAGGCCCACTCCCCATGGTTCTCTGCTCTCTTCAGAACCTGAGGGTTTCACTGCAGCCATGGAGATGAAGCCCCCATGCTCTGCTGCCTGCTCTCTGCCAGCCTCCACCATGCGCCATGCGAAGGAAGCCCCAAGCCTAACACTCTAAGGAAGCCCCCATGCCATGTTGTCCTGGCTCTGTCTTTGGGACCTGGGGGTCTTCCAGGTGCCTCCTTGCTAAGGAAGCCCCCAAACCCTGCTGCCTGGGCTCTGCCATGTCTGAGGATTTCCCTGCCATCACCCTGAGAACAAAGCCCCCATGCCCTCTGCTGGCCTGGGGGTACTCCTGCCACCGCTGCTCTAAGGAAGCCCCCATCCCCTGCTGTCTGGCTCTATCTGCTGTGCCTGGGGGCAGATCCAGCCTCACTGCTTGGTCCCTATGAACCCCAGCAGGGCTTACAGGTCCCGACACTGCATCAGCTGTGGAGCTGAGAGGCTGGATCTGTCCCCTCTAGAGGAGATCCAGCCTCGCTGCTCCAGGGGACAGGCCTGACACTCCAGCAGCAGGGCTGAGGGGATTGGGTACCACCATCTTGTGGCTATGGGGGCCACCATTTTGTTGTGGAGTGATGGTTAATTTGCATATTGCTCTATTGTTGGATAGGATAGCCATTCTGACAGGTATGAGATGATACCTCATTGTCATTTTGATTTGCATCTCTTGAATGATTAGGGACTTTGAGCATGTTTGAATATGTCTCTCAGTCATTTGTATGTCCTTTCTCAAAAAGTGTCTATTTAGGTCCTTTGCCCATTTTTGATTGGATTATCTTCCTTTTGGTAAATTGTATAAGTTCCCTATAAATTTTGGAGTTTAAACCCTTATCAGAGATAACATTGGCAAATATGTTTTCCTATGCAATGGGCTTTCTTTTTGTTTTATTGATGGTTTCTTTTGCTGTCCAAAAGATTTTTATTTTGATGTAGTTCCATTTGTTTATTTTCTCCTTAGTTTCCATTGTCCTAGGAACTATATCTATGTATGACATATATCTGATATTTTGCTGCCTATGAATTCTTCTAAGATTTTATGGTTTTCCATCTTACATTTATGTTCTTTATCAATTTTTGTATATGGTGTAAGTTAGTGGTCTAGTTTCATTGTCTTTTTGTGTGTATCTGTCCAATCTTCCAAATACCATTTATTGAAGAGACTTTTTTAACTTCATTGTATGCTCTTGCCTCCTTTGTCAAATATTGAGCATAATGGCTTGGGTCGATTTCTGGGTTCTCTGTTCTGTTCCATTGGTTTATGTGTCTGTTCTTGTGCCACTACCAGGCAGTTCTGAGAACAGTGGCTTTGTAATATAGCTTGATATCTGGTATTGTGATCTCTCCAACTTTTTTCTTCTTAGTATTCCTGTGGCTAATCAGGGTCTTTTTTTATTCTATATGTATTTTTGGAGAGTTTGTTCTATGTCTGTGAATATGCCATTGGTATTTTAATGGAGATTGCATTAAATCTATAAATGGCTTTGGGTAATATAGACATTTTAATGATGTTAATTCTACCAATCCATGAGCATGTTATATTCTTCCATTTGTTTTTGTCTTCCTCTCTCTTTTTTCAAAGTCCTGTAGTTTTCTGAATACAGGTCTTTTACCTCTTTAGTTAAGTTTATTTCTAGTTATCTTAATTTTTTGTTTGTTTGTTTCAATGGTAAATGGGATTTTTGTTTGTTTGCTTTTTAGTTTCTTTTTCTGTAAGTTAATTATTTGGGAATTCCTATTTAACCCCATAATCCCAATTCTAGGAATATATCCCAAGAAAACAGAAACATCAATCAGAAAGGATATATGTACCTCTATGTTCATAGAAATACAATTTATAATACCTAAGATTTGGAAATAGCTTAAGTACCCATCAGCAGATGAGTGGGTTAAAAAACTGTGGTACATTTACACATTGGAATACTAAGCTACTATAAAAAAGAAGAAACTCTTACCTTTGCAACAGCATGGATGGACCTGGAGAGCATTATGTTAAGTGAAATAAGCCTGGTGGAGAAAGATAAACATCATATGATTTCACTCTCTTGTGGAATATAATGAAAAACATAAATAATGAAAAAAAATAGAGCCAGAGACATGGAGGTATTGAACAGATCGTCCAACCTAAGAGGGAAAGCAGGGGTGGAGGGTAAGAAATAAACCAAAGGACTTATATGCATGCATATAAGCATAACCAATGGATACAGACAATAGGGGGATGAGGGCATGTGCTTGGGGGTGGGAGTGGCTGGGGAGTGGCTGGGGATAGGTCAATGTGGGAAAAAGGAAACATGTAATACTTGAAACAATAAAGAATTTAAATTAAAAAGTCAATAAAACTATAAATAAATGCATAAATATAATAACAAAGATTTCATATATAGCAATTTTAATCTATATTCAATTGTTTAATGCACTAACATTCATCACACTATAAAAAAAGAAAACCTTTTGCCCTAACTGATTTGGCTCCATGGATAGAGCATTGGTCAGTGGACTCAAGGGTCCCAGGTTTGATTCTGGTCAAGGGCATGTACCTTGGTTGAGGGCACATCCCCAGTAGGAGATGCGCAGGAGGCAGTTGATTTAAGTTACTCTCTCACTGATGTTTCTAACTCTCTAACTCTCTCTCTTTTTCTCTGTAAAAAATCGATTAAAAAAATAAATGTTTAAAAATAACTTGAGTACAATTCATTTTTAGCTATTTAATTCAATTTAAGTAATGAGATTACAAAACAAAGTCTTTATTTTAAAAAAATATATATTTTATTGATTTTTTACAGAGAGGAAGAGAGAGGGATAGAGAGTTAGAAACATCGATGAGAGAGAATCATCTATCAGCTGCCTCTTGCACACCCCCCACTGGGGATGTGCCCGCAAGCAAGGTACATGCCCTCGATCGAACCTGGGACCTTTCAGTCCGCAGGCCGACGCTCTATCCACTGAGCCCAACTGGTTTTGGCAGTCTTTCTTTTTTTTTAAATCTTTTGCAAATGTATTAAAAAATGTCTTGCTACTGTACAGTTCACAGTAAATATGAGTACCTACTAAGGATTGAAAAATAATAATCTAGCCTAATAAAAATATTCAGGTATGTCAGAATTGACTTAACATTTAGCATTTATGAAAAAATACATTCTTGCATTACATTGATAAAAATTTTAGATATTTAGCCCCAAACAGTGTGGCTCAGTTGGTTGGGTGTCATCCTACCTACTGAAAAGTTGCTGGTTCTATTCTAGGTCAAGCACATACAGGAATTATAGGCTCAATCCTCCATAAAGGGCATGCAGGAGGCTGCCGATTGAAGTTACACTCTCACATCAATGTTTTTCTCTCTCCCTCTCCCTTTATGTCTTTAAAAATAAATTTAAAATATATTTTTTAAATTTAGATACCAAGATTTTAAGTATCTCAATTTTTAAAAAAATAAAATTTCAGATTTGTGCAAGTATATCTCCATGATGATGAGTTTAAGCCTCAGATGAATACTGGCTTATATCTCCAAGGCATTTGGCTTTAGGGCCAAATGCTTATTCAGTATACCTCTACTTTATCATGCTCTGTCCTTAGAAAGCAAGAGATAAGTATCTGTGAAATTAATTAATTAATTAGGAAAAAGTTCAAATACTACTATGTTTGCCATATTTTAATTCTACCTTTTATTACTGATTTTAGGTCCTATACATTATAGAATAGTGGGGATTACTTGCTACAACTGTACTATTCCTATCTCAAATTATAGTAATGAATTTCTTATAACTTTCATCTTTCTCCTACATTTTTTCCAAATTTAAGATAATACAAATAAAAATAAAATGTCTACTACAAATAAAAAAAACCCTGAATATTTTTTTGTGGTCCAAAGCTGTTCACATATATTGACTCTGACTTTGCTATGGTTTTTGTAGCTAAAACCTTTTGGTAAACCCAGGTTTCACTGTGATAGTACAGATAAGTATAACTCTAGAATCCTCACTGATCTCTCTCAGGGTTCCTAAATCTTAGACCAAAATCCATAAACCTTTAAAAAGAGAAACTCTTTAGCCTCCAATTGCAAATTTAATGCAAGACCTAGGAAAATCAGGAAGCAAATAACACAGTTTGTTCCTCAGCAAAAGCCATAAACCAATCATGTGTCAGACTTAGGAGTCTGGGAGAACTGAAACTTAGTATATCACATTGACTGCTTTAATCAGCCAGAATCCTTCCACACCAAGGGGAATATTCTTTCAATGCAGTTTCTCAGACACACTGGAAAGCAGGCTAAATTTTAAAATCGCACTGAGGCTAATAACATTGTTTTAGTTCATCTAAAGTAAATGCATTTTGTTCTTATAGCCAAGATATTAAGCCCTTATGTGGTTATAATTTTACATTTCTTTCTATATATGCACCACTAAATGCCTACTGGCATATTAATTCTTGATGTGAAAAATTATAAGGAAAAAGACATTTGTATATAGAGTGACATAAAATTAGCTTGGGAGACAGAGTAAAATAAGAGAAGGTTCTCAGCATTCTTTAAATGCAAAATGTCCTTACTTGACCATCCACGGATAATAATCCACAAAATTGAAAGTACCCTATGTCTAGTCAGAAGCATAAATTCAATCCTATTTTGTTGGTTGTTCATGTATAAAACAGAATAAAATTTCAAATTTTTATAGTTTTTAACAGATTGATGTCACAAGTATAATAGTAATTTGGATAACCATATATATATATATATATATATATATATATATATATATATATAAAGTATTATGGATTTATACTCTTGTCATTTATACTTTTGTCATTTTATTCAGATTCATGTTCTGTATAAAAATAATTTTGATTGATCTTGTAAGCACAGGTACATTCAAATAGTAACTAGCTTATTTTGGCATTCTATAATAAAACTATTACTGATATTCATAATGATATAATTATAACACATTTTGAAGGGAGTGTTCTGCCTCTATTCTTACTCATTTGACTCATTTAATACTCATAATACATTAAGATAGATTTTTAAAGTTTTAATTTGGAAAAGAGCCCAACCTCAAGGTCACAATCACTCAATCAGTTATTTTTTTAATCATTATTTATTATCTCCTATGGGCTGAAGGTACAACTGTTAACATATTAAATTTCTGTGTTCCTGGAATTACAATTCCCTGGTTTCTCCTTTAAACTGCTTAAAAACAGTAATAATATTATCTTTCTATGCTCTCCTAGAAAAGCAGACACTCAATACTCATGAATCTTTATCTTATATTTTCATAAAGAACCAGCTCACCATGCCAAAATCTCATTGTTGCAAATGTATTTACCTTTGTTAAAAAGTCTTGTTAGTACATTCTGAGGTAAAACAGATTATGTAATAATATTGTAAAGTCTAAGTACATTTATTCTGATCACACTAGCATCAAATTGATTTAAATGTTTTGCTTCCTATATGAAATAAAACAATCTTCTCTAACCTAAGGCATAGTTTAAAGAAAATATTAATATCAGCTTTCCTCTGGGATGGGAAAATATAGAAAACAAACAAACAAGCAAGCAAACAAAACCCCAGAGGGTGTTGTGAGTCAAAGGAGAGGAAGATGGCTAACCTTATCCAGATGTTTTAGATTTTTGAATTCATTTAGCCAGCCATGCTTTACCTGTTTTCTCATAATTTCCAGTTGCACGGGTAATGCTCTGTGCTCAATTATCTGAACTCAAAATCAGACCCCTAAAATGAAATCTTTATACAAGATGTAATATCTCAACCATAGAAAAGTGGTGATGTTTATTTATTTATTTTAAATTGACGTTTGAGCTATAATTTGGAGGACTTAGGGCTAGAAAAGTAAGATGAAAGAAGTCATGCTGCCTCTAGGATAACTGAGATTAGTATAATTTTACATTATATTTTATGAAAAGAAATATAAACAGTTCCTTTAAAAATCTATTTTCTCCAGACTTGAATCAAACTGGAAATAATGCATATTATCTCATAGTGTTGAATCATTTTACTCAAAATTTCTTTAGAGGCTACCTAAATTACCTCTATCTCCAAACAAGACAGAATACACCATCAAGAAATACACCATCAGACTCATGGAGAAGTTTCTGCCTTCACTCTCATTATCAATGTTTACAGTCATTCTCTGAGGGTCTCATCTGACTGTGAGAGGTTTTGGATTCTTTAAATAAGTATTTCAATAGTTCTATACATTCTTAAACCAAAGACAAAGGAATTTGAGAGATGTTAAATCACACTTCCCCAAGGTAACCCTGTTTCCTTCCTACTTTCTCAAAAGTCTCAGTAAAATAATATTTCATAAACTTTAACTGTCATGGATGCGAGGCTTAACTGGGTCTTCAAGTTCAGATATCTCATGAAGTACCCTTCATAGCAACGAGTCCGATTTCCCTCACTCACACGCAGCCAATTTCACTGTGGTTCCACTAAGGCTTCCGTTGCTTTTTTGTAGTGCTTAGATTCGACCTAAAGCCAGCTACATGGTGTAAAGAGTGGCTAACAATCTAATTTGAGGGTTGGTTAGGGAGATTTAAATGTGCAAACCCAGGGCTTTTTACATAGATTTCCCTTCAGTTCATCTTAGGGAAGGATAGGCATTTATAGTTTTATAACATTCTTTAGATTATATGGATGCACTGTAAAGTCAAGCGACAAGCAGCCTGAGGCTCAGTTCTGTACAGTATTGGGTGTTGTGCCGCCTTTTAGCAATCATGTGAGAATCAAATAATGTATGCAAAAAAGGATTTAGTGTGCTATACAACTGCACCATGTTCTCCACAGCAAAATATGGTATTCTCATGCTTTTGGGCATGATTTTGTGCTTTTTAGGGTCAGTTGCTTATTCAGTTCCACAGAAAACATATTTAATACATGTTTTAGTCTCGTCATTATATTAAAGTCAAGATTATTTTAAAGAGGCGGTAAAAAGATTCTTCTAATTTGCCTAATTTAGCCAGTCAAGTAAACACATTCAAAAGCAAGAAAATGGGATGATGCTTGATTTGAATTGGCAAAATCTATTACTATATTTGTATCGGGAGACAAAACTTAAGCAGGATGATTCGGACACCCAGAGCGGCTTCTGAAACAATTGTGAAATTAGACTCTATGCCAACTGCTCCTGTGGAAATTTAGATTCTTTTCATTAAATGCTCTTTAAAATGGCTCAACAATGAAGTAAATCAATAGTGTAGAAAGAAGGGTTGAAATGAGAAGATTCCATTTTGGTACATTATATTTAATAAGGCAGTTAGGTCTCTAAAACAGATAAGGCAAATTAGTTCCAATTGGTTCCTCCAGATTCTGAAGGGAGAGCAAACCCCAGTATCTAATAATGACATGAAAAAACACAATGAGGACATCTCACTGCAGACACAACAAGGAGAAGTTGCTGAAGCTTCCTAATTATATGCGGTATTAAATAACATAGACTTTTCTTGTTCAGAAAGGTTCAGCTCATTTAGCACAGTGAAAAGACCTGTGATAATCACCTAATGGCATTACTTTCTATGGAGTGGAAATTAGGGCTATGGCTTTTTTTTTCCCCAAGTCCACCTTAAAGAATGGGAAGAAAAGGGTAATGCTTATTTCTATATTATAATTTTTCAGTTGTCAGTACTATTATAGAAAATTCAAATTGGTTACAATGCAGTAATATAGGAGAATTTTAAGAAAATATATTTTCCTCAAGGAAGGAAAAGTGCCTTCATTCTAACCATATGATATGTTTTTTTCTAAAATGGAAATGTTGACTTCAGTAAGATGGGTTTAAGCGTAAGTATTTTGGAAAATATTAGTCTGTGTTTCTATATAAAAGCAAAAATACTAAGAAAAAGCCAGAATACAAATTTATGCACTATAGTTTAAACTTATTTTCTATGAAGAATTATCTTACAGCCGAAACCGGTTTGGCTCAGTGGTAGAGCGTTGGTCTGCGGACTGAAAGGTCCCAGGTTCGATTCTGGTCAAGGGCATGTACATTGGTTGCGGGCACATCCCCGACAGGGGGTATGCAGGAGTCAGCTGGTTGATGTTTCTCTCTCATCGATGTATCTAGCTCTCTATCTCTCTCCCTTCCTCTCTGTAAAATATCAATAAAATATATTTTAAAAAAAGAATTATCTTACAGAAATATGAAACTTATTTGAGTTTGTGAGTCTAAATCTTTTCAAAATCTGTCATTGAAAGTTTAACTCTATACTTTTCCAATCACCCAGATATTGCCCTTCCATATCCATAAGGCCCTCTTTTCAACCCATTACATGCTTACATTTTAAGCCTCATGCCTTTGCCTTTCTTTCCCTTCACCAAATGGAGTATAACCTACTTATATTTTCTATGAAAGTGAGGGACACTGTCTTTATTTCTAAGTATTATAGTTTAATGTCCTAATGTATAAAATCCCAGAATCCAAACATCTAAAATGACCGAAGCCTTGACCAAACGGAAGTCAGAGCTGGGTTGCCACTGCCGGTGCCCCGACCCAGCACTGACTGCTGAGGGGGTTGCAGATCAGGCCTGAAGAGAAGTCTGGAGAGAGAAGCAGAGTCTGACCCATAGCCTCCTTGGCAGCTGTTGATCAGCACTTGCCTCTCCTTTTCTCTCTGGGACTGGCCAGCAGCCAGCCTCTCTTTCTGTTTGGTGTATGGTATAAAAAAGCAGTTCCATTTTTTAATGACCGTTTTGGTAGTATAGTGCATATGTATCAGTCCAGATATAGGGATTATGTATTTTTGTCAGCCAAGAGCATGTCTTCCTGATAAAAAAGCCCCCCCCCCCAACCACCACCATTTAAGCAATCCTATCCTATCTAATCTATCTATACTACTAAAAGGATAATATACTAATTAGCCTGGGTCCGCTGGCCTTCTTCTGAATGTCTGACTTCCTTCTGGACAAAGCCATGGTTGTGGGGGCTGAGGCAGAGGCCATTATGGGCATTCAGACAGGCATGCAGAGGCAATTAGGGGAAGTCAGGCAAGCAGGCAGATGAGAGGTTAGGAGCCAGCAGTCCAAGATTGCGAGAGGGATGTCCAACTGCCAGTTTAGGCTCGATTCTGGGCCTAAATCAGCATTCAGACATTCCCAAAGGGGTCCCTGATTGGAGAGGGTGCAGGCTGGGCTGAGGGAATCTCCCCATCAATGCATGAATTTCTGCACCAGGCCACTAGTGTGTGTATGTATATATATATATATAATTTTCAGAGCAACAGTGGGGCATTTTTACTTATTACTGTTATGTTTGATAATAACAACCATAATGAACCATACTTTCTTTCCTAGGCTCTTGCTTAAATACTTAATGTGTGAACTAATTTAATACTCATAACCCCATTAAGAAAGGTACTATTGTTGTCTTTGTTTCAGAGTCTGGACTTTTAATGACCTTAATCCACTTAAAGTATTCACCAAGAGCAACTAACCTTAGAGAAAAACTGTTATTGAAAGAATATCTCTCAATTCAAACAAATTTCAAACCAGACACTTTATTAAACCAGTTAAATAAATAAGTTAAAATAAACACATACTTGGGCACGTATTAAATGTTTTTAACAGCTCTAAAATAATGTGAAGTGCTTGCAGAGCTGAGTGCTATGGAATTCCTCTTACTTATGATATGCACCATATCTAACCTTAGTAGCTAGTATCTTTGAAAGAAAGAAGTTGAACTCCTCTCTCATTTTTCTTTTTCGAATAGTTGGTATAATGCTTGAAAAACACAGCAGGGAGAGAAAATCTTGTGAAATTGAAAATTTTTTTAAGTATGTAGAAAAGATTATGGGAAAAAGATGCCCTCAATATTATATATTTCTAGGATGTCAGTTATTACTAATACTGAAAAAATAATTTCCAACATTGTTACACACATTTTCAATAACATTAGAAACTTTAAAAATATCCACTAAAAATCCATATCTTTTGTAGACATCTCTTGTTGTGATGAGTGAATATTAGAATATTTTATTTTACTTAGTGAGTGAATATCTGTAAGGAACAGAGATACTGATATGGGACAACAACCAAAGAAATATTACAGAGTGGTAGATGCTAGCATCTTAGACAACCTTTTTCCATAAAACTTAAAATGATTGAGAAAAGCTGGAGGTTTTCAAAGTATATGTAATGCAGGTATGATACAGTGCTTTTAAGCCTCAGAAGTCAGGAAGACAGGCAAACATCATAGCTGGAACTAATAGGTTAAATATACCATTAAGATAATTTATTATTTATTTACTAGAGGCTAGAGGCCTGGTGCATGAAAATTTGTGCACTGGTGGGGATGAGGGGCTCAGACCAGCCTGCCCCCTCTCACAGTCTCACAGTCCAGCAGCCCTCAGGGGATATCCTATTGACAGCTTAGGACTGCTCTCTCTGGGGGGAGCGGGCCTAAGCCACAGTCTGACCTCTCTCTGAGGGCAGTGACTGGGCTGATAATGGGAAGTTGCCATCCCCATCACCCACTGCTGCTGCCACTGCTGGCTACAGCGGCTGCAAAGCCTGAGCCCAGGGCCTCACTGCCAACAGGGCTCAAGGCTGCCTGAGCCCCGGGCCTCGCAGCCACTGTGGATCTGTTTGGATGGACGTCCAGATGGACTTCCAGAAGATGTCCGCCATAGTCAGCATATTACTCTTTTATTAGTATAATTTATTTATTTATTTTATTTAAAGTTTTTATTGATTTCAGAGAGGAAAGGAGAGATAGAAACATCAATGATGAGAGAGAATCATGGATATGCTGCCTCTTGCATACCCCACAGTGGGAATCCAACCCATAACTCAGGCATGTGTCCCAACCAGAAATTGAACCATGACCTCCTGGTCGATGCTCAACCACTGAGTCATGCTGGCTGGCAAGATTAGTTATTTAAAATGTAGAAATGTGGGAGAGAGATTACTGTATGTCTTTTGAAGTAATTCTTAGACATTAACATTTAAATTCTAAAGGACTTTTATAAATGCAAAGAATAATCCCAAGTGTGATTTTATTGTCCTACAGGAAATGAAACAATTTAGTATCTAATTTAGAAAACTTATTTCAGCTTTTTTAAAATTTTATTTTTAATTTCACTGGCTGTATAAACCAGTCTCAATATTCTCATTGGAACCAGATTTATTATCATACTGATTTCTTCATTAAAGAGATAAAGAAATTTTTGACACATGATAGATGTGACAGTCACGATCTTAACTTTTTGCGAAGAATACTTTGACAACACATACACTAATTCTATAACAGATGCTATTAACAAGAATGACACTATAATGTCATCACAGATGAATATACAAACATTTTTTATATAAATCTCAGAAATGTCAGAATTAAAAGCAAATTCTCATTTTTCTTATTAAAGTTGAAAGAGAAAGAAAAACTAGTTGAGAAGAACCTCAAAAGTCTAGAAAAGTCAGTTTTTAGAGCACCAAACAAGAAACATGGGGTATCCCAAAGGTGAAATCTATGATCTAATCTTAAATTCCTTAAAACTATCCATCTCTATTCATGTGGCATGTGCTTTTTGCTTGTGCATCTCTGTCATGATTATTTCATACAAATTAAGTATTTTCATTTCATTGTTATAAATGATAAAGCAAACAAAGTTGTTTATTATCAACGGGGCTATTGTATATAACTAGAGGCCCGGTGCATGAAATTTGTGCATGGGGGTGTGTGTTCCTCAGCCCAGCTTGCACCCTCTCCAGACTGGGACTCAGGACTGCAGGCTCCCAACCTCTCTCCTGCCTGCCTGCCTGATTGCCCCTAACCGCTTCTGCCTGGCAGCCTGATAACCCCCTGACTACTCCCCTACCAGCCTGATTGATGCCTAACTGCCCCCCTCCAGGCCCGATTGCCTCCAACTGCCCTCCCCTGCAGGCCTGGTCACCCCCAACTGCCCTCCCCTGCAGGCCTGGTCACCCCTAACTAACCTTTGCTGTTCACCCACAACTGCCCTCACCTGCAGCCCATCTTGTGGTAGCCATATTGTGTCCACATGGAGGCAGCCATCTTTGACCACATGGGGGTGGCCATCTTGTGTGTTGGAGTGATGGTCAATTTGCATATTAACTATTTAATATATAGGACTAGAGGCCCAGTGCACATAATTGTGCACTAGTAGGGATATGTTCCTCAGCCCAGCCTGCACCCCCTCACAGTCTGAGACCCTTCAGGGAATGCATACATGCCAGCTTAGGCCTGATCCCCCTGACATCCCTCTAGCACTTCAGGCTTTCACATTCCGGGACCCCTTGCTCCTTACTGCCATGAGCTCAGATTCTGACTAAGCAGAGCTCCCCCTGTGAGAGCACACTCACTATGAGGGGGCAGCTCCTGTGTTGAGCATCTGCCCCCTGGTGGTAGGTACACATCATAGCAACCGGTCATTCTCTGGTCATTCCACTGTTTGTTCGTTTGCATATAGGGTTTTATTATATAGGATCATTATTACTGACTATCTATTATAGGCTCCAATTATTTGACATGCTTTGAAATATGAGATTTAATAACATTAGGGATGACGCAACCTTATACTCAAATCTTATTGGTGAGTACAAATTTTTAGTTCTGCTTTCTTTAAAAATACTTTAAGTTTTATATTTATAAACTTGACAACTACTTTATCTGTTCTCATGGTCTCAAGTAATATATTAAAATCTAGTGGTTTAAATATTAATTTTTTACATGTTTCAATAATGAGCATATTCTCTAGGAGAAAGTGCCTAAGCATGAATTCCTAGTCTAATCATAGTTTGTTTACCAGGAGTTATCTCTACTTACTTCTGTTGCATGCAAGTCATGAAGAAATAATCAAATCTGCTTTTCTCAAGAGATAAAATGGAGGACAGAAAAATTTTTCTGAATTAATGGTCTGTCTTAATGTGTCTTCCTGCCTTACAGAATACTTCCTGCCTTATAGAATAAGAACCAAATATAAATGATGCCTCTGCAAACCAAATTATACCCAATATAAGCCAACAACCTTAAAAGCAGCAAATGTAACTAGCAACTAATTCCGTGAACAGCCTGAGACTCTCCCTGTGAGCCACTTATGGAGACTGACTCGAAAGCAGCTCATGACAAAAAGCTCTCTTGGGGTCCACACTGCTTTTATTTATTTATTTTTCCTGATTTACTATCTACTATTCTGAATCTAACATGAGATTTGAAATAAATTTTATAATGCATGAGATTTAAAAAATGTATGTACCTCTTCAGGCAAGTGATAGGCATATGTCAGACTTTTTGTAGCTATAATTTCATAAATTGGAATGTTTAAATAATGTAGAAATAAGCATATGTTCTAGATAAATGTTATATGTATAATATATAATGTATATGTATAATATATAAATACCCTTACTTTTTATATAGTCCATAAAATCTTAGCCAACAGTATATAAGATAGAATAGTGTGTCTATTTTATTCTTTAGAAATGTCATGATTTGACATATTACTTTATGGATGAAACATAGTTTCTTCCTCATTCATTACATTGAGGTGCCATTTGAATAAAAGATGAGGTACCAAATAACAACAATTAAAAATAACACTCCAGTAGAATTAAAGAATTATAGAATGACAGAGAATATCAATGTTATCTAGTAGAAGCCTCTTAATGGTGAGGTAACTGATTCAGCTACACTTTACAGCCTCACTACACTAAACAACTATGTATTGGAAGAGCAATGATAAAATTAAAGAATTGTTAGTTCAAAGTTCTATCAAAATACAGTTGTTTATATGCCCATCATTTTGAAAGGTATTAATATATTAACTATTCATATTAACTATATATACATATATATATGTATATATTTACATATGTAAATCTGCTTATTTTCTTATCTAGCTAATTAAAAGTATATTGTTTTTCATGATCACATTAATTTGTATGGCTTATTTTCCAATCCTTTATCAAGAGTTTATATAAGGATACAGAATTTATAGTCACTTTAACTAGCATTTTCCATATCTATTAGGTATTAATAGAAATTCATCAGGTGGTTTTCTTAAAATTTATTAAGTAAAATTATCTTGTCATATGACAAATGCTTTCTGATTTTGAAACCCTAGCTGCTTATAAAGGGGAATCCAGACTCTGGAATTAAGTAGCCAAAAAGCAACCTAAGCTAAGAATATTTTAGCCATGTAGATTTCTTTTTTACCATGATATCCTATTAAAGCCACTCAGTAAAGTGATTTATTAGTTCATTTGTCCAATGCTTCTATTCATTTAACCATCAGCAATCATTCAGTACCTGTGATGGTTCTTACATTGTTCTGAACAACAAGATGTATAGGATTGTGGTTCCGGATTTCAAACTTGCATTGTACTAAGATAGATAAGTATATATAGATAACAGGGTACAATACATGTAAACAATGACACATTATCAGCAGGCATAAAAGTTTAAAGGAAGCCCCTTTGGATAAGGTGGCACTTGAGTTGATTTATTTATAAAAAATAAGTGTACCTAAAAGATGCATTAATTTAAGTGAAGATTATTTTGATGGTTTCTGTGTGGGAGTTGGTTAGTGGGTGAAGATCATATATCAAAGTTGTCAGGAATCTGACAGCATATTGCAGTTGAAGAAATGATGCCAAAAACAGAAAACTAGGTACATTGACACCCTGAAATACTATGCAGCAGTAAAAGAGAAGGATCTCTTACCCTTTGATAACATGGAGGGACCTGGAGAATACTATGCTAAGCGAAATAAGCCAGATATTACATTATCTTACTTATATGTGGAATTTAAAGAACAACAAAAACAAAATGGTGAACGAAATAGATTCAGAGACATAGAAGCTTGGAATAAACTGTCGAATCTCAGAGGGGAAGTAGGAGTGGGTGGGAAGAGATCACCCAAACAACATATATGCATATAGGCATGCCCCATGTAACAGATAATAGTGTGGTGAAGACCTGGGCAGGGGCCTGGTGGAGACTAGAAGGAGTCCATAGGGGGGGGGGGAAGGGATATCTGTAATACTTTCAACAGCAAAGATACGTTTAAAACAGAAAATGAATTATAAGATATATTTTTTTTAATATTTTTATTGATATTTTACAGAGAGGAAGGGAGAGAGATAGTCAGAAACGTTGATGAGAGAGAAACATCAACCAGCTGCCTCTTGCACACCCCCTACCGGGGATGTGCCTGCAACCAATGTACATGCCCTTGGCCGGAATCGAACCCAGGACCTTTCAGTCCGCAGACCGACGCTCTACCAGTGAGCCAAACGGACCTCGGCGAATTATAAGATATTAAAAGGAGTTCAAAGAACTGGGATATATCAATGAAGATCTAATATGTATTGCTAATATGAGTTTCTGATAAAAAGTAATTTTTTTAAAAAATGGGGAGAGTTTCCCTGGCTGGTGTGACTCAGTGGCAGAGTGTAGGTCTGTGGACCAAAGGGTCCCGGGTTTGATTCCTGGTCAAGGGCATGTACCTGGGCTACAGATTCATTTCTGGCCCTGGTCAAGGCACGTGCTGGGGGCAACCAATCAATGTGTCTCTCTCACATCAATGTTTCTCTTTTCCTCTCTTCCCCTCCCTCCCTTACATTCTTTAAATATCAACAGAAAAATATCCTTGGATGAATATTAACAATTTTTTTAAATGAGGAATGTTGGTATACAAAGAGATTTTGGTGGGCAGAATAATGTTACTCTAAAGATGTTCTCATTCTAATTCCTAGAACTTGTTACTTGGTTAATGTACTTGGCAAAAAGAACTTAAAATATATGAACATTGTCACAGATATTGAGATATTGAGATTTTTCTAGATTATTAAGGTGGTTATAATCTAATCACATAAATTCTTAAAGGCACAGAACCTTTCAGTTTTATATCACACATGTGAGTGAAATCAGATGGTTCTTGACTTTTTCTGTCTGACCAATGTTGCTTATCATGATATTCTCAAGTTCCATCCATGTTGTTGCAAATGGAAGTATTTCATCTTTTCTATGGCTAATTAGTGAAATAAATAAATAAACAAACAAGAAAAACATATAAACAAAAATTCATCAACACAGACAGCAGTGTGGTAAACAGGGGAAAGGGACATGAGTGTTAGTAAAAAATAAAGGGGGTCATGTATACGGTGACAGAAGAACCTCTGTGAGCAGAGACTAACATATACAGATGACCTGTTACAAAATTCTATACTTCAAACCCATATAATTTTATTAACCAAAGTCACCTCAAGACATTTAATTAAAAAATAAAATAAAGGCACTGAAATATAAATCAGAGAACATTTCCTCGCTGAGGTTAGAGGCAGATGGAATGGTTGACAGAAGAAATATTAAAGATGCAACATTACAAGGACTAGACCTGTCTGTGCTGACTTTGAACGTGGAAGAAGAAGGACATAAGCCAAGGAAGGTAGATGCCTCTAAAAACTGGCAATAGCCTTGAGCTTGCTGCCAGCAAGAGAATTGGAAGCTTGGTCCTATTACTTCAAGAAACTGAATTCTGCCAACAACCTGAATGAACAAGAAATGAGTCCTCAAACAGAGCCTCCAGAAAGGACATCAGCAATACAAATACCTTGATTTCAACCAGTTACATCCATGTGAAAATTCTGAGCTACAGAAATGTAAGATAACAAATTTGTGTTGATTTGTTGCTGGTAGTTTGTTCAACATCAATAAAAACTAATGTAAAGTCAATACCCCCAAACTTGGGCAGAAGGTGGCTAAGCAAATCATAGCATGGCACCAAGTTGTGAAGCAAGCAGGGCCCATTATCTCAATAAATTACACTATTGTAACTAATCCTTAAAAATCACATACTGCTTTTAGTTAGCTAAAGATAATTTTCAAATGTATCTATGCTTAATCTATAATAATAAGAGGGTAATATGTTAATTAGATCAGGCATCTTTAGGACATCATTCCAGATGTCCTTCTTGATGAAGCCTGGGCCAGGGGGAAGCCAATCTGGGTCCCTCGTGCTTGCGGGCAGTTTGAGGGAAGCAGCCCAGATCCTGGGTGCCAGAGGGAAGCAGGTGCTGGCAGCCGGGGGAAGGACGGCCTACTCTTGTATGAATTTATGTGCATTGGGCCTCTAGTTATCAATAAAAACCTCAAAGGAAAAACTAAAAACTACATGTTTACTAGTGAAAATGTCAAATATATGGAACAAATAATTACAATTAAAATAATATACCTGGGGGTGGCATTCACGGCTAACGGGGGTCTAATATATGACAATTGAAGATTATATGGCTTTATTTTTTATTTTTTTAATATTTTTTATTAAGGTATTATCTGTGTACATAGCTTATCATTGCCCCCCCCCCCCATAGGTGCCCTCCCTCCCCAGAGTTTTGTGTCCATTGGTTGTTCTTATATGCAAGCATACCAGTCCTTCGATTGATCTCTTATCTCCCCCAGATCTCCCTACCCTCCCCCCCCCGCTGTCATTTGGCAGTCTGCCTGTTGTTTTACTGTCACTATATCTATCTTTCTGTTCATTCGTTTATAATGTTCTTTAATATCCATAAATGAGTGAGGTCATGTAGTGTTTCTCTTTCATTGACTGGCTTATTTCACTCAGCATGATGCTCTCCAATTCCATCCAGGTTACTGCAAATGATGAGAATTCCTTCCTTTTTATGGCAGCATAGTATTCCATGGTGTAGATGTACCATAGTTTTCTGATCCATTCATCTGCTGACGGGCACCTAGGCTGTTTCCAAGTCCTAGCTATTGTAAATTGTGGTGCTATGAACATAGGGGTGCATATATCCTTTCTGATTGGTCTTTCTAGTTTCTTGGGGTATATTCCTAGTAGTGGGATTACTGGGTCAAATGGGAGTTCCATTTTCAGTTTTTTGAGGAAGCTCCATACTGTTCTCCACAGTGGTTGCACCACCCTGCAATCCCACCAGCAGTGCAGGAGGGTTCCTTTTTCTCCACAACCTCGCCAACATTTGTTGTTTGTTGTTTTGTTGATGTTGGCCATTCTGACAGGTGTGAGATGGTACCGCATTGTTGTTTTGACCTGCATCTCTCGGATAATTAGTGACTTGGAGCATGTTTTCATGTGCCTCTTGGCCTTCCTTCTGTCTTCTTTTGAGAGGATTCTATTTAGGTCCATTGCCCATTTTTTAATTGGCTCATTCATTTTCCTTTTATTGAGTTGTATAAGCTGTCTGTAGATGTTGGAGATTAAACCTTTATCAGTGATATCGTTTGCAAATATGTTCTCCCATACAGTGGGTTTTCTTGTTGTTTTGTTGATGGTTTCTTTTGACGTAAAAAAGCTTTTTATTTTGATGTAGTCCCATTTGTTTATTTTCTCTTTAGCTTCCATTGCCCTAGGGTTAGTATCAGTGAAGAAGTTCTTTAGGCATATGTCTGAGATTTTGCTGCCTGTGGATGCCTCTAGTATTTTTATGGTTTCCCGTCTTATGTTTAAGTCCTGTATCCATTTTGAGTTTATTTTTGTGTATGGTGTAAGTTGGTGATCTAGTTTCATTCTTTTGCATGTCTCTGTCCAATTTTCCCAACACCATTTATTGAAAAGACTGTCTTGGCTCCATTGTATGTTCGTGCCTCCTTTGTCAAATATTAATTGAGCATATTGATTTGGGTTGATGTCTGGATTCTCTAATCTATTCCATTGATCAATATGTCTGTTCTTGTGCCAGTACCAGGCTGTTTTGAGAACAGTTGCTTTGTAATACAGCTTGAAATCTGGTATTGAGATTCCTCCTACTTTACTCTTATTTCTCAGGATTGCTGAGGCAATTCGGGATCTTTTATTGTTCCAAATGAATTTTTGGAGAGTTCTTTCTAGGTCTGTGAAGTATGTCCATGGTATTTTCATGGGGAGTGCATTGAACTTGTATATTGCTTTGGGAAGTATGGACATTTTGATGATGTTGATTCTACCAATCCATGAACATGGTATGTTCTTCCATCTGTTTACATCTTTCTCTATTTCTTTTTTCAGTGTCGTGTAGTTTGCTGCATATAGGTCTTTTACCTCCTTGGTTAGGTTTATTCCTAGGTATCTTAATTGTTTTGGTGCGATGGTAAACGGGATTGCTTTTTTAGTCTCTGTTTCTGTAAGTTCACTATTGGTGTAGAGAAATGCCATTGATTTCTTGGCATTGATTTTGTATCCTGCTACATTGCCAAATTCGTTTATTAAGTCTATTAGCTTTTTGATGGAGTCTTTTGGGTTTTTTATGTACAATATCATGTCATCTGCAAATAGTGACAGCTTTACTTCTTCTTTTCCAATTTTGATGCCTTTTATTTCCTCTTCTTGTCTAATTGCAATGGCGAGTACTTCCAGTACTATGTCAAAGAGGAGTGGTGAGAGTGGGCATCCCTGTCTTGTTCCTGTTCTTAGAGGGAATGGTTTTAGTTTTTGCCCATTGAGCATGATGTTGGCTGTGGGTTTATCATATATAGCTTTTATTATGTTGAGGTATGATCCTTGTACTCCCACCTTGTTGAGAGTTTTTATCAGGAAAGGGTGTTGGATTTTATCAAATGCCTTTTCTGCATCGATAGATATGACTATATGATTTTTATCTCTCAATTTGTTTATGTGATGTATCACGTTTATTGATTTGCGAATATTGTACCATCCTTGCATTCCTGGAATAAAACCTACTTGGTCATGGTGTATGATCTTCCTGATGTACTGCTGGAGCCGATTTGCTAGAATTTTGTTGAGGATTTTGGCATCTATGTTCATGAGGGATATTGGCCTGTAATTCTCTTTCATTGAGTTGTCTTTATCTGGTTTTGGTATTAGGGTGATGCTGGCTTCATAAAAGGAGTTTGGCAGTGTTCCTTCCTCTTGAATTTTTTGGAAAAGTCTGAGGAGGATAGGTTTTAGTTCTTCCTTGAATGTTTGGTAAAACTCTCCTGTGAAGCCATCTGGCCCTGGGCTTTTGTTTGCTGGAAGCTTTTTGATGACTGCTTCAATTTCTTCCCAAGTTACTGGTCTATTGAGATTTTTAGATTCTTCCTGATTGAGTTTTGGAAGGTTGTATTTTTCTAGGAATATGTCCATTTCCTCTAGGTTGTCCAGTTTGTTGGAATAGAGTTGTTCATAGTATTTTGTAACAATCCTTTGTATTTCGGCTGGGTCTGTTGTTATTTCACCTCTTTCATTTCTGATTTTGTTTATTTGGGTTCTCTCTCTTTGTTTCTTGGTTAGCCTGGCTAGAGGCTCATCAATCTTGTTTATCCGTTCGAAGAACCAGCTCTTGGTTTTGTTGATCTTATGTATTGTGTCTTTGGTCTCTATGTCGTTAATCTCCACTCTGATTTTTATTATTTCCTTCCTTCTGCTTACACTGGGCCTTTCTTGCTGTTCTTTTTCTAACTGTTTGAGTTGTAGGGTTAGATAATTTGTTACCATTCTTTCTTGTTTTTTGCAATAGGCTTGTAGGGATATGAACTTCCCTCTCAAAACAGCTTTTGTTGTATCCCATAGATTTTGGATTGTTGTGTTTTCATTGTCATTAGTTGCCATGATGTTTTTGATTTCTTCCTTGATTTCTCTGGTAACCCAGTCTTTGTTCAATAGCATGCTATTTAGTCTCCATGTGTTTAATTTCTTTGGCTTATTATTATTGTAGTTGATTTCCAATTTTATGGCACTATGATCTGAGAAAATGCTTGATAAGATTTCTATCTTCTTGAATTTGAAGAGGCTTTGCCTATGTCCCAACATGTGGTCTATCTTTGAGAATGACCCGTGTGCACTTGAGAAGAATGTATATTCTGTGGCTTTGGGATGGAATGTTCTGAAGATGTCGATTAATTCCATCTGGTCTAGTACGTCATTTAGGATTGACGTTTCTTTACTGATTTTTTGTTTAGATGATTTGTCCAGAGGTGACAGTGGAGTATTAAAGTCTCCTACTATGATTGCATTGCTATTAATCTCTCCCTTAATGTCCTCCAGCAGTTTCTTTATGTATTTGGGTGCTCCTGTATTGGGTGCATATATGTTTACCAGGGTTATTTCTTCTTGTTGGATTGCTCCCTTTAGTATAATGAAGTGGCCTTCAATATCTCTTTTTATGTCCTTCACTTTGAGATCTAATTTGTCAGATATAAGTATTGCTACCCCAGCCTTTTTTTCATTTCCGTTCGCCTGGAAAATCTTTTTCCATCCCTTCACCCTCAGGCTGTGTGCATCTTTTTTCCTGAAGTGTGTTTCTTGTAGACAGCAGATATATGGGTCTTGCTTTCTTATCCATTCTGTTACCCTATGTCTTTTGATTGGAGCATTTAAACCATTTACATTTAAAGTTATTATTGATAAGTAGGTATTTGATGCCATTTTTATTCTATACCCCTGTGTTCCTTCTTTGCTTCGTATTTCTTCATTTTTACAGTAAACCCTTTAGCATTTCTTGCATTGCTGGTTTGGTGGAGATAAATTCCTTTAGTCTTTTTTTGTCTGTGAAGCTCTTGATTTCATTTTCAATCTTGATTGATAGCTTTTCTGGGTACAGTATTCTTGGATTCAGACCCTTCCTTTGCATGACTTTGTATATTTCATCCCATTCCCTTCCGGCCTGATGAGTTTCTGTGGAGAAATCAGTTGCTAGTCTGATGGGGGTTCCTTTATATGTGACCTTCTGTCTCTCTCTAGCTGCTTTTAAGATTCTTGCTTTGTCGTTGTTGTTTTGCACTTTAATTATAATGTGCCTAGCTGTTGGTCTTTGGGGATTCATTTTGCTTGGGACTCTACGAGCTTCTTGTATTTGTATGGTTTTTTTCTTCTCTATCTCAGGAAAGTTTTCTGTCAATATATCTTGAAACAGTTTTTCTATGCCTTCCTCTGTTTCCTTTCCTTCTGGAACCCCTATTATTCTAATATTGTTTTGCTTTGTAATGTCCCAAAGTTCCCGTAGGCTCTCTTCCTGCTTTTTAATTTTTTTTTCTAAAAGCTGCTCTAATTGGGTATTTTTTTCCATCTTGTCTTCAAGCTCACTGATCCGGTCCTCTGCTTCATCTAGCCTACTTTTGATGCTTTCTATTGAGTTCTTTACAGTAGCTATGTCATTTTTCATTTCTTCTTGGGTCACCTTCATTTCCTCTTGGGTCTTCTTCATTTCCTCTTGGGTCTTACTCATATTGTCAAATTTGTCTTCCATTCTTTTTAGCCATCCCATGATCATTACTCTGAATTCTTGCTCTGGTAGGTTGCTTGCCTCTAAATCGTTTACTTCATTTTCTGGTGATGGCTGATTTTCTTTCATAGGCGGGTTGTTTCTTAGCCTCCCCATGATCTATCTTTTTAGGACGCCTGTTTATGTAGTTCTCTCTCTCCTGCTTAGATTTAAAGGTACAAAATACAACACAACCAGGTACAACACACAAGGCACTGAACAGAAAAGCGTTTGCAATATTAATATCCTCCAATAAAGGTGACTAGAACCCAGCTAACAAAATCATACAATCAAATAAACAGAATAAGCAAACCAATCTTACAAAAAAGCATAAAACTTTGATATAGTTAGCATTTAGCATACAACTACAAAGGGTAGAGAGAAGGATTTTTTTTTTTTTTAAGGACAGTGACAAGGTAGGTGCGAATGGACTTGGAGTAAGGGGTTGGGGGTTAGATATACACTGGAAGGGTGAAATTTAGGAGGGGATAAATAGAAAAAAAAATAGGGAAAATCTAGAGCAGTAAAGAGTTAAGATAAGCAGGGCACCAAAGGGAAAGGGTTAGGAAGAGAGTGATGGCATAAAGGTAGGGTTGAGTTAGAATAGAGCGTTGGAGAAGGAAAGGTATAAATAGTCTTTTGAATAGTTATCCCAAAGGGAAAAAAAGAAAAAAGAAAGAAAAAGAAGAAAAAGAGAAAGAAAAAAAAAGAAATAAAAAAAAGGATTATAATATGTCACTTAAAAAGTAGTAATAAAAATAAACAAAAGAAAATAAGATAAAAAACATAAAAAAGGTATAATAGTGGTAGTAATAATGTTGATTACCTATAAAAAATGAATTAATTAAAAAGGTAAAATCAAGTGAGGGCAGATGAAAAAATTTCTTGAGTAAGCTTTGCAATTAAAGTAGGTAAAAAAACAAAAATTAAACAGTTAAAAAGTAAAAATTGAAAATTAAACAAAATTTGCTGTAATGAAGGTCATTCAGTTTCTGTGTTGTTCTGTCTGGCACGCCTGTTCCCCGTCTGGGCGGTAGTTGCAGATCCCTGTGTTTCACTGTTCCTCCGTGTTGATTACAAGTCCTGATTTATAGGCCGATCTAGAGACCATATGTGCTTTAGCCTCTGGGTGGCAGTGTTTCTGGATGACTTCCAGGACTCTAAAGCCTTTCTATCTTTTTCCTCCCTCTCTCCGTGTCTCTGGACTATGGAGGGCTAGGGGTGGGGCGGTCCCGAGCTGGCTGCACTCCCCTGTATCTCTGTGGACACTTCTTGGATTCAGATCCAGATGTGCTGCTCCCCAGATATCCCCCCTCCTAGGAGCCCAGTCCACAGACAGGCGTGCCTGGGGCTTCCTGCAAATCCAGGCCAAGTCCTTCAGCCTCGGTGCGCCTGGCGCTGTGCGTGAGCTGGTGCGCGAGAACTGGTGGGTGGGGGTTGCTGCGCCAAGTGGAACTCAGTCAGAACTACCTG
Source organism: Vespertilio murinus (assembly GCA_963924515.1). Taxonomy (NCBI): domain Eukaryota; kingdom Metazoa; phylum Chordata; class Mammalia; order Chiroptera; family Vespertilionidae; genus Vespertilio; species Vespertilio murinus. The sequence goes on from OZ004707.1 coordinate 72,133,208, forward strand.
GCCGAGGGGAACTCACCCACCGGATCGCTGCGAAATCTGAGCTCCTCTGAGATCAAGGGTTCGCGCAGACTATCGATTATATGGCTTTAAGTGGTGGGCATACAATGCAATATATAGATTATGTGTCATAGAAATGTGCACTTGGAATCTATATAATCTTACTTAACAATGTCACCTCAATAATTTTCTTTAAAAAAATGAAACACACCCTTAGAGAAACAAAGATAAGAAATAAAGTAGGTTTCTCATTTAAAAAATACATGACATGTTGTTTAAACATAGAAAATAAAATAAAATACACACACACACAAAAAGCTCAACTAACCACTGCTAACCCATGAAAACAATATTTCAACCAGGAGTGAGCAAAAAAGACTGTTCTAGAGAAATGCAAATTGAGAAAATTTGTTATTAGCTGACCTGTAATACAAGTTAAAAGAGGTTATTTGTCAGAAATATATTACAAATCCAGTTCGAAACTTACATCTATATAAGAAATATCCTTGAGAATGTTTGAAATGAAAGTAAGTGTAACAGTTCATTTTATTGTTTTTTTTAATCTCTAAAAAATAAAAAGTAAAAAAAAAAACAAACTCATCCTCAGTATATTAGTCTTTTAATTAAATATTCCAGTGTTTAGTCCATCAACATTGTATGTAATCAATTATAAATTTGATAGGTTTTTTCTTTGTCCCTTTTGGTTATAGTTCTTCTTCTTACTTTCTTGATTTTGTATTGTTTAATTGCATTTGCACTTTTTTAAAAAAGTGCCTTATTTTGTTTGTTTATTTGTACTTATGTTTCAAATATTTTCATTGTCTGTAGGAGTTTTAATAATTTATACACTATTCAGCCATTCAGAAACAAAACCTATTTTTTTTTCTTTTGATTTGTTAGATTAACCCCTACATGTTTTGTTGCTGCCTTGTTTTTGTATCCTACCAAAATGTGATTAAGCCATGAAAAGACAAGACAATTTTCAGGAGTTTATGTGCTAGATGGAGGAACTGGTGTAACTGTAAAAATACATTTATTATTGGCTTTAAGGGAAAAAAATAACACTAAAAATGTCTCCTGGATATTTATCCTCTACCATGAAGACTGTTTAAACTTAAGAACAAAGTATATGGTCTTACATATTTTTCTTTCATACTTTATATAATTACTGTATCACATCCAATAGCATCGCTTATTGGTATTTTAGTAGAAGCATTTTTTTCAAATACTGTGTTTACTGTGTTTTCAAATAATTTATATTTGTAACTAATGATCCATTCTAAAGTTATAATGAATAGAATGTAAGGACTTTCTATGTTTTCAAGGTTGTTTTTTGTGTGTGTGTTTGTGTGTGTGTTTTTTCAGTAGGGTACAAAATTATTTTTTCAGACTGATTCATTTTCAGAATACTCCAGGAGATTAGAAAAAAAGGTAAGGATTGCCTTGAAGCATATATTTTCCCCCTTTCTTTATCAGAGAGTATTTTAGCCATCTGCAGTTTGATTTACTTGCTCTGGCTTTGGCATACTATGCCATTCAAGAGCTAGAAGTGTGTTTTGTTCTAATGGAGACATAATATTATCTTTTGAAATCTTGCCAGTAAGTACAACGTTAATAGGTAATAAAGAGGTCAATTAAATTCTACCCTTCTTAAATGATATGAGCAGACATATTCAAAATTTAAGAAATTTATGTTCAGAATTCTGTATTTGAAGGAATAAATATTTTCTTATAGTATAAAGAATTGAACAGTAGTTAGCTTTTGAATGAAGTCAATTTACATCCTAAACTAGAAAATATAAATATTAGCTTGTATTTAGTAACTGAAAATACTTTGTTAAAATATTAAAATAGTTAAACATTTAATTCATTCTTATTTATCCTTTTTCACTGGCAGCATAAATAATTGATAACTGAATGACTCTATTCCACTTTCTCTTAAAAAATTATTGGCATTTCCTTGTAGTATTTCTCCCTTCTGTTTTTCCCCCCTTTTATTTAAAGTGTCAGGTTTCTGTCTTATAAGTTTTTCTTTGACCAAATATAAGGTCTTCTTTCTGTATTCCTACCTAGTTTATACTCCTTCAACTATCTTCTTACTTACGCATGAAATTTAATTGTTTTTTCTTTTGCCAAAAATAATTTTTCCTCTAATATACTTTCTTGCTTTAAAAATCACCAGTATTTTACATTACATATTTTACATTCTATGTTTACATTGCATATTTTGACCCCAGTAATGTTTTCTTTTGGCTAAAGTTCTAAAAAATATAAATTTTGGAACTTTATTACACCATTGTTCATTTTGCAAACTAAATCTAAATAAAACTATATTGAGATTTAGTAAATATATGATTAAACATCTTTTTAATTATTTCCCATTTTCATACTAATTTAAATTTTCTGCTACCTCAAAAGAATATAAAAATTTGGAACTATATTACTTCTTTACTGATCATTTCATCTATACTAATAAAAGGGTAATATGCAAATTTGTCAGTACACTCTAACAGTAATGACCAAACAGCAGACTGCGTGGGGTGACAAGACCAGCAGGGGGGTTAATGAGGGCCAACCCAACCAAATGACTAAACAGCAGGCTGCATGAGCGACCAGGCCAGCAGAGTGGGGGAGTTTGGGGTGATCAGACTGGTGAGGGTAGCAGTTATGTGTGATCAGGTCAGCAGAGGGGCAGTTAGTTGCAATCAGGCAGACAGTCAGGTGAGCTGTTAGGCCAACAGTCCTGGATTGTGAGAGGGATGTCCGGGATTGGGCCTAAACTGGCAGTTGGACATCCCCTGAGGGGTCCTGGGTGAGAGAGGGTACAGGCTGGGCTGAGTTCATATACACCGGGCCTCTACTTTAAATAATAAAGGAACTAGCCATGAACTGTTAAAAACCATTATTCAAGTGATAAACTAGGATTCTAATTTTGTATTGTCAATAGATCTGGGGATTATAATGACAAGCTTAATACCTTGCATATTTTTAATATTCATATACATTTCAGAATGTCTTTTGTAGTAAACTAATCCAGACTCAAAAAACAAAATACCAAGTTTACACTGCTGACGTTGCTATTGCCTACATGTTTCCATTTCCAGCTGAGCAGTAACTATTGCTAATATGTATATAGTCTTGAAAGTTGAACACAAGTCTCTATGAACCTCAGTCTATAGATGAGCATCACAAGAACAATAACAAAACATATCTACATTTGTAAACTAATATGCCTCTTTTCAAAAAGCTTTTACATTGCTGAGCTGGTTTGGCACAGTAGATAGTGTTTGCCTGTGAATTGAAGGTCCCAGGTTTGATTCTGGCCAAGGACACATACATGCCCAGGTTGTGGGCTCAATCTACAGTAGGGGGCATGCAGGAGGCAACTGATCAATGATTCTCTCTCATCATTGATGTTTCTGTCTCTCTCTCCCCCTCTCCTTTCCTCTCTCAAATCAATAAATAAAATAAAATAAAATAAAAAAAAATAAAATAAAAATTTTCACATCATTTCAATAAGGTAGTTAAATTCTGTCAAAGAATCAGAGGGATCTGCATTTCATCAACTGATACCTGCATTGTTTTTATAATATTCCCACCAAAAATCATAAGATCATGACTGAGGAACTTTGGCAGTGAGGAGCTCATCAGTTCTTGAATCACCCTGTTACATCTTTACACTGCTTAGTGAGTCAGTTAAGCTTTTCTTAATTCAACCTGCTTTAGATTTTCTTAAGTTGCTTGAAATAGCAAAATCTCAATGATCAATTTGGCCTCTGTGAATTTTATGTCAACAAAAAATATTTTGAATGCATAGTAATTATCAGTACAGAAACAGAGAAAGATAATCTAGTTCAAGGCCAACTGTGAAACTCTCCATGTGGAGAAAACAAGAAAATTAAAGATGCAGAAAAGGGTATTGATAAAAGACACATTAAAGAGATTGAGTGCTTCTGTATCAACAAATTATGTGTACCGTTATTTGCCTTTAAAATATTATTTTAAGTTTTTTGTAGAGTTGTTTCTCTTACATTAAAATAAGTAGTACTTAAATTATCATTGTATTAAGAAAGAAAATGTTGCATATATACTTCAGTATTGAATGAAGAATTAATAAATGAGTACATTAAAGAACTTATGTTGTCATATATCAAAGTAGGATAAAATTATTACTTTATGGTCTGTAATTGATATGAGGCTTAACTCTACCTGTCTCTAAAGAAATAATGATCCCAAATCAGACTTTGACAAAATAGGGTAGTTTTTTTTTCTTTGATTGTGTTTCTGACTAAGTTGTGTATTTAGACAGATAATGAAAAGAAATATGCTATATACGTTTTATAAGCATTTGATAGAACATAAATAGCTACAGAGAGACTTTCTAAAATCTGCAGAAAACAAACAAGGTTTGTTTTTAATGGTGCTATATATTTTTGAGATTTAAAAGGTAAGACTGGTTGATCCAATGCTAAGCCCTGTCCTCTTATGGCACATTTACTGAGATATAACCACTTTATCAATGGACCAATGTCACCCAGCTCTGATGACAAAGATAAAATAAGAATTTTAAAAGGAGATTGTGGAGAGAAACCAAGATGGCGGCTAAGTAAACAACTGGTCTGCCGCCTCACACAACAATTTCAAAACTACAACTAATATACAGGATGTCTATTATGTAAAAACACGTGAAGGCTGGCTGAAAGAGAAAGGAGTGCAAGAGCTGAAAAACTGAGGAGCCTAGGTAAGGAGGCAGGCAAATCAGGCTGGTGGCGGGCGACTGGGTGAGAGGCTTTTTTTCAACCTGAAGAGAAACAAGCTCCAGATTATTTTGAAATCCAGTTTCTGGGGTCACACGGAGGACCCAGACACCTACGGGGAGAAGCTCGTATGTCGGCCATCAGGTCTGAAAGTGAGGGTAACTCTCTTGCAGAGGTGCACACAGCAATCATTGTTTATTGAGCAGGTTAGCAGGGACAAAGGGACTTGGAAACATGGAAGGGCAGAGAAGGCTGACAGCTGTTTGCCACGCCCCAGCCTAGTGAAGTCCCGAGACTCTGCCCCGCACCGAGGCCCCACCCCAAGGCCCTGCCCTGCACATTCTACAGACCTGCCCAGGCACCACACAGCTGCTTTTACATATAAATGGCCTGTATTGTGGCAGCTTAAGGAAAGAAAATACAGCTCCAGCAATAAAACTGCCAAGTCTCAAGCAAAGAGGATGGAACTGTAGTTCTTGTGGTAGCTCCTGCTGGGTGGCCTGAGACAGTAGCTGAACTGCACCCCATTAGAGATCCGGAAACTAGTGTATCTAGTGGTTGGAGTGAGACAACACCAGATTTCAACTACTCTCATAAGGGACACGTTCAAGAGACAGACTCAGTGAACACCAAACCCCTATGGGAACAAGTTCTCCCCCATAAATGTGTCTCCAGCACAGCAATTCTTTCATTATAGACACAGTGGGTCCCCACAGCCAATTGGTCTGGAGGTCAATTCCTCTCAGTGACACCAACAACAATCAAAACTTAACTACAACAAGGCTGTACACACAGTCCACAAAGGGGTGCACCAAGAGTGTCCATACCAGGCAACTGTGAGGCTGACCTATATTGAACCATATAGAACACCCAGGCCCACAGAGTGACCCTACTAACTCAGGGAAACAGCAAAAATGCAGAGAAAAGGAAACAGATCTCAAACAAAAGAAATGGAGGAGAACAAAAGACTGGATATAGAGTTCAAAACCATAGTTGTAAGGTTTTTTCAAGAATTTCCTAGAAAAGGTTGATAAATTTAACGAAACCCTCAAGGATATGAAAAAGGACCAACTAGAAATTAAAATACATTGACTGAAATAAAATATATTACACAGAGACCCAACAGCAGACTAGAAGAATGCAAGAAACAAGTCAAAGAGCTGGAATACAAAGAGGAAAGGGACACTCCTCCGCAGAAGCAAGAAGAAAAGAGAATCCAGAAAGTTAAAGATAGTGTAAGAAGCCTCTGGGACAACTTCAAGCATACCAACATCAGAATTATGGGGTTGCCAGAAGAAGAGAGAGAGCAAGACACTGTAAACTTATTTGAAGAAATAATGACAGAAAACTTCCCTCACCTGGTGAAAGAAATAGACTTACAAGTCCAAGAAGTTCACAGAATCCCAAACAAAAGGAATCCAAAGAGGACCACACCAAGGCACATCATAATTAAAATGCCAAGAGCAAAAGACAAAGAGAGAAACTTACAAGCAGCAAAAGAAAAACAGTTAGTTACCTACAAGGGAGTATCCATATGATTATCAGCTGATTTCTCAATAGAAACCATGCAGGCCAGACGGGAGTGGCAAGAAATATTCAAAGTGATGAATAGCAAGAACCTACAACCAAGATTACTCTACCCAGCAAAGATTTTATTCAGAATTGAAGGGCAGATAAAAAGCTTCACAAATCAGAAAAATCTAAAGGAGTACATTACCACCAAACCAGTATTATAGGAAATGCTAAAAGATGTTCTTTAAAAAGAGGAAAAAGAAGAAAAAAGTAAAGACAAAATTTATGAACAGCAAATACCTATCTATCAACAAGTGAATCTAAAAGTCAAGTGAATTAAAAATCTGAGGAATAGAATAAACTGGTGAATATAATAGAATTGGGGGCATAGAATGGGAGAGGATTGATAATTCTCAGGGGGAAAGGAGTGTCTGTGTGGGGGATATGGGAAGAGACTGGACAAAAAATCATACACCTACGAATGAGGACAGTGGGGTGGGGAGTGGGGAAAGGAGGTAAGGGCAAAGGGTAGGATGGGGACCAGTTGGAAGAGAGCTATTGGGGGAGGGGGAGCAATTGTAATATATGAACAATAAAGATTTATTAAGATTAAAAAAATAAAAGGAGATTGTGTCTTATGTGTTTTGTTCTTTGAGTTACCCTTTGAAATGTCACTTAGTGCCAGCCATTCTTGGCAAAGCAACTGATTTGGGTGCACAGTTTCAGTTAAGTATTTGTTCAGGAAGACTTACTTCCAATTGCATCTATCATAATTTACAGCCATTGTAAATGGGTATATCTTAGACCCGTGGTTGGCAAACTGCAGCTTGCGAGCCACATACAACTCTTTGGCCTCTTGAGTGTGGCTCTTTCATAAAATACTATTGCTTGGGCGAGTCTATTTTGAATAAGTGGCGTTAGAAGAAGTTTAAGTTTAAAAAATTTGGCTCTCAAAAGATATTTCAATCATTGTACTGTTGATATTTGGCTCTGCTGACTAATGAGGTTGTGTACCACTGTTTTAGACCATACAAATATGTTACTTTGAGACTTACTGTTACAGGACCATGCAGTTCTCTTTACTTTCCTACCTTATTAATGGACACAATAGTAATCAGTTAATGGAAATATTCATTTACTGCTGGTCTCTAAATTCTATATCATCTGGAATGTAGCATATTACATGCATGACTGAGTCTCCAGCTGCTTTATGTTATATGACAGGAATGAAAAAATTGAAATGATGAAAGAATTAGCAGGCATAGCTATGGGTGTCTCTATTTCCTTCTTTTTACTGTATTTGAATAAATAGGCCTGTTTCATAAAAGCCATAGTGTATAAAATACTGAATTCAAAACATAACTTTTATTCTTTTTGCTAGTTTGTATTTTTGTGTGTGTTTTTTTATGCCATGGATTTTGAATAAGACCAAGGAGATAATGAATGATATATATATGAAAGTAGCAGTATGTCTAATATTAAAATATCCTAACATGACTGGGTAATGTATAATATAGCAAAATATATTGTATAGTATAAAATACTATTAGCCTAATAATTTTCACAAATAAAACAAATGAGCCATGTGTTTTAAAATAGCCAGTCCATTACATACATTTTCATGCAAGTTGGATTGTCTTAAGTTTCTTACTACAAAACACAAGTCAAGCATCTTGGGCCATAGACAATTTTCAATTTTCTCTGTGTTTATAAATGCTTGCTTCAACAAGCAGTTCAATTCTTTTAAAAGAATTGGTAGAGTAGCCTTTTCAATTGTTCTACAAGGAAATATATCCATCTTTTCCAATTGAAAGTACATCAAAGCAAGCAATCACCTGGACAACTTATGTATCCCAGATCTTACTACTTATGATTTGAAAATTTTCATACTTATTATTCCTTATTTTAGAACAAGTTATCAAATCTAATATTTGATACACACACACACACACACACACACACACACACACACACACATATATATATATATATATATATATATATATATATATACATACATATATATGATAAATTATTTTATCAATAAAGGACTATTTCAAAATTGTATTATTTTATTATTTTAATCTTATTATGTTTATTAAACAGATAATAATGTATACTTTTCTATTATTTGACAAGCTAGCTCTTTTAAAAGTTATTTTAACTAAAGTTTATTATATCTTATATCTGGCAGAATTTCAAAAGAGTAATACATATGTAAATATGTCACATATGGAATTCAAAAATTGCTTTTTAACCAGTGGTCTCAGCATGAATTATTTCATTGCTTTAGAGTAATAAAAGAGCAGAAGTTATAGCTATTCAAGAAGTATCAAACACACAAGAAGAATCAGATTGACAGAGATATAACAGTTCTAATTATTGAGACACCATATACAAACTTTGGCATTTGCAATCAAGGGGATTTTGAATTGAGAAAATGAATATTTGTATTGCAGAGACATAATGTGTGCCTTAGATGTAATTGCTAATGACCTAAAGGTATAATTATGTAGATGAATGCAATTTGTTTTCTAAAATTTAAGATTATTTAGGATAAACTATCTTCTTTCAAAGTACTAAGTAGACATAACTTAATATTTTAAGTAATTTAAAAGAAACTTTAGAATGTAATTCATCAGGCATCTATTGTTTTCCGACTCAACCTTTTACTCAAAAACATTTAAAGTTCATATGTTCTTCTTTTTCAGTAATTTACTAGTTCCCTTTTTAAAAAATATCATTCTATTATTGTTATCCACTTTCAGAGGAAAAGAGATAATTGAATTCAAGGAATATAGTTATGATTAAAATGCTACAAGATAGAGGATTTACAGTTTTTATTAAACACTAAAATGGAAAATGGTAGATTGAGCTCAACATGAATATCTTATAACAGAAATTGTAAAATGCACATTTCAGTTGGCTATCGTCCATCTATTTTGTGGCCTATAGAAACAATAAATATTCCCTTAACATTTCCAAGAACCTCAAAAAATATAGTTATATTTTTCTTTTATTATTATTACTGTCCATTTTGTTTTACCAATAATGAATTTAGAATTAGATATATCCTATCAAATGTCTAAGTGTTTATTTCTTGGTTTTGATAAATAACCTTAGTATAGTGTATATTAATAAGTAATTAGATGTTAAAATTATATCAAGTTACTTTGTGTTCAGAAATTTGTATAAATATTTAGTCTCAAGCTAGTTAATTCTGAGAGAAGCAGAGTAAAAATATTGGGTTACAAGTACCATAGGACTATAAAACTACAGAAGAGATAATAGGAAAAATTTAATTATATATTTATACTCTTTATTTCTTGTCCTAAAAAAATAATGGTTTGGGTAAAAGTATAAAATTATATACAAGAGAGTAGTAATGGGAATAATGTTTAGCATAGACCTACCTATTTAGGGCTAAGGTCTTCATAAATGCCTTATACTATTTAATTTTCACAATAACCCTATGTGGGAGAAATGATTATACTCATTAAACAGATGAGGAAATTGGAATCTGGAAAATTGCTTAATGTGCAGAACTTATAAATGAAATTTAAATGCATACCTGTCTGAGTTTCATTTTTTTTAAATTATATAACATGGCTTACACAATATCTAAGTTATTTTGCCTCTTAAGAATGAGAGATACATATTCTAATTAATCAAATTGAGTTATTTTTTTTTTCCTGCAGAAAAAAAAAAAAAAGTGAGTATTATTGGGGGATTTAAAGGGAGAATGGTGTTTGGTGAGAAAAAACATGCATGTTGGAATTAGAGATTTTATTTTCTCCAAAATATGACAAAGCCAGTAAATATCATGCTATGATTAAACTTGACTTGTTAAACCATATTACTTAGAATTAAATTGGTCTCAAATTAAAAAAAAAAATTAAATCAGGTATGTCTCAAAAAGTTTGATCCTATCATTTAGAGCAGTGTTTCCCAAACTTTTGACATATGTGTACCCCTTCTATAATTTTCATAACTCTGAGTACTCCTTGTCAAAAAAAAAGAAAAAAGGATGTATTTTAATAACAATTAAAATATATTTATTTTCCTTTTTTTTGGTAATACACAAAATAATAATAAACCAAAAATAAAATTATTCATAATAAAATATAAATAAAAGTTATATTATAAGTAACATTTATTTGGATCAATGAGAAGGATGAAATTGACTTGCCTCATGAGAATGTAGAATTAGGCGCAGCTAAGCACGGTGCAGCGCATATCCCCACCAAACTCTGGTGCAATGCTTACCCTCACAAAACTCTTCCCGTACTCCTGGGAGTATGTGTACCACACTTTGGGAAACACTGATTTAGAGCTAGAAGTAACTTGATTTTTTTTAATGTAAAAATAAAGTATCAGGATTGCTTAAGAAGTGAAATTGCAGTGCTGTTAATCACAATGCTTAATGATTTTCTTAATTCATCAGAGAAAGCTATCAATTGCATATTTATTGCATTTCAATATAAAGGTATAATTTCAAAATTTAAATTCAATCAAAATCAGATTAAGAATCATCACTGCTGTCACTCACATTGAAACTTTTTTTCTTCTTGCTTTGAAATTGATTTAAGATGATATGGAACACTAAAGCTATCTCCAACATTTTTGGGTTTAAATAACATCTCGATGACAGATTAACATCCACTTTTTATCCTATATAAGAAAAGGGTTATATGAAAATTAACCCTAATGACAGAATGACCAGAACAACCACTTGACAGGTCACTATGAGGTGCACTCACCACCTCTTGGTCCCTTCCCCCAGCCATTAGTCTCTGAGTGGCCAATGGCGAACAGGAAACTGAGGGAGGGTGGTGGTGGAGGCAGGGCCACTTGTGGGCAGCAGAACGTGGCCCTGATTACAGGTCAGGCCCAGGGACCTTACCCACACACGAATTTCATGCGCCAGGCCTCTGGTATCTATATATAAGGCACTTGTCCCTTATAACCAACATTAGATTTTTATTCCAGTCTGATCATGTGTTTTTAAGTGGAGTACTTATCCCATTTATATTTAATGTGATTGGTGATATATTTGGACTAAAAATATATTATCTTACTATTTGTTTAATATTTTTTGTGTATGTGATATATTTCATTATTCAATTTTACCCTCTATAACCACAATAGTTCAAAATAATATATATATATATATATATATATATATATATATATATATATATATACTAACATTTTCCATCTGTATCTTTGGCCTAAAAATTTAAAATAAATTAGCATTTTTGCCACTGGTTTTATAATTGATTAAAAGATGTTATCTAGCCAAGACCGGTTTGGCTCAGTGGATAGAGCGTCGGCCTGAAGACTGAAAGATCCCAGGTTCGATTCTGGTCAAGGGCATGTACCTTGGTTGCGGGTATATCCTCAGTAGGGGGTGTGCAAAAGGCAGCTGATCGATGATTCTCTCTCATCGATGTTTCTCACTCTCTATCCCTCTCTCTTCCTCTCTGTAAAAAATCAATAAAATATATTTTTTTAAAAAGATGTTATCTACATTACTGTACTTACAAAGTTTTTATCCTCATTCAAGGTTATTTTTTAAAATTGATTTGTGAGAGAGAGAAACACCAATATGAAAAAGAAACAGCAATGTGCCCTGACTATAACCTAAGTATGTGCCCTGATGGGGAAATGAACCCACGACCTTTTTGGTGTATGGAACGATGTTACAACCAACTGAGCCAAATGTCCAGAGCACTGGACATACACATTTTTAAATACTTTGTCACACATTTTATGTTTATATAAATTTTAAATATCACAAGAAATTAATAGCCCCTTATTACATTAATATTTATTTAGATTTATCTCAAATTTACCATTTTTATTACGCTATCATTTTTTCCTTCATCTCCATCCTTACATCTGAGATAATTCTTCTTTTAACTAAAGAATGCCCTCTAATCAGGGTGCTCTAAAAAAGAGGGAGGAGGGGGTAAGTAGGAGAGGGTAAAAAGGGGATAAATAACAGTGGAAGGAGACATGACTTTGGGTGGTTAACTCACACTACAACCTACTGGTGGGTTAAAGAATTATATACTTGAAACATATAATTTTATTGAACTAGAGTCTCAGGGCACAGATTCATTCACTGGTGGGATCCCTCAGCCTGGCTTGTGCCCTTTTGCAATCTGGGACGCCTTAGGGGATATAGTAATGCATGAAGTGGCAGGCAGCATGTTGCCCGGGTGCCACTCCCTCTCATTCTAGCCCCGCTCCATCTGTCACCATTACTAGGTAGCACTGCTATGGAAGCGGGAGAAGATCACACTGCCACAGCTACGCTCGCCAGTTGTGAGCCCAGCTTCGATGCCCATGCATTGAGTGTCTGCCCCCTGGTAGTCAGTGCACATCTTAGTTACCAGTTGGTCTTCTGGTTGTCTGGTCGACCGATCACTTAGGCTTTTATATATATAGATAGATATCATTTCAATAAATTCAATAAAAAAAATAAAAGAATGCCCTATAGTAATTAGTGGGTCTACTGCTGAAAAATTCTTTAAAAAAATTGATTTGAACATGTTTCTGTCTAAAATTCTATTTTTTTACATTTATATAATACTAGAGGCTGGTGCACAAAATACGTGCGGGGCTGGGGTGGGCAGGGAGGTCCCTCAGCCCAGCCTGCACATTCTCACGATACCGGACCCCTTAGGAGATGTCCAAATGTCAGTTTAGGCCTTATCCCTGGCCTAAAAGGTCAGTCTTGCATCCCTCTCGTAATCCAGGACTGCTGGTTTCTAACTTCTGACCTGTGTGGTCACTCCCAACTACTCACCTGTCTACCTGTCTACCTGCCTATCTGATTGCCCCTAACTGCTCTGCCTGACTGCCTGATTCTAACCACTTGCCTGCCTGCCTGCCTTCTCAGTTCACATCATAGCGATCAGTTATTCTGCCATTCAGTTAATTTGCATATTACCCTTTTATTATATAGGATATGTTCTAGTGTGCTGGAAGTATCCTAGAACATTTTCTCCTTCCTCTGCACAGTCATCTTTTTCATCATGGCTAATTTTTCTTTAGACTTTGATAAACATAATTTGCTTTAAAATGTTATTGAATTGTTATAAATATAGAATTATAAATGTGGTAATATTTTCAGTCTAGAATCTTAAATTCAACATCTTGGGTTTTATGCACCTGCTGGAAGCCTGATGCATGAATTCGTGCTCAGGTGGGGTCTCTCTGCCTGGTTGGTGGTCAAGGTTAATTGGGGCCAGCTGGCTGGGAAGGGACCACAGGAGGGCTCCAGGGCATGCCTGGCCCTCTTGCCCAGTCCTGATTGGCTGGATCCCAGCAGTAAGCTAACTTACTGGTCAGAGTGTCTGCCCCCTGGTGGTCAGTGAATGCCATAGCAACTAGTCAAATTGTGGACAGAACTGTCAAGTGATCAGTCAGACACTTAGCCTTAGCATATAACACTTTTATCATATAGAACAGTTCATTTTTAATTATTACTAGATAGTATTTCAAAGAATGACTATATCTTACTAGTACATTATTTGTAAGTGTTGACTGACATGTCAGTTTGTTTTTTCCAGTCTAGGATATTTTGACAATAGTGTTATTCATATTCGCATACATATATACTCACTTCTATTCAGTAAACACCTAGTCAATAATTTCTATATCATAAAACAAGCATATTTGCCTTTGGAGAATACAACTTTAGCACTGTGAGAGATAGTGAGATCTTTAAATTTTACCATATAGGTAGGGCATGTATGTGTGTGTGTGTATATACAAATAATTGAAGAATTAATTTTTATTTCATTGATGAAGAATGATGGCAAGCATCTTTTCACATGATTCTGGACTATTTGGATATTTTCTTTAGCACAATTTTTCAAGTCTTTTGCCATTCTTTTTTAATTTAAAATTTTGACATTTCCTTAATGATATGGAAAGTTTTATTTACTTATTTATTTTTATCCAATTCATTGTTGTGACCTTGGTTTATAAAACCCTATAGATATCAAGTATACAATTCTATAACACATCATCTACATACTGCATCAGTTATGTGACATTATTGTGAAACTTTATCCATTAGGTGGCTTGCCATTTTTTCCTTAATTGTGTCTTTGAATAAAAAACAAAAACAAAAACTTAATTTCAATTAAATTAAATTTTTATTATTTTCCTTTTAGTCTTTATTTTCTTGTTAAATACTCCAAACTATGTAAGAAATGAAGAAAAATATTTTATTGTACTTTATTCCAAAATATTTTATTTTTCTTCCTTCAGTATTATCCACCTTACATATCTTTGTGTTTGGTATGAGGTACAGTATCAAAGTTATTTTATTTCAATAAGAAAATGTAATTTTTTAGCATAGCATACTAAAAATATTTTTCTGATTAATTTCTGTGGAGCTACACATATTTACATATTATACATTAGGTGGTTGTGTACTTGTGAAACTTTCTGATTTTTCTAATATGTTCCATTATCATTGTATTAGTGGAACTTTATTTTAACTACTGATGCTTCATCGTAAATCTTGATACCAAATTATATGAATTCATTAATTTTGTTCTTAGCATTCAATATTTTCTTAGTTAATGTAGATTCTTGGCATTTACATATACATTATAGAATATACATGTCAAGTCCCATGCAACAGAATAAAAAAAAAAACAAAAACAAAAAAGCAAAAACAATGGAATATTTATTAGAATTGTAATGCATAATTTGGAGATAATTGACAACTTAAAAACATATAATCTTTAAAATCATGAACATCATGGATGGTGTTATTTATTTATTTTATTTCAGTAATATTTTGTAGTTTATATTGTTGTTGTAATAGTGTAATATAAATACTTCATTTTCTTTCCAGTTACTTGGTGTTTTTTTATGAAATTTCCTTGGACATTATGAACCATGTATGCCCTTCCAGTGATGTCCCAGACATTATGGTCATTCTTCTAGGTCATAACAACTGAGCATGAGCCAACTGGTTATTGCATTGGTGATATAAAAAGGCCAGCCCTTTTATTCTACTTGATATAATCATTGTGATACAGTTTATGACCCAGAGCTCTCTTTAGTTTCAGTCTGAGGCTAGATTTCTACAGTCACCTCTTTGCCTCCTCTCCGCCTCTATCAAACCTGTTCACTTTGGTACAGGTTTCTACTGAAAGCATCCCCTCAATAAAGTGCTTGCACAAAAATATCTACCTGTGGTTTTACTTGGGAGACTGATCTACAATTAATCCACTTAGTGATTGAGCTAGATTGAGATTGGGTTGCAATTTAAGATTCAGTCCACCTCATTTATCTTCCTCAGAAGATGCCTGCACAATTTCAATTATGTTCTTGCAGACAACTACTTCGAAAGACTGCAGAGTATTTACTACAAGGATAATGCTTTTTTAAATTAATTTTATTGGAGTGAGATAAATTAATAAAATTATATAGTTTTCAAATATATTACATTGTGTATTTACTAACCAAAATCAAAACTTGGGACCTACTTTGTTATAAATCATGAGACTGCAAAGCATCTATCTATCTATCTATCTATCTATCATCTACCGTGTTTCCCCGAAAATAAGACATCCTCCGAAAATAAGACCTACTTACAGGTGTTCTTCTGAGTGAAATATAAGGCATCTCCCCAAAAATAAGGCCCCCAGGCTCTGTCTCAGAATGAAAATTAATTTACCATCAACTGGTCGCTAGGGCCTCCCCAACTGGCGTCTAGCAACCAGTGACCTTACGCGGAGTCCTGACCTCACTGCTGTGTGAAAGGAGAGAAATCAGCGTGGAAACTTTGTGAAACCTAAACTGCAAAAAGTTGTGACTTGGGTGAAGAATTCATGGGAGAAAATCACTGACAGTTGCATTGCAAATGCACTGTGAGCAGACTACCTTGACAAGAAGTACTCATTTAAAGACAGTGCTATTGCTAAACATGAGAGATTTGGTCCACTGATTCTGAAAGAAATGGAGTCACAAGAAATTCACTAGGAAATTCAGGAATTGGATTGTTATGATGATGTTCCAGAAGATGATGACATGATTATCATTGAATAAATGAGTAAATTCTTGATACTGTAGGATTCACAGTTTGTCTGGTTTGTGTTGACAACTACAGTACTATAGTACTGTATACAGGTAATAAATTTCCTTTATTTTCATTTAACAATAAATTTGTACCATATTCTTCTTCATGGAAAAATAAGACATCCCCTGAAAATAAGACCTAGTGCATCTTTGGGAGCACAAATTAATATAAGACACTGTCTTATTTTCAGGGAAACAGGGTATATATATATATATATATATATATATATATATGACCAATCATATGTCCATCTGACCAGCCAACTGACCGATTGGCTGGTACATATGATGTGCACTGGCAATTTAAAAATAAAAGTTAACTTGCTCATGCACGATACATATAAAGCTCACACTGGTGCCAATCGCACACATGTGTTTTAGTATAAAGGGAGATATAATAAGTTAAATCAATTTATCAGTCATTGTTTTTATCAAAGTTGTTTTTATGTCATGTTTGTGTTGTTTTTATATGATTTTTATATGATGTTTTAGTTTTTATATAATGTCTGTTGTTATATCATGTTACTTTTTATTTATTAATCAATTTATATATTATTTTCATATCCATTTTACTAATTTTCTTTCATCTCTGACACTTCTATTATAGAGAAAGGGCAAATAGTGATATTAAAATATTTCTTCTAATTAATTTGTTTTCAATGTGCACGAATCCATGTATCAGACCACTAGTTTACCATATTTTGTAAAGGCTTTAGCTCAGTTTCCCCAAATTTACACATAGTCCTGAAGCTCAATATAAAGCTTATGAAAAATAATATCCATCTGCTTTAAAATTCTTTAGTTGTAATCTATCATGTCAACCACAGCAGTTGTCAAAAGCTCCATAGGTTATTTCCCCTAGTAATAATATCTTCCTGACTAGAATCATCTTGAATTTAAAATAGATATAATATAAAAATTTAAACCAGCAAGAATAATAAGGTTTCTCTCCATAGGAGTTAACTTTCATGAGAGAAAACTTATAACTAATATGTTTCTTTCCTTAACAATAAGCGATTCATATATATATTTTTTTTTCTTCAAAATTCCATTTTTGATAATCACATAAAAAATTTCAAGGCAGTCGAAACCGGTTTGGCTCAGTGGTAGAGCGTCAGTCTGCGGACTGAAAGGTCCTGGGTTCGATTCCGGTCAAGGGCATGTAACCTTGGTTGCGGGCACATCCCCAGTGGGGGGTGTGCAAGACGCAGCTGGTCTATGTTTCTCTCTCATTGATGTTTCTAGCTCTCTATCTCTCTCCCTTCCTCTCTGTAAAAATATCAATAAAATATATTTTTTAAAAATTTCAAGGCAAATTTATTCTTGTTTAGTAACCTATTTGCATCTAAAATTCATTATAATTTTTATGAAATTAAAATTGAATTTTATAAAATAATTATTACATATGTAACACACTAGGGGTTCACTTGCCTTAATTAAAATGGCTTTCCTAACTATAATGACCTATCTGTTTATATCTTAAATATTACTCAGTCATTTGCAAACATTCATTGAGGAATTGAGTTATATCAGTGATCAAAGCATGCACAAAGCCCCACCATCATGAACCTTACATTCTAGCTGGGAAAACAGACTGGGAATATTATCATTAAAAACAAACAAACAACAAAACAAAAAACTACATTATATAGCATGTCAGAAGTTGATAAGCATCTGGAAAAAATACACCAGACTTTGGGAGATAAAGTGCAGAAATGGATGATGATTAATAGGTACAATTTAAATATTACACATTCATTATTTTATCTATTTCACTGGCTAATCATATATAATGTATCTTTGTAAATTATAGTTATGCCTCTAATTTGCAAGAGTTATCATCATCTACTCAGCCCATTAGGTAAATTATCTTCTTCCTTTAACTACTTTTCTATTATTTTGCTGCTCTTTTTTTTCTTATATTGTCTGAAACTCTTTATATATAATATAGAGACCCACATTATCCTTGATGATATCTTTTGATCTGAGAGAGATATATTGAATCATTTTAAATATTTTATTATCTATTTTGTTATTATAGATACTAGAAGCCCAGTGCACAAAATTCATGCACAGGGTGGGGGCGTCCCTTCAGCCCAGCCTGCACCCTCTCTAATCCTGGACCATTGGGGGATGACTGAAGGCCTGTTTAGGCCTGATCCTAGGGACTGTGGGTCCTAACTGCTCACCTGCCTGCCTGCCTGATTACCCCTAACTGACCTCTTTCTGGACTGGTCAACCCTTACTGTCCCCTCTCTTACTGCCTCGTTGTCTCTAATTGCCCTCGCTGCTGGCCTGGTCATCCCCAACTACCCCCCCCCCCAACTGGCCTGGTCACCCCTCACTGCCCCCCTGCCAGCCTGGTTACCCCCAACTGTCCTCTCTGCTAGCCTGGTCACCTCAACTGCCCCCTTTGATGGCTTGGTTATCCCAACTGCTCCCTGCCAGTCTCTTTATCCCTCGTGCCCCACCCCTCCCTACTAGCCTGGTTGCTCCCAAATGCCCCCCTTCTGGCTAGGTCACCCCTCATTGCCCCCACTGCCAGTCTAGTTGCCCCATGCAGTCTTCTATTTGGTCATTTAGTCTCCCCTCACTAACCCCCCTCCTGGACACTGATTAACCCACACAGCCTGCTGTTCTGTTGTTACTGTGAGGGTGTCCTGACCAATTTGCATATTATCCTTTTAGTAGTATAGATTTAAATATCAAGATGAGCTATAGGATATTTTTTCAAATACTTTTCAGTATTTGTGGGGATAATATATATATATATATATATATATATATATATATATATATTCAGAGAGGAAGAGAGAAGGAGAGAGAAATATAAACATCAATGACGATACAGATTGGCTGCTTCTTTCAGTCTCCTTACTGGGGATCGAGCCTGCAATCCAGGCATGTGCCCTTGACAGAAATCAAACCTGGGACCCTTCAGTCTGCAGGCCAGTGCTCTATACACTGAGCCAAATCAGCTAGTGCTCTATAATTTTATTTTATTATTTTTAAAAAATATATATTTTATTGATATTTTACAGAGAGAAAGGGAGAGAGACAGAGAGCTAGAAACGTCGATGGGAGAGAAACATCTACCAGCTGCCTCTTGCACACCCCCTACCGGGGATGTGCCTGCAACCAATGTACATGCCCCTGACCGGAATTGAACCCGGGACCTTTCAGTCGGCAGACCGACGCTCTACCACTGAGCCAAACCGGCTTCGGCTAGAGCTCTATAATTTTAAATGATGAGATACATTGGTAGCTTTCTTAGTATAGAAGAATCTTTGTAGCTCTTAAATAAAGCCTAATTGGTCTTTATTATTAATTATTTTAATATGACTTTAATATGATGCTGAGATATTTGTTGATATTATGTTTAGGATATTAGCTACAGTATTCATGAAATAATGTGATTGTAGAATTCTCTTTTTAATTAATATATTATCACATTTTATAATTAATGTTTTTAGATTTTTGCATCTATTTAAAGATCACTGGCATCATTTTTCTTAACAAGCTTAGGTGGAATTAGTTTGCAATAACATCTCATTCTGTTGACATCTCTTTCTGTTTTTTTTTATTTTTTATTTGTGTGTGTGTGTGTGTGTGTTTTGTTTTGTTTGTTTGTTTGTTTGTTTTGTTTTTTGCAGGGGGGATGTAGAAACTCTTTGACATTTTCCTTAATTCTAACGAAAGAAATTGCTCTAAATTTTCTGTCTTCCATGTCATTTTGAGAATTTTATTTTTTAAGTAGTCAATCAATATAAATCAATATATCCATTATCACATATTAAAAAAAACACATAAAAGTATTACATAGTAATAATCAAAGTTGTTTCAAATTTCCTTTTTTATTCGTATTTTTTTTTCTATTGAATTTAATAGGGATGTGAGGAGGAAAATAGGGAGTGAGAAACATTAATGTGAAAGAGCTACATTAATTGGTTGCCCCTCATATAGGGCCTGACCCAGAATTGAACACAAAACCTAAATATGTTCCCTGACCTGAAATCAAATTAAAAAATTCAATAAAAAATTAAATCCCTTATGGTGCATGGGATTAAAACTCATAAGCCACAGTATTCAAATTTCCCTTACTAACTGAACATTCGCTCTATAATATAAATATTTTTTTTTTTACTTACTGAACATTCACTATAATATAAACAAAATAATTAAGGAACTATACACACCAAACATTAGAGCAATGTTCATAGAGGAAATCTGATAAATTCAAGATCAATAGAAAGTTTGTAGGTCCCCCATTTCTTGTAAGATATCCTGGGAAGATCTAGGATTGCTAGAATTTTGTCTCCAGAAACAGAACCTGATTGACTGTGAAGTTTTGAGTTTTATTGGGTACATTCCAGTCCTTCTTTGTTATAAATAAGCAATATGATATGGTATAAATTTTGCTGTGACCTGTATAACCAATTCAGTTTTCATGGTTGTAGAGATACTCAAATCACTCCTGGTAAAATCATCGGAAAGTCTATGGTCTACAGCTATATAAAATGACAGAAGCAACGTTAGCCATGGTAATATTTATGTTTGGGCAAAACACCTGCCTATTTTCTTGCACTCTCAAGGATTTGAGGTATAAACCTATTAAATAACTAGGATTTAATATGCAAACATCCTATCTAATAAAAGAGCAATATGCAAATTGACCATACTTCTGCTACACACTCAAGCCCTGCCAACAAGCCAATCAGGAACAATTATGCAAATCAACACAACCAAGATGGCTACAGCTATGGAGCAAGTAGGAGGCTTGGGTTTCCCTGGAGATGGAGGAAGCAAAGCTTCTAGCATGCCTTGGCCAGCCCAGTCCTCTACTCAAGGATGCAAAGTTTCAATTATAGAAAATAAATAAATTCCAGATACCAGGGCCTCCACTTGGGTCAGCAAACCATCACAGACCCCTCACCCGGGCCACCCAATGCCCCAAGGGAACCCCCACCATGATCCAGGACACCCTTCAGGGCAAACCAGTCAGCCCTCACCCCTCCACTAGGCCTCTATCCTATATAATAAAAGAGCAATATGCAAATTGACCATTACACCAACACTCAAGATGGCTGCCACAAGATGGCCAGCAGGGGAGGGCAGTTGGGAGGAACCAGGCCAGCAAAGGGAGGGCAGTTGTGGGTGATCAGGCCAGCAGGAGAGGACAGTAGGGAGGGACCAGGCCTATAAGAGAGGGCAATTAGAAGCTATCAAGCCTAAAGGGAAGGGAAGTTATGAGTGACCAGGCCAGAAAAGGAGGAAAGTTGGGGGTGACCAGGCCAGCAGGGAAGGGCAGTTGGGGAGGACACAGGCCTGCAGGGGAGGGCAGTTAGGGTAATCAAGCTGGCGGCAGAACAGTTAGGCATCAATCAGGCTGGCAGGAGAGTGGTTAGGGGGTGATCAGACTGGCAGGCAGAAGCAGTTAGGGGCAGTCAGGACAGGGGAGCAGTTGGGAGCCAGTAGTCGTGGATTATGAGACAGACGGATGACCGACTGCCTGTTTAGGCCCGATCCTTGGCCTAAACAGGCAGTCGGACATCCCTCAAAGGGTCCCAGATCAGAGATGGTGCAGGCTGAGGGACACACAACCCTGTGCATGAATTTCATGCACCAGCCCTCTAGTTCTATATAATAAAAGGCTAATAAGCAAATAGACCAAATGGCAGAACAACGAACAACTGGTTGCTATGAGGGGGCATGTGTGGAACATGGCTGGCATCAGCAGCAGGTGGCAGAGCGTGGAACGTGGTGAGTGGTAGCCACAGCAGAATGATGGTGCTAGTGAGCAGCAGTGCCAGACCAAGGCAGGGCACCATTTGCTGTCATTGAGGTGAGCAAATATTCTTTGTTCCCATGCACCGTGGTCCTGCATGGTGCTCGCAACTGCTGCCAGTGCTGGCCCCACTCACACCCACTGCCACTTCCCAGCTCCAGCCCCATTTGCTAGGCACCATCAGTGGGTACAAGCAGTGCCTGCCTGCCCCAATCATCCCTCAGAGCTTCTCCACCTCCCCTTGCTCCTGACGGGCCATTGGGGCTGGCAGCTAACTCTCACACCCACTGCCGGCAATGGCCCTGCTTGTACCCTCTGCCAGCACCAGCCCGGCTCACACCCACAGCTAGCATGGGAACTTCCACTCACACCTGTGGCTGGTGCCTGGCATCAGTCCCAATTGCTTGGTGCTGTCAGAGGGTGCGAGTGGCAACTGTAGAATTACAGCTTCCAGCAGGCAGGGGACAGGGGAGCTGTGGTAAGAGGAGCCAGACAGGGGCATGGAGGATGGGCCGAGACCTGCTCCTATGCCCACTGCAGCCTCGTGGCCCACAATTCATTTCAAGGTGCATAGTTTTGTACACTGAGCCCCTAGTCTATATACCATATTTGCCGGCGTATAAGACGATTTTTTGGCCCTGAAAAATACGTATTTGCCGGCTTATAAAACAACTGGGCGTATAAGACGACCCCCTAACATTTCCACTAAAAATACAGTTTGTTATATACTCACCATATAAGACTACCCCCCACTTGGAGGCATATTTTTCAGGGCCAAAAAGTCGTCTTATACGCCGGCAAATACGATATATAAAAGCCAGTGACTGGAAAGGTAGAATGACCATAACAACCAGAATGACCGGTGACTATGATGTGCACTGCAGCAGCCAACCAGCCTGATCTAGGCCTAAATTGCCCCACCCTGACCCCGGCCAGCCCAAGACCCAGATGGGGGATGGGGCCATCCTGCCAACTACCCACAGCCCCTCCCCCCAGCTGGCCTATCCCTGATCAGCCCACAACCTCGATCAAGGGCAGGGCTGGCTGGCAACCACCCACTGCTCCTCCCCACCACAAGCCCGGATCAATGGGCGCTCATTAGGGTGGGCTGGCTGCACCCCACCCTTGCATGAATTCATGCCCTGGACCTCTATTGGTTATATAATATGTTTTGGTGAAGCTTTATAGGAGGCCGACCATAGGCGAGAAAGCCATTTGCTCTCACTCTTTCTTTTACTTATTTGGCCATGTGGTGTTTATTTTACTTTATCTTCTAAGTAATTTGTTTGTATAGATATTCCTGATAGTTTAATTTTTATTATGAAGTGTAACTGTTAGCATTTTGAAAGTTCTTCTCTGTTTAATTTATGCTTTGAATGTGAATTCAAAAATGTCTGAAGTTTATGTTAGCAATATCTGCTATATTTTAATTTGCATTTATTTGCTACATGTTTGTCCCTCCTTTTAATTTTTCAATCTTTATAAATTGCATATTGAAATGTTTGTCTCTTCAATGCAGCATAAATTTGGGATTTTTCTATGACCTCAATTATTTTTTCATTAGAAATTAACATTATTTTCTACTATATTTGTTTAAGAGAGTTTTTAGTAAATATCACTTTGGGATCAATTTTCTTTGATTGTGGGTGTATGTGAATTTTCAGATATTTAGAAATGCATGCATTCATATTGTAGCAGTTAACTTTTAAAAATTTATCTTCATCTAGTACACTTAGTCTGATCATTCTTTTTATAATATCTGTTATTGTTAAGCAATGAGCAATTATTAAATTAATGAATTTTCTGTTTTTCCACTCCTCACCTTCCAATTTACTCATTAAATATAGATTGAGTGGCCAGATTATTATGATCTCTGAATGCATAATAATCTGGCAACTCAGTGTATAGCCTATATAATAAAAGGCTAGTATGCAAATTGTTCCCTTGACCAGAAACTCAACCAGCAGACAGGCCAGCCAACCGCCCATGTCCCCACCCCCTGACCAGGCTGTCTGGACCCCACCAATGCACAAATTCATGCACTGGACATCTAATATATATATTGAGTGGCAGATTATTGTGCATTCAGATATTATAATAATCTGACCACTCAGTGTATATCTACACATTTCAAATGAGAGTCACATTTTTTTATACCTCAATTTATTCACAGAGGAAGTATCATATATAACCACCTGACACTATATGTCTGATAGAATTATCTATTTTGAAACATTATTTATTTATCCAGACAAATAATTTCCTCTTACCAGTTTTTTATTTGTTTTATGAAAATACTAACATTAGTATTTTTATTGGAATATTGACTTTAACCTCTGCCTACTCTCTTATATTTTGTCATCAAATTTTTATTCTTCCTGTAAAATATATTTTGCCCATCAAATTAAGTTGCATTTTCATTACTGTTAACAGAGATTAGGGCCCTGTTAACTATCACTTACTAACATTTGCATTTCTAAACACTTTTCCAATATTTCTCCTTGACTTTATTCATTCCTATACTGCATTGTAACATAAATTATACTATTGTACACTCTGTCTAAATTGTTTATTTAATTCTTATAAAATATTAGAAATATTTTAAAATTTTTAACTTCATATTAAAATTTTTCTGTTTCCATCACTACCTAATCTTTGTCTTCTCTTAACTCACATCCTCTACATATACATATAACCTATCTTCTCTTGAAATAGACTACTATTTATTTCAAAAAAAACTAAACAGACTTTTACCATATCTCATATCTTTATATTGGGTTGTAGTATTCTTAATGTCTGGTTTACATCCCATTTATTATCTTCTTCAGATATATTTCACAGGTCTGATGTCATAGGTCTGGCTCAAGTTCTAACTTTGTTGTTGATTTTTATCAGTAATATCAGAATCTATATTCACTATTTTAATGTTTCTTTTTAACAGTACACATTGTTCTTGTTCCTTACAAAAAGGATCATGTTTAGTAAGTTCCTGGCACAAAATAAGGACTCAATGTTTTGAATTGAATAATGTTTTATAGTAGAATTATTTCTGCACATATTTAAACTCCTTTGCAAGAATTTAAAGTCCTTGATGCTCTTGAATATGTCATATTCATACTCATGCCTCATTTTACTAGATAATTCATGACATAATTGCATAGATGAATAATTCATTATATTAGCTGACTTTCCCCCCACTTCTGTCCATTATCTAGAGACATTTACCAACTTGAGTTTGTTTTAGTTTAGTTTATCCTTAATCCTTCATTCAAAAGTGTTGATTCCAAATACAAGTCAACCATTAGTTAGTTTGGTTGTTTTATATCATAATTTGCTCAACTCTAAATTCATATAATTGAAATAGATGTATATTAACTAACATAATTTGCAAAATTAAAGCAATCCAATACTTGAATAATAAGAAGAGATTTTCTGGAATATTTAAAAAATGCATTTTTATACATTTATCCTTATTAAAGACTAGTCCTAGTTTTTTGGTGTGTGTGTGTTTTAATATAGATAATTAAGCATTTGAAAAAATGCATCATATTTCATTATATACCTTTTATATCATAATTTATTATAAGTCAGAAGGATATAAATTTTCTACATATAAGAAATTTTAGATTCATTAAGTAAATCTGAAGCATCATAGGATATTCCTAATTTTCTAAATGTAGGTATATAAGCAAATCAACATTCAAACATTTATTTTAATAATCCAAATGTTTCAAAAATTCTTAAAAAGTTTAGCTGTCATAAAAATTTTCTGTTAATTACAGTCGGACTATTTTAACCATTAAAATCCTAACTAATAAAGAAAAATATGTAGATTGACCATCACTCTAATACATAAGATGGCTTCCCCCATGTGGTCAAAGATCCTGCCCTAAGGTGGAGACAAGATGGCCACCACAAGATGGCCAGCAGGGGAAGGCAGTTGGGGGGGACCAGGCCTGCAAGGGAGGGCAGTTATGGATGACCAAGCCAGCAGAGGAGGGAAGTTGTGGGTGACCGGGCCTATAGGGAAGGGCAGTTGGGAGGGACTCAGGCCTGCAAGGGAGGACAGTTTGGATGCCAAGGCCAGCAGGAGAGATCAGTTAGGAGTAAACAGGCTGGCAGGGGAGCAGTTAAGCATTAATCAGGCTGGCAGAATAGTGGTTAGGGAGTTATCAGGCTGGCAGACAGAAGCAGTTAAGGGCAATCAGGAAGGCAGGTAGGCGAGAATTTGGGAGCCAGCAGTCCTGGGTTTTGAAAAGGATGTCCGACTGCCCATTTAGGCCTGATTAACCCCTAACCACTTTCCTGCCAGCATGATTGATGTTTAAGTGATACCCTGCCTTGATGTTCCCCAATTGGAAGTGGTGAAGGCTGGGCTGAGGGACAACACCTGTGCACAAATTTTGTGCACCAGGCCTCTAGTCTTCATATAATTTTAAATGCCCTTTGAATTCTGACAAAAAGCTGCCTCATTAAATCAAGTTATTGTTTATAATAAAATCTCCTAACTAATCTCTAAATAGCTACAGGAAAGTGTTCCATTTGTATTTTATTTATTTATTTATTTATTTATTTATTTATTTATTTATTTATTTATAATCTTTATTGTTGGAAAGTATTTTTCCGCCATTGACCACTCCCACCCAACCCCTACCTGGCACCCAACCCCAACCAATGCCCTCACCATCTATATCAGTTCATTGGTTGATCTTTCCTTCATCCCCTCTCCCCTCCTCTGCTTTCGCTCTGAGATTTGACAGTCTGCTCAATGCTTCTATGTCTCTGGGTCTATTTTTTAAATTTTTTTAAAAAAAATTATGCTAAAGGAATGAAATACATCTCATTTGGAAATTAAGAAAGAAACCTTTACAGACTACTAATATATTCATTTTAAATCACCACTTTCAAGTAAATATTTATATAACAACTAAGATTGTCTATCATGCTATGCAGGTCAAAACTTTCAAAACTCCAGAAAAATAATAAATTTTTAGGATTAAGAATCACCTTCAATCATTAAAATGATTCTCCTTCTTCTAAAAACCAACATAAACCAACTCATAGACACAGACAACAGTATGGTGATTACCAGGGGGAAAGAGAGTGGGAGAGAATAAAGGTGGGAATAAATAGTGGTTAAATATGAGGTGGTGGGAGAAGATTTGACTTTGAGTGGTGGGCACATGTCCTTATATAAGATTTTTTAAATTAGTACTCCACACATGTAACCTATATGTTCATGTTGACTAATATCACCCCAATAAAATTTAAAATAATTTTTAAAAAAGAGATAAATATGAAGACAAATTAAAATGAGATAACTTGGGGTGATGAACACACAATACAATATACAGATGATGTATTATAGAATTGTACACCTGAAACCTGTCTGATTTTATTAACTAATGTCATCCCAATAAATTAAGTAATAATATTAAAGTAAAAATAAAGAAAATCACTGCTCTAGAACTTTTATTATCAAGTTATGAAAAACTATGTTTTAAATTAATTCTGTTATTGAAATCTGATGGACAAAAAGGTTTATCTTAGGAAGACAAAATTGATATAAAAATAGATTAGTGTTTATCTATACATATAATGACCTATAGTTTGAACAACTTTTACTAGTAAACCAATGGGCACAATTCAATTTAGTATTAGTTACCAAGCAAACCTTCTTGGTAATTAAGCATCTAATTCATGAGTATATATGAATATCATCATTGTGCCATTGCAAAATAAATAAGACACTCTGTACTGTTTATATACCCAAGTAACTAATTTTTCAATCATAATAGAACTTTCATCTTATATTGTTTTAATGATTAATTTTTATAAATAAAATTTGTAATATTGCTGTTATTTTTTATTAAAATAAATGAAATGAAATATATTGGATTTATATTCTCTAAATGTAATATTATTGTGAAGTGATAAAATATTATTTATAATATTTTGTTTAAATTTATGAATCAATTTTACTTGAAAATAACATAATTAGGAAGCAGTTGTTTTTATAAGTAGTGAAATATTTTTCTTTGATTTTCTAAATCTTGTTTATTTTCAATTTATCAATGGCCATACTTGACTAAAACTTTGCAAACAAGATAATAATTCTTTATTTTAATATCTATAGTTACTGATTTCAGAGAGAAAAGGAGAGGGAGAGAGATAGAAACATCAATGATGAGAAAAAATTGTTTATCATCTGCTTCCTGCACACCCCCTACTGGGGATCAATCCTGCAACCCAAGCATGTGCCCTGGCCGAATCAAACCCAGGACCCTTCAGTCCATAGGACTACACTCTATCCACTGAGCCAAAAACAGTTATTATCCTATATAATAAAAGGCCAGTGACCATAACGATGTAATGACCTGGACCAATCAACCAGTCACTATGAGATGCATTGACCACTTCTCAGTTCCTCCCTCAATTTCGCAGGCTCTGACCACTGGATGGTCAATATGAACCATGGGGAACAAGGGTGAGTGGCAGTGGGGTGGGACTGGGGATCGGCGAGTGGGCAGAAGGGCAGATATCTTGGTCCCTACCCCCAGCCTGAACGCTTTGATAGATCGCCAGATGGCTAATGGGGAACTGGGGTGGGTGTTAGCAGTGGAGTGGGATTGGGGACTGACAAACAGGCAAAAGCTGGCCCTGATCGAAGGCTAGGCCTAGAAACCCTGATCTGTGCATGATTTCGTATGCTGAGCCTCTAGTTTATTATATCAGATTCCTTCATACTTCATACAGCAGCCTGAGATAGGATAAACTCTTCATATATTAGCTAATGTGTACCTTTTATTTCAGTTAAATACAAGGTTTTGAGATTAATCCACTGTTTCCACTGTCTTAGTCTTTTAAACATTAGTAATAAAAGAATCTCAACTTTTGCTTTCAAATAAATCCTGAATTTATTCAAATATGTCTAGTGTGCCTACCAAAGGCAACCAATTAATTCAAAATATTTGTAATTATTTTTAAAATATAAGAGAACCAACATGTATACATTGGTGTCCAAATTGAATTATTTTCAAATGAATAAAATTATAACTGAATATTTCTATTACCTTTAAAGAGTTATGAATTTGGTATTTCTACAAATTATCAATTATTTTACTTTTGTATTATTGATTATAACAGTTAATGAATAGCTACCTCTCTCTTATATGCATAATGCTATCATAAATTACTAGAGTTATTTCCAGTTATTATTATATGAGAGATCTAATAAACAAAATCCATGCGAAGGACATGGCCCCCACCGCTGCAGTGGCTGCCTCGGCCCCTGCTCACCATGGGCCTCTGCCTTGGCCACCCTGCCCCCACTGGGGCTTCATCTGGAAGGAAGGACATCCAGAAGGATGTTTGGTCTAATTAGTATATTATTATTATAGATAAAATACCACCTTAGTCCCCAAACTATCGTAAGGATTATTTAACAATAAATTATTAATCTCTTAGATATAAGTCACAGCATATGATGTCCAATACTCTTAAGTTTTCTGATCCTTTTGACAAACAATTATTATTCTGAATTAGTTGAACTAACTCATGTTTTGTAAATAACATTTAATTTAATTCCAATCTTATATAATAAAAGCCCAGGGACCAATATGGCAGAATGACTGGAACGACCAGAGACTAGAACTACCGTGTCCTCTTGCCCCAGCTGGCCACACCCCCCAAGAGGACCCCCCCCCCCTAATTGGTGGCATTGCCAGCTGCAAACTGCCTGCAGCCCCTTACCCCAGCCAACCCTGCACCTCAACAGGAACCCCCACCTCAACCTGGGACCCCCATCAGGGCAAGCCATCCAGCTCCTACCCATGCACCGGGCCTCCATCCTTAATAATAATAGACTACTATGCAAATTGACACTGGTTGCAGAACAACCAGAACAATCCTCAACCAGTCATTATGAGGCACACTATCCACCTCTCGGTCCCTTTCCCCAGTTGGCAGGCTCCGATCACCTGATGGCAAACAGGGAACTGGGGATGGGTGGAAGGAGGTGTGGATGGTGCCAGGCCAAGGCCCCTGCCCCGCCGGTTGCCCCCCACACAAAGAGCAACCCATAGTGGGTGGAATGGCCGACCTCTGGGTCCCTTCACTTGGCCGCCAGGCTCTGATTGCCCCATGTCTAACAGGGATTTGGGGGTGGGTGGTGGTGAGGGGCATGGCTGGCTGTGGGCAGCCAGAGAAGGTAGCCATGATTGCAAGCCAGACCTAGGGACTGTACCACACACAAATTTTGTGCACAAGGCCTCTAGTAACAGTATAATAAAGCAGATATTATTACTTCACAGATGAGATAACCCGATGCTAAAAAGAACATACTAGCCTAAGGGAACACAGAAAATAATTAACAGAACACAAATTTTCCTTTTGTTGATGACAAAACCTGGTGCTTTCAACCTCAATATGTATCCCAGAAACAATCCAAAAATAGTTATGCAAGTGCTACTGAGAGAGCATATCTCTATTGGAGAAAACTTTGATTCTTCTATACAGCAAATTATTAAATCTACCTATTTTCCCAACTAATAAATGTTAGGCCATTTAACAAAACTTAAGTTTATCAATATTCAAACCAATTTCGAATTCCTAATGTCAATTTGATCTACCCCTCTAATAGCTAGGTATCTTTTAATGAAAGCTCTTTCAGGCATTAATAAAGCCTTACTCTAAAATATGTTGGATCTCAAGCCAAAATAACACATCAATCCAAATTTTTTATGAAAAATGTAATACATTTAAAATAATGAATTAAACAAGCATATGATCTTTACAAACATTATTTCAAAAATTACTTTTATGTGCATTCACTCGTCATAAACTTAGTGTGAAATAGAAAAAAAATACTATTTATATTTTGAGTAAATCAATGGACTGAATATTTCCAATGATGATGCATTCACATATGTTTCTTTTAAAAAGATTGAAGTACACTTCCAGAAAATTCACATGTGTGATTACTGTAAATGGAATGACTATTCATAAACTGAATAAACCTGAGAAAAAGAGAATCCTGATAAAAATATTCACTATCAGTACCAGAGAAACCCTATCCCCTCGGATGCTTTCTATCAGCAATAACACTACATGATTACAAAAGCATACGTTATATTTATATAAATTTATAAAAAGGAGACACACTCCTTTGTGTCTGGGTCTCTTATCTAACATTATGTCTGTGACCTTTATCCATTGCCATGCAGTGGAGACAGATACTCACACATCACTACACCACACACTCTTGGTATCACATACAGTATTTTGTGGAGTGGGAAAAGGGAGACTAAAAAGCAGAGAAGTAGTAGGATGCCTGCAATCCCCTTAATTCTGAGCATTACACAGCATTGGTTGGGCAGAGCTTATACATTGGCACCATGGTCAAGGGTCTAGCTGGAGTGACACAGGGAATATTCTAAGAATTAGAGCAGCCCTTACGGACAGTAGAGTGTTTATTTCTAAACTAGTGGTATAATAAGGCCATGGAAACACCTAGTAATTCTCTATTTGACTTTGAGTGGTGGGCATCTGGTGTAATGTACAGAATTTGTAACACAGAACCACACCTGAAACCTCTATGTTCATGTTGACCAATGTCACCCCAATACATTTAATAAGTAAAACATCAATCAATATGTCACTTGACTCTTGCTCAGAAATTACATTAATATGTGGGCCCACCAGTAGTAAATGAAAAGTTCAGTTGGTTTACATTCTTCCTATGACTTGTTATATTCTGCCATTTTCATTGCTTAATAGGATAACCCTGCAGCCATTGAGTTATGATGATGAATAAAATTGATCACACTTTTTGTATATTTATTGCCAACTAGAGACCCGATGTACAAAAATTCATGCAAGAATGGGCCTTCCTTCCCCTGGTTGCCAGCACTGCCTTCACTCTGGCCAGAGCTGCCATTCTGCCTTCCCATGCTGCTCAAGAGGCTCAGAGTACCTGGGTGGTGCAGAACGCCTGTGTCATTGCCATGGCGACAACACAAGTGTCCTTCCTCACCCCGGCTGCTCAGCACCTGAGTATGCAAATTAACACACCATCTTTGCTGGGTTAATTTATATATTCACTCCTGATTGGCTGGTGGGCATCATGAAGGTACAGTCAATTGGCATGTTTCTCTTTTATTAGTTTAGATTTGAATATCCTCTTCTGTGAATTGTTCAATCTTTTGTTCTCCCTAATTTCATATTACTTTTAATATTTATTTTTTTATATTATATAGGATTTTATTGGGGTGACATTAGTCTACATGAACATATAGGTTTCATGTGTGGATTACTAATTTACAAAGCATCTTTAACAATACATGCAGGTTAAAATCCTTTATTGAATATCTAGTGCAAATATTGTTTTCAATTCTAAGGCTTTTCTTTGCATTTTCGGATGGCTTATTATGAACAAAATTTTAATATATAATTTTATATAGTTTATATATGTCTGTATGTGTAATTTAAGTTATATGAAACATAAATGATTATGTAACTGGAGATCAAAGGAGTCCTGAGCTTTCCCTGCCTGTCATCACCCAGCCAAAAAGCAGAAACAAGGATGGGATCCTATCAATTATAATCAATTTATTATTTATTGTTAGTTTTATCTAAGAAATATGTGTCCTTTCCAAGAAATACAGCTATTCTGTATTCTCCTAAATGAAATTATTTCTTCTTTTTCTTTTTTCCCCTCCTTTTTTAAGTATGATTGTGTCTAAGGTAATTTATGATGGAAGATAATTTTCAAAATTCTCATTTTTTAAAAATATAAATAGCCAAATGATCAGTCACCATATTCAAAAGGCCATATGAAGTTTGTCTTCAAATATTTGAGGGAGCTAGCCCATATTTAAACCTTTTCTCTTTGCTCTGCTCGTGACAAAGTCTCTGCACACATCAACCACTGGACAGGGATGAGAGGGTGGGATTTATTTCTTGTTCGCCCTAAACTGAAAGTAAAGCCCCTTGGATATCCAGCTAACTATGCTGGTAACGTCCTCTTAATATGTTCAGCTTCAATGGGTCCCCATTTTGATTTATGTCTTTATTTGTTTTGCAAGGTTGTCAACATTATGAATTTGAAGATATTTACAAATACTGTCAAGACAGAAATTGTCATCTGTGCATGTAGTCCTCTAAGGGTTCTGTTTTTATCTTAATTATTTGGATGGGAAAGTTCTAGTTTTCTTACATTAGGAATATTACAGAAATGTATTATCATGTAGTATTTTTATTCATTGCATTGGCAATGAGAGAGTTGGTTTAAAGAGTACAGCAAGTCCAAGTCCAGAAACAGAAGTTATTCTGCGCACTCTTACCTGGTACTAGAGGAACAATGCACAAAATTCATGCACTGCTAGGGTCCTTAGTGGCTGCCAAATGCTGGCCAGGTACTCCCTCCCTTCCCTCAGCCTCCTACTGCTACTGTCATCACCACAGCCACCACTGCCACAGCCGCCACCACTGCCACCACCACCACCACCACCACCAGTCGAGACCTCCTTCCTTCCTCTGGCTGGCCCCAGCCCCTGGTTGAATGCCTGGACAAATCCTAGTCGAGAGGACAATTTGCATACTATGCTTTTATTATATTGGGTTATATAAAATACTCACAGCACTTAGCACAGTATCTTTCTACCTTAGGTTTGATAAATGCAACAATGTTTATACCCTTGTTGATTCTACTACAGGAAAAAAACCCTCTATATTTTGTCATCTCTATGTATGTGTACAAAAACAACTTACTTTAAAACAGTTCTGGCATGCTTGTTGATATAAGTGAAAGGTTGCTACCTAAGAGCTAGTATTTAGCTTGCTTATCTGAAAACATTAATAAAAATAAACCAGGCAGACTTGATTAGAATTTAGTAGTGTGATATGAGTTAACAGGAAAAAGGAGTTATATTTTTCAGGCAGTTTCTCATTTCCCATTAGAAATATTTATATATTGCTGCAAAAGATGTAATATATTAAATAGGTGTATGATAGACTGGTATTAGTAGCATTTAAGCAATTAAAAGAAAACATTATTTTTATATTGAGCGCTAACAATAAAACATAACTAGCTTAATTCATAAAAAATATATTCATATATACATGCATAAATATGTTAAAGAACAATATGCTAGAACTAGTATGTAATTATGTGAAACAATCATTTTTAAGGTTTTCCCCTAATTATGTTTACTGCTGATAGAGATAAAGACATAAACAAAAGGGAATTAGAAGGCACACATGTATGTTTAGTGTTTACCTATTAACAACTGAAAAATAAAATAATTTAAGTAAAAAGTACTTTATAATACCCAGAAAATGTCTTTTAAGTGTAAAATAATTCCTATTTATAAAAAATAAAGAATTTATATCTTGGGATTAACTCTATCATAGACACATAATTTGAAGTTGAACCTCAGGTCAAACATCCATTTATCCTCATTATGTAAATAAATATAAACTAAATAAGTTAAATAGCATAATAAAGTGATAGTATATGTGATTATGTTTTGAAATATGTATTGCTTTATTTGAATTATGGGTAGGGTTAGAAACTGTGCTTCAAGAAATCTAGAGTGTAGGTTGTGGCCAGTCAGCAAATAAACTAGGTCAGATTTAGTTTAACTTTATTTATCTTTCTTTTTCTTTTTTAATACATTTTATTGATATTTTACAGAGAGGAAGGGAGAGAGATAGAGAGCTAGAAACGTCGATGAGAGAGAAACATCGACCAGCTGCCTCTTGCACACCCCCTTACCGGGGATGTGCCCGCAACCAATGTACATGCCCTTGACCAGAATCGAACCCGGGACCCTTCAGTCCGCAGACCGACGCTCTGCCGCTGAGCCAAACCGGTTTTGGATAACTTTATTTATCTTTCACTAAATGAAATGATAGCCCTGATGAAAACAGAAAAAGCTACAGAATCAAACCAAGTCAGGTCTAAACTAATATATAAATGGGAACCCTCTTACCTACCTCTAGAATACAATTAATAAGAAAATTTAAATAATAACAAAGTAGTTATTTGTGTCTTCTAAAAAACAAAATAACCACTTTATTATATGTGTTCACTCTTGGTATTTAGTCATAACAGTTAAAGCAATAGGCTGGGAAAACATTCCAAGTTGCTTTTAAAAGCAAAAACAATCTATAATAATAAAAGTGTAATATGCTAATTAGACTGGATAGCCAAATTATCTTCCAGACATCATTCCAGATGTCCTTCCCAACAAAGCTTTGGTGGTGGAGGGCCGAGGCAGAGTGGTTAGGGGCAATGAGGCAGGAAGACAGTGGTTAGAGATGATCAGGCAGATAGGTGAATAGTTAGGTGTGATCAGGTAGATGTGTGAGTGGTTAGGGTTGATCAGGCAGGCAGTCAGGCGAGCACTTAGGAGCCAGCAGTCCCAGATTGTGAGAGGGTGAATGCCGGGCTGAGGGGGCCCCCCTCCCATGCATGAATTTTGTGCATTGGGCCTTTAGTTATCAAAATAAAAAATATATATATATTGTACCACAAACACACTTTGCTATAGACTTCCCTTGGCAAACTTGATATTGATACATCTTAAAAACATATTTAAATGTTCTGTTGGTCTCCAGTAGAAGAAATTGTGGTGTTGGGCCCTCGCGACAGATGATTTCAAAAAGCATTTTTATTTTCAATTTAGGTTTATTACCCAGAAGTAAGAGATTGTGAATCCTTTCTTTCAAAATAGCACCTGAGTAATAAAGAGCCTTAATTGAGGCATGCTATATTATAAGCTGTCAAATTATTATGAAGAATGTACTGTCATCCATTTACTACATAAAGCATATATTTTTTTATCATCCATTATGATTCAATTATGGTCATTTACATTACACACCTGAAATTTATTTATACTTAAAAATACTCCATGATTAGAAATGATATGCAATTAGAGAACTCTGTTCATGACACCTGAGCTAGTTGTTTTCCTTAACACCATTAGGAACATAAGCAATGAGATAACTAGTTCATATTAACCTACTTTTTATGAAAAGATCAATATTTACTTATAATGTGCTCTGCGTCCTTCTATTTAGGTTTCTTGATTATGATTTACTAGCACTTTTAAATATATTATGCCTATTACCTTTCACTATAGGTATTTCTCAGTGTTTTCTAGAATATATTCAGATTTTTATATTGTGAAGTAGCTTTAAAGTTGTGAGTATATGAAACAGTTTATTCTTGTATTGCTACTTATTAATTACTAGAGGCCCAATGCACAGAATTTGTGCAAGAGTAGATGTTCCTTCCCTCTGGCTGCCAGCAATCTGGGAACCTGGCTTCCTTCGCAGCCCTGGCTTTGTCCAGAAGGATGTTCAGTCTAATTAGTATATTATAATTTTATTATTATAGATTTTGTTATTTATTTATTACATCTGTAAACCCACTTTTGCACACCCCTGTATAT
This sequence comes from Vespertilio murinus, assembly GCA_963924515.1. Lineage (NCBI taxonomy): Eukaryota > Metazoa > Chordata > Mammalia > Chiroptera > Vespertilionidae > Vespertilio > Vespertilio murinus. The sequence continues at coordinate 72,169,828 of OZ004707.1, forward strand.
TTATGTATAATCATATATACTATTTATACTAATAAAAGCTTAGGTCGCCCTCATGCCCTCACACAATGCCCTAACCTCATCTCAAGATGGCCATCAGAAGATAGCCACTACAAAATGGCCGGCAGGGGAGGGCAGATGTGGGTGATCAGGCTAATATGAGAGGGCAGTTGGGGGCATTCCAGCCAGCAGTGGAGGACAGTTGGGGTAATTGAGCCGGCAGGGGAGGGCATTTGTGGGTGATTGGGTTAGCAGCAGAGGGCATTTGGGGGCAACTGGACAGGTAGAGGAGGACAATTGGAAGCCATCAGGCCAGAGGGGAGGAGTTAGATGTCAATCAGGCTGGCAGGGGAGTGGTTAGGTGGCGATCAGTTTGTCAGGCAGGTCAATGGTTAGGAGCCAGCAATCCTGGATTGTGAGAGGGATGTTCAACTGCTGGTTCAGTCAGATATCCCTGAAGGGGTCCAGATTGGAGAGGATGCAGGCAGGCTCAGGGTCATTCCTCCTGTGCACGAATTTCATGCATGCCTCTAGTTCATATATATTTATGAAGAAATTTAATAAATAAAAGATTTATTATATGGAAGTGACTCAAGTTTTGGCATGTCCCAAGGTCTGCAGGTTGAGTCAGTAAACTGGAGACTCGGGAATGCTGTTGGTTTAGTTCCCAGCTGAGGCACATGGCCTGACAACCAGGAGACTAATGACATACTCAATTTCAAAGGCTAATAGGCTTGACACCCAGGAAGATCCATTGTTTCAGTTTTATTCTGAAGGCAAGAAAAAGATTGGTGTCCCAGTTCAAAGGGCATCAGACAGGAATAAATCTCTCTCTTATTTGAGGGAGGGTCAGACTTTGTTCTTTTCAGATCTTTTAATAATTGGATGAGGCCCACTCACTTGAGAAAGGATAACATGATGTATTCAGTCTACTGATTTAAATGATAATCTCATCCAATACACCCATATGGGAATACTCAGAATTATGTCTGACCAAATATCTTGGCACCTCATTGTATAGTCAGTTTACACACAAATTTAACCATCACAGTACCATTGTTATAATGACCTCAAAAAATGACTTAGCTATTATTCATTTTTTCTGTTTTCCTTAATGCATGATGACTTTTATATTTTCTTCTTAAAATATTCTTCTGAAATATAAACTCAAAAACAAAGGTATAGGGAAACTTATTTTTTTCTGTGATTATCAGGCACAAACAATGTACACTAACTATAAAAATGTGCTATCACACTTAAATGAAGTGTACAAAGAAACTAGCTAAAACTGACACAAGATAACATTTGAACTATCCTGTAATCAGAGTGAATCAATTCACTGTCAAATACTTTCCCACACTGGTAGATATTCTTTATATCAGTATTCGTTCCTTTCCGTATCAATCTGAATAGAAAATTTCAAAAAGGTCAACAAACATATGCACAACTCATAAGCAATTTTTTAATGGCCTTGGACTTGAATTTGAACAAGGATTACCACTTTAGTGAGCATTTTTTTCAGTCACTTTTGCTCTGCAGATTTAAAACCTTTCTACAGAAATCATATCCATTAATATTCTCATTATGCTAAATGATATCCCAGACAGGAAAAGACAAATACTGTAAGGGTTAACTTATATGCAGAATCCCCAAAACAAAACAGAGCAAGCAAACAAAACAAAAATAAACTCATAGAAACAGGACCAAAGCAATGATTAGCAGAAGGGAGGGGATGAAAAGGGAAAGGGGAATATAAGATTGTGGTACATTTACGTAGTGACAGATGTTTACTAAAATTAGTGTGGTGACTACTTGTAAGACATAAATCAACTTAATATAATCAATATGTGATTGTATATCAACTATATATTTAAATTTAAAAATACTCAAAAATATTTATATTCTCTTCCTCCTCTCTTTCTCTCTCTCTTTTTCTCCTTTCCTCCCTCTATACCTTTATCTCCTCTCTATTCCCCACCCTTGTTAGTGAAAGTTTAAGCAATATCTGGGTCAATTTCCTGATACAGAGGTATCCAAAATTAGTGTACTTGAAATCTTGGAGCATCATATTTTTAAAGGCACTACTGTTGGAAACTTAGCCTAGAGACTGAAGGTATTTGGCCTTCAACTATATCTTGAATTACTCAATGTTTAATAAATTATCTGCGTAATCATACATAATATACTTTGGTTATTTACAACTCAGATCATCTGTAATAATAAAATGGTAATATGCTAATTAGACCAGAAGTCTTCCAGATACCCTCAGGAAGCCAGCCCAGGTCCCTATGCCTGCAGGCGGCTGGAGGAGGTAAGTAGCCTGGATCCCCAGTGCTGGAAGGAAACCGGTGCCAGAAGCCAGGGGAAGGAAGTCCTAATCTTGCACAAATTTTCATGCACCAGGCCTCTAGTTGATATATAATTTGATACCCAGGTCAATTGAGGGCAAGAAAACTTTAGGAACATTATAGAAAGTTGGTATTTGTTATCTATCTCCTTGTGGCTGAAGGCAGAGAACATTTAGGTTGGATTAAGACATGGGATTCTGGCAGCCCATGAAATTCAGTGACAAAACAGCTAATTAAATTATTACCTGTGGTCACCTAGAATAAAGTGTCTATTGATGACCAGGTTTTGAGAGATTGAGTCATCTCTCAAAAAGAACAGAGTGAAGGGTATGATGAATTCGAAGCTCTAGGGTGGGCTGGTTGCTTTTAATTTTGCTGGAAGTTTAAAGGAAATGTGTAACAAGTTCAAGGTCCTAAATTCTCAGCTCAAAATCAGACAGACAACCAAGGATTTTCAGCATCTCTCATTTCTTTTTGCCTCTAGGCTGAAATAGATGGAAATAAAACTAAAAGCTTGATCCTAAGGGTTTTCAGTTTATGTAGGTTGAATTAACAATATGACAATGCATCAAAAGTGTCAGAGCTTCGATAGAGAAAGAATAAAACACTGAAGGTAGGTGTAAGGACATTTTGAGAGATTTGGATGTCTTAAAATACACCCGATAACCAGAATCCAAATTAACCTTTATTTCCAACAGTCATTACTTCCATATAATGTGACTATTCGTGTTCTACTGAAAAACCTTAAAATTATTTAATAAAAGTTTCTTCCAAAAACAAGTTAATGTATCATATTCTATAATCTATGTTTACTGTCTTCAGACCTATAACTAAAATCATATTCCTGCATATGTACAAAGTTACATACATATTAAAACAGAAGGAAAAATTATAATCATAAAAGAATACAGGATTTTGCATATATGTATATTACACACATTATATATTTGTATATACTAATACACAATTGAAAATATATGTGAAACTATATTTTAAGTATGCTATACAAAGCAAAATGAAGGAAGAACATAATTTTAGGGGAAGCTTAATTTATAATCTTATGATTGGATGGTGGGCTATTAAATCTCCAGTTTCTGTATTTATGGTTGAAATAATTATCAAACATAATAGCATTTATATTAGGAAGAGCCTAGTGAAACACACTGGAACTGCATTCTTCTTTCAAAATAGTAAACCAAAAGCAACTACATACTCATGGGATATCATAAACTTTATTATTTTTGAGTTTTAGAAAGCAAAACAAACAGAAAATATAGCGACTCCTATATTATACCCATGTAACTCCTCTGTTTGGCTAATCAAATACAAATTAGATATGTTTTTAGAAATATATTAAGCTTGCCCTGGCCAGGTATTGCCATTGCTTAAAGTGTAGACCCCTACAACAAAATGGGCCATACATAGGTTGTAAGTTTGATCCCAAGTAGGGCACATAAAGAAGGCAAGAGATTGATGTTTCTCTTTCTCTATCTCCCTTTCTCTTTTTCTCTCTCTCCCTCTTTCCCTCTTTCTCTGAAAATAAAATGAATAAAAACATAGCCTTGATAGAGGATTAAGAAATTATATGAGAGAGAGAGAGAGAGAGAGAGAGAGAGAGAGAGAGAGAGAGAGAGAGAGCGCCCTGGTGCACAAAATTCATGCACTGTGTGGGGGGTGTCCAGCCCAGCCTATACCCACTCCAATTTATGTCCCCTTGAGGGATGTCCAACTGCCCATTCAGGTGTGATTTCCAGTAGGATAGGGCCTAAACAGGCAGACAAACATCCCTCTCACAATCCAGGACTGCTGGCTCCCAACCACTTGCCTGCCTGCCTGCCTGATTGCCCTAACTGCTTCTGCCTGCCAGGCTGACCACCCCCTAATCACTCCCCTGCCAGCTCCCCTGCTGGCCTGGTCGCCCCCAACTGCCTCCCCTGCAGGCCTGATTCCCCCCAACTTCCCTTCTTTGCAGTACTGGTCCCCCCCCCCAACTGCCCTCCCCTACAGGTCTGGTCCCTTCCCTCCATCCTCCCCTGCTGGCCATCTTGTGCCCACATAGGGGTGGCCATCTTTGATCACATGGGGGCAGCCATCTTTTGTATATAGTGATGCTCAATTTGCATATTATCTCTTTAGTAAATAGAATTTTGTAAGCTTAATTCAATTCAATTTTGTCTGTTAATTCAGATATTTAGTTTTACTGTGGAAATTAACACACCTCTTGAATGGTATATAGTTATTGATCTAGAATGTCCTTTTATACCTATACTCATAGATACAGACTGCTGAAAACTGAGTACTCTTACCTGTAAGTGACATAATACACACTCAGCCCATTAATTCCCTGACTTAGACCACAGTTTAGAGCACATGGACCGCGATGATTTTATTATACTGTCAGTTATATTTTGACACAGTCTGCTAATACTTGGAAAATTGGATTCAATATGCATTCTAAGTGATACTAAATACCTTAATTTATGAGTTAATAATAAAAAAAGAAGATAAGATTCCAACTTAGCAATGTTATTGGATGTCTAATGACCTTTATATATATTGTAATAAATTCTCTAAGGTAAAGTACCAACTGCTTCCCTCAGTATCTTTTATTATTCAAAAAAATACATCATACTAATTGTGCATTTTAGGAATTTAGAGACATCATATATACTATCTGAGTGTGCCATCCAGAAATGTATATTAGGAGATCTGGAAGGTATCTGCCTTTTTATGTGTGATCTAGAATGATAAGGTGAAGGTTTCCAGTCTGTTCCATACTGAGGCATACTCATCTCTACTACTTAACCATTTTGAAACAATAGACATAACATTTACACTACATAATTCTATTCACTATGCAATTTCAAGGGCATTTATGACAGCCAATGGTGCCCCTAGAATTAGAGAGCACCCAATATTCATAAATATATATTATAGTCCTGACAACTCTATGGCAGAGTAGAATTCTCTATATCTGTTAGAGATTCATGTATAAATCCAAAGTAGATTTCTCTAAAGTTTTAGATCTAATTACATTTTTCAGGGGAAGATGCAGATCTTTTCAAAAAGTTACTCTTAGCTTCTCTGGATACTAGTAGAAATTAAATGCTCTACTCTGAAGATTCAACATGACCGATCACATATCACTTGAGGATCCAATATGACTGAGTATTATTTGTTCATTAAAGACAGACATAGTGAGCAATATTCATTATTAAGCTTTATATTAGGTTGCATAGTATTGCTTATGGCATTCACTGGTCTGAACTCCACCTTTCTGAAGCAGCTTCCCTAGAATGTATTGGAATTGATATATACAACTTTCAAGCTTTATTTCTTATCCTAAAAATAATAACAATTTACTAATATATACTATAATTGTGTTCCTTATGGCCAAAATATATAGATCCAGAGGGAAAGAAATGGAAATTAAAGAGATAATTCTCACTGTCACGTCTATGACCTACTTGAGAATGTATGGTCTATTCCTTGGCATTGAAGACTGCTTATTCACTAGTTTTATATAAAAGAAAGATTATACAATCTTTATGTAAAGACTAGAGACCTGGTACATGAATTTGTGCACAAGTGGGGTCTCTTGGCCCGGCCGGCAATTGAGGTCTATCAGGAGGAAGGACCCTGGGAGGTTGGCCAGCCAGTCAGGGGGGCCAGCTAACTAGGGGGAGAGGCCCCTGTTGGCCGTGGGGAGGAGCCCCAGGAGGTTAGCCAGCTGGCCAGAGGAAGGGGCCTCGGGAAGTTGTCCAGCCAGGGAGAGGGGTCACAGGAGGTTGGCTGGCTGTAGGAAGTTGTCTATAAGACTGCACTGACCACCAGCAGGCAGCTCCTGTGTTTAGCATCTGCTCTCTGCTGGTCAGTGTGCATCATAATAACTTATCGACCAGTCATTCTGGTCATTTGGTCATAATGGTCACTTAGGTTTTTATACATAGAGCGATTATATATGAGGTAACACAATAGGGTTTCCTTTCCATTAGAAGTCATTTTAAGTAACATATATCTCTAGATAAATAGAACAAAAATGAATTACTATCTAATAATTAATCCTTACTCTAAAGGGAAAAATATAGCCCTAAACAAAAAGGATGGAATAGGGATAAAGTCATAAGAATCCCTATGACCAGCTAGTAACACCACATCTAATAGTAACATTTAATAGAATATAACACTCATCTCATGTGGACAGGACCAGAAAACCTAGTAATGAAGATTTAAAATACTTATTAGATAAAGTATTCAGTGGTATTTCCTGAGAATATAACATAGAAGTTAAATATAGCGACAGTGAAGCAACAAGCAGACTGTCTAATTACAGCCAGGAGGGGAGGGAAATATGAGGGAAATAAGAAATCAACCGAAGGACTTGTACACATGCATATAAGTATAACCAATGGACACAAAACTCTGGGGATGGAGGGAATGTTTGGAGGGGGGGGCAATGGTAATATATGTACAAAGATAATAATTTAATAAATTTTTTTTTTAAAAAAGAAAGTCAGTTGAAAATACCACTCATGGCCTTGAGATCAGCTGTAGAAATGTAGAATGAAGATAAAATAACAATTTTTAAAAATTATTTTTATTATTCTTTCAACATTTAAAATACCTTAATAGATAACTTTAAGTATTATATATATATATATATATATATATATATATATATATATATTAATTTTCACATGTATTTTCCAAATATAGAATGTCACTATTTGTATATAATCATCATAATAATAATTTTGTGCTAAATAGCAAAGCTCATAGTAAATGACAACTACGTGCTTCCCAAAACCTTGGGAAACTTTCTTATGCCTATGATCAAGTTTTCAAAAATCCTGTGGGATCCAGGTTTGGAATATACCCATAATCATATAATTTCTTGCAACCTCTTTATTACTACTGACAAAGATTCTTTTCTTGATCAAACTGATGGCAGGCTTCTCTGAAGTCTACTAGTTGAGAGGTACATAGGCTTGTAACTTTCAACAACCCAGTTCTCTCAAGGAACCTACTAATAATCCCCCGTAATCAATATTGTCTCCCTTTATATATTATTAAAAGCCCCGGCACATAAAAATGTATGCACTGGAGGGAGGGTGTCCCTCAGCCAGGCCTACCCCCTCTAACAGTCTGGGAGCCCTTAGAGGCAGGAGGCAACCTGACCATCAAATGAAGGCAACACCCCTATTACACCTCTGCTGCTGCCACTGCCAGCAGTGCAAACCTCTGCTTCCCAGGCTACCTGAGCATTGGGTGGCCTTGGGCAGCTGGGCTGCCACCATCCAAGGTTTGCCTGTGCGTCAGGCTGACCCTGGGCTGCTTGGGGGCTGAGGGGACTGGGAAGCTCAAGAAGCAGATGTGCAGAATGGCCAGACCCTCCTGGGGATGGACCCAGCTGTGCTAGGCGCCGCAATCTTGTGGCTGTGGTGCCACCATCTTTGAGAGGGCATGACAGTCAATTTGCATATTTCTTCTTTATTTGACAGGATTTGGTTTCTCATCTTCCATTTTTCCTTAAGTAGTATCTAACCACCCTGTCCTATTTCAGCAAGAATACTGTTTGGTTGAGGTAGCCAGAATCCCAATACTCCTGATGATTCTGCTTAGTAACTTTCCATCCACTAAACCCCCACCCTGGTCTTTGCCTATGAACAACACTTCTTTGTTTTGTTTTCCTTGTTTTATTCAGAATTGAGCCCAATATATCACTCCTACTACATGACCCCATTGTAGCAGCCCTCCTTAAAGAAAGTCTCCCTCACCATCCTTACAAACTAAAACCCATCCCACCATCAGCAATGATGAGATTATCACAAGCTTCCAGGAGTCTCACAGATTGGCCACTGCATCATTGCAGTCTTTTCTTAAAACCAGCCAGGATCTTCCTTTTAAAAGATAATCCAGGTATGTTATTACTCTTTAGATTCCTTCAGGGGCTTACTGTTGCAAATAACTAAATATAAGGTAATGTAGATTTTTAGGTCAAAGTCTCAATCAAAATGTGTTCATTATCAAGTCATATCTCACCAGTCTGAACTTTTCTTCTGTCTTTTTTCATTTCTCATTCAGATATACTTGGTAATCTTTTAGAATCAATCTGTTTCCAAATTCTAATTGGTTCCTCTGTAGTTAGAAAGAGGCAAATTATTATTCATCTTCACTACAGATTTTTTTTAAGCTACTGAAATCTAGAGGGAAAATAATTGGTGTAACAAAATTAGGTCTCCAAATTTATGGGGTATACCACCTTTCCTTGTCAAGCTGTAATTTATTAGGGAAAGAATTTAGACATTTCTGAAGTTTTCATGTCAGGTATAAATCCTTGTGTGTCTTAAGAATTCAGTTAATATTTGCTGGTATACTCACATAAAATTACCACTTTCATTTATCTGTAGTTGTTTGTTTCTGTAAGCCACCCCCCTCCAAAAAATATCTAGACTTTTAAAAAATTTAAACCTATTAATCAAAACTGTGAGAATTTTATTATAGATCTACCTACCTATTTTTTTTTTATTCTTCATTGTATTTATTTTTTACAGAGAGGAAGGAACAGGGATAGAGAGAAACATCGATGAGAGAGAACCATCAATCAGCTGCTTCCTGCACACCCCTTACTGGGGATGTGCCCGAAACCAAGGTACATTGCCGGGAATTGAACCTGGGACCATCAGTTCTCAGGCCGCTCTCTCCACTGAACCAAACTGGTTAGGGCTACCTACCTATTCTTAAGGCTTCATGTCATGCAATATAAATGGCAATGAATGTGTAGAAAGCAGCTTTGCTGTCAAAGATCTTGCCATAAATAGATGTTATAATTACAAATTTTAAAAAAAGCTCAAATAGAATACTAAAAAATATACTACAAACTTCATGAATGTTTTAATTGATGAGAAAGGTAAGACTAACACTTCTTGGTCTTACATCTCTAAAACGTGTATAAAATCATCTCTCAATACTCGTTAATACATTTATTTATCCAGACACATCTATTTGCCCCTTCTAAAACACTCATATTCCAGCAAATGCTTATAATAAATCAGTATTTAACCGTCAGCCATTCTATACTTCTAACTGGTAGGCGCGTCTGTCTGGTGTGTTTCAGTTGTTGGGCATCAACCCATGAAATAGGAAGTCACATTTCCATTCCCAGTCAGGGCACATGCCCAGGTTGCAGGCTCCACCCCCAGTGGGGGGCATGCAGGAGGCAGCGGATCTATGATTCTCTCTCATCATCCATGTTTCTCTCTTTCCCTCTCCCTTCCTCTTTCTGAAATCAATAAAAACATATTTAAAAATAAATAAAGTCCAGTTTGAATTTTACATCTTTCTCAGGGACTTTCCTGGTTAGTCTTCTTTTCTTTACTGTTGAATTTCTATAAAATAATTATTTCCTTATTTCTTGAGAAGAAGAATAATAGGATTTTGCACTTAATTATTTGGTGAGCAAGTCTTTATTTTTTCAATTATATATCAAACAACTGAAAACTAAAATCATGACAACATTTATATTTCTCTAAGTACACAGAATCAAAATATGTTGAAAAGCTTTCCTAAAATGCATGTTTTGAATAAATACATAAATAATACTTGCATAAATCTGAGTACTTGTTTTTACAGAGGATGAGACTGTATGCATATATATTTGTACCATGTTTTTGGGGAAAATAATGGGTAATTTTGTGATATTTACTTGAACCAAGTAATTTAAGGTCTTTGAAGCTACTACTTTTAATCTCTAGGCTAATTATTATCTCTTTATACTCGTTAGGATCATGTAAACACCAGTTCATATAGTACAAAGTAAATAAAATTGATTTTGAAGTTTTAAGTGAAGCTTAAAATCACAATAATAGTTATATATGATGTACATAATTTAGAATTTTAATAATGATAGAATTTCTAAGCAGAAACTAAGTATTTATTTTTATTAGTTAGTGGTTCTTTTTACATGACTGTATTTTCAACATAGGATAATACTTTTTTCTTCCAGAGTTGTTATCAAGATAATCCTCTTCATATTCTGAAATATTTTCCAGTATACCCTTGATCATCTCTGTGTCTATATCTTCATTTCTTGAAGCAGTAGACAATTCTTCGGAAGCTGAAGGAAAACTGAATGACATTGACAAAGAATCTACCCCAAGAGCGGCAGGGTCAGGAGGGAGACTTTCTCCATTATGAGCAAGGGTCTGGGCAAAGTGAACATTTCTCCTGAATGGTCTTAGGGCAGCTTGGCCATTACTACATAAAAATCATGTGCACCAGTCTATAATATTTTTCAGAGAAGGACTTCCTTGATGGTTATTGGTTTCAGGATCTGAATTATTTTACCACCACACCTAAGGATTACTGATAATAATCGTCTGGGCTTTGTCTAGGTTCCCACTGGTTTGATGGAAGGTCTTGCTTGGATGTGTGCATGGAGTTTCCCATTCTTTTCAGAGTCCACGTTCTTTAGGCAGAATCTTTCCCTTGCCCCCTCTTTCCTTATTTGGCCTATTTCTTCTCTGCAGTTGATACTATGGGTGATTACCTGATCCATGTTCTTGTCATGCACCCTTAGGCCAAACAAGGTTTCTTGGGCAGTAACTTCCAACTGTAACAAGTTGTAAACTTTGATGGATCAATATAGAGCTATTTAAATGTGGACCAGCCTTGTTGAGATAAAAGCCCTTTCATCATTTCCACTGTAATAATTTCAGATACCTTGAAGCAATTTTCCCATAGTTTCCTTTTATTTGAACCAGTCTCTGATGATTTTCTCCAAAACAATTTTAAAGCATTTCTGGGCCAAGTTTATTTTCTTTTTCTGTGTTGTCAAGGCAGAAGAAACACCATATTATCTCCAGCTGTAGTACTGCATAGCAATCTACTGAGCCTGGTAGTTCTATAGAAGACTCACAGAAATATTTGTCAGACTCTAACAGACATGTAATGGATAGGCTATTCCATAGCCATAGTTTTTTTCTTTTCCTTTTTAGGAATGTTTTGCCATTCTCGTGATATCCCACAGCTAACATAAGGGCTTTTCTGTGTGCTGGAGAGATTCCGATTTATCTGCCTATCTGGTTAGCTATGTGCAGTGTCTTGGTTCACCACTCTCTCAGCTTTCTCTATATATCTCTAATCTTGGTCCTCTGAATACTTCTTCTTCTTCTTTTTCTTCTTCTTCTTTTTCTTCTTCTTTTTCTTCTTCTTCTTCTTCTTCTTCTTCTTCTTCTTCTTCTTCTTCTTCTTCTTCTTTGACTTATTCAACATGGCATTTTTTTCTCACATCTTTTACAAATTGCTTCAGATGAAGCACCATAGCTTTTACACTGTTCTTCAAGTATTTTTTGTAGTTGATTTTTTCTTTTTTAATGACAATTTGGATATAATTTCTTGATATCCAAAGCTTTCAGCAATTTTAGACCATAGTTATTTGTCAGTGATGTGCAATCAGATCTCTAACACATTTTTTTCTATATTTTCTTAGTCTTGGAGGTAAAAACATACTTTAATTATAAAATGTTCTGTAATTTAATAATTTTAATGTCATAGGTCATATTCAGTTGCTTTGCAACATGGTTTTTTTTTCTTTCTATTATCTTTTCTACTTAATTTTCACAACATTCTAGCTTGTCAAAGTACTTAGCAAGGTCCTTCAGTTCAAAACCAGCCTCTTTATTTTAATCTGCATATGAAGTTTCCCCAAATTGAATTATGTTCCCTTAAAAACTGAGCCTGCCCTAGATGGTTTGGCTCAGTGGATAGAGCTTCAGTCTGCAGACTGAAGGGTCCCAGGTTCAATTCCCATCAAGGGTACATGCCCAGGTTGTGGGCTGGATACCCTGTGGGGGGCAGGCAGGGGGCAGCCAATCAATGATTCTTTCTCATCATTGATGTTTCTATCTCTCTTTCTTTCTTCCTTCCTATTTGAAATTAATATTTTTTAAAAGAGAGAACTAATTTAGATTCTCCATTAAAAAACAAAAACACAACAAAAACAAAAACAAAACAAACAAAACAAAACAAACAAACAAAACCAGGCCTGTTCCAGCAGCCTCCCATGGCCTCTGACCCACTGGCTGGTCTTAATCTGGACCTGGGTCCTGGAAGTAGAAGTCCATGCCCACTAAGGAAGAGCATCCACCATGGTCAAGTACCTGGCTCAGATCCTTGTGATGAGCGCATGGGTAGTGGCAAGATCTTTGCCTGGGCCCTGACCAGGAGTTTGCAGCCAGGTGGGCAGAAGCTGATACCTGGGATGTGCTGGACAGCAGCCTGTAGCTGCTTCTAAACTCTCTGGTCTCATCCTCCAGGAGGCACAGCAGATTCTCACTGTCTCCAAGCTGAACCTGATGAGATTCAGAAGCTTCCCCTGACCCTGTGTTCCAATTCACCCTCAGGTGAGAACTGAGCACAGGTGACTGGGGTCCCTCAGCCAGAGAACTGGACTTATACGGGTTGCCCACAGTACTTAATTAAAATTGACTGAGCATAAACTAAACACAGAAACAAGAGTTAGAGTGCATGAATCCCAAGGTTTATTTACCAGAGTCCTGATGGTTTCCAGAAGCCTAGGCAAGTCACCTGGAGATCCGCGCCAACACACACACGCACACACACACACACACACACACACACGCACACACACTGGACAGGAACGCGCCACTGCAGCGTCTCAGTCAGGAATGAGGCCTCAGAAGTTTGGCTCACAGGCAGAGTGGCAGTTCACTCAGGCAGTTTCATGCAGAATTTCAAAAAGGAGAAGGGGGTGGAGAGATCACATCAGGTGGAGGGCCCCTTTGTGGTCTCTGACCAGTGCTTCTAGGTCCCTTCTTTGATGGCCAGTTCTGGGCAGTACCCCGTTCCTTCTGAGTGCAACCAATGGGTCTTCAGTGTGTGTTATCGGGCACTCTCCAGGCACCTTTTGCCTTAGTTTCCAACTTTACAGATAGACACTTGTTAGGGCATCCACAGTTACATCATTCCAAGATAAGCACGTGTCAGGGCGTTCACACAGTTAGGGGCTCAAAGCCACTCTTAAAACTCAAGTTTTACAAAATTGATTCAAGTTACATTAAATGGAGTTACTTATACTAAGCCTAAAACACACTTCAAATAATTTCTTTTACTTAAAATAAAATCAGAATAAGATCAGAAATACAACTCACACTTAAACTATGTCACTCATAAAAGTAAATGCTTTCACTCCTATTTTAAATATATATTATTGATATTTTACAGAGAGGAAGGGAGAGGGGTAGAGAGCTAGAAACATCGATGAGAGAGAAACATCTACCAGCTGCCTTCTGGACACCTCCCCACTGAGGATGTGCCCACAACCAATGTACATGCCCTTGACCGGAATCGAACCTGGGACCTTTCAATCCACAGACCAATGCTCTCTCCACTGAGCCAAACCGGTTTCAGCTCACTCCTATTTTAAATCACACAAATAATTATTATCACACTGTTTTAAATCCTTAACATATAAATCAATCAAACATGGCACTAATCTAACTATAACATTATCAAACATCACACTAATATAACTATAACACCCTGTAATCCAGAGACTGCACACCTGCCACTGCCTCCCCTCCTCTGCAGAGCTAGGAACACCTATTCAAGGTGAAGGATAAATCTGTGGACGGTTCCAGTAAATGGTTCTCAAAGCAAAGGACAGCATGTAGGCTGTGCTCATATCCAGGCCCAAAAGGACAGAGAGAAGGATCAGAGGCTACAAATTGGACCACTTGCTCCCCCACCCCACCCCAGCCCACGCCCCTCCTCTGATTTTTAGCTCTGTAATGAATCTCTTTTCCACAAAAACAAAAATAAACAAACTCTGACAATTTTGCTTGAAGACATCTCTTTTGTCATCCTATGGCCTCAGGCATCTGCCATGACCCAACAATTACCTGGATGTGCAGAGGCCACTGTTTTCATTCTGGGTGAGCCTGCCCCCACCCCCAGCCCCATTCAATGTATTTTGATTACATGTCAGTGACTCTAACAAATGTTCAACTGAATTTTTGCATTGCTGTATTATACACACAAAAAAAATATGAAAGCAAATACAATAATTTTAGTTATTTTGATAATAAGATTCCTGAAATTTATGAAGATTATAAAGTTATAAATCTAGGTTTGAGGATATTCACACATGATTTTCTTCTTTTAACCATTAAGATCCTTGACTTTTTTTTTATTGTTTTTATATTTCAGCCAATATATTTTGGTTTTCTTTGAGTAACTGAATAACAGCAGAAGAAAGAGCTTTTTGTCATTTAACTTCACTGGATTGGGATTCAACCATTCAGAACAATGTTGTGGAGGGAACGCGAGTAAACAAATGACCACTGGAGTCCAGACCAAATTAAAATGTAAGGAGCCTTTTTAATAACATCCGGCTGACTGCTCTCTCCACCCAGCCCGGAGGACAGCCCCGACCCTTTGTGTCCCACCATATTTATACTCATTCACTACCTCCTGTTTGTGCAGAGCAAACAATTTAAACAAAGTAGTTTTTCTTAGGTAAAGTCAATATGTCATTTATATGGGGTCCTGGCGTCTGGTGGAGTAAGTAACTGCATCCCGTTATCAGGAAAGTTGACAGTGATCTGTCTTGTAAGGCTATTTCATTAGTTGTAGCTGGGATTCATGGCCAAGTTAACTAGGAGAAAGCATGCTAAAAAATTCCCACTCTCTAACAACAATATGGGTTAAAAAAAAAAGATGCAGCTGCAAATGTTTTTTCTTAACATTCGGCCTTTCAGAGGAGGTTTGGTCAAGGAAATGACTGATTTTTCTTCTTCTTTTTTTAAATCTTTATTGTTCAGATTATTACAGATGTTCCTCTTTCCCCTCCCCATAGCTTAATACCTACGTGTCTTTACCACTTGATTGCTATGGCTCCTTGTTACTAGGGGTTGCACTTAATTTGCTTTTATACCACCAAATTTCACAATGTTGAGGTGATCACTAAAAATTACTTGTTGATAATTGCCCTGGCCAATGGGGTTCAGTTGATTGAGCATTGACCCATGCAACGAGTGGTTGCTGGTTAGTTCCCATGAAGGATGCATGCCCAGGTTGTGAGATCTTTTCCCAGTAGGGGGAGAGTAGGGGACAACCCATCCATGTTTCTCTCTCATTTATGTTTCCCTTTCTCTTTCTCTCTTTCCCTCTCTCTCTAAAATAAATAAAAACATTTTTAAAACATTACCTATTGAATGGTGACCATTCATTATTAACAATATCCCAGTCTATGAATGTACACCACAAGGTGTGGTCATGAAAGAGAAAGAGTTGATAGGGCTTCAGGCAAGGTCTATAAACTGCAAGAGGTAATGAAGGGACAGGCAAGAAGTAGGGGCAAAAGGAGACATTTAATCCTAGAAATACTTTGCCAAAATGTGGATAAAACAGACTGATAAGGTGAAGTTTGAATTTATAACAACAATGAATAAAATAATTTTCTCTAGATTTACTAAGCATTGTCTCATTACCTAAGGTGTCTCATTGGTACAGAAGTTCAAAAACTCTGAATGGACCAAAATATCCCTGATGGATATAAGACTAGGGGATCTGGGGCTTTTGGAAATATTTTTTTTGCCTCGTTCTGTACATATTCATAAATTGGGGTGAGAGTGATTTAAATGTAGCAACTCTACTTTTTATGCATTTACACTGAAATATTTTAGAATTCCATTTATATAAGGTGACTCTAAACCAGAGTCTGTATATAAACATGTTGACTAAGTATAATTATTAATTGGATAAATTTACTCTCAAAAGAGCAGTGAAGGCCAGGGGTTGGGCAGGGGCTTGGTGAAAGAGGGTAAAAGTGGGGGGGAGGGGAGGGGGAGAGGATGAGAAACATGTGTAATGCTGTCAACAATTAAAAAAAAATGAAAAAGTGTCCTAAGTTTAAATAATAAATTACACATTGGTTTTATTGCAAGTTTATTTTACTTACTAGAGGCCAGGTACATGAAATTCGTGAAAAGGGGGAAGGGAGTGGTATCCCTCAGCCCAGCCTGTAACCTTTCCAATCTGGGACCCCTTGAGGGATGTCTGACTGCCCATTTAGGCCCGATCCTGGTGGCAGTCGGCCATCCCTCTCACAATCCAGGATTGCTGGCTCTCAACTGCTCACCTGCCTGTCTTCCTGATTGCCCCTAACCACTTCTGCCTGCCAGCCTGATCACTTCCTAACCACTCCCATTCCAGCGGGATTAATCTCTAACTGCTCCCCTGCCACCCTGTTTGCCCCCAACAAACCTCCTCGGCCCATGGTCTCCTCTAACTGCTATCCCCTGCAGACCTGGTGTTTCCCAACTGCCCTCCCCTGCTGGCCATCTTGTGGTGGCCATCTTGTGTCCATATGGGGGCAGGATCTTTGACCACAGGGGTTCAGCTATCTTGTGTATTGGAGTGATGTTGAATCTGGACATTACTCTTTTATTAGATAGGATAGAAGCCTGGTGCATGGGTGGAGGCCAGCTGGTTTGCCCTGAAGGGTGTCCCAGATCAGGGTGGGAGTTCCCTTGGGGTGTGGGGTGGCCTGGGCGAGGGGCCTGTGGTGGTTTGCAGGCCGGCCACATCCCCAACGACCCCACTGGAGGCCCTGGTACCTGGAATTTATTTACCTTCTATAATTGAAACTTTGTAGCCTTGATTGGAGGTTTAGGCCGGCAAGGGCAGGGAGAAAGCTTGACTTCTTTCATTGCCTGGGAAACCCAAGCCTCCTTCCTGCTCTCTGTGACCGCAGCCATCTTGGTTGGGGTTAATTGCATATGCTCTCTGATTGGCTGGTGGGCGTGGCTGGTGGGTGAGGATTGTGGGTATAGCGGAGGTATGGTCAATTTGCACATTACTCTTTTATTAGATAAGATATTTGCTCTACTTATAAGACTTTTACTACCTACAGAATAACCCAATTTTATGGATAAGGTACAATGTCTCTCCCAAGAAAACAAATTTTTATAGTTGATTGCATTGAAGTTTCGGTTAAAATCTTGATTTCACCAGTATGGGAGTTAATGAAAATTGTTTAACTTTAAAATTTTGTTTTTTTCATCCATAAAGTATAAAAAAATATAGTAACTAATAGGGTGAGACAAATAAATAAATATATGCAGAAGTTTGAGCATTATGTTTAGAATATATGTCACTTAATGTTTTACACATTTTAGTTATAACAAAATTGATGAACACACTACAACACATGTTATGAGTTCAAAGAAAAAGTTATAACTTCAGAGAAAGGGGTGGAATTGGGTGAAAGAAAAATTTGTCTCAATTTTTAAAGGAGACACTCAGCACTTGAATAGAAAAATGCAATCAGAATACTGAAGGGAACATGGAAAAACATTTTAAAAACTGTATATTTAATACAGAAAATTATAGATAATTCATTTGATAGGATTTGAAAATAAGAAAATTTAAAAACAGATTTTTATATCTTAATACAACAACATTGTTTCTTAGCTGTGAAGAGAAGTCTTATCTGAATTTGAGTCTTGTTTTTTTCACAATCTATATAGTTATCTTGTGTTGGTTACTTAGATTTTATATGCATTAATTATTTTAGCTATATAATTAAGTGTAATAGTTTGTACTTTATAAGGTTGTTTCAAAAATAAGAAAATAAATAAATGTATATTCATATATATAGCACATAGATATGCATACACATATGTATAATAGTATATAGAATAATTTTTGCATATAGTAAGTATTTATTAAGTGAGACATATTTCAATATCAAAATCTTATAATATAATCAAAGATAGTGTCAAGAAAGTAATGGGATAGGTTAATTAAAAACTGATGCTTTTAAACCTTAGGCAATCCACTACCTTGAGAGACATAAGCAATGGTAGAGATATAGTCTAAAAAAATGAAACATACAATTTTAATGGTACTAAATTTTAGCTGCCTGAGGAACATGCAGTTATAGTTGTTCATGGGGCAATTATGAGTCTTAAGGTTTTTAGAAGTGGCCAAAAACGTAACCATGGAGTGTGCTCTAGTGAAGGCTGGGATGCATGGGGATTAACAGCAGAAAGCACAGCCACAGATAAAACAATTTTCCCATGGCCACTGGGCTCTTGAGTGGCAAGTTTGGGATCCTAAAGTTAGCTTAATGAGTACAGGTAACTTCATTTATTTGTAACTCAACTACCCCTACAGTGATGAGCTAGGGTTAGAGAATCCTTATTGTTCCTCTATTATGAACACGGTTAATTTTTTACTACCCTCTCAACCCCTTTTCCTCTGGTAAATATCATACTATTGTCTGTGTCTATGAGTTTTTGTTTGTTTTAGAGCTAAAAATTAGGATTTATGTATATATCATTTGCCAAAATATTTGTCTTGGGAGTCGATGGGACACAATTATAATAATATATATTTCCATTAAGATGTAGCTAATAAGAAGGAACTATTAAACATATGCATTATAATTTTATAAATAGTTTATCATTCACTCATTTTA
Organism: Vespertilio murinus; assembly: GCA_963924515.1. Classification (NCBI taxonomy): domain Eukaryota; kingdom Metazoa; phylum Chordata; class Mammalia; order Chiroptera; family Vespertilionidae; genus Vespertilio; species Vespertilio murinus. The sequence continues at coordinate 72,188,677 of OZ004707.1, forward strand.
ATTACTTATTTTCATTTTCTTTTAAATATGTTTTTTAAATTTATAATTATTATTGAAAATATTTCATATGTTCTCTTTGTTCCCATTGGTGCCCTCCCCTGCACCTCACTCCTATGCCTTCACCACACTGTCTGTGTTCATGGTTTATGAATATATACATATAAATCCCTGGTTAATCTCTCCCTACCCAACCTCCTACTCCCTCCTTCCGTCTGAGATTTGACAGTCTGTTCCAAGTTTTTATGTCTCTGGATCTATTTTTTGCATTGGTTTATTTTATTCATTAGATTCCACATATGAATAATATCATGTGATACTTGTCTTTCTATGACTGGCTTATTTTGCTTGACATAATATTCTCCAGTTCCCTCCATACTGTCTCAAAAGTTAAGAGATCATTCTTTTTTACAGCAGCATAATATTCCATGGTGTAAAAGTGCCATAGATTTTTTATCCACTCATCTAATGATGGGTGCACTTATGGTTTTTCCAGAACTTAGTTATTATACATTGCACTGCTATAAAATAAAGGTGCATGTGTTTTTTATTTCTGACTGGTGCTTTGGGTTTCTTAGGATATATTCCTAGCAGTGGGATCACTGGGTTGAATAGTGGTTCCATTTTTAATTTTTTTGAGGAAACTAATAATTAGTTTGTTTTCCCACCAGCAGTGTACTAGGTTTCTCTGTCTTCCATATCCTCACTATCACTTGTCATTTATACTGAGATGATCTCTGAATGCATGATAATCTGGCCACTCAGTGTATATCCTATATAATAAAAGGCTAATATGCAAATTTTCCCCTCAACCAGAAGTTCCACCAGCAGGCAGGTGGCCAACAGCCCATGTGCCATCCCCCTGCCCAGGCTAGCCGGACCCCACCTATGCGCAAATTCATTAACCTATATAATCTGGCCACTCAGTGTATGTTGGTTTGTTGATGGTAGAAATTCTGATAGGTGTCAAGTGATACCTCATTGTCATTTAATTTGTATCTCTCTGATGACTAATGATGAGTTTTTTAAATTTACTTATTCACTTTTTTTATGTCTCTTGGCATTCTATATGTCCACTCTTTAGGTCCTTTGCCCATTTTTATTGAATTGTTTGTCTTCCTTTTATTAACTTGTATGAGATCCTTATATAATTTGGAATTTAACCCATTATCAGATATTTCATTGTTCTCCCATAAAGTGGGTTCCCTTTTTTTATCGATGGTTTCTTTTGCTGTGCAGAAGCTTTTATTTTGATGTAATCCCATATCTTTTTAATTTCTTCTTTGTTTCCCTTGCCCTAGAAAATGTATCAGCAAACACATTACTATGAGAGATATTTGAGACTTTTCTGCCTATGGTTTCTTCTAGGATTCTTATGGGTTCATGACTTATCATCATTAAAATGTCTTATTACTCAAAGCAATCCATATAAATGCAATCCCTATTAAAATACCAATGCCGTATTTCACAGATCTAGAGAAAAACCTCAAAAATTCATATGGAATAAAAAAAAATACCTTGAATTGCCCTGACTGGTTTGGCACAGTGGATAGAGCATCTGCCTGCAGACTGAAATGTCCCAGGTTTGATTCTGGTCAAGGGCATGTACCTTGTTTATGGGTACATCCCCAGTAGGGGGTGTGCAAGAGGCAGCTGATTAATGTTTCTCTCTCATTGATGGATGGTTCTAACCATCTATCCCTCTCCCTTTCTCTCTGTAAAAAAAACAAAAACAAACAAACAAACAAACAACCCCCACACACAATAAATATATTTAAAAAGACCCAGAGTAGCTGCAGCAATCTTGAAAAAGAAGAACAAAGTTGGAGAGATCACAATACCAGATATCAAGTTATGCTACAAAGCCATTGTAATAAAAACAGCCTGGCACTGGCAAACAAATAGGCATATAGACCAATGGAATGGAATAGAGAACCCAGAAATTGACGCAAGCCATTATGCTCAATTAATATTTGGCAAAGGAGGCAATGGCATACAATGAAGTTAAGATAGTCTCTTCAATAAATGTTGTTTGGAAAATTGGACAGATAATGTGAAAAATAAACTAGACCACCAACTTATACCATACACAAAAATAAACTCAAAATAGGTAAAGAACTTAAACATAAGATGGGAAACCATAAAAATCCTAGAAGAAATTATAGGTAACGAAATCTCCAACATCTCTCATAGCAATATGTTAAATATGTTTTATTGATATTTTTATACAAAAAGGAATGAAGAGGGAGAGAGAAATATCAGTATGTTGCCTCCTGTAAATACTCTAAGAGAGGGAATCAAATCAGTGACTTTTGGGTACATGGGACAATGCTCAACCACCTGAGCCACACCTGCCAGGGCTCATTTTACTTACATTTTTTTTTCAAGCTAGGATGCTCATTTGTGCTATTGCTGTTATTTTTTAAGTATTCAGCACCAAAAAGTATATTCTTCTATTTTTTTGTATCTACTTCCTAACTACTCTTTTATACTTTTATTTGGTCTTGTTCCCTGCCCTTTCCATTAAACTATGCATATTTGGTTACCTTAAATTATAATCACTAAATCCAACAAAGTTAATCAGTTCTTACATTATTTCCATTAGTTAGCATATGCTTCATGAGAAATTGTTATAATTCATAGTGTTTACAAGTAAACAACTTTCTTCTGTTGTTAATCCTCACCCAAGGATATTTTTCCATTGATTTTTAGAGAGAGGGGAAGGGAGAAGGAGTAACAGAGAGAAATATTCATGTGAGAGAGAGAGACACACCCATTGGTTGCCTCCAGCATGCACCCAGACCTAGCCCTGGGATCTAACCTGCAACCGAGGTTTGAGTCCTTGACTGAATCAAACTCAAGATCCTTCTGTCCCAAGTAGATCCCAGGCAAGTGTTTCAACATCTTCAGTCCTTGTGCTGAAGCTTTATTCACTGAGCCAAACCAGATAGGGGTAAACAAACAACTTTATGTCACAATTTCTGTGGGTTGAGAATCTGAGCATAGTTTACCTGGATCCTCTGTGTCTCTCAGGTGCAAATGAGCAATTCACCGAGGCTGAAATGATCATACGACACAATTGAAGGTGAATCTGCTTTCATGTTCACTTAAGTGGTTGTTGACTGAATTCAGTTTATTGTGGGCTGTTGTATGGAAGGCGATGAAAATGAGTTATTGTTTATGAAATAATGTCACTGTGTCAGGGAATGTTAATGCACACACTTTATTTTGTTGAAATGGATTCTATCAGTACATATCCTTAATGTTATTAAGATTAATACTGTATAATCCTGGAATAAAAGTGCAAAGGTAAGTCAGAAATTGGACTGATGCAGCTATACTCAAGGGATGCCAAGGATTGCTGGCATCCACCATAAGCTAGGAAGAGATTCTTCTTATAACCTTCAGAGGCAGCATAGCTCTGCTGACACCTTCCTTTTTGGGTTGCTAGCATCCAGTACTCTTGAGAGAATGAATTTCTGTTGTTTTAAACTATCCAGATTGTGGTAATTTGTTATGGAAGCCCTAGGAAACTAATAAGTCAATTTAATTCTGCAGTGAAATATTATGGAACTGATGAAGTCCTATGCCAAGTTCTCTAAATTGCTACATCAGGAATGTATACTTATTCTTTCACCTTTTTAAAAAAAATATAAGCTTGAGTAGGAGAGTGAGGAAAAAAGGGAGCAGGTGTGTAATTTATTGTTTCATTAAATGTCGACATATTGTGTCCTCACTAGGAAGGCCATAATTTATTAACATACATATCCCAGCAATTATAAATGCACTCTGGAAAATTTGCTGAAGAGAACATTTTAAGTTTGAACAAATAAAATCATCAAAAATGTTGGAGTTTTATCTTCTTACTATTGGTATGGCTTCTGGTTTTATGGTTATTCCTTCAGAGTATCTGGTGCCATTTCTAAATATGTAATGTCTCTTCCCTCACTAGTCTGTGAGCCCCATGTTTAGAAGGATCAAACTATGATGCTTTACCCCCACCTCTCTGGTGTGTGTGTGTGTGTGTGTGTGTGTGTGTGTGTGTGTGTGTTTAATAATGTCTGACACATGAGTATGTTTAATAAAAAACTTTTTGGTATGAACCATTAATTTCATGTACAATTTGTTTTAGGTATTTACGACACTAAAGCAATATTTTTAGGATATGTCATTGTGAAAAAAAATAAAAATAAAAGGGAGTCATGGGACTGACAACATATCTAGTAGGAGAAAGGAATAGAAGCTTCAGGAAAAAGAATGCAAATGGCCACTAATCTACACATAAACATATATCTCCTGAAAAGTTTCAAAAGAACAACCTAAAAAGTTTTTTTCCCCTGTTGATTTGCAAAGAATGAGATAAATAAAAATACCTAAGAACAGAGAGATCCTGGAGAAGAGAAACTGACCTATGTGATAGTAAAAAGACAACCATGCACATTACATGATTAAAAAAACACACAAAAAAAACTATCTTGGTTGCTTCCAGATGGTGCTATTTTATTTTATTTGTTTGTTATTGCTAACATGTATATCCTAATTATTAATCCATAAGTCTTTACTATTTTTACCTTAAAATTAATCATATGTAATGCCTAATCAAATTAATTTCAACTTATTACTTAATTTTAAGAGTCTTAAGTAGTGTCATCATTTTATAAACAGTAGCTGCCATCACTGCCATTTTCATTATTGCAAAATCATCAAGAGACAGTCTGGGTTATGAAAATACACAAAGCTCAAGATAGGATTCTGGGGATTAATAGTATTTGCAGTCTCAGACAAAAATTCTGTATGTATTTACATATACCCAATATGAAAGTAGGAGGCTTTCATGTTCTTATTTGTTTTATAATTATGCATGTAGTTACTAAGTGCTTGATGTTCTGTGAGCAGAGTGTGATCTATAAAAAACAAGTAAATCAACAATCTTCAGAAGGAAATGATCTGATTAATGATCAAATTGATTCAATAGGTGAACCCAAGTTCAGATTATTCTAGCTAATAGAATGTAGCTTTATTTTAATGAATTGAAGGTCAAGTAGCTTTTCTTAATTAGAATGCTATTGATTTAAATATTTCTTAACTCTTATAAAGATACAGTTGAATACTCAGGTATCTTGATTTTTTTAAAATATATTTTATTGATATTTTACAGAGAGGAAGGGAGAGAGACAGAGAGCCAGAAACGTCGATGAGAGAGAAACATCGACCAGCTGCCTCTTGCACACCCCCTACCGGGGATGTGCCCGCAACCAATGTACATGCCCTTGGCCAGAATCGAACCCGGGACTCCTCAGTCCGCAGACCGACGCTCTACCACTGAGCCAAACCGACCTCAGCAGGTATCTTGATTTTATTTTGCAAAATTATAATGAAAGGGGAAAAATATATGTGGCTTAGCATCAATCTATTAAATCTTTAAAACTCCAATATATGTTTATTAGACTTATCATGGTGATCAGTTCATTAGGTATTTAAATGTTGAATAATGATACTGTACAACTAAAATTAATATTGTATGTTATGTAAATTTTAATTTTAAAAACATGGACTTAATTTTAAATTAATTAAAAACAGATTATTTTTAAAAATCAAAGGTATAATTTATGACATTGTAAAGTTAGTGTCAGCATGCATTGCAAAAAACAAATAGTACAGTTTAGTAGTAATTATTTAATTTCACTAACAACCTTTTATTCAGTAGTTATTTATTGAGAAAACACTATTTACATATTCTAAATAGATTAGTAGACTCTGAAAATATAGTGTTTATGTGAATGAAATAATATTCTAGTTCCTATGACATAAAATTGACTGCAAGGAGTATCTTATTCAACCACCCTTGATATTTATATTAAAAGGTTAAAATCAATTTAATCAATCAATAATAGGATTTAAAAATTTCTATTGTCATTCAAAATATATTATTAAGCATTTCCTATATTGTTTAGCAGATAAAATAAAGGTTGAATTACAACTTAACTACTTTATGTCTTATTCTCATTTTTATAGAACTATTTAACTGTGTATAAGGGTTATATTTGTAACTGTTTTTCTGTGCACACATAATGGTATCATAATGGGAGAATTTTGAGTAGAAATTTTTTTTTTACTTCCCTTCCTTATATACAGACCAATAAACTTGAATTTACAGCACTATCACATGATAATAGTAAGATTATAAAAGGTAGGAGTGTGTGTGTGTGTGTGTGTGTGTGTGTGTGTGTGTGTGTGTTTAAAATATACATTCTAACTCTGTGGAAAACAAAATGATGAGTAAATGCCAATATTCTCTAGACAATTATACTGAAAGGTGAACAAAGAGTAATTATATGTCTCTTATTTTCCAAAGATAAAATGTGTATCTCATGAAATAAATTATTTCTCATCCAAAAAGAGAGTCCTTTTAAACTACTTCAAAATATGTGCTTTTTTTGAGATGTCTGGAAGAGGCATTGGGGACACAAATGCAATTTGAAACATTTTATTTCCACAGTACTGATAGGCTCTGTTATTACAGCTCTTCTAATAGTTAAAGAAGATATGAAGCACTGAACTTTGTGTCAACCAAAGAGAATAGAAAAACAACCCCAAAACTCAATACTGTTTAGTCCAATTTGTGAACTGATTTGAGTCAGGTAATTCAGAGACTGGAAAAAAAACTGTCTTTCACTTAAGAACCAAAAAATCCAATTTAGTGCAGTTGATATCTTTACTTCAGCCAGGAAAGCTGTTCCTTCTTCATTTTAGTCTAGATTGCTACTATATGAAGTGACAGTGGGCTTACATGCTCAGGTTCTGTATTTATTTTTTGAAAAGAACTAAGGTGCCATCATTTTCCAGTTTCATTTGCAATTTCAATTCTTATTGTAAAAAGGCTCAAAGCAGAAAATGGAGACAGTGATCTCATTATTTTAAATGAACTCAACTTCACAAAGAGAAAATGATTAGTTATATCATTAGCACATATCTAAAAGTTGAGGCTGTTAGCATGCCTCCCATTCTCATATTTTGAATGAATCAAAAGCATTTATTAAGATTCATTTTGTGAATATCTTAAAATAACTGCTATACAAGTTTGAATGTCATCTTTCTGACATATATTTTTCTTTCTTCTACTCTGTAACTGGATTTTTTGTTTCTTTTTGTTTTTCTATCTACTCATCTATATCTATCATTTCTATTTATCTATTAAAATGCAGAAACAGCCGAAACCAGTTTGGCTCAATGGTAGAGCATCGGTCTGCTGACTGAACGGTCCTGGGTTCGATTCCGGTCAAGGACATGTACATCGGTTGTGGGCACATCCCCGGTAGGGGGTGTGCAAGAGGCAGCTGGCCGATGTTTCTCTCTCATCGACGTTTCTGGCTCTCTATCTCTCTCCCTTCCTCTCTGTAAAATATAAATAAAATATATTAAAATAAATAAATAAATAAAATGCTGAACCAAATGAGCACTGAATAATGGAAAAATTAAATTAAGATAAGAAAATTATTTAAAAACAGAAATGAGACTTCATCTGAGCAAAGGCATCAGATAATCCAAGTGAAAGAAACGTAGATAACTTAGAAGTAGACTTTGCAAATACAGGGTTTTTGATACGGACATATTTATTGCATATATATATATATATATATATATATATACTTTAATTCATGCACAGCTTGTTTATAAGTGATTGGCTTGAGTCTTTTCTGGCATAAAATTCTATCTTACTAATATATCTTGCATTTATTACTATTTTTTTTCTAGATGTAGTCCAGGTTCTCCATACATTGTGGTAATTTCATAGATAGGTAATTCATAGATAGATGAATTATTTTCTCATCAAACAATTCATCTATCTATCCATAATTATTTTATTTTCCCTGGAATTGTTACATTGTTTTCATAAAATCACACCTATCAATATCTCAAAGTTACTGGATATAGTATAGACTAAATTGTTTCAAATTTCATTAATGTAATTCTACAGTCCAGTCAATCTAGCTCTGATTGATATTGTTAAGATTCTTTTGTTGATATTTTTAGATACTAGCTTCAGCAGAACCATCTTTCAAAACCAGAAATGAAGACATAACATATAATAAAGATGTAATATGAAAATTGACCCTCACACCCTCAGAAGATGGCTGCCTACGACTAGGCTGGCAGTAGGGTTAGTAAGGGTGACCAAACTACTGAATAGCAGGATGCATGGCGTGACCAGGCTAGCAGAGGGGGACAGTAAGGGATGACCAGGCAGGTAGGCAGATAACATTAGGAGCCAGTGGTGCAGAATTGTGAGAGGGATGTTCAATTGCCGATTTAGGCCTGATCCCCAAGAGGTCCTGGATTGAAGAGGGTGCAGGTTGGGCTGAGGGGATCCCCCCATGCACGAATTTTGTGCACTGGGCCTCTAGTATATTTATAAAGATAAAAGCCTATACTTTCAAAATAAATGTTTCAGAAATGTAAGATACTTCATAAATGTCACTAGGTATCAACTGTTAAAAGAAACAACAAAATAAACAATAAAAAACTGTAGAATGCAGGTATTTAGAACTCTCAGAGGTTTACTCGTTGTTATAGCTTATTAACAAGTTAACCCATGACATCATTACTGTTTGGTTCTCTTATTAAGATAATGAGCTGCTTTATTATCTAATATTGCTATAATTTTTTCACTCCTAGACATGTGATTCTCAATGAATAAGACAGTCTTCATCAGCAAAATATATTAATTAGGTAAAAGTAGTCAGCTTCTGTTTATCAGGAATGTGCTTCTGAATTTTTCTCTGTATGTGATTTTATAACCTTAGAAGCACAGTGCTAAAATACTACATTAGCTATCCTGCTGTCTGAAGTTCTTGTCTATTTACCCACTAATGTCCTCAATGCAAAACTCACAGAGGATCCAGGAGTGTCACTAATACTCTGATGATTGGACAGACATGTAAACAAAGAACTCTAATGGGGCATACTAATGGGAGGAGTAGTGGATTGCTATGGTAGTAACATGCATGTGTCTGGATGTGGTCTTTAAAGACATTACTGTTAAGAAGATGGCCTTTGGGATGATTGTTTAGATGAAGGACATTATGTGCAGTAAAGACATCCCAGGAATACTAGACATGGAGTTATGATAGAATAATCTGGGAATTTGAAATACAGAATACATGTAGAATAGGCACAAAATATATTTTTGAGCAGTGTTTCCCAAAGTGTGGTACGTATACCCCCAGGGGTACAGGAAGAGTTTGGTGGAGGTACGCGTTGCACTGGAGTTTGGTGGGGATATGCACTGCATCATGCTTAGCTGAGCCTAATTCTATGTTCTCATGAGGCAAATCAATTTCATCCTTCTCATTGATCCAAACAAATTTTATTTATAATATAACTTTTATTTATATTTTAATATGAATAATTTTATTTTTCATTTATTATTATTTTGTCTATGTACCAAAAAATAAAAAATAAATATATTTTGATTGTTATTAAAATACATCCTTTTTTTGACGATGGGTGCTCAGAGTTATGAAAATTATAGAAGGGGTACACATATATCAAAAGTTTGGGAAACACTGTTTCAGAGAAACAATTATTTCATTGTAATTGGTTAAGTAATGAGAAAATGATCTACTTACTGAAGTATGTACAGGAAGGATAACAACTACAACAACAAAATATCTCAATACATTTATAACATTAACTCCATTTTTATTTCAAAACTTGATAGGAAGAAAGTAAATAATTGAAAACACAACTACAGACCATCCAACTTATGGACAATACCTAGTTAAATTTGAAATAATCTTAAAATTTCAAAAAAAAATAAGATCTTAGAAATTCATTAATATGATTCATTGCATGCACCAATCAAATAAAAACAGTATTTCCTAAAATATAAAAATCCTTTATATTGGCTGCTTGATATTTATTTTTTCTCAGGAAATAGACAAAATTATTTTATTGTGTTTTTACTGACATTGTTGATGCTAACAAGTTACCCATGTGTCTGATTGCCAGTTTCTGGTGTGTGAGTAGGTGATCTTTGTTCACTGGTTATCTTTGTTCTTATGATTTTAGATAGATCACAGATGATAGATAGATAGGTAGATGATAGGTACATGATAGATAGATATATAACCAGGTTTTATTCTTTTAATTTATTCTATATGCTATTATTTGACGTTTTTAGTCTAAGCACAGTGCTTTTAATTTGAAAACTTTTTCATCACCAAAATGAATATGTTTTCCTCTTTCACCATTTGTGATACCTGGAATGAATGGAACATCAATCTAATTTTCCATTTTATCATTGGTGACTCTGTCTTATCTCTTGTTCTTCTCCTTTTGTTTCACTGTAATGTGCTTTGGATAACTTTTGTCAACCTATTTTCAATGCTCTATCTCTATCTTCTGCTGATTCATCATCTTTCTAACTCTTCCATTGAGTTTTATATTTCAACTAGTATCCCAGTGCACAAAATTAGTGCATGGGGGAGTGTCCCTCTCCAATATGGGACCCCACACGGATTGGGCCTAAACTGATAGTCAGATATCCCTCTCATAATCTGGGACTGCTCCTAACTGCTCACCTGCCTACCTGCCTGATTGCCCCTAACCTCTCTGCCTGCTGGCCTGCTCACCCCCAACTGCCTACCTGCCAGCCTGATTACCCCCAGTTCCCCCACCCTGCCAGTCTGCTAGTCCCTAAATGCACCCATCGGACCTCATCATCCCCAACTGACCCCCACTGATGGCCTGCTCACTCCAGCTGGCACCGCTGTCAGCCTGCTTACCCCAAATTGCAGCTCTGCTGGCCTGATCACCCCCAACAGCCCCCCCACACACCAGCCTGATCATCCATAACTGCTGTCCCATCCTGGCCTGGTTATTCAGAACTGGCTTTCCCTCTTGGCCCCTACCTACCTCTACCTTGGCCTGCCACCATGGCTTTGTCCAGAAGAATGTCTGGAAGGTCTTATGGAAGGTTATCCCAGTTTAATTAGCATATTACCCTTTCATTAGTATAGATAGAAGCTTGGTGCACAGGTGGGGGCAGGCTGGTTTGCCCTGAAGGGTGTCCTGGATCAGGGTGGGGTTTTCCTGGGGGGTAGGGCAGCCTGAGTGAAGGACCTGTGGTGGTTTACAGGCCAGCCATGCCCCCATTGGGGTGGAGGTCCTCACTTGGGGGGGGGCATGGCCAGCCTGGGTGAGGGGCTGATGGCTGTTTGCAGGCTAAAGGCATTTCCCAAACCTAAAAAAGACCAGAGAGCTCAGAACATCTTATTGTCTCTTACTGGCCAAACACCTGAACAGTTGTAGGCTATTATCCATTATGATAATCCTTCTATACCCTACTCTTTGAAGTGTATGTCTCCACCTTGCCTTAGGACAGATTGTGTTAATAAAAAGTAAGGGGTCCTGAGACAAGGAGAACTTAGCTGCTTTAACCAGAGCTCCTGTGATGCCCAAATGCCTTTCAAAATTATCTTTCATCTTTGGACTCTTGTTTAATTTATGCACAGCCTCTTTCCAGATTGCTGAACCCTTCTTAGTGCTGGAACAAGAACCCCAGCAGTTACTGATGTCCCATCACCCCCTTTGCCCCCCTCCACCCAGCCCCCACTGTCCTCTCCCTCTGGCCATCACCACACTATTGTCTGTGTCTCTGGGTTATGCATCTATGTTCTTTGGCTAATCCCTTAATAATTTTTATTTACCTTTCACAAAGGGTATAACTCATTGAATCATAAATTCTAATTAGTTTTCAATTAGAAAAACTTGGGTGAGCTCTAGACATTTTCTCTTATCTTCTGGTCCCGTGAAACCATGAAAATAAAAGCTCGATATACCTAGAGTTCAGCAGACACTATGAGAGTAAAAGCATGGATTAACCTGCAGAGTTTTATGCTAAGTGAAATAAGCCAGCCAGAGAAATACAAATACTATATGATATCACTCATATGTGATAATTTGATGAACAAAATTGAAATGGAGACATGGGCACATGAAACTGAATAGCTGGTGCCCTGAAGGATGACTGGATAAAGAATGTGAAGGGATTAGTTCAAGAACATATATGCATGTTCCATGGACACTGACAATAGTTTGGTGAAGGCCAAGGGAGAGGAAGGATGAGTGGGTGGAGGTGGGCAAAGGGGAGAAAAAATAGGGACAACTACAATAATATCAGTGGTTGAGTGTTGACCTAGGAACCAGGCAGTAATGGTTGATTCCTGGTCAGGGTCCATGCCCAGGTTGCAGATTCAGTCCCCAGTAGGGGGCATGCAGAAGGCAGCTGATCAATGAATATCTCTCATTATTTATGTTTATCTTTCTCTCTCCCTTCTTCTCTGAAATCAATAAAAACATATTTTTTAAATGCCCTGGCCACCATAGCTCAATGGTTAGAGCATCAGCTCACCTACCAAAGGGCTGTAGGTTCCAGTCCCAGTCAGGGATACATGCCTCTTTTTGAAGGATTGATTCAGGGCTCCAACTGGAGCATGTGTAGGAGGCAAACAATCTATGTGTGTCTCTCTCAAATGGGTCTTTCTCTTTCTCTCTTCCCCTGTCTCTCTCTCCTTCCACTCTCTCAAAAACTAAAATAAAATAAAAATTCCCAAGGTAAGCTTAACAAATTAATTAATTCATTACAACTTTTAGAAATATAGTAAAAGCTACTTTGAGTACTTCATTGTCTCCCCAAATTTCTAATTTCACTTTGTTTTTAATCTCTTGTAATGATAGGTATTACTCAGATTTTTAGGTTTTTAATTTTTTCTAGATTAGCTAATCAAAAATACTGACAGAAACTTACATATGTTTCAAATAATTCTGATCTTAATTTTACTTTTAGTGTATTTTTGTTTATGACTTTTAAGTTTGTGAAAATTTTGTGGGAGCTCTAGCAATCATATTTATATACAACCAGTAGAAAATAGGAAAATAAATTTTAACGACATTTTTACTTATGGTTGTTTTCAGAAAATGTACATACTATATTGAATTCCTTTTTTTTGCAAAATCGAGTAACAACTAGCTACAAGTATCTTTCTATCTGCTAAGTCTTCTGATTTATAATAAAAATTTATAATAATATGGTTTGGGAAACAAAAGCCATTTTATCAATCATCAAGGATTCAAATTACATTATATTTAGTCTCAGAGTATGCTTTCTTTATCAAATCTCCATTACTTTCTATCTCCACTTGAAATCTGTCTAATTCTAACTAAGTATTTCTCTATTAAAGGACTTTATTAGAAGTACCATAAAATGGACAACCAAGACCAACATTTCTCCTTATTTGACTTTATTCGATAATGTGCTGATTCAACTTCCATCATATAACAAGCATTTTCAGATTGCCAACAGGCAAGGTTTGCGTATTTAGTACTTGTAACCCTTTTGCTGCTGTTATTCTGATGTCACAAAATTTGGTTCTGCCATGTACAACACTACTTCTAGATGCCATTTTTTAAATCATTAGTCACTTATAAAATAACATGAAGTTTACTCTTATTTAAAAAGGCAAGAGTAGGCATGTTAGCACTGGCATGTCAAGCCAAAAGCACAGGAATACAAACAGTTGTTCGTGTTTCTCTCCTTGGCAAAGTTTTCATTCTCAGGGTCATATCAAAGGGCAAAATGACTAGTGGGTTTATATACACTACAAGCAGACTCTACTTGAAATGAAAAATAACGAAGAATAATTTCTAATGTTAAAGAGACTGACAAAAATTTTGAAAGACTGCTTATTTATATATTTGGAGAAGAAAGAGTTAAGAATCCAATTTATATTCAAGAAAAGAAAGAAAGCAGATGACCGGTTTTATGTCTTCTTAAGCATATTAATCAGACTTCCTGGCAGGCAAACTAATGATATTTGCTAGCAAGAGTCTGTATAGATGGGACACATTTAGCAGAAGTACTTAACAGGTAGTCTGGGATTGATTATAAGATACAAACACAAAATGTATGGATTTATGGGAAATGGCTCTCTGGAAATTATCCCTGAAGTTCTAGCACTTTCTGAATATAAAATGAATATGTTTCATAACTGAGATGACTCTCTTCTGTGTGAGAAATATGTGTGCATACATCACTTAATATCACACATTTAAATACCAGGGAGGGACCTAATGAGTATTACGCTAAGTGAAATAAGCCTGTCAGAGAAAGGCAAGTATCATACTGAAGAATCTCAGAGGGAAGATCAAGGTAGAGAACTGGGTAGAGAGATTAAGAAAGGAACTTATATTTATATCTGCACAACCCAGGGACACAGATAATAAAGTGATAAAAGCCTGGGAGGCATACCTGTGGCAGGGGCAATGTGAAGGGGTCAATGAAAAAAAAAAGCCATCTCTAATATTTTCAACAATAAAGATAAATTTTAAATAAAAAATAATGACGATTATTTTTAAATAAAATAATAAATAGTGAGAGTCTGATGCAGTGAGAAATATCCCAAAAAGCCACATTGTAAATCCTGGATGACTTTTCGAATTTCTTGTAATTTATTACTTGAGGACTAGATTTTACTAGTGAAGGTTAATACTGGGTAAGATTCCAACTTGTCGGAGGCTAATTTGACAAGAAAATACATGATCTCATTTTTCTTGGCCAGTACTTAGTTACATATAAATACAAATTAGGCTAAATTATACTTTTATTCGGAGGGACCATATGCCAGGTAAATATCAGGAGTTTGCATTCTACTTTAAAAATGGGGGTGGTTAATATTAGAGGGAAAACTAGAAATCTCTCTAATTCACTTCTAAATATGTATTCTACATAAACTGTCATAATTATGGACCATGTATGAAAATGTTCACACATTACAATAAATAAATATTTTGGAAATACTTAATAGTAGTGAAAATGACTCCCTTTGTTCCTTGGTTTTCTCACCTGTAAATTCCCATTGGCAGCGGCTGCAGGGGTAGAAAAAACAATTCCTGTTTTTCAGCCCTGCGACCACTGGGATTAAGACATCAGCAGGTCCTTCATTCAGACTAGAGTCATTCTTGTTCATAGTTATCCCTAAGGGACACAATATCCCCAGAAAATGCTGTCTTATTTTTTCTTTAGAACTTCACACAGTTGGTCACTAGCTTTGGTCCTCTGATGACAACCATTCCCTTCTAGTCTAGAGCAGAGCCCATGACTTTGCTCACATCATGATGATACATCTGAAGCAATGCTGGGACTCAGGCTAGTAACAGACTGAGAAGGGCATCAGGCAGCATTCAAGGTGCCGAGGCTGTGTTCCATGAACCAACTTTCTGTTCATCATGTGCAAAGCTAAGTATAACATACATAATTTAGTTCTGTTTTCATAAATTATTTCTGTTAATCTGTATAATAAATATATAAAAATACTAAAGGCTTGGTGTACAGATTTGTGCACTGGTGGGGTAGGTCAGTCTGGTCTGTGCCCTCTTACAATCTGGTACCCTTTGGGGATATTAGAGAGCTGGTTTTGGCCCAATCCCTGCAGTCCATTGGCACATCACTTAGGCTCTTATGTATATAGACTAGAAGCCTGGTCCAGGACATTTGTGCACTGGGGCGAGGGAGTGTGCTTCAGCCTGGCCTGCCCCCTCTCACAGTCTGGGAGCCCTCAGGGGCGAGAGATGACCCGGTCATCAGGGGAAGACAATGCTCCCATCACACCTCTGCTGCTGCCACTGCCAGCACTGCAAGCCTCAGCCAGCCCTGGTTACCTGAGCCTTGGATGGCCTTGGGCAGCCACCATCTGAGGCTTGCCTGCACCTCAGGTGTTGGCTGGGCAGCTGACATCTGAGGCTTGCCTGTGCCTTGAGCTGGTCCTGAGTGGCAGGGGGCTGAGGGCGGGTCTGGCCACTGCATGCACCTGCCACCCCCCCAGCTGGGCTAAAAGTACTGTAGGACTCTGGAGGGACGGAGGGGACTGGGTGCCAGCATCTTGTGGTTATGGGCGCTATAATCTTTATGATGATGTGATGGCCAATTTGCATATTCCCTCTTTATTAGATAGGATACCTAATTAACTTAATGCAATCTATTATTTTCCCTGAGAGTTAGAATTAGGTCTTATCTTTATATTTTTTATTAATTTCAGAGAGGAAGAGAAAAGGAGAAAGAGATAGAAATAGCAATGATGAGAGAGAATCATTGACTGGCTGCCTCCTAGCTGGCAACTTGGACCTGTGGCCTTAACCAGTAATCAAACCATGATCTCCTGGTTCAGAGATGGATGCTGAACCACTGAGCAACACTGGCTGAGAAGGGCTTGTTTTTAAATTTTGTTAGTTTACTACATTTCCTTAATTTTAAAAATATGTATATGATTTAAACTAGAATCTGTTTTGTTTTGTTGTTTTTTTCTGACTCTCTTAAGAAGCAAAACAGAGTGTACCTTCTGAAAACAGATTTAAGATAAATTCCCTGAAGATAATGGTCTCTTCTAGATACAATAGTTTAACTAATAATATGTTATAAATTTGAGAGAATTAAACATCATTTTTGAAGAGTTTCTTGTTTTAAAAATCTTTATCTTACATATAGTATACCTGTTTGTTCAAATAGCTAACCAGCAAAAAAGGACTGCACTTCAAATTAAGCATGTTACATTCATTGAGCATTTCTTTTAAAAATAAGTACTTCTATATCAATGTCAACTCAAATTCTCACAAGGTAACATAATGTTAAAATAAAATGCTGCTAGGATTAGTTTCTGTTTAACTAAGAGTGTGTCTAAAGCCAACACAATCCAGATCATCCATTAAATCTATTTGGCATTCAGCAAGCACCTTTACAATCACTTTGCAAAATACACTCTGGAAGAAGGTAAATTTTCCATCAATTAGCTACAGATTCTATAAGCCTTAAATCTCAAAGGCCTCTCTCCACTTGCACCTAGACAGAACACAAGAGCTGAACATTTATATTCCCTCTCCACACTTAACCAGCCTATATTCAAGGCAATGCAAAATGTCCAATTCTCTGCACAGTTTCAGTAGCTAAGGTGAATTGGCTCCCCTGTTTCCTTTGGCTCAAATTAATAATTAAGAGAGTCCTTCAAAACACAATATGATTAGTCATCTTTAATCAAGTGAATAGATTGACTAATAAGAATCTGTCCAGTGATCATTTTCTGAAGAAGTTCATTAATCTATGTATACACTTGAGCCTTCCACCCAGAGAGAGAGGTCACTTCCATTGCAAGGGCTGCTGTCATGTTAAGTGCACCCTAAACAGGGTAAACATCCATCTTGCTTCAAGAAATGATTGTTCAGGTCCCTGGGTAACTTAGGAGACTGCAAGCTGATCTAAGTACGCAGAAGTCTTTCAAAATTAAAGCAAATTAATCAGGCTTCCAAATGATTAGCATTTATCCCTACTCAGGATGCAAGCTTATTAAAACGAATAAAGCAACAAACTAAATATATAAAAAGTAAGTGTAGCTTTGCATTCATTCTGACTTAACCATTTTCCATTTGGAACTACACGTATAATATAAGCATACAAGTTTTAGGGAGGCAGTCATGTAATGTGTCAATTACAAAAATTTTTCTTTAAAAGAGAAAAAAAGTCTTACTTTTTCAATGTTACTTGTCATGTTATAACAATTGTGCAAATATGGTACATTCACCTTTAAAAGCAGTAATATCAAATCAGTTCAAATTAAACAATGACAAACATTAATCTTCAACTAGGAGCTCAGAAATATATCACAATTTCTTGGGAATGATTCATATTAAGAAAACACAGCACATTACTTCTTAGTGTCATATTTCAAATCACAGCCACATCCTGCATGTAAGATACGTTTTGCACTCATTATGTGATATACCTAACAGTCTGGACCCTAGTCCTTGCATTTTTTAAATTCCATTTGAATTAAGTAATAAATTACATAGGACCTAGGGAAAGTGAAAGCCACATACTTCTAAATTCTCAATGGACTAAAGGCTGCCTTCAGGTGTTGTTTTCACATTTTAGAAATTGGTGGAGAGAAATAAAATAAATGTTTTTTATGTGGCTGGTAGCTTGACTTTCAGGAATTTGCTGCACCTACTCTGTGATGTTACCAATGATGCATACTTACTTATATGCACACTATCACACTCTACCAGTTTTATTTTTCCCATTTACAGAAATGGGAAACACAGGGCTTATTTGAGATCCTAACTTTATTAGGATGACCCAGGCAGCAAATGGCACAAGCATGTCCTATATAATAAAAGTCTAATATGCTAAGTGTTCTGTTGTCCAGTCAAAGCATAATATGCTAATGATATGCTAAGTCCACTCAACTATAATGTGCACTGATTACCAGCGGCGGATGCTCCAAATAGTAGGTTAGCTTATTGCGGGGTCCAGCTGATCAGGGCTGAGCAAGATGGGTCAGACATACACTGGAGTCCTCCTGGAGCCCCTCCCCCGTCTGATTGTGCATCAGTGGGGTCCCTCAGCCTGGCCTGTGCCCTCTTGCAATCCAGGACCCCTTGGGGGATGTTAGAAAGCCAGTTTCAATCTGAGTTTGCATGCCACTCCCCTGGGGGGCGGGGCGCCAGCTTCAGGGCTCACAGCAGGAGAGTGTTTCTGCTGCAGCATGAGCCTCTCCTGATCAGGTGCAGTAGAGTTGAGGTCAGTGAGAGCAGTAGGTAGGAGCTGCAGGCAGCGTTGGACTACAGGTTTTGGCCCTATCCCCTCAGGCCTCCTAGAAGAGCCACTAGTGGATAAATTCATACACGGGACATCTAGTTCAACTATAAATCTCTTGTACATATAACTATTACATGACTAACAAATTAGTATGCTTACTATGCCATAAGATATTACTACAGTAGAACAAACTATTTACATCATATATGAATCTGACAAAATGTTTCATTTTAAATGAACAAAGGATCTGAGTATTTGTATTATAGAACTTGAATTGGAAACAAATTTTATATTCTCTACATTGATGGTATATCTACATTTTGAGAACAGATGAGAACCAAGAGGAAGGAATGAACATAAGATCTAACATTAGGAAATGTCAAATTTTTAAAACAAATTTTTATTGGTTTCAAAGAGGAAGGGAGAGGGAGAGATAGAAAGATCAATAATTAAAGATAATCACTGATCAGCTGCTTCCTGCATGCTTCACATTGGGGATCAAGCCTGCAACCTGGGCATATGCCCTGACCAGGAATTGAACCATGACCTCCTGCTTCATGGGTCATTGCTCAACCATTGAGCCATGCTGACTGCGAAGGAAAATATCCAACATTAGAGATAAAGAACTCAGAGTTATAATTATGTAAAAGGAAAACCAAGGGAGAAACCAAATTAAGGGAAATTAAAGATGCATTAAATATTGAAAATGGAATTCTAAAAAGCCAATACATGACTGGAACTAATGCCAGGTCAAATGTGGCATTCTCAGGCTAAGTTAAAGAGGAAATATGGAGCCAAGAAGAATCTGGATTTGAGGATAGAAGGGAGCAACAGAGAGACAAGTGAATATGTGGTAAAATTTGTTTTTTGTAGATAATATCTCAGGTAACAAATGTGTTTAAGATATTGGTGTTTGGGACATATCTATTTGAAAGGAAATAAATCTAATCACTAAGATACAAAATGATCTGAAATAAATGATGAATGTAAAGAAGATAAGCTGGATTTTATGAAGTACTTCAGCTATTTGAATGGGAAAGTTAGTTTTGGTTTTTACTAAATAATCTCTCACAATATTAAATTAAAGAGTATGGTTCTTGCCTCCTACCTTATCTATCAACGTTGATGGTGGTTATAAATGTTAGTAGCATAATGTCGTGGGAGACTCAAAACTTTAGTTTCGTCCAGAGGACAATAATGATTGTAAAATAAAATAGGTAAAGACCAATTTTATATAAAATCATGTAATATATGAGATCTAATTTATGCATGGCTCATTCTTACATTACAAAACTTGACATATGTATATGGGTATGATTTCTCAAAATGCAAACTTCCATGGGCCACTAATACCTGTAAACCAATGGAACAGAAGAAGACCTAAGACAGGCATGGGCAAACTACGGCCCGTGGGCCAGATGGTTGTTCTAAACTATTGAAATAAAAAAAGAAAAAAAAGACAGTACCCTTTTATGTAATGATGTTTTCTTTGAATGTATATTAGTTCACACAAACACTCCATCCATGCTTTTGTTCTGGCCTTCCGGTCCAGTTTAAGAACCCATTGTGGTCCTCGAGTCAAAAAGTTTGCCTACCCCTGAGAATAAACAGAGTAATATTAGAGTAAAATTATAGAAGAACATAACTTGATTCTTCCCTCTTCTGTTCCTTCCTCCAGCTTTGGTCATTGTCATTAATGAGGTAGCAATGCTGTAATTCTAGTCAAAATAAGATCTACCTCAGAGTTTTAGTGGATAAAATATTTTCAACCAATTTAAAAGTATGTCAACAACAATAGCTTCTAGTCCTTTTGGCTAAGATCAAGTATAAAAGTATATCAACAAACATAAAAAAAGATGATCAACTTTAGTGGTTATAGAAAATTAAAATAACAGAACAGGAATAATTAAAAGTCTTGACAACATCAAGTTCAAGTAAGTGTGTAGAGCCTGTAAAGTCTCAAATAACGCTAGAGAGAGTGCAAATATGTACAACCAATATGGAAGACAAGGAAGCATCCCCTAAGAGTGAATTCTAGTTATATGCTTAATCTCAATGTTCAGCTAAGTATCCTATATAATAAAGAGGTAATATGTAAATTGACCATCACTCCAACACACAATATAGCCTCCCCCATGTGGTCAAATATGGCTGCCACCATGTGGAAACAAGATGGCCATCACAAGATGGCCGGCAGAGAAGGACAGTTGGGAGGGATCAGGCCTGCAAGGGAGGGCAGTTGTGGGCAACCAGGCCTGCAGGGGAGCAGTTAAGCATTGATCACACTGGCAGGGGAGTGGTTAGGAGATAATTAGGCTGGCAGGCAAAAGCAGTTAGGGGCAATCAGGCAGGCAGGCAGGTGAACAGTTGGTAGCCAACAGTCCTGGATTGTGTGAAGGATGTCTGCTCATTTAGGAATCGGGCCTAAACAAGCAGTCGGACATCCCTTGAGGGGTCCCAGATTGGAGAAGGTTCAGGATGAGCTGAGGGACACCCCCCCATCCCCCATGCATGAATTGGGAATATTTATCCTGCAAACTTGAGGCAAAACATGAAAATATAATTATCACTTGTTCTTTTTGAGAATAAGAAATTTCCTTTTTGTTTCTAAAAAATAAAAGTATACTAAGAACTGTATCAATTTCATCATTTCAAAACACATTCAAATGTGAATCAAATTTGAAATCTAAATTCATAATGTAGCATCATATTAATTAATGAGTACTTGCTATTAAATTAATTATAAGCATTTTAAATGTTAAAGATGAAACTAGAAAACAACTATTAATAATAAAGGCTTTTAAACAATTAAATATGTTACAAATCTCCATGTACATAAAATTGTTTATTCTGAGACTTAATATACCAATATTCTACTCCAATTTTGTTGTTGAAAAACACACAGATCAGAAATTAAACAGTTTGTTCTTAAAACTTGGCAAGTAATTTTAGAATTTTTAGATAGCCAGGTTAACAACTTTGAAGTCTGATGACCTCTTATCCTTGAATAAAAATGATTTGACACCCAACATTTTTGATACAAATCATAAACAAAATTAATGGACTGATATACATAGTAACTAATCCATACACCATGGTTATATGAACAGGTGGCTTATTTTTCACAGTTTATAAACCTTGAATATAGCTATTCTGTTTTCTAAATTCAAAAATATGGTGTGTATAACATCCTCAGTAATCAAAACTAGATAGTTGTCATAAATACATGTCCTTATGTTATGTCATATTAAGCACATAAATAATAATATTAAATACACTCAGCAATTAAAGAATGTAGAATGTTCTGCCAATAATACTATATACTAAAAAAATAATATGTAAAATATCTCTGTCATGTTTAATGTCCAAAAAATTCTAGAATTATTCTTCTATTTAATAGTTCAAAAGAAAACAAAGGTGTGGCCTGAACATAGCTTATGAAAATGTGTTATATTTACTCTACATCATACATAAAATTAAAGAAAGTAATTTGATCCTTTATTATGTTCTAAAGCACAAAACTTTGCTTTCCCCACATTTATTGCATGTCTAAACCCAAACCATCATGTACTTCAAGCAGCATGTATTAGGGAAGAAGAATGCAGCCTTAAAGCAAAGGGTGGGGTTGTCAGAAGTGAGTAACTCCTCTCATCCCCCAGCAGTAACTTCTCAGGGACTGCCTCTTTGAGAATTCACATTTATCTCTTGGCAGGTGGGAGGTTAGGGAGCACAACATTACCCTGGGAGGGGAAGATCACGGGGATTGCACCTCTGGTACTTGCTCCAAGTTTCATTTCCTCACCCTCCTGGGACACTTTCCATCCAACCACTGACTCAGTTAATGGGGACAGAGATCTGCAGTTGCATGCTTCCAGGTAGAGAGCACACTGGGGCCTGGGTGGTCCAGCTCCACCCCCACCAGCATTCCACCTGTGGGCAGTAGCTAGGGGTGTTCCACACCACTGAGCCAAACTCAGTATGACTGGGTGTGGGGAGAGATTGGGTGGCTCCATGGTAGGTGGCTCTGCAGCTATTGCCTTTGAATTGTGCACCGCTTCAGGGAAAAGAAAAGCCTCCTCAAAAATAGGTTTTTCAAAAGCCTTCATGATCTGGGAAGTTGGCTAGACAGGGCCTTACTTCCCCTGGCTGCCTGCAGGTGGCCCCGCCCCTAGCTCACATCTGCCTTGACCTTACACAGCCCACATCTGCTGCCACTCATCCCTAGTTCCCTGTTCCTCATTGGGCGGTTGGGGCCTGTCAGCAGGAGGCATGGACAGGAGGTTGGCCAGTCAGGGCGTTCCTTCCCCTGACTGATGGCCTCCCACCCTCACCTGCCTTGACCTAACTCCACCCACATCTGCTGTCCCCTTGTTCCCTGTTTCCTTGGTGCCTGCTTCCTGAGAGGAGAAATGAGGAGTTTGGCTAGCAGGCCCCGATCAGGCGATTGGATTGGGGTGGTTGGTGCATGTTATAGTTTCCAGTCGTTCTGGTCATTTGGTCATTCTGCCTAAATGGTTGCTTAGGCTTTTATATAGAGAGAAATTTTTGCCAACTGGAAGAAAACCCACAATGTCATCTTGGCACAGAGATAATTCTGTTAGTTGAAAAAGTCTAGTCAAAGGATTTGAAACTACCACTCCTTACCAAAATAATAAAGAGCAAATTGATTCCAATACTATAACCTGAAGAGGATTACAAGAATTAGTGTCATATTTAAAGACTATAAGTTTCAAGGATATTGATGCTTATCCCAACCACATTTTCACTCTTTAGTATATGTATCCTATATAATAGAGAGGTAATATGCAAATTAACCCTTATGTCCTCACATCAAAAGATGGCTATCCCCATGTTTTCATAAAATGGCCACCCCCACATCATCATAAGATGGCCACCCCATGTCATTACAAGATGGCCACCCCCCCAACTTGTTGTCACAAGTTGGCCACCCCCAAGTAATTATAAGATAGGTGCTTCCAGGTTGTCACAAGATGGCCACCACAAGATAGTCGCCACCACATTGTCACAAGATGACTGGCAGAGGAGGGCAGTTGGAAGTGACCAGGCTTGAAGAGGAGGACAGTTGGGGGTGATCAGGTCAGTAGGGGACCAGATAGGTGTCAATCATGCAGGCAGGGGAGTGGTTAGGGTGCTATCAGGCTGGCAGGCAGAGTGATTAGGGGCAATCAGGCAGCCAAGAAAGTAAGTGGTTAGAACCCAGCAGTCCCAGATTGTGAGAGGGATATCTGATGCCAGTTATGGCCTGATCCCACAGGGATCCCAGATTGGAGAGAGTGTAGGCTGGGCTGAGGGTGCACAAATTTCATGAACCAGGCCTGTAGTAGATTATATTTGAAAATGTCAATTGAATTGTTTGAAAATTGATTACCTGCAAATGCAGTCACAGCTATTGTTTGTGATATGAGGTTATTCCTTGAGCATATCAGTCCCTAGCAATTGTATACATTTTTTATGATGGAAAATACTTTTATCTTTAGACCATGAACAAAAAATATCAAAACTCACTGACTTTGCCCTCACTGTTTTGGTTCAGTGGATAGAGTATCAGCTAAAGTCTGAAGAGCCCTGGGTTCCATTTCAGTCAAGGGCACATGCCCGAGTTGTGGGCTCAATTCCCCAGTAGGGAGCATACAGGTGTTAGTCAATCAATTATTCCCTTTCATCATTGATGTTTCTATTTCTCTCTTCCTCCCCTTTCCTCTCTGAAATCAATAAAAATATATTTTTAAAATACAACAACTAGCTGACATCAGAGGCAAGCCCCTCTGCTAGGGGCTGTAACTTCTTGGATGCTGGGTAATAAATGGAGAATCCATGAAAGGTTGTGGATGTATAAAGAGAGTCTTTATTGTAGAAGCCAGTGGCCCTGCAGCCATTTCTAACAAGGATCCATTAGAGAAAGCAGTTCTCCAACATATGAGCTACTATCTAAGCAGCTGCGCCCTGCCTCTGGACCCACAGCCTCTCATAGTAGCCCCATCTGAGCTCGCCCCAGCATAGTAGCTATATATGAGCTCTCCAAGTGCTCTAGCCACAATAACACACTTTAATACTACTTAGTAAAAAGAGCCTGTCCACCAAAAGTGACAGTGGGCTATTGAAGGGCATGCTAGTGCAGTGTGCCTTAATATTGCTGTGTCCTTGCACCTGTGTATAGCATTTTAGCCTTGAATATTCTGATTAAGATTTCCACACTCAACTCTAGTTGATTTGGCTCAGTGTATAGCGTGTTGGCCTGCAGACTGAAGGATCCTGGGTTTGATTCTGGTCAAGCACATGTGCCCAGTTTGTGGGCTTGATCCACATAGGGGGCATGCAGAAAGTAGCCAATCAATAATTCTATCTCATTATTGCTTTTTCAATGCCTCTCTCTCCCTTTCCAAAATATATTTGATTTCCATGCTTAGAGTGGCCTTGGACATCCAGCATACTCTGGCATGGTTCCCACACTGATTTTTACCTGAAATAGATAGAAATATGCATGCCTTGTTTTGTCCTAATGTTTACCTGCCTCTAAAGCATATTTAATTTAAGGTACCTTTGTAATATCAAAATTATACAAAGCATTGCACTACAATTGACTGCTTATGTTAAATAATGTTATACGTTCCTGTAGAACTATTCCTAAATGCTTTGACAAAATATATGCTAGAGGTCTGCGATAACACTTATAATCGGCTACCTTAATGAATTTTCTGGTTGTTTATTCCTCGATGACATATTAGATATTCCCTCCAAAGTAAAGAGCCATACCACATTTTACACTATCTACTACTAATAAAGTTGTAAAATAGGTGAGTTTCCTTGCATTTTGAAATTAAAGTATTGCAGTTCTCTCATTTATCTCCTAAACTGCTTAAAAGATTCATAGCTTTGGATGACTATCAACTCAGACAATGCATTCCAGCTGATTTGGGCAAAACTGCAAGCAGCATTGCCACTCGTACTTAAAGTTCTGAATATCAACATGTCTGTGATGGATAAGAGTGCTCTAAGGAGGCTGTAGAAATCCCCGATAACAGAATTACAGTGGGGCCCACTAAGATTTGAAGCCTCTAGAAAAAACTGCTTCCTTTTCGAAAAACAGCTCTTGGTCTAGAAATAGAACTCAAAGATTGAATGAGCGAGTCATGCAATGCTAGGGTCCATGGTATCTGACCTACCATGGTGTTATTTGATATCTCCAACTTACATGAGATATAGCAGTACCTACTGGCATTCCATCATCAGGTTGATGGACATTAATTTGCACCCTCTCCCATAAATGATTTCAAGGGCAATTGCCTATGACTAGTTGACTTGAAGGGGATGGGGGAGAGAGAGAAACGAGGGCAGGAGGAAAAGGACTGGAATATGATTCACAGATCAATCTTTTTGAAATGCTGAAATCAGCTGGAAGAGGATTGTTGCTATGGTTCAATTCAAAGCAAAGGTGAGCTATAAATGGAGAGGCATAAATGTGAGCAGAGTATGTTATTGCTAGTTTTTCTGGAAATAAAGAGGATGAGATAAAGATCTATACTTATGCACTGTAAGTGATTACATAATGGTTTTGAATAGGGACTTGGAGGAAATAAGATTGCAAGACCAATGAGAAGGAGACTAGCACAATGTTTTGAGGGTAACTACTAAAAGCAGGCTTGGTTTGTAAGGGTATTGTTCTCTGGCATGAGTTCTTTTCATAGATCCCCACTACGGACATGTTCCCTGGCCAAATTAAAGGTGATGCCAAGTCCCTAATGGTTAAATTGATAATTGATTAGTCAGAATCAATATCTGTTTCATTCAACTGGGAATCCTGTCTTATAAACGTATATTCACAAAGACAAATCTTTTAAGTACATTTTGTATGAAGATCAAGAAAGTAAATATGTATTAAATTTAATGCGTTTTAAATTTTTTCTACATCAATATGATTGTATTTACCTCAGACAAAATATGCAATCCATCATGTGCATAATCTAAATGTAAGAATTACAAATTTCCCTGACTGTAGAGAAATCATAATAATTTTTTCATAAAAAATAACTGAACTTACTCAACTCTCCATTGTGAAATAAACAGTTATTGGCATATTCTGTGAAAGAAATATAGGTGTTTCACAGAATACGAAACAAGTATTGATCTCTAATGGTATTATGAACAAAGCAAGCACTGGTATTATAACGGTGTGACTTTACCCTTCAGTATTGGCATTACATTTAGCCATAAAAGAATCAGCTAGTCTTGAGTTGTCGTTTTCTTAATTTAAGAATACCCAATTCTACAGAAGACTCATACACACAAATTGATAAAGATGTGACTTCAGATGATACAATTTTCAAAATGGTTCACAAGCCCTTGGCTTAAATATGATATTTGTACTGGTAATTTTACTCCTACAATTCTGTTGTTATGTTTTTGGGTTAAGTTGAATGGAAATAATTATATTTTTAAATGCTATTTAAACTAGAAAGAGTCACTATTTATTAAGACATAAATAAACTAAATAAACATAAAATTAAAAGTTATAAATGAAAATAGCTCAATCATTAAATGTATTGCTAGATCTTAAATCTCAATTTTTAGAGAGGCGTAAGAACTTTACATGCTTTTATATTTGTGGTCAAAATAAGACAATATTTTTCACCCTGTGGTAATCAAAATATTGCTATAGTAAATAACAGTGTCATGAACTTGATATGAAATAATTTATTAAAAGAATAATCTAAGAAGAATGTACCTTGTTTTTCAATCAAGATTTATATTAAAAAAAAAAAACTTTGTAAAACTAGAAGATATACATAGGTAATTTTATTAAAATTAGAGTTGTTGTCTGACCAGAAAGAAAATTTGATGCCTACGTTTCTAAATATGCATATTTAACATTATAGCACTGTTTTATGGTGGTTTCCTATTTGGACCATTTTATTTCTTCCTTAAGATATATTACAATTCTTTTCTTGACTATTTTGTGAAATTGTTTATAATCTTATTAGTCTGGAATAATTCTTACTGTATTTGTTCAATTTTACATTTGGTGAATAAGTATATTGCTAACTTTTGCTGAAATATATTTTAATATGATTTTGTGTACTAACAATTGGTCTATGAGTTATAGGAGAGCAAGATGTGTATTCATATTCACTTATATATCCAGTACCTATATCATATCTGGTATAGTATTGTTGTGTGCTCTCTCTCTCTCTCTCTGTCTCTCTCTCTCTCTCTGTCTCTCTCTCTCTCTCTCTCTCTCTCTCTCTATATATATATATATATATATATATATATATATATATATATATACTACCTTTATCAATTTAGAACTTTTTAAACTTTTTTTTCTATTTGATGCCCCAGCAAAGTTAAATAACAAGGTGTCTGACTCAGTAGTGTCTCAAAATCTTTGGAGAATGAACATATAATTGAAAACTACTAAAATATAAGAGAGATATACTGGATTCATATTTTTTATGTTTAGTACTCTTGCTCATAAGACAAAAAATAGTGCCAAAATAAATGCAATCATGTGAAATGCATGATTGTAGTTTGTTGTATATAGATATTATATATTTAATGTATCTTAATAGTTCTTCAGTACCCTATATTCTTTGTTCTAGCAAAGTACTTAAATAAGAGTTTGAAATATCCTCTTGTATTTTTTATACTTTAAGTTGTTATGATTCATATTGACATTGATTTGAAAGTATGGTATTCATATTATTGACAGAAGTGACTTACATAATGTTCTTTATTCCTTTGGAAGTGTACAAGCTTCAAGGGACAGCCATATCATATGATAACTCATATTTATTGAATGATAACAATGTACTGAGTAGTCTACCTGAAATAATACATATAATAAATCAAATTACACTGTTTCATAGCAGCTATTATTCTCTTTGTTTACATATTAGATAACTGGAGACAGAGAATAAATAATTTGTCCAAGATAACAGTTAAAATGTGTTAAATCTGAAGTATAAGGGAGACTTACTCTGGACTTAATATTTATAACTAGAGGCCTGATGCATGAAATTGTGCAAGAGTAGGCCTTCCTTCCCCCGGCTGCCAGCACTGGCTTCCCTCTGGCACCTGGGATCAGGCTTTTGTCCCGCTGCCAGCAGGCACCCAGGACCCGGGTTTCCCTTGCACCCCTGCTTCATCCCAAAGGTCATCCGGAAAGATGTCTGGTCTAATTATCATATTATGCTTTTATTATTAAAGATTACTGCCCTCAAATGAAGGAGTAAAGCTTCATCAGATAGATTGGAAAAAATGAGCTTTCATTCTTTTGTCTTAGCCTGATATATAAAAAAATATGCTGTTATAAAAAATTAAAATTATGACATTTTCCAGCAATTCCCAAATGTCCATAGTCTTTGTCCCACTCCCTTCTCCTCTCCACCAGACATTGCATATGGCACCACAGAAGATGGTCTTGTATAGGTAAACCCCATAGTTCATTATAGGCAGTAGACTGTGCTTATGTAGTAGGGAGGGCTGTAATTTCCCAGCTAGAAGTGTTTTGCTTATCTTGGAAGGATGGTACACAAGAACTCTCCTTCATGCCAAAAGATGTTCTCCTCTGGTACTGAGCACTGAAAGTGTCACAAACATGGGAAAAAAAGATATGAGCACCCAAGCACTATAACTCAGCCTGAAGATAGGATATATGCAAATAATTATATGCATATCGATCTCTAATACACTGAACTCTTTTTCTGCTATAGCAGAATACCAGGAATAATTTAGCTATATTTTCACAAATAGCTTAAAAAAGATACTCTTTAGTTACTTTTCAAGGGCAAATAAAAGATATAAGTTTAAGCAATTGAAATATTCCAGAGTGTACCCCAACAATTGATTAAGCAATGAATAGGATGAAAATGTACATTGCATTGAGAAAACATATATAAAAGAGTTCCATCAAAGCTAAAGAATTATGTTTTCTGAACTGTATTAAACCTTAAGAAATGAAAAGCAAAATATCCAAAATACTAAAAAATAAATTAATATTTCTCTTTTTTAATGTTACAATTAACCTTTATTGACAAACACAGGTGTCCAGTCTGCAAGCCGTCATTTACCAACGCCTGCAGTAAATGCTTTATTATTCCACTTTATTCAGTAAAGATCACATCATGTTTATGAACAATGCAAACCATAGTAAAAAAGGAATAGCGACCACTGCTAGGGAGCTTACTATGTGTCAGACACTTTCTAAACATTTAATTTAATATGAACTATAGCAGCTTACTTGACATAAAACTATGAGGTATAGATTACTATGTCCTTTTATCAGTGAAGAAGTTGAGGATCATAGAGATTAATTTGCCCAAAGTCACTGATAAAGGATGGGGCAAGATGGGGCTTTCCCTTTGGCAGTACACTACATTTAGCTATTCTGAAAAATTCCTTCCACTTAAAACTATCTAGATGCTATATCAATTACAACTAATAGGGTAAATTAATATTTCAATTTTAAAAATTCATATATATTCTTTATATATAACACTATATAGTTCCACCAAAGAAAGAAAGAATACTTCCCATCCTGAAGTATTTAAATGTCTCTTATTTCTCTTGATCAAGGAAAAATTCATATCTAGATGTTCTGAGACCTTGTTTTTTTTCTTAGCAACCCATAATTCACACACTGTAGAAAAATTAAGATGATTAGACTCACTATATATGATAATGTTATGTACTATAATATTAACCAAATAGTTAAATTGTTATATATTCTGTGATAGCCAAATGCATAAAATGATATTATAAAATTCAGAAAGTGGATAATTTCATTAGCTAAGTGCTCAAATATTTTCTGGCATTTTTTTTCTCAGTAAACTACTTTACAATAAGCTTCAAAAACATTTCCAGCTTCTTATGATTTTTTAATACTTCTAACAGCCTCATAATAACAATCATAATAACTATAGACATGCTAACATACCTTTGTTGCATGTCAGAAATATGCCAAAATATATCTAGTTGACAAGAGAAAACTCCCTTCATGCCATTCATCAGAATCATAAGAAGTATAAGTAAGAAATAATTTGATGTTCATTTCACAATAGGTCTTTCAAATGAGATATCCAGGCTTCTAGGACATTATGTTAGGTCTTCACCTAAAATGACTCATTTTGAAGTGGATTTTGCATCTGATCAGAGCTAATAAGTAGATCTGATTCTGCATTTATAGATAAATATGACAGACAATAAATATCAGTATTCCAATATTATAACTTCACAACGGTGTAGTGACAATTGATGAATATGTATAATTCTGAATTTATGTATACACTCAAACCTGTAATGAGTTATGGATAATCCTATATAATAAGGAGGTAATATGAAAATTGACCATTACACCCTCACATAAGATGGCCATCTCTATGTGGTCACAAGATGCTGCCACAAGATGGTTGGCAGGGGAGGGCAGTTGGGGGCAACCAGGCCAGCAAGGGAAGGCAGTTGGGTGCAATCAGGCCAGCAGGGTAGCAGTTGGGCATCTATCAAGCTGGCAAGGGAGTGGTTAGGGGCGATCAGGTTGGCAGGCAGAAGCAGTTATGGACAATCAGGCAGGCAGGCAGTCCAGGGGTTGGGAGCTAGCAGTGCCAGATTGTGAGAGGAATGTCTGACTGCTGGTTTAAGACTGATCCCACAGAGATTGGGCCTAATCTGGCAATCAGACATCCCTCAAGGGTCCCAGGTTGGAGAGGGTGCAGACTGGGCTTAGGAACAACCTCCCCCCACCTTGCACAAATTTCATGCACCAGGCCTCTAGGAGTAAATAATATATGCAGCAAATCCCTCTTTATGGATTCAGTTATTTCACTGAATTGGACTGTTCACTTATAATTACTTTAGATATTCAACAAGAATCTTTTTTATAAACCTGCTACATTGTATTTTTCGGCTGAGAAAATTGAAATATGGGATGAGAAATAAAGATAAATAGACTTAAATAAAATATTTTAGATACCTTATAAGGAAATAGACAGTTTGCATAGTGAATATAAATTAAATATTATATAGATTAAATGTATACACTTAAATAATATTAATAATTAAATCAAGAACATATTTCAGTAGCATCTGTATGAAGAATGTAAACAAAACAGAAAATAAAATACTGAATACCTGGCTATTTAACAAGCTAATAAATTTAATTACACTAAATAAGTAGCAACTGCTATGTTAATGAATCCAGATAATGTAGAATTATTTTGTGCTAATTTTTCAATATGAAATGTTTTTAGTACCTTTACGTTTTATAACACACTTGGAAATATCAAGATACATAAATGATCACTTAGTAGCTTTGTTTGAGGGTAAGAGCTATTTTTGACCAAATAACACCTTTACCTGGGCTGTGGAGCTACTTGTACAGTCCTCCACTCTCCAAACCAGGTCCTGGGTTGTATTTAATTTGGAAGCAAGCAGCTGTCTGGCTACATTGTATAATTGTTGTTTATATGATCAGTTTCAGAAAAAGATATTTATCTATTTTAGAAGCAAAAAAGGCTGATGTATATTACAACTAAAGTATCTTCAAGTCCCCTTTTTTCTTCTGAGCCTCATGCTCTCTGCCATCTCTCTAGTATTTATGAAAGGCTCAGTGAATTAATTTATATAAATAAAAACAAATGAAAAATCATAAAGTGTGACTTTTGTGTAGCTTTTCCATTATAGTTGAATTGAATAGCCAAACTTCAGGTCTCAGTAGTAAAGAAAAAGAACATATCCTTAATATCATTAGCAGATTCTTAGAACTTTAGAAAGTGTCTCTAGGCAGCTAGTAGAACAACACTTGATCCAAGTGCCTAAAGATCAGATACCACAGGCCGCTAATAGGGAAACTTGGCATAATATGTAGTTTTTCCAAAACCTAAAACAAGAATGAAAAAAATAAGAAAGGAGATTAAAATAATTTATTTTATAAGGATGGAATTAAGTTTCAAAATATTAATCCTTGAAAATTGGATGATTCATATAAAGTATTGCCATTAACTTAAACCTATTAATTTCTTAGATATTTAATTGTCACATATTCATTTACTGAACATGTAATTAATGGACCACCTACAATATTTAGGGTATTTTGGTTTGCAAATGTAAGTACATTAGAATATTTGCCTGCCCTCATGAAGACTATGTATTATAGCAGGGAAGATATATGTTTTATTTATTAATTTTTAAAATCCTCACTGGAGGACATTATTCCATTGCTCATAGATAGAGTAAATAGGAGAAATATTGATGTGAGAGGGAGACATTAATTGGTTGCCTTCTGCATGCTCCCCCCTACTGGACCAGGGATGGAGCCAGCAACCTAGGAGTATGCCCTTGACCAAGAATCAAACCTGTGACCCTTTAAGGTGAAGGTCAACACTCTAACCACTGAGCAGACCAAGCCAAGCCATGAAGATATATAACAATGCTGCTCAACCTCCATAACTCTGTCTTTCTTTTAATATTTGTGTTTTTTCTCCCCATGATACAACTTTCACAGAATTTTCACTAAAACTCATATCTACTATTGTTATTCAGGGTATCCCAGTATCATTTTTTTTTTATTAAAAGAAAGTTAGCTTAAATCCTGAATCCTTTTTTTAAAAGAGATTTTCACTTTATTTTTTGTTTTAAATAATATATTACTAGTTAAATATAAAAATCCTTCTAGAACTCACATTTCATTCTTCCCAGACAGCCATTGAAGCTGGTAAATATTTCCAGATAATCTTTAACAAGGGTTTTAGCCCTGGGAAGTATGTTTCTCCAACATAAATGTGTGGGTATTTTAGGTAGGCAAAATGACTGGGGAGGGGTCACTCTTGGCAGGGGGGGGGGGACTTTTTATTTTTCTTGACAAGGGCCATTTGGCTATAGCATTCTTTGTGAGCCATACAACATCATGAAATTAAAAGTTAACCTGCTATATTTGATCAAACTTTTAATTAAATCACTCCTAATGCTTTGGCAGGGACAGACCAAATGATTTTGTGAGCCTTATACAGCCCATGGGCCTGACACATTCCCCACCAATGCTGTTGGCATTTAGAAGGGTAGGAGATAACAAACTAAATGGTCTGCAACATGGGATCAACAAAATAGAACAGGATTGTTCTATCCAAAACCAGTAGCACATCTGTAAAGAATCACATCCAACACCCTTTCAAGATTAAAAAATAAGTAAACAAATAAAAACTTAAACCAGTAAAGGATATCTACTTTTAAGTGGTAACTTACAGCACACTTACTAATGAAAAGCTGAATGCTTTATAATAAAATCAGAAACTAGGCAAAAAAAACCCTCTCTCACAACTTCTATTAAACAACAGTACTAGGAGTTTCAGCTAGGGCAATTAGGCAAGAACCATACCGGAAAGGAAAAAGTAAACTATATTTGTAGATGACATAATTTTTACATAGTAAACCATATGAATGCACCAAAATTATTAGAATAAATAAGTATAGTAATATTTGGTACAAAAATTCATTTTATTTCTATCAATTAACAATAAAGATACAAAATCAAGTAAACACACACACACAACTTTATATATTCTAGGGATAAATTTAACAAAAAACTTGTATAATACTTGTACACTGAAATTTATAAAACATCATTGAAAGAAACTAAAAACAATCTGAACAAATAAAAGTGATTTCATGTACACGGTTTAGATGCCTTAATACTATTAAGATGTTAATAGTACCCAAACTGATGTATAGATCCAACATTATCTTTAATAAAATTCCAGCTGCTTTTTGTATTGTTTGAAAAATGGCAAGCTAAACCTAAAATTCATAAGGAAATGGATAAGGCCTAGAATAGCCAAATATTTTTTTAAAGAACATATTTGGAGGACTCATCCTTTTTGGTTTCAAAATAGACTACAAAGTTTTAGTAGCAAAGATAGTGCAGCTGTCATAAGGATAGACATATAGATAAAATTATTAAATTAGAGAGTTCAGATATAAACTCTAAGTGTATGGTCAATTGATTTTCAACAGAATGCCAAGATAGTTCAATGAGTTCAATGAGGAGTAATGGTCTATTCAACAAATGATGCTGAATCAAACAGATATCCCCACTGGGTTTACCTTTACACCCTGTTTTTTCTCACTCCATACACAAAAATTACTCATACTGAATCATAGACTTATGTGTAATACCTAAATGCATAAAACTTCTAGGAAAAAATATAATAAATTCTTTCTGACTTTGGATTAGGAAAAAATTATAATAAATTCTTTCTGACTTTGAAGGTAAGATACCAAAAAACAAACAAACAAACAAACAAAAACAAAATAAAACACACAAGGAATAAAGAAATAATACACAGATTGGAATTAATAAAAATTAAAAACTTTTAAAAGATATCATCAAGAAAGTGAAAAGATAACGCACAGGATAGGAAAATACATTTGCAAATTATGTATCTAACTAGGGACATTTTCTCCCAGAACATAGAGAACACTTACAAATAAACAATAAAAGAATAAATAATCCAATTAAAACATAAGCAAATCATTTGAAGATTTTCCCCAAAGAAAATATACAAATGGCCACTAAACAAGGGAACATATGCTTACTATCATTAGTACAAAAATGCAAATCAAAACCACCATAAGTTGTCACTTTATATCCACTAGGTGCCTAGAAAAGATGACAGTAAATAAGAAGTATTGCCAATAATGTGGAGAGAAATTGAAGCCATCATACAATTTTTTATTTTGAATGTAAACTTTGGAAAACAGTTTGTCAGTTCCTCAAAATCTTAAATATAATGTTACAAATGATCCAGCAATTCTACTTTTAGGTTTATATCCAAAAGAAACAAAACCATGTCCAGGCAAAATCCATAAACATATACAAATTTCTGTGTGTGCAAAAGTATATAGCAGGATTATTCGTAATAGCAAATAAATAGAAACAACCTAAATGCCTATAAACTGATGATTGAGTAAATAATGTGGCATATCCACACAATAGAATATCTTATGGAAATTAAAAAGCTTATCCTTTAAATCTGACAAGTATCATGTTATATCAAA
Organism: Vespertilio murinus; assembly: GCA_963924515.1. Taxonomy (NCBI): domain Eukaryota; kingdom Metazoa; phylum Chordata; class Mammalia; order Chiroptera; family Vespertilionidae; genus Vespertilio; species Vespertilio murinus. Next base: position 72,224,387 of record OZ004707.1, read on the forward strand.
TATCATATATCAAATATTATATATAATATCACTATAAGAATGAGCAATTCCAAGAAACCTAAAATAAATTAGCAGTTGCCTGGTGCTGGGGGTGGGGAAAAGAGATTGGTTTGAAATCTAATATACACGTGTTTTTCGGTGGTTATAAATGTTCTAGATTTTAATGATATACATATACTTTTTTCTGAGAATAAAAATAGACTGAACTGGACAATGTATATGGTAGTATTTCATGATATATAAAATGTATCTCGATAAAACCATAAAGTAAAAGTTGGAACAATTATTTTTTAAAGGTCAACTTTGAAAAAGTTTGATATGGGCACCACATTATCACTTTAAAAATAACCAATGTTATACAATCACCTCCTCAGAGTCAACAAATTATTATGATTGTAGATAGCTCTAATAATCACAATCCTCAGACATTCTCTCTGCCGCATACCTTTAAACAAGGAACATTCTTCTTGCCTTTGGGGAACACACCCACTAACTTAATTGTGAGGCTTTTAGTGCAAATGGAATTGCCAGTTTAAATCCTCTCCTGTTGGTCTTCTTCAACTCCCTAAGTTTATCTCTTTTCATAATAAGTAATAGCTATTTTAGACACTGATTCATGAGTACCCTTCTTTCTATTTAAAATGAGTCCAAATTAAAGACTTTGGTGAAGTGTTCACTTCTTATGGGAAAAAATATTCTACAGGTTGGATTTTGGGGTCTAAGTCAGTTTATGTATCCAGTGGTCCATGTCAACCTCTATTCAAACTAATAAATTAGCTCTTAACCCAACAAGTAAAAAGAGAGTAAAACCAATAATAAAACCCTAATAATAGAGAAAGTGCTCAACATACCTTTACTAGTTATCATAATCCTCCAAACCTCCCTGTCAAAAGTACAGGAAGGAAGGATAGACATTTATTTAGAATCTGAGAGCCATAAAAACACAAGAGTCTTCCCCCTCACCACTACATTGTCAAACTGGAATTACTTGAACCTGCAGATCTCTGTGCTATTTTATTCAGTGTCCTTTTTGAAATTAGATCAATATATGCAGTATGCTCCTTCTCCTGTATTAAAAAAAAATCATAGAACAAAACACATCCCAGGAGTGTAGGGCATTCAGCATTCTTGATAAATCCTCAACCAAGACCTGAAGTAAACACTGCATCTCCCTGTGATTCTACTCTTATTCAATATGTGTATGATCATTAGTTTTGTTTTAATGATAAAGAAAATTCTAAGATTGATTCTATATATCTACTTACTATGAAAGTTGAGAAAGAGCATAAGATTTCCAAAGAGAACTTAAATGTTTTCTTAAGGAAAGTCCATTATCTACAGCATAGTATATTCCAAGGAGACAGATCTTTTCTTGCTGACTGACTACATATCATTTAAAACTTTCCCAGATCAATAGAAAAGACAAATAAAGGAATTCCTAAATGTTATTGACTCTTACAGGCCATAACCCTAATTTTTTTAAATCACCAAAATGCTGTACAACTTAACCAGATCCTTGGTAGGTAAGCCTCTTCCCTGAAAAGGTCTACACTAATAAAGGAGAAAGATGATAATTGGCCGTACCTTTATGATGCCCATCAGCCAATCAGGAGTGAGCATGCAAATTAGCCCAACAAATATGGCAGATTAATTTGCATAAACAGGCACCACGTGTTCATGGGTGATGACACAAGCATTCTGCACCGCCCCAGCCACTATGGGACTTTGGGCAGTATGGGAAGGCAGAAAGGTGGCTCCAGGCCAGAGCAAAGGTGGTGCCGGCAGCGAAGGGAAGGCCCATTCTTGCACAAATATTTGTGTATCTGTCCTCTAGTATGTTCATAAAATAGTTCTTTAAACATTTGGGTTGGGCTTACCTAGTCATCTTGAAACTTTCTGCCAATTCACACCTGAGAGATTTGGACAAGTCCTTAGTGTTTCTGATTAATGTTTCAGAAATGATCATAGAGCATAGACCACTAGCTAACTATAATTTCTTTCTTGACCTCATGTCAAAAACCTATCCACTTTGTTTAAAGATAATAGCCAAAGCAGATAAATAAGCAGAGGCTTCTGCAAATTTGACTCAAGCATCTCCTTTAAAAATAATCATTTTTCATGTTTTTATAATGTGGTTTTTTTTTCATTAAAAATACACATTTTTAAAATTTTCCCAAAAGTATATTTTTATTGATTTTCGAGAGGAAGGGAGAAGGAATAGAGAGAAACATCATTGATGAGAGAGAATCATTGATGGGCTGCCTTCTTCATGGCTCTACTGGGGATTGAGCTTGCAACTCAGGCATGTGCCTTGAACTGGGAATCGAACCAGGACCTCCCGATTCATAGGTCAGTGCTCAACCAACCGAGCCACATGGGCCAGGGCAATAAAATACACATTTTTAGAAAGCAGACTTATGTCCTATGAAATTCCATTTTCTCCCTCATACATTTCCAGTCATCACTGTAATGTTTTGGATCCTGCTATTCTTATTCCATTAATGAAAAAGGAAAAACTCATAATTGTCTAAACTTTTATCCATAAACTATTTCGGTAGATTTATTGGAAAAATCTAGAGAATGTACAGACTTAGTCTTATTGAGTGATTGGTAGTATCTTGATACTTAACCAACCAACCAACCAACCAACAAACAAAAAACAAACCCTCTGTATAGCCTCTGCTAAATCTGACTTCATCCCTAGAATATGACACCTTGACGGAGTCAAGATCTACCCAGAAGGCATACATCAGTGTGCTCACCAGAACTTTTTAGTTAGCTGGAAATAAGAGAGCTTACGTACACAGTGATAATGGATAAGCCGTGGGAGGTAGATTATTATTTGGGAATTCTTTAAAAACCAGGAGAGTTATCAAACTCATCTAAAATTAGTAAAACCATTAGAGGACTTTTATGTGCTCTAACATTCTCTTAAAGGGTGGATATAAAGGAACAACTTAGCCCTAACCAGTTTGGGTCAATGGATAGAAGTGCATATTGAAGGGTCCCAGGTTCGATTCCGGTCAAGGGCATGTACATTGGTTGCGGGCACATCCCCATTAGGGGGTGTGCAGGAGGCAACTGATCGATGTTTCTCTCTCATTGATGTTTCTAACTATCACTCTCCCTTCCTCTGTAAAAAAAAAAATACTATATTTAAAAATAAATAAAGGGACAGCTTAGAGAGTGGAGACAATGCCCCTGCTGCCCATAACTAGACATCCTAGTTATATATACCACAGGGACCCTGACTATAGTATGAGGCTGTTAAAGGCCCATTTGCCATACCATGTGCAAAGACAATGACAAGGCAGTGTTACTGTAGCACTGCACAGGTGCACCTTTGTTTTATGTAACACTGATGTTACTATTTGGTAAGAAGCCTCTTTTGTCTGAGTTAGTATAAGGCATGTGCCTGAACAGCCCGTGGCTGGCTGCCTCATTTGCCATGGCTGCTTCGTTGGCAATAAAGCATGTTCCATATACCTGAGGCTGCTGTGTCTTCTTCCAGTTCCCAGCAGCTAAAGAGGTCCAATGCCTAGGAGAGGATCTCAGCCCCAAGAAACATTCAAAGAAAAGAATGCCTTAAAAGCTTCAAAGGTAGTATAACATAGTATCAATTAATGTCAGCTAGCGGGGGGGGGGGGAGTGCTGTGAAAAATGTGAATAAAGTCTGCAAGAGAATAAATCTCCAAAGATGGCTGCTCAGGAACACTGGAGTGCCACAAACGGCAGCCTACACCTAGACATGACATTGTCTACACAGCAACAGGCAAAGCTGCTACTACACTCAAACAATATCGGTGACGAAAAAATGTGTTAACATTTTAGGTTCGTTTATTACTTGTCACCAGCATATTTTTGGGTAAAAGGCCAGGGAAGGCTAAGTAAGCCCAAACTCAGTGACCCTTTGATTACTCAGTAACCTTTTGAAACTCTATTTCATATATTTGTCACATGAATGTCTTGTGTATATGTGACTTTCATTGTTTTCTTATTCTCAGGATGCATGGAATACTTGCATTGCCTGAGAAGATGATAACAAAAAAAAAAAATTATGTGGTGATGCCGAAACCGGTTTGGCTCAGTGGTAGAGCGTCGGTCTGCGGGCTGTAAGGTCCTGGGTTCGATTCCGGTCAAGGGCATGTACATTGGTTGCGGGCACATCCCCGGTGTGGGGTGTGCAGGAGGCAGCTGGTCGATGTTTCTCTCTCATCAACGTTTCTAGCTCTCTATCTCTCTCCCTTCCTCTCTGTAAAATACCAATAAAATATATTTTAAAAATTATGTGGTGAGAAGTTAAATAAAAAATTATATATATTTTATATATTTATATATATATATAGTATTTATATATATATATTATATATTATATAAATATATATATATTTATATAATATATATAAATTATATATATTTATATATATATAGTGACAAATGTCTAGAATTAAAGAAAGTTGGGTGATTCTTAAAAAAAAAATGTGAGCACATATCCAAGTCAGTTTGTTGTATGAATTAGCCAGTTCACATACCACTTGCAACTAAATTTTGAACTCATACTAAAGAATGTATTTAAGGCAAAAAGTAATATTAAGAATTATAATGCTTATAATTAGTAAAATTAAAGGTAGCATTAAATCAACAAAACTGGAAAGAAGATAGGTAGAAAAATGAAAAATAAAAGTATGTAAATGCAATAATATATGGTTTTGAACTGTGAATTTTCATTGAAAACTATACACATCTCATGTTGTTGATTTGTAAGAGTCTTGGATAGAATCTGTTTCCTTACAAGCATATCTTATATGCTTTTGAAATTTTCCTAGTCATCTTCAGTGAGAAGACAAATTATATTCCAGTGATTCATGGGTTGTATATACCTCTTTAGTTGGGGGATATAAACTCCTTTCAATCAAGATCTAAGATGTCCAGGTTTTAAATCATGGTGTTTGTTTTGGAAAAAAAAATGAGGAAAGCTTCTCATAACTATTGGTGACAGAAATAGGTGTATCACTTAAGTCAAGTGTAATTTTGGCAATGCATTCTTGCAATAAAAAGTTGTTTGGGAATGGAGATGATACATCTCAATGCATGTTCCTGTCTGTTACTGTCACATAGTAACAAGGAGAATGGATGACGCCCAAAGGAATTGATGGCATTATCATTAGTCCAATGCTAATAGCTTAAATGCATCAGATTTGGAGGATTTTGAGAGTTTTACTCTTCATTTCAGAATTAATATTAGTTTTTCTACTTTTCTCAAGATTTCAAAGCTTTATAGTTTTTGTAACAACATTCTAACAAAATGTGTACCCCTGGTACAAGAGGGCACTAGAATAAGATTCTTGTGTTGTCTGGTATCAGTTGATTTCATCTGGTTAGCGAGATTCAATCTATGCAAAAATTTTTAGGTGGCAAACACAAAACGGGTTGATAGCCTGAAGTATGAAAACATAAAAATCACATCTCACATAGAAAAGAAGACCTAGTTTTTGCCATAGATATAACTTCAGTGTCTTATGTGGGAACTAGCTTCTATAACTGAACTTTTAAAAAGTAGAAGAGAAAGAACAAATGATACATATTTGAAGAGAAAGAACAAATGATACATATTTGGAATCTGTCTAATTTTTCACAGATCCTAAAAGTAAGACAAACTTCTCTTTGTTCTAGATCTGCCTAATGATCTTACCATTACATATTAATAGTCTTTCACTGGACTAAAAACTGATAATAATCCCTTTTCTATGTTTCAGTTGAATGGTTTAGCCTGTGATCTTCACTTGTTCACTGCTGTACTGATATATATATATATATATATATATATATATATATATATATATATATATATATATCACTTATCTATCTATCTATCTATCTATCTATCATCTATCTATCTATCTATCTATCTGTCTATCTATCTATCTATTTCTATATCCATCATCTATCATCTATCTATCATTTACCTATCATTTATCTATCTGTGAGAGCCTGGTATATATAGAGGTTAAAACAACCATAACAGTAAACGTGACATGAAAACATGTAACTCATGCTGTTGTGATGTGGATTAATTAAGACCCTATACATTAATGTTGCATCATTTAGGTCAGGCTGAGAAATGACCATAAAGGATGACAATGAGACCTGAATCCATCCAAAAGCAGAAGACTTACTGTACCCACTATCTCTAACAAAATAACTTTATTATTACAAAGAAGTCTTGTCCAGGTTGAAAAATGTTGAGAATAATTCTACTGCTGTTCTTTCCAGTAATTCTTCTTCTCCCCCATAGTAAACATCAAACTATTTAACTCAGTTATTCAATATCATGAAATAATTGTTTTCTTTACAGGTCTCTTTGAATTAATCCAAACAAAATTCAAACTTCGCTGAACCCTGCAATTCTAAACCATTATATTTTGATACTTACACAATAAACCTATAATTTGAAAACTCACCTTAAATCAGACTAATATAGCTCAGAAATATACTAAATTAATTTTCCCCATCTGTGAGATGCTACTAAAATCTGACAAAGCAGTTGTCAGATTATTATTGTCCTTATTATTATTACATGATAATAATAAAATCAACATTTTTCTATTAAGTGGTTACATTGTATTTTTACATGAAAGACCTGCAACACCATTTAGATACTCAAAATCAAGATTAAAAAAATTCCTCTTTGTCACTTAATTATGGCATAGTTCTATTTTACTTTTAACTAGTAAAAACAAGAAGGAAATAAAAAAAGAGTTAAGCACTTACTTTGCTTAAGACTTTATCCTACCTGTTGTGTAGCATATTCGCTGAACACTTGTAAAACACCCTATAATGTAGTTATTACTTTGCTTATTTTATAGAGGCAGAAACTAAGGTTTAGGAAGATTAAATGAGTAGTTCAAGGTTAGTCTGTTGTAGAGTTTAAATTTTCAGTCTTTCATCTCTAAATTTGCATGGATCTATAATCTGAGTCTATTGAATAAGAATAAATTAATAAATGTATCTTAAATGTGGTTTCCTATTCATCAAAAAAAGAGAAAGAAATAGAAGCTCTACAGAAAACACCTTTGTGAAGAGAATTCTGTATGAAAAGAGATGTAATTTATGTTAGAAATGTCAGCTGTCATCCTTCAACTATATTACCCAAAGAGTCACATTGGTATCCTTTCACATGCAAATTATTAAATGAGCAGAAATCCATCTTCCAAGTCCATGAATATAAAATATTGAAAGTTGGATGATAGATAGATAAATAGATCAATGATGGATAGATGATAGATAGATAGATGATGATGATAGATGATAGATAGATAGATAGATTGATTGATAGATAGATAGATGATAGATACTAGTAGCTAAGAAAAAAATATTTTCCTGTGTCTTTCATAGAAATTAGTTGAATACTTGGTCAACTGAAAATATTCAACATTGTTAAAATATTATAATAAATTTACCTATATATGGGCCTGATGTGGCGGGATCTCCCTTTTCCGCGTCCCGCACGGAAGGAGAAATGAACAAACCGGTTCTAAGTGGAGGCGGCCAGGGATTGAGAAATATTAGAAATAAAGAGAGAAGACACAGAGATAGATTTTAAGCTGGGAGCTGGGAGGGCCGCCACCCTCCTCTGCTGGAGAGGCAGACTGACGACTCCTGAGCCACACAGCACCTCTATTTATTCTCAAATGCACAAAAGGTGGGGTTTTCACAGGAAAAAACAAGAAGCCTAGGAGGGGCCAGATCCCACCCACTCCTTCCTGCCTGACAAACACAAGCAGGAACTAAGAACATCTCGGCACTTTCAAGGCAGGAGTGTAACTGGCATGATTCTGTCAATATCCCAGCTCAGTCAGTAAACATGTCCAGGTCTCTTCCAGGGGGCTCCCTACAGTTCCTAAAAAAGGTTTCTTGGAAAATTATCCCTTTAAACAGATAAATATTAACATATTTCACATTTAAAGATATGATAACTTCAAGAAAATGAATCCAGAAAGTGTTTATTCTTCCATCTGTCTTCCAATCTATAGGATGATAATTCCTTATTAATATACTAGTAGTTCCTTTAATCAAATGTGAAAGTAAAACAATAGCTCAAAAAACTTAATATTGGGAGACTTAGGCAAAAACAAAACAAAACAACCATAGTCTATACATTAATTATATGAAATACAAAATTATTGCCTAAATAAATATTATCTATTTATATAAAGAGGTAATATGCAAATTAGCCAGAACATGGGAACATTCACAAATGTTCAGGAGGAGGTGGGCGGGAAGGGAATGCTGCATGGTGAGGCAAGCCAAGGATGGTGCAGGCCCACAGAGAGCAGGATCTGCCAGCTCCCATGGCAGTGAGCAGGCTAGCAGAGAGCAAGCCCACAGAGAGCATGGAGCAGGGCCTGACTGGCAGCCACCAAGGTGGTGAGCAGGCCCACAGAGAACAGGGCCTGCCAGCCAGCGCACACTGGCAGTCCCACCTCTGTGTGAGCTGCAGAGGAAACACTTTTTCTGACCGCTCCTGGTAGGCCAATCACAGTGTTCTTGGTAACTTGCATAATAAGAATCCAAGAAGGTAATCTAGGGTTTTTCCCCCTCACTCCTGGAGGAAAAAATGAAGATGCGCTGTTGGAGGGGTTAAGAAATGTCATATCCTGCCCTAGCTGGTTTTGATCAGTGGTTAGAGTCTGAGCCTGCTGAATGCAGGATGCAGGTTTGATTCTGGTCAAGGGCATATACCTAGGTTGTGGGTTCCTCCCTGGCCGGGACCCAGGTCAGGAGGCAACCAATCCAAGTGTCCCTCCCACATTGATGTTTCTCTATATCTTTCCCTCTTTCTTCCATGCTCTCTAAAAATCAATGGAAAAATATCCTCAAGTGAGGATAAAAAAAGAAGAAGAAAAAAAAAGCAAATGTCATATCCTATAAAAGAGACATCTTGGAAATGCTAAAGAAAGTTATCATTTTTTAATGGTGAAGGGACTGGAATCCGTGTTGATGAATACACCTTGGCAGCTGTGGCAGCAGACACTGGCAGCAGTAGCAGGGTGATGGGGGCAGTGCCTTCCCCTGATCAGTCCAGTTACCTCTTGCAGAGGGAGGCCAGGCTGATGTCCCATCAGTAGGACATCCCCTGAGCGCTCCTGGATTGGAGCGGGTTCAGGTCAGGCTGAGGGACAGCACGCCCCCCAACTACCCCGTGTGTGAATTTCATGCACTGGGCCTCTAGTTTTAATATATTTTCTATATAGTTAAGAATAAAAGCAGCTTCTGGTCAAGATGGCAGAGTAGATAAATACTGAACTTGCCTCTTCTAATCACCACAGCAAAATAACAACTAACCTACAAAATAGCCATCACTGCCTGAAGTCTAGTTGGACAAAAAAAATCATATAACTAAGGATACAGAAGAAGCCACTTCAAGTGTGGGAGGACAGGTGGAGAGGCAGATTACACCAATCCTACACACACGTGTCAATAAAAATTCAGTGGTAGACTGGCACTTGTGGCTTAATGGTTAAGTATTGGCCCATGCACCAAGAATCTGGCAGCTCAATTCCTGGTCAGGGCACATGCCTGGGTTGCATGCTTAATCCCCAGTAGGGTGTGCTCAGAGACAGCCAATAGATGTTGATGTTTCTTTCTCATTGTTTTTTCTATCTGTCCCTCTCTCTATCTCCCTCTCCAAAATATAATAATAATAAAACACTTTTTAAAAATTCAGAGGCTTCCAAGATCTCTCCTGAAAAGTTAGGGCTCCCAGCCATACACCAGGGTCCCAGCCAGTTCTAAGAAGAGAAGTTCAATAACTTCTGGTTATGAAAATAAGCAGAGATTGTGGCTGAGTGAGATGGAGGGCTCTGGACTCCCAGCTGTTTCTCTTAAAGGGTCTATGCATGAAAATAATCAGAATCACTTGCTCTGAGCTCCAGTGCTAGGGCAAAAGCTAAAAAGGTACCAGGAATATATGGGAGAAACTGGATTGTCTGGCTTCAGGGTGAGGACTGGATGAAAAGCATTCTCCCATACAGAAGTGCTGACAAAAGCTACTATTCATGCCCTAACAGGTTTGGCTCAGTGGATAGAGCATCAGCCTATGGACTCAAGGCTCTCATATTCGATTCCAGTCAAGGGCATGTACCTTGGTTGTGGGCACATGCCCAGTGGGGAGTGTGCAGTATGCAGCTGATTGATGTTTCCCTCTCATTGATGTTTCTATCCCTCTCCCTTCCTCTCTGCAAATAAATAAATAAATAAATAAATAAATAAATAAATAAATAAATGAATAAAAATATAATAAAAAATAAAAAATAAAATATGTATATTTTAAAAAGCTATTATTCATTTGATCCCTTCTCTGACCTAGCCTGTATGTGCAGGCATGGGTGCCATATCTGAGTCTTCTTTGCCTAGGTAACATCACTAGTTCCTTGTTGGTGATTCCTGAGACCCAACGTTACCCAACATGTAGGCCCACTAACCTATTTCCAGTGGCTTTTCCATATAAATGGCCTGTCTTTACTCATGCTGCAGAATCTCCTAAAATCTTTCAAAGGTTCACAAACCCCAAACAAATAGCATTTGGTCTCAGTGTGACCCCTTAATAAGAAGACAAACCCCAATACTAGCAGCATCCAACCTCAGTTCACAGCTTAGTCTCTCTGCGACATCTTCAAGGCCAGCACAGTGGCAACCATCTGCAGATAACTTTGTAGCTTATACAAAGTGGCCCTTGGCAGGACACAGGGAGTGACTAACAGTGCCCTACACCAGAGCTCTTGGCAAGAGACTCCAGTACCAACATACTCAGTGGCTAGGTACAACAGAGTAACACCCAACCTCCACAAACAACATACTCAAAGGACAGACTTAGCAGTCACCAGAGTACTAGTAAAGTGAACATATTCCATAGTTCAGCCCCTGCACAATAGCACCTCCACTGTAGTCACAACCAAATCTCACAACTAGTCAACATGACAGTTAATCCCTTTTTATGGGACATCAGCAATCAAGGGTCAACTACAAAAGGTGGGCACACACAAAACACACAAGGAACACACATGGAGCACCTAGCTCAGGTGACCAGAAAGATTGCATCACTGGGGCCCACAGAACCTCTACTGCATAAGGCAACTCTACCAGATATAGCAGCTCTATAAAATAAACAACAAAAACAAAAATAAAATCAGAATACCACAGCACAGCATAAAAAATGAGGAGACAAAGAAATGCATCCAAAATGAAAGAAGAGAATAAAATTGTAGAAAAATCAGCTAAACAAAATGGAGACAAGCAATCTACCTGATGCAGAGTTCAAAACACTGGTTATAAGTATGCTCATTAATTTCAGTGAGAACTTCAACAGAGATATGATACATAAAAATGAAGATAGAAAACATAAAAAAGACCCAGTTAGAAATGGAGAATATAATAACTAAAATTCAGAATACATTAAAGGGTATTAACAATAGATTTGAAGAAACAAAGGATTGAATCAGCCATTTGGAAGATAAAGTAGCAGAAAACACCCAATCAGAGTAGCAAAAGGAAAAGAGAGTGAAAAAAGAAAGAAAGAAAGAAAGAAAGAAAGAAAGAAAGAAAGAAAGAAAGAAAGATAGGAAGGAAGGAAGGAAGGAAGGAAGGAAGGAAGGAAGGAAGGAAGGAAGGAAGGAAGGAGAAGAAGGAAGGAAGGAAGGAAGGAAGGAAGGAAGGAAGGAAGGAAGGAAGGAAGGAAGGAAGGAAGGAAGGAAGGAAAGAAGGAAGGAAAGAAGGGAGGGAGGGAGGGAGGAAGGGAGGGAGGGAGGAAGAAAAGAAAACAAGGATAGTTGGATAGTTTAAGGGGCCTCTTTAATAACATCAAGTGTATCAACATTTACATCATAAGGGTATCAGAGAAGAGAGAAGAAATTGAACCTATTTGAAGAAATAATAACAATCAACTTCTTTAACTCGTAAAGTACATAAATATATAAACCCAGGAAGTGCAGGGAGTCTCAAACAAGCCACACCAAGACTTTTCATAGTTAGAATGCCAAAGGTTGTAGACCAAGAGGGTTTCTTAATAGCAGAAAGTAAAAGTACTTCATTGCAAAGGTAAATGGCATGTTTTTTAAAAAAATTATTTCTGAGAGTTCATTATTAGTGTATAAAAATGATGTGAATTTTTGAATATTAATTTTGTATCCTGCTACTTTACTGAATTCATTTATTAAATCTAACAGTTGTTTGGTGGAGTGGTTAGGGTACTTTATATACATTATCATGCCAACTACAAAAAATGACCTTTTACTTCTTCCTTTCCAAATTGGACACCTTTAATTTTTTTCTTATTTTCTGAAGACTTCCAGTACTATGTTGAATAAGAGTGGTAAAAGTGGGAAACCCTGTCTTATTCCTGTTCTTAAAGGAAATGTTTTTTGTTTTTGCTGATTAAGTTTGATATTGGCTGTTGGTTTGTCATATATGGCCTTTATTTTGTTGAATGCGTTATCTGCATCTGTTGATATGATAATTGTGATTTTTCTTCTTCATGTTGTTTATGAGATGTATCACGTTTATTGATTTGTGAATATTGTACCAGCCTTCCATCTTCAGAATAAATCCTATTTGGTCATAGTGTATGATCTTTTTAATGGATTGCTGGGCATGATTTGCTAATATTTTGTTGAGTATTTTAGCATCTATGTTCATCAGTTATACTGGCCCATAATTTTTATTATTTGTAGTGTTTTTATCTGATTTTGAAATTAGGATATTTATGGTCTCATAAAAGGAGGCTGGAAGTCTTCCTTCCTCTTGAATTTTCTGAAATAATTTGAGGAGAATAGGTGCTAATTTTTCTTTGAATGGGTCCTAAAATTTGCCTGTAAATTCATGTGGTCCAAAACTTTTGTTTGATGGGAATTTTTTTTTTATTTTTACTGCTTTAATTCTCTTAGTTATCAGCCTATTCAAGTTTTCTGATTCTTCCTGATATAGTTTTGGCAGATTGTATGTTTCTAGAATTTTTTTTTTTAGTTACCCAAGTTGTCCATAGAGATGCTCATAGTATTTTCTTATAATTATTTGTATTTCTATTGTGTCAGTTGTTATATCACCTCTTTTATTTCTGATTTTATTTATTTTGGAACTCTTTCTGTTTCTTGATGAGCCTGGCTAAAGGTTCATCAATCTTGTTTATATTTTAAAGGAACTAGCTCTTGGTTTCAGTGATACTTTGCATTTTTGTTGTTCATTTGTTTGTTTTAGTCTCCTTGTTATTTAAAAAAGGCATGAACATGCAATGAAGTAAAGACAGTCTCTTCAATAAATAGTGTTGGAAAAATTGTACAGGTACATTTAAAAAAATGAAACTAGACTACCAATTTATGTCATACACAAAAATAAACTAAAAATGAACAAAAGAGCCGAAGCCAGTTTGGCTCAGCAGTACAGCGTTGGTCTGCAGACTGAAAGGTCCCGGGTTCGATTCCGGTCAAGGGCATGTACATTGGTTGTGGGCACATCCCCAGGAGGGGGTGTGCAAGAGGCAGCTGGTCGATGTTTCTCTCTCATTGACGTTTCTAGCTCTATATCTCTCTCCCTTCCTCTCTGTAAAATATCAATAAAATATATTTAAAAAAATGAACAAAAGACTTAAATATAAGTAGTAAAATCATAAAAGTACTAGAAGAAAACATAGGCAGTAAAACCTCAGCATTTCATTTAGCAGCATTTTCATCCATACATCAAGACATGTCTTAGGGTAAGAGAAAGGAAAAATAAATAAATAAGACTACATCAAACTAAAAAGCATCTGCACAGCAAAGGAGACCGTCTTCAAAATGTAAAGGGAGCCCACAATATGGTAACATATTCACCAAAGATACATCTGATAAGAGTTTAATTTCCAAAATATATAAACAACTCATACAACTCAACAAAAAGAAGACAAATAATCCAATTTTAAAAATGGGCAATAGTCTTGAATAGACACTTCTCCGAAGAGGAGAAACAGTTGGCCAAGAGACATATGAAAAAATGCTCATAATTAGAGAGATGCAAATTAAAATCACAATTAAGTATCACATCACACCTGCCATAATGGCAACCCTTAATACATCAACAAATAATTGTTGGCAAAGGTGTGGGGAACAGGGAACCCTAGTATACTCTTGGTGGGGATGTAGACTGGTGCAGCCATTTTGGGAAACAGTATGGAGTTTCCTCAGAAAATTAAAAATGAAACTGCCCTTTGACCCAATAATCCCACTTCTGGAGCTATATACTTAGAATTCAGAAACACCATTCAGAAAGAATATCTGCACTCCTATGTTCATAGCAGCATTATTTATAGTAGTTAAGATCTGAAAATAGCCCAAGTGCCCATCAGTAGATGAGTGAATAAAAAAAGCAAGGGTGCATTTATACAACGGAATACTATGCAGTTGTGAAAAAGAAGCATTTTTTACCATTTGAGATATCATGAAGGGACCTGGAGAATATTATATGCAGTTAAGTAAGCCAGTCATAGATAGACAAGGATGACATGATCTCACTTATATATGGGATTTAATGAATAAAATAAACTGACCAACAAAATAGGACTATAGCCCAACTGGCTCAGTGGTTGAGGGTCAACTATGAACCAGAAGATCATGGTTTGATTCCTAGACAGGATGCATGCTTATGTTGTGGGTTCAATTTCCTGTGTGGGGCATGTAAGAGGCAGCCAATAAATGATTCTCTTATCACTGATTTTTCTGTCTCTTTCTCCCTCTCCCTTCCTCTCTGAAGCCCATAAAAATATATTTAAAAAATAAGACCAAAGACATGGAAGCATGAAACAGACCAACAGATCTTAGAGGGAAGGACGAAGGGAGGTCAGGGAGAGATTAATTAAAGAACTTATATGGATATATGCATAGCCCATGGTCACAACAATAGGTAGGGGAAGGCCTGTAATGTGTGGGAGCCAGTGAATGGGGAGAATTGAGGAATGTAGGGCACATCTGTAATACTATCAACAATAAATAAATTACAAATAACAAAAAACACAACATAGTTAGTTACCTGCAATGGGAGTTTATTTAGACTGGAGATTAATTCCAGCAGATCATAAGTGCGAGAAGTTCATCAAAATGTTATGAAGCTTGAGACTGAAGATACATATTATTGCCTGCTGCCAGACAGCTGAGGGCATTTGCCAAAACCTGAAAATAATCATCTTATTACCTGCTGCTGGCCAAACAGCTTAACAGCCGAAGGAAGTTCCCCCAACCTGATACTTTGCTGCTTACCAAACTTTATCTTTGATATGTTATGTTTTCTTTGCTTTAGGACAAAAATGTGTGAATAAAAAGCCCTGGGTCTGGAGATTCAGAGATAACTTATTTACTAAAGCTAAGCTCCATCTGACTCCCCCATGTATTCCAAATTTACATGTCATGTCAGTCTCTTTATTAATTTACTTGCAACCCTTATCCACATTCCTGAACCCTTCTAGGTGAAGGATAACCCCCAGCAGACTATCAGCTACTTTCACAATAGAAACTTTGTGGACAAGAAAGGATTGACAAGAAATTCCAAAGTGAGCAAAAGCAAACACCTACAACCAAAATTATTTAACCCAGCAAAGCTATCATTTAGAATTGAAGGAGAGAAATCACTGTCAGCTGATTTTTCAACAGAAATTTTGTAAAGGGAGTGGCAATAAATATTCAAAGTGATGCATAGCAAGGACCTATCACCAAGATTACTCTACCTAGCAAAGCTATCATTTAGAATTGAAGGTCAGATAAAGCGCTTCACTAACAAGAAAAAGCTAAAGGAATTCATCACCATCAAACCAGTATTGTATGAAATGCTGAAGGGTGTTCTTTAAGAAAAAAAAGAACAAGAAAAAAAAGTTTTTCAAAATTATGAACAAAAAACTGGTAATAAATACAGAGCTATCAACAATTGAATATGAAAATCAAAACAAATAATCTAATGAACAAAATATACTGGTGGATAAAATAGAACCAGATGTGTGGAAACATGGAACAGACTGACAAATCTCAAGAGAAGTGGGGGAAGGAGAGATTAACCAAAGAACTTAAACATATATGCATTACCTATGGACACAAACAATAGAGTGGTAAAGGCCTGGGGCAAGGTGAAAACCTGGTGAAGGAGAATATTGGAGGGAGTGGGGAAGATACTCATAACAATAAAGACTTTTTTAAAAAGCTTTGCAGGTAAGAATAAGCTAAACAAACTCATCATTACCAAATCAGTATTATATAAAATGTTAAAAGGTCATTTTTAAGAAGAAAAAAATAGACAAAAAATATGAATAACAAAATAGCAATAATTTCTAACAATAGGCACTTTATTTTAAAAAAATATATATATTTTATTGATTTTTTACAGTGAGGAAGGGAGAGGGATAGAGAGAAACATTGGTGAGAGAGAAACATTGATTAGCTGCCTCCTGCACATCTCTTACTGGGGATATATGCCCACAACCAAGGTACATGCCCTTGACTAGAATCAAACCTGGGACCTTTCAGTCTGTAGGCTGATGCTCTATCCACTGAGCCAAACGGGTTAGGGATAACAATAGGTACTTTAAATGTAAATAAATTAAATGCTTCAATCAAAAGACAGAGTGGCTGAATGGGTAAGAAAATCTATAAATACTGCCTTACTTATGCTATCTACAACAGACTCACTTCAGATTGAAAAATATACACAGACTAAAAGTAATGGGATGGAAAAAGATGTTTCATGAAAATGAAAACAAAAATACTGGGGAAGTAATACTTTTACCAAGTAGAATATACTGTAAATACAAATTGATTATAGACTTTAAAGCAAAGGTTATATAACAAGAGACAAAGAAAGACCCAGATATTCCACTTCTGGGATTTTATCCAAAGAAATCTAAAACAATAATTTGGAAAGACATATCATCCATATTCTCATTGCAGCATTATTTACAATAAGCAAGATGTGGAAGCAACTGAAGTGTTCATCGATTGATGAATGAATAAAGAATCAGTGATTCGTATGCTTAACAGAATATTACTCAGCCATAAAAAGAATGAAATCTTGCCATCTACAACAGTTTGGATGGACCCACAGGGTATTTTCCTAAATGAAATAAGTCAGGTAGAAGAATCAAATACCATTTCACTTTATTTACATGTGAAATCTAAAAAATAAAAATAAATGAACCAACAAAACAAACAAACTAACAGATAGAGAAAACATTTTGATGGTTGTCTGATATGAGAGTGATTGAGGAGATAAGTCAAACAGGGAAAGGATTAAGAAGTACAGATTGATAATTACAAAATAGTTATATGAATGTAAAGTAGAGCATAGGAACGGTAGGTGATATTATAATAACTACGTATGGTGTCCAATAGGTACTAGATTTATTGGAGTGATAACTTGATAAGTTATAAAAATGTCTAATAACTGTGTATACCTGAAAGTAACATAATATTGAATGCCAACTATAATTTAATAATTTTAAAACATTTTAAAATAGACATAAAACTGGAACATAATAAGTGGCAACAGGAGTATATAGACATATATAAAATAACCAAATAGATAAATAATTAGTACTGACTCTAAATTAAAAATTGCAAATACTTTAAAGTTGGATGAGCTTTCTCTACAGCCTGCTGGTAGAAAATAACCCCTACGAATCCTCCTCTAGATTTTTTCTTTTTACTGGAAATATTTAGTGGATCCCAAACTGAGGAGGATCAGCAGCTGAGAAAATGTTCAACAGCCATAATCAGTATTTCTCCAGAGAGTCCTGAAGTCAATGCTGACAAATATCCTCTGTGTCACTCCTACGTCCTTCAAGCCTGCAGACTCCTAGCACATCTGTGAAAAGGTGAACGTTTTTTCCTCCTGTCAGATGGCACTAAAAATGGCGGTAGCTTGAACTGAAGGATATTGGATTCTCCATTGCCAGAGGACATCTAGTGAGTGATATCATCCAAAGAGTGAAAATACAGAATTACCCATTAATTTGTTATAAAATATTGTTTTGTTTAATATTATTCACTGAGAATTAACCATCAGGATGTCAGTAACCCTTCAGGTTTACAAGTGCAAAGTACATACAAAAATAAATGTTACACCTTAAAAATAATATAAGTTCACATTGCTAAAATATATGGCAAAATGCAAGCAACCAGTAGGCATGTGACATAAATAGTTGGCAGATAAAAATTGAAAATCACAGCTGATTAGCACAATTTATGCCACCTGACATACAGTTATGAAATTGCAGTAAATTATATTTTTTATATTCCCATATGAAATCTCTTGGTAAAACAACATATTGAACAATGTTGTTTTCTCCCTGTTCTGTCAATATGATAGCATATTGGTCCATAGTTCTCTTCTCTAGGGATTAAGGCCAGCAATGCAAAATGCCTTATATGGCCACCCTCTGTTAAAAATATACTTAGGAAAACAATGCCAATGTGTTGGCATAAATCAACTCTACAGAGAACAAACAATGAAACTCCCATATGACTACAGAGACAACAATAAAGTTACATAATCTTGGACTCCCTGCAATGGTTCCACCTGATTCTATTAAAAAAGGTCTGTCAATAAAATAACTTTTCTAATTCTAGCTAAGAATCAAAATTGAAAAAAATGTACATAAATCCAGTGTTGTACTTATTAGTCTCCCTAGACTTAGTAGTAGAGAAAGAATGAATGGCAGATCAAATCTTAAAAGGAATGTTAATTATATGCATTCTGTGGTATTCTGAAATAATATAGGAAACATTTTTAGGATATATGAATTACTTTAAGAATTCCTTAATTCTCATTTCCAGATTATAATACCATACTTCTTTAAAAATAAATACATATTATAACTCACCTGAACATGTCCAACTTTATAAAATTCACATTCTTTAGCCTGATATTCAAGGCTATTTACCATTTCACCTGACCTTTACTCTTCAAACACAATTTTCAACATTATTTTCCATAAATCCATCAGTGAAAGAACCTGGGAATACTTTTAAAAATCCTGAGCTTGTTATACTTTTTTCAAATAATAGGGGTTATGATTACCATAGGAGTTATATATATGATTCATGATATCTGGTCTCCAGCTTCATGTACAACACTACGAACTCGTAAAAGATTATTAATTAATTCATAAGTTACTTTTTCTAAGAAACTTAACACTCATTTGCCTCCTCAGTAACCTCCACAAACTGAATCTGGGAATCATCTGCATTAATTCCCTGAATGTTAGTATTACTTTTTATGTCTCTTTTACAGCACTTAAATATTACATCAAACCTATTTGTTCACTGTCCAATGCAGGAATATAGCATGGACTCCTTGAGATCTATACTTATTTTATTCCCAGCTTAATATAATGCTACATACTTCAGATTTCAAATAAAATGTGTTCCTCTTCATTATTTTAACATCTAGATATATGCAAAGTGTTATTTTAAACAATATAATTATCAGCCACACATTTCCTATAAGTTTATGTGTCTTTAACAGCATAACATAATTTGTCAGAATCATTTTATATAAATTGAATTTTAAGAAAAAGGGGTAATAATGAATGTTCTTAAAAAAAGGAAAGAAGGAAGATTTGTGAAAATTGAAAAATAATAATAATCTCAGCATATTTGAATATTCTTTGGATATCTTTAGTTATCTTGCTAAGACCTTTAGAGAAAATAATAGTAACAGTTTTATACACTGGATTTATTATATATATATCAATTGATATATATTATGTATAATTTATCATATATATCAATTGATTTTATATATATATAAATTGATTATATATATATACACACTGGATTGATTATATATATATATATATATATATATATATATATATACCACATATATGTTAATTTTTCTTTATTGATTAAGGTATTATATATATGCCCTTATATCCCTATTGCCCCCATCACTCCCATTCTCACTCCTGCCCTCATCCCCCTGGTGTCTTTGTCCATTGGTTATGCTTACATGGATGCATACAAGTCCTTTGGTTGATCTCTCCCTCTTCCCCCCATCAAAGCACAAAGTTGATAATTTCTGCCCCTAATTAAAATCCACCAGTTGATTATATTTCCTTAAATTTTAACAAATAGTCAAGAAAACAAAAATATATTAAAAATAATATCTGTATAACACAAAACTATCTGTGCTATTCTAAAGAAAATAAAACAATAAAAAAACATAGGAGAGGAAAATACCAAAGAAATAATGCAGGGTAATTACACAGAACCAAAATATAACATTCTATAAATTATAAACATCAATCAACATATAAAACACACACATACATGTAATGGGAAATGAATAAGCTATACTTATATAAAGCTACCCATATTTATCTTAGTAAATGTTAAACCCAACTGTTTCTCTAATCTGATTTTCCTCAAAATTAGAGCTTACATGTTAATTTTTTTTTTTAGTATATTTCACAATCTAGCAGTTTCATTTCCTGTGTGAACCTAAGGAGTAGCCTAATCTTCAAGGCTTTGGCTAATGCTGACCATGCAGATACAGGAATTTAATGAAAAATAAAAACAAGCAGATGTCCAACTCAAGGATTATGACTATGGAAATTCATATTGGGCCCTGCAAGGACACTGCCCTGCTATATGTCTACAGCCTCCCCCAGATCTCTTTGTTCTACTTTCCTTCTCCTTTATAATAAAGGCCTCTGCCAGCACTGATATATGGAGATGGCTTTTTGAGGATAGGAGTCCCCCATCTTCTCTAGATACTGGCACTCAAATAAACCTCTTTCCTTTTAACCAGCTCCTATCTCATGAGTTTCACTTTCATTATGGCAGGCAACAGAAACTGGGTTGGGACACACAAACACACACACACACACCAACAAACAAAACACTACACATACATTGTGACATCGCAATATACAAATGAGGGATGATTATAAAAGTTTCTTGAAAGAATACATCAAAAATAAAACTAACCAAAAGAATCACCAAAATAGTCCATACAAAAAATAGAGTACATGAAAGTAAATTCTAATCAGACTAAAATCAGACATCTTATAGGTCATATTGGTGATAAAAATCAATAAAAATTATCTGGAAAATGATTACTTAATGTACAATTATAAAATTCAGCAAAATTACTAAATAATATTAAGGGCTAAGTAAGACATTTTATAGATATAAAACAGTCTTCAAAAATGTTTCTCAGTGTTATGCTTGAATTGCCTCAGAAAAAATAAGAATTTTGTTTTAAACTTGAAGTAACATGATCAAATCAGGAAAGCAGTGAAATTATGTCCCGTGTATATCTCTAGTGCTCTCTTAATGAGAACTCAGTTAATATTAGATCAGAACAATGGAGGAATTCCAGGAGAAAGATTTCCATAGGAAATGGGCAGTCTAAAGATTCAAAATGTTAAATAAGTTAGAAAGATTTAAAATTACAATAATATAGAAAATTCAGTCATAATATTTTAAATAACTGCACAAATTATATGTATGTGATATGCAAATTATATTGTGGTATAATACCATTTATTTTCAAATTCAATTCAATACATAAGTTTAATAATATAAATAAAATAAGACAAAATGTTTCATAAAATCTAAGTGTCAATTGATTATAAAGACTCATTTATTAAGTTATCATGGAGTCCAAGGATCAGTCTTTTGTCATCTATACCATTATTTCTCATGCCAAGGAGAAAAATACTAGCAGCTAAAATATGATCCACAATCAATAGTAAAAGAGTGCATATTAGAATTAATGAAAGAGTCAATATTCTAATAATAACTTGCACATTTTATGTACATACTCTGTACCAATTTTTATGTTTTCTTTAATTCATGAACTCACAGAATTCTAAAAGCTACTTTATAATCTATGTTCTATTCTTAATTGCCTGTCACAAATAAGGAAACAGAGGCATACAGAGGCAAAGTAACCTACCAAAGATAGCAGTTCTAGAAGTTTATAAAGCAACTAGTGGCCTGATACACAAAATTCTTGCATGGGGGGAGGGGGTGTCCCTCAGCCTGCCCACACCCTATGCAATCTGGGACCCCTTAGGGGATGTCTGATTCCCTGTGGGATTGGGCCTAAACCACTCTGTCTGCCATCTTGCTTGCCTCCAACTATCCTCTGACAACCCTCTCACCCCTAACTGCCCCCCCCTGCCAGCTTGCTCACCCTCAATGGCCTGCTTGCACCTAACTTCCCCCCCACCGGCCTGATCGCCCCAAATGCCACCTAGCTCACCCCCAACAGTCCCCCCCCCTTGCAGGCCTGCTTGCCCAAAACAGCTCCCGCACCTCCAACTACTCTACCCTCCTGGCCTGATTGGTCCTAACCCCTCTGCCTTAGCTGCCACCATGGCTTTGTCCAGAAGGTCTTCTGGAATGTCTCCTGGTCTAATTAGCATATTACCCTTTTATTAGTATAGATTATTTTGCACCAGGCAATTTTATAGTTAACAAAACAAGACCAGATAGTATTGTAGCTATGAGAAACTAATATTAATTTTCAGTTTTCTTAACTTTACAAAGGAGACAGTATAAAATACAAAGGTAATCATATATCTATCTTAAAAAATATCTTGGCTGGATATGCTGAAATTTGTTAGGAAAATTTTAATTATTGTAACACAGTAAATATATTATGGTAAAGCATATTATTTACTAAAATAAAGGTAATGGGAAAAAATAACCATAGATAATTAAAAATACAACAAAGCAGAGGTGATGTGTATGGGGTGGAATACTAATACTGTCCATTATAAACCTATTTATTAAATCTTGTTTTTAATGTCATTTGCATATCAATTTCATAAAAATTAGATACATAATTTTTAAAATGTAAATATAAATATTCTTCAAAACGTATACAAATTTTAAAACCCTTTAGCAGTTTCAATTTGTCATCAAAATACAATAGAAATACCCAGCCTTTATCACCCAATCTTATTAACTCTCCCTCCTTATCATTTGTTGCAGTTAATCTGAATTTCCATAGAAAAAATTCCTAAACTAAGACTAATGCAGCTTTAGTAAGAACTAATTGTTGTTTCATCATTCTACTAAAGGAATTTTCAGCTCTTCTAAACCTCTTTCCTCTTATATTTCCTTTCCATGGTCACTTCTCACCTTACTCATTAAAACTGCTTTATCAGTTTCTTCTTTGACTTAGTAAGCTTTTAGTTATCTCTAATCTTCATTTCATTTTTCCTTTGACTCTTGAACTTTCTCTAATTCTCAGTTTATGTGTCCTTCTCAAAGCTGACTTCCATGGAGGAAATAACTTGAGCTATAACTTGTAATGGAGTTTAAAAAACTCCATAGCCCTAACTGGTTTGGCTCAGTAGAATAGAGACTCGGCCTGCTGACAGAAGGATCCTGGGTTTGATTACTGTCAAACGCATATGACCAGGTTGCAGGCTCTAGCCCCAAAAGGAAGCAGCCAGTCAATGATTCTCTCTCATCACTGATGTTTCTATCTCTCTCTCCCTCTCCCTTCCTCTTTGAAATCAATAAAAATATACTTAAAAAACAAACCTATCTATAGCTCAATTGTAAGCGTGCCATAAGCAGAACAAAATCAAAAGGATTTGTAATGCCAAATTCTACAGTTATTTTTATTTTAAGGACTCATGCTGACATTAACTTACAAAAAGTTTTCAAGGGGCAGAGAAAGTTTAAGAGGTAAAGGCATATAATGTATACCTATCTTATTCAGTTAATTTATTTCAGATAGAATGAGCATCATTCCCTTGTTCAGATGTTAACTGGAATTTTCTTTATTAAAAAAGCTTTGTTTTGAATGCATATAACTATGCCAGCTGAACTTTAAGTGCAACAAGTAAACACATCATTTGAGTGTAATAAGTCCATCTTCTATTTATTAAACCAGCTTAACAGAAAATATTTAATTTTGTCAAATCAACAGGTACAATTTAAAAACTTTAAAATGCCAGAAAAACTGAGTGTCTGACATGGGAACAAGTGAGATACTTTTCTGACAACTAAATCACACTTTACATCTTTTACCCACTAATTTATGTATATTAAAACTAGATGCTTCTGAAACTGAATTGTGAGAAGTATGTTAATATTATATCAGTCAGGACAATGAAGCTTTAGGGCATAAATGAGTTGCAAATATTTCTAATTTTTTTTTCTGAGGAAAATATAAAATATTTATACTATTTGTATTAAGTTGGGAAAAATACATATAAGTTGTGTTTTATGCTCTCAGCTAAAGAAAGCTATTACTTGACTATTCTAAATAGCAGTCTTTCACTTTTTATTTATGCATTATTAAGAAAAATACAGGTTCCTTTCTAAGGGAAATATTACTAAATTAGTAAAGGGTCCCAGGTTGGAGAGGGTGCAGGCTGGGCTGAGGGATACCACTACCCCACTCCGTGCATGAATTTTGTACACTGGGCCTCTAGTATATATATATATATATATATATATATATATATATATATATATATATATATATAATAGGGGACCATTGCATGAATTTGTGCATCTTGAAAGGACATGTGGGCCTTGAAACTGCAAGGGACAGAGAGGCAGGTCTTGGCCTATCCTCTGCACCTCATCCCAGCCCCTCTCACTGCAGCCACAGGTCCCAGATGACAGCAGCTCCACTTCCTCTGCCACGACTCCCATGTGTTGAAGGCTTGGAGCGATTGGGGCCATCACCAGCAGCAGTGTGAGCAGGGCCAGAGCTGTCAGCAAGTGCAAGTGGCTGCTACTGCCCTGATCACCCCTTGGGAACAGGGGGAGGTGTAGAAGCCCTCAGGGGCTAACAGGGCAGCCAGTTTGGTCATCGGTTCAGTTGCGATGGTCACTTAGGCTTTTATATATGTAGATATCCGTCATGTGTCTTTGAGGGCTATGCTCATCTTGGTTTCTCAGAGACCTCTGCCAATAGAGCATGCGCCAACTTGAATATTACTTGTTATTATGCTAGAAGGAAAAGAGTTCTGCAGGGTATCACAGCAGTAATTAAATACCTCAAAATTCCAGAATATAATGGTTCTCCTTACCACAACTATTAAGACAGTCAGGTTTGAAAGCAGCCTAAATGCTCATCAGTAGATGAGTGGGTTAAAAATCCGTGATCCATTTACCCAATGGACTATTACTCATCTGTAAAAAAAGAAGAAAATCTTAACTTTTGTGATAACATAGATAAACCTGGAAAGCATTATGCTAAGTGAAAAATCCAGTCAGAAAAACACTAGTACCATGTCATTTCACTTATACATTGAATCTAATGAAGAAAATAAGCAAAGAAACAAAATAGAAACAGTTTCATAGATACAGACATTAGACTAACAGCTATTAGAGATGAGGGGGTAGGGGAACAGGGTAAAAAAAATTGAAGGGACTGAGGAAAACAAAACAAACAAACCAAAAAGCTCATAGACACAGAAAACAATACAGTGATTGTTAGAAAAAAAGGGAAGTGGAGAGAGGCAGAAAAGGGGAAAGGGGGTAAATAATGATGGAAGTGAAGGAGACTTGACTTTAGGTGGCGAACACACAATACACTACACAGATGCTGTGTTATAGAATTGTCTATATAATTTTATTAACCAAAGTCACGCTAATATATTCTATATTAAAAAAATAATATAGTATTAAAAAATAATATATAAACAATCAAAAGGAAGCCATGAAATACAATCCAACCATGTCCACACAAGGGAGCAGCAAATAGCTTGCATGACAAAAAAATGTGTATATATATATATATATATATATATATACATACACACACACACATATAAATGTATATGTGTGTATATATATATATATATATATATATATATAATATTGGATGGATATATATATATATATATATATATATATATATCCATCCAATATTTTACAGTGACATGTCATGATGTTTGGAGAGGCTAAACAATGTAAATGTTTTAAGAAGTCTACAAAAGGGCAGTACTAAAGATATGCCTGATGGATAAAAAGTCAACCAAAATAAATGATGTAATGAAGGTAAAGAATGGTAGAAGAGATAGTTTAACATACTTTATAGCACAAAAAGTTAACTCATTGGTGCATTTGGAAGGCCATTGGTGAATTGTTAACATTATTCACTGCTGGTGGGAATGTGAATTGGTAGAGCCACTATAGGAAACAGTATGGCAGTTCCTCAAAAAAAAGTTAAGAATAGAATTACCATATGACCCAGGAACCTCTCTTCTGTGTATCTATCCCAAAATTTTGAAACAGTTATTCACAAAGATATATGTACCTCTATGTTCAGTGCAGCATTATTCCCAGTGGCCAAGACAAAGAAACAAGTGCCCTTTGACAGATAATTGGATAAAGAAGTTGTGATACATACTATATACAATGGACTACTACTCAGCCATAAGAAAAGTTGAAGGACTGCCATTTGGAGGATATTATGCTAAGTGAAATAAGTCATACAGAAAATGTAAGAACTACACGATTTCAGTCTTAAGTCCAATATCAAACCTATAACAATAAATGAATCGGCAAGAAAAACAAAACAAAACAAAACAAAACTCATAGACACCAACAATATGGCAGTTACCAGAAGGAAAGGGTGGGATAGATGGTAAAGACAATCAAATATGTGGTGACAGAAGATCATGATAGAAATGTACAGTTGACACCTATATAATCTTACTAACCAATGTCACCCTATACATTTAATAAATAAATAAAATGATTCGGGGAGAGGGGAGCAATTTAAAATAAGAATGTAGCAAATTAAAAGGTTAAAGAGAGAATATAACTTTAATGTCTTAAAGTTAGAGCAAGTGAGTGATTCTTTCCTCTCTGCCATTCCTTAGTTAACAATTGTTATATGTGACAACAAATTGTTATCTCACTTTATCTCACTGGTTTTGTCTTGTCTGTTTTGTTAATCTTAGTATCCCCAAGGTTTTGTGCAGTATCTGAGTTACAATAAATAAATACTGGCCAGACTCTAATTGAAGAAAATAATAATGTAGCATCACTGATAGTTCTTAGTAATGGTTCTTTGGTTTTAAAATACATTTGAAATGGTCTCTCTCAATTTTGGATAAAAAATAAAATGTTAAAGAGGGCAAAATCCTTCCAGGTTCACCTCAATTAAAAATGCCTGTTATCAGTCATGATAAAAATACTCAAACTTCCATGCACTCTCCATTTTTTTCTATTAAATAGAAATAGAACTGCTTATTTAATGGCAAAAATATCTGTGATTATGAGATGCTGCTAACTGTTATTAAATTACCAGTTTTGTTGATAAATGTTAAGCTACTGGCAATGGAGTGCATCAGTCTGACTTCATCTGAAGTAGATTTGAATGATCTAAATTATAATATCCTGTGGGAATGTTTTCTTTTTGGCAGAAGCATTTTTAATTCCTTCACTAGCCTTCTTTTTGTTTGATTGCCTCTGTATTGCTGTTACTAATCCATATAATGCTACTTAGAAGAAACTAAGTAGGATAATCAGCTAACAAAATTAAAAAAGTGTATGACTATGGACTCTCAGAGGGAGGTGTGGGTTGGAAGATATTAACCAAAGAATGTATATGTATACTAAAGGCCCAGTGCCTGAAATTTGTGCATGGGGCAGGGGTGTCCTTCAGCCCAGCCTGCACCCTCTCCAAGCTGGGACCCCTAGGCAGTCAGACATTCCTCTCAAAATCCAGGACTGCTAGCTCCTAACCTCTCACCTGCCTGCCTGCCTGATCACCTCTAACCCCTCTGCCTGACTGCCTGATGGCTCCTAACTTGCTCCCCTGTTGGCCTGATCACCCCTAAACACCTCTGACTCAGCCCCCAGCCTAACCTGCAGTCTGGCCTCCCTCTGTCGAGGTGACCTGGTGGGTAAGAGAAAGGCGCTGCCCCTATTACCCTGCTGCTGCTGCCAGTGCTGGCCTGAGCCTGGCCCTTCACAGCCACGCCTCAGCCCTTGCAGCTGCTGCGGCTTTGTCCAGAAAGACACCGGAAAGTCATCTGGAAAACATTAGCCCTAATTAGCATATTACCTTTTTATTATTATAGATATGTATAATACATAAACACAAACAACAGTGTGATGAAGGGCTGGGATGGATGTAGATACAAACTAGAAGTAGTCTACAGGTAAAAAAAAAAAGAAGACATCTGTCATACTTTCAACAATAAAGATAAAATTTTTAAAAGAGTGTATGAAAAACCATGTCTACACTAGATGTAATTTAATGACCTCTGATTCTTGGTTTATGTTCATTTCTCACAGTAAATAACGTGTTCCCAAATAGTCATGTAGATATTGAAGCACAACCTATAAATGAAAGATTTCTAGACTACCATTTAAGGCATTTTGTATCAAGCTATCCCATCTAGATTCAAAATGAGTAGATTATTCCAAATGTTAAAGCAGAATTTGTATGGATATCTATCAATGATAACATAAAAAAACAGTTATTCATGGCTTTATATTTTTACAATTTAAGTTTCTAAATAACCCAAAATTCTGCGATTCTTAGAAAACTTCTATTACTATAATATAATGCAGCCAGAATTATTCCAAATTATGGGTACTTGAATTGACAAAGTTTTCCAAGACCAACTGGTCATAATCTATTCCTACTCAAAATAAATAGTTACTTCCTGCTGTATAGGGACATGATAAAAATAATAGCTTTTCCAGATATCTCTGTCACAGTTTGATCAGGATAAAATAAGTCAGTCCAGATTTTTTTTTATTAAGAATAAATCACATATAGGGAATTAGGTACTTGATCTAATGGAAGGGCAGAAGAAAGCAAAGAGTTGGAAAAACCATTATTTGCTCTTAAGAAGTCAGAAATTTCCCATAGTGATCTCAGCTAGCTGTATTTCAAAAACATGATTTCCAGAGAATTTTCCATTAGTCATTGCAGAACCTTCGGCATGCCATTTGCCTTTATAATAACTCATAGCTGTTTGAAGCAGAAAATTATGGCTTTTGCTTCTTATGTTATCTTTCAATTTTATGCAGTATCAATCCTTTAAGAATATAATCTTAAATATTGATATTAGAATTTTAAGAAAATTTTGTTTTTTAGTGTGTAGCCCAGATAAAGAAGGGAGTATAAAAATAGTGGAGATGTAGTTGAGTATAAACAGATAGTGACTAAGAAATATATAATTTAATTGGATTGTCAAAATGGTATAAACATTCCTTTAAGTGTTCTGATGTCACTAATGCAATATAAGTCCTAGACTAGCCACTTACAAGTTATATGGATTCAGTCAAATTCTATACTTCTCTAAATGTGTTCTGAATTATAAATACTGAAGTGAGTATTGGCTCTCACAGTGTTGATACAATAATTATTTGAGAAGAGGCCTATAGATACACAGTAAATATAATCTTTTCCTATTCTTTTTGATAATTTGGTACAATATAATATGCAAAATATTTATAAAAACCATAAATAATTGGACAAAAGTTTAATTTTGAGCATAGAAAACCAAGTTATTATACAACATCAAAACTGTTTCAATATTTTAGACTACCTCTTAATTTTTCATAAATGATATTTTAAATTGAACTCCTCAAAACTGATGTTAATGTCTTAAAAGTATTTAGTTTCTACTTACTGAATTCACAAATACTTTTAAGTTCTTTGAATTCATTAAATATCAAACCTTATATATTTTGTTAATGAAAGATATATTTGTTTTTAATCTGTGAGGTAAGGGCCCATTTTATTATACAAGGCTATTGAACTTAAGCTTTTAAATAATCAGAAATAAAATTACTATACTACTATCTCCTAAATTGAGACTCAACCAAAATTAGCCAAATTATAGAGTGCAGATGCAGTTCCCATAAAACTGCCCTTGCTTGATACTTATGACAGAGGTCTTTAAAACCCCTTCATTTTCTTTTCTTTTTTTAAAAAAAATATATATATATTTTATTGATTTTTTACAGAGAGGAAGGGAGAGGGATAGAGAGCTAGAAACATCAATGAGAGAGCTAGAAACATCAATGAGAGAGCTAGAAACATCGACCAGCAGCCTCCTGCACATCCCCCACCGGGGATGTGCCCGCAACCAATGTACATGTCCTTGACCGGGATCGAACTTGGGACTCTTCAGTCCGCAGACCGACGCTCTATCCACTGAGCCAAACCGTTTGCGGCAAAACCCCTTCATTTTCAATTGTTGATTAGAAGGTCTCTCAGAACTTAAAGAAAGCAGCTACATTCATAGTTATAGTTTATTATGAGGAAAAAATAAAAATTCAACCCAGCCAAAAGAAAAGGTGCAGAGGACTAAGTCTGGGAAGGGTCCAAATATAGAGCCTCTGATCATACTCTCCCTGTGTAGCCATGGATGGTGTGACCTATTCCTGTACATGATGGGTGACAACACTCACAGACTAAGTGCTGCAACTAGGGAAACTCACCCAAGGCTTTGATGCAAATAGTTTTTATTGAAGATCAATTGCACTGTTTACATGGGTGGCTTAGTCCCCACACTCTGGCAGAGGAAGGGCAAATACCTTTAGTCATGAGTTTCTCAGGAGGTCAGAACTAATATTTTGATATTTAACTAATCATAAATCATATTATAAGACAACCTGATGGTCACTATCACCAGGCAAAAGACATTCCTATGATGTAAAACCTTTCAGGGGTCTAAAGATTACCCCACAATCATCAAAGGCAAAGGCCAGACTGTTCTTTGTGTAGGTTAATTTTCATTACAGAGCTGTCAATATTGTTTCTGAGCAATAAAACATATTGGATTTTTTGATGTTAAACTTTTGTAGACTAATTGGAAGTAACAAAAAAAATTTAATTAATGTGTTTTAGCATCCCAACCTCAGTAGAAATAAAGTGAATATTTATATGCTAAATCTTACCATTACAAGAGAGAAGAATAATATAAAAATTATATATATATATATATATATATATATATAGGCAATATTTTTACAAAACTGATTCATATTAAGCTGCAATTATTTTTCTACAACCACCTGAGTACTTTTAGGATTCTAATTAGGGTCACACAAATACAAATTTTCTAATAACTTTTGTATTTGTTTGTAAAAAATACAAACAAATTTTTTGTTTGTAGAAAATACATTATCTAGTCTGTAAAATGTTTTGCAGAAACGTACACACACAGTCATTTAGATTTACAGAGGAATTTAACCTTCAGCCATTCAACAGCACATGTACATACAGTTAATTTCTGTGAATCTCAGATTGTTAATTTCAAAAATATAATTTCCAAATATTTAATTTTAGAAATCTCAAAGAGTATAAGAAATGCCTATGGCATAATTCAAGTTAATAATGTAAATAGCTTCCTTTTGATAAATTGAAAACCTATTTTATATATAAAATTTTGATAATTATGTACTTAACCAATGAGTTAAAGCCCTGTATAACTAATGTATATTTAATTTGAGATATAAAATTACAATACATTTTGTTACTCCATAGAAAGAAAAAATGAGTTAAACTATAAAAATATTTGGATTATCATATAGGGATGTTTGATTGCTAACTTGCCAAACATCCATTCTATGTTCAAGTTAAATAAATGTCCAAGTTTCTGCTATGTTTAATTTTTTTTCATTTTTATTGGATTTATTGTGGTGATTTTACTTGATAAAATTATGTAAGTTTTAGGTGTACAGTTCTATAATACATCATCTGTATATTATACTGTGTGTTCCATACTTCAAGTCTCCTTCCATCATCATTTATCCCACTATACTCTCTTCTACTTCCCTCTGTCCACCTGACTTTCCCTTTGATAATCACTATACTGCTGTCTCTGTGTATGAATTTTCTTTCTTTCTTTCCTTCCTTTCTTCCTTTTTTTCTTAATCCCTTCACTCTTTCATCTAGCCCCCAACCCTCCTCTGACAGCTGTTAGTCTGTTCTCTATCTATGTGCTTATTTCTATTTTGTTTGTTAGTTTATTTTGTTCATTAAATTCCACAAATGAGTAAAATCATTTTTAATTTATCTTTCTCTAGCTTATTTCACTTAGCATAATGATAAAAAGAATTTTAGGGACAAAGTAGTTAGGTTTGGGAAATTTTAGGAATAAAAAGGGTCCATGGGGATGGAATGCATAGGTGAGGGTTGAAGCCACCAGAAGGCATACATTCATAGAAGATAAGGAAAAATCACAGAGTATGAGGAAAACAGATACATACTTTCACAGAGGGTAAAAAAATGTTGACAAATGCTGGGAAAATGTAAACATGTTCATAGGAGATAGAGAAGTGTTACAATTAAGGGGGAGAAAGAGTGGAGGGCACCACTTGGGTTTTGGAAAAAACTGACCAATTTGAAAAGCATCCTACCCAATAATAGAGCAATATGCAAATTAACCATCACTCTGCTACACCCACAAGCCACGCCCACCAGTCCATCACAGTGAGTATGCAAATTAGCACAACAAAGATGGCAGTTAATTTGCATACATGGGGGGGGATGGAGTAGTGAAGACTGAGGAAAGCATAGAAGAAAGGAGGGAAAGTGGAATGCAAGGCAGCTGTGGCTGCTGGAGGGAAAGCCCTGGCAGAGTGTGTGGGGTGGGGTGGGGCGGGGCGGGGCGAGGCATGCAGTGGTGGTGGCAGCATGCGAGGCCCTGGAGATAAAGGCGGCTGTGGCCATGGGTGCTGTGGGGGGATGGGACAGGCAGGGCGCCCTTCCTGCCCATCCTGCCAGCTCTGCCCCGCCCTGCCCTGCCCTGCCTACTGCAGTGGGAGAAGTGGTGGGAGGGAAGCCCGCTGAAGTCTTGCAGGAATATTCCTGCAACAAGTCACTAGTAGAGTCATAAAACGAGGAAGGAGTGCAACCAGAAGGGAGCATGAGAGTCAAAGAACTACAGCCTTTATGAGCCTTAGGAAAATGGAACTAAGTGGATTACTCCCTTTGGTCCCCTTTCCTACATGGGAGACTGTATTTGCTTCCAATAAATGTCTATCCCTTTACCAACAAGTTCTTTCAGTTCATGAATTTTATTCTTCAAATTTCATGAGACAAGAACTCATAAGGGGAAGATCTGACCCCCTGCACCTCATGTTTCAATGCTTTCCAGCAGTATGTTCATTTCTTAAACTATAATTTAAAACTTGACATTGCCATTGGGTAGACTAAATGAAGATTTCTCTTATACATGTAATTGTCTCCTACAAAAGAGTAACTTATTAGTTTTCAGAGCTGTGCCTGTGTCTGTTTCTTAAAAATAATTCTTATTTCAAAAAAGCAGTGATCTGTTAAATTTTCTGTGTATTTTATTGCACTTTCTTTAACTCTTAACCAGTAGTGGAAAAGTATTTTAAAAGGTTAAGCAGTGATGATACAAATCCTAAAGTAAATCCACAAAGAAATAAATATATTATATAATAAAGATATACTATGCAAATTGACTTTCATGCCCTCACACAAGATGGCTGCCCCCCATGTGGTCACAAGATGACCACTGCAAGATGGCCAGAAAGGGAGGGCAGTTTTGGGGGGAAGCAGTTTGGCAGGGGAAGGCAGATAGGGGTGACCAATTGGGCCTGCAGGGGAGCAGTTAGGCATCAATTAGACTGGCAGGAAAGTGGTTAGAAAGGATAAGGCAGGCAGGCAAGTGAGCCAGTTAGAAGCCAGCAGTCCCGGATTGTGAGAGGGATGTCCAACTGCCGGTTTAGGCCCAATCCCACAAGGATTAGGCCTAAACCGGCAGTCAGACATCCCCCAAGGTGTCCATGATTGGAAAGAGTGCAGGTTGGGCTGAGGGATACCCCCCAAGTACAAAAATTTCATACACTGGGCTATATATATATATATATATATATATATTCAATAATAATAATCAGATAACTTTGGTCCCCTTGTAGTTTTAAGTTGGCATTCCTTTTAAGCTATTCCACTGTGTTTCTTGAAATAAGAACAGGAGGGGGACATAATATTCCAAAATAATATGAGCTAAAAGTGAAGTAGTGTACTTTTTTCTCTCTGAGAACCAAAAGATCCACCTGCCATCCCATCCAAACCTAAGAAAAATCACTGTTTGGTTCATTTTTCTTTCATTAGTGTTTTAGAAATGCATTATGCAGGAAAGTAGCAGATTGCCAGCCACCTAATCACAAACAAGGTTACAGCAACCTCCTAGAATTTAAAGGAACTGCCAGAAGGCAGCTTTCTCCTCAGATAAGGGAAAATGCAGGACACAAAGGAAAGCATTCTCCATTATAAAGGCTTAACAAGAATACAAAGTAAAGAGAAAGGTCTATTAGACCTTAGATGTAGAAATGTTGCCTTAGAGAAGGCATTACTCATTTTAAAGGATGCTGGCAAAGAGAGAATGAAAAAGATACACTTTGATAATCAGGTTTGAGCCTAGAAATTATCACTCTATATAATAGTAGTCCATGCTGATTCTGACCATTTTAAGCCTCTTTCAACAAATATTTAAAATAGATAAAATTAAACTATTGATTTGGGATATAATATAAAACCAACAACATATTAAACATTATTTACTATTAAAATGAGTTTTAGTCCAGCTGGCATGGCTCAATGATTGACTGTTGACCTATGAACCAAGAGGTCACCATTTGATTCCTAGTCAGGGCATATATCAGGGTTGTGGGCTCCATCTCCAATGTAAGATGTGCAAGTGGCAGCTGATCAATAATTCTCTTTGTTCATTGATGTTTTATGTCTCTCTCATCATTCTTCTCCTTTCCTTTCTGAAATCAATAAAAATAGTAATAAAATACGTGTGTGTGTTTTTTTTTTTTGTTTTTTTTGTGTGTTTTTTTATTTTTTATTGTTTTTACTGAAAATAGTAATTTATCTTTTTGTTTTTTTACTAGAGCACTGGAAGGAGTGGGGGCATCCTTCATCCTGGTCTGGGAGACCTCAAGGGATGCCCGACTGTCAGTTTAGGCCATGGAGCAGGCCTAAGCTGGCAGTCAGACATCCTTAGTGCTGCCACAGAGGTGTGAGGCTCCAGCCATCACCACTGTGCTCACCAGCTGCCAGCGGAGCTCAAGGCTTCTGACTGAGCTGTGCTCCTACTGTGGGAGCGCACTGACTCTCAGGGGGGCAGCTCCTGCCTTGAGCGTCTGCCCCCTGGTGGTCAGTGTGCATCATAGCATCATTTCTCTGCTCAGTCTATTTGCATATTGGCCTTTTATTATATAGGATTTCTCACTCACAGTTTACTTTTAATAGTATCTTGTACTAGAGGCCCAGTGCATGAATTCATGCATGGGTAGGGTCGCTCAGGTGGCCTGTGGAGATCGTGGCCCCAGCTCATGCCCTCACCCTTGCAGTCCTGCAGCTTTGCCTGGCATTCCACCTTGCCCTAATGCCCTCCCAACCTGCTTCACCATCCCACCATGGTCCTGCTCTTGTGGGTGACCCAGTCCACCAGCAGCACCTCCACTGCCCCCACTGCCAGCACTGTGTTGTCTATGCCTGCCATGTTCCATGCCACCTCCTGATACAGGATAGGATTGCTAGGCCTGGCCAGTGATCAGGGCCATCTGTGGGATTAATGGTGGGTGGAGCAATTGGGGGTCCTCACTGGCACCTGCCTTAGCTGGCAGCCTGGTGTGGCCATCTGGCTGGCCCCGCCCCCCCGACTGCCACTGCCCGTACTGCCCGTCACCTCCCTCTCTGTGGGTAAATCCTCATGTTGAGGGTCTGCCCCCTGGTGGTCAGTGTGCATCACAGCCCCCCTGGTGGTTGTTCTGCAGGTAGTTCCATCATTTGGTTGATTTGCATATTAGGGTTTTATTATATAGGATTAAAAAAACAAACAAAAAAATGGCCATAGACTCAGTTAAGATCAAAGTTTATCATTGTAAGGTAAGATATAGGCTTAGGATGTGACACCATAAACTGCTTTAGTTAAAGTTTTAATTTCAGACCATCTTTTGTGGTCACTTTATGTCTCTGAGTTTGCAAGACTGCTGATACGGGATTTTTGGACTGGAAAGTGTAGTGTTCCCCCAGGCAGGATGTTTTTTCCCAGGCTATTTGTCTGCCAGAGTTGCAAGAATGAAACCATGGATGGAAGTTGGTGTAGTAAAGGTGGAAATTTATTGAAGAACAAGTGCAGAGGGGAAAAGAGTCCCACCAAGTCCCTTTTCCCTAAGGTTTATAAAGGCTACAGATTTTTGTCATGGATATCCCCTCTGATTGGACACTATTCCCCTTTGATTTGGTCACTATAGCAACTCAAAATTCAAGCCTCAAGTGAAATACATGAGGATCCCTCCTTCATCTCCCTTGCTGTTCTACTAGAGGCCTGCTGTGCATGAAATTTGTGCAGGGTGAGGGGTGTCCCTCAGCTCAGTCTGCATCCTCTCCAATCTGGGATCCCTCTCACAATCTGGGATTGCTGGCTCCTAACCATTAACCTGCCTGCCTGCCTGATTGCCCCTAACCACTCTTCCTGCCAGCCTGATATCCCTCTAACAGCTCCCCTGCCAGCATGATTGTCCCTTACTGCTTTCCTCTGCAGTGCTAAGAGGACTGGGGGGCTGAGGCTGGATGAGTCTGGGCTGAGGGAAATGGGGGCTGAGGCTGGGCTGAGGGAAATGGGTGATTTAGGCTGGATGAGGCAGGGCTGAGAGGACTTGGTCCCGCCATCTTGTGGCTGTGGGCAATACCATCTTATGAGGGCATGGTGGTCAATTAGCATATTCCCTCTTTATTAGATAGGATTATCTCTGGGTTTTCTCCCCTTTATTCTGTAAATGTGTACCTTTTGCTATGTGCAGCTCCCTTATCTTATGGAAATTTAACTTTTGCAACTCTGTAGCCCTGTGCTTTTTCCATGGACAACTTAATTTTTTTTTTAATTTCCTAAACCTGCCTAATTCACACCCCAAAATTTCTTTCACTACCAGTCAAGCCTTCCCTGAGCTAGTCAGATTAGCATGTGGCCCCTTTATGTACACTGTAACTACCAATTTATACTTCTTAATTTCTTCATCTCTCACCCAATCTTCTAAACCCCCACCACTCTGGCAACCACCAGACAATTCTCTGTGTCTACAGGTCTGTTTCAATTTTATTTGTTCATTTATTTTGTTTTTTTAGATTCCACATATAAGCAAAACCATGCGGGATTTGTCTTTCTCTTAATGTCCTTTGAAAAAAGATAAAAGAGATTAATATTATTAAATGTTAAATAACACCTTTAGGGAATTTGATTAAGTCAATATTTTAATCCTTTTTTGTTTCTAGATGACTGGCTTGCAAAAATGTAACTACAGAGAGAAATTGCATGCTTTAAAGAGCAGAGAGTGGATAAGACTCAGATGAAAGGAGAGCTAGCGCAAACTGTCCTGAGGGTGGGCCCAGAAGGCGAAGAACAGATTCAACATCTCACTCCTTTAATTCTCCTCAGAGTCCCATATAAGAAATGTGCTTCTGTAATGCCCATTTTCTAAAGAAACTGACTCCGGGAGAGGTTACAGAACTGGTCTAAAGTTATATTAGCAATTATTGTACGCTATAAGTGGAGTCACAATTCCAACTCCAGCAGCTGGCCTCCAGGCCGCTGCCCTTGCAGTCAGCCCCATGCCCAGTGCACCGCTGCTGGCCGCTAAGTGGTCATGCCGTCTGGCAGCAAGCCTCAGCATGTTTTGCTTATGCTTTTTCAAGTATAAAATTGTAGGGTTGAAGGGTGGCAGAACACAACACTCCAAAATATGCCAATAAGGCATAAGGATTATTTTAAGCTGATTATTTTGCAAAAGTGCAGACAGAAGAGAATTTCCGAAAACAGGAGAGGTTACCATTGTGTAAGGGAAATTTACGTTTATAAGTAGAAACTGTTTGTAAGAGTGTTTATCTCACTCTACTGGAGGAAAAGGATGATGAAATCACAAGAAACTCTCATCAATGGAGAAGGTAGACGTAAATCTGCATAACTACCTTTTCCCTTGTTCACTGTGTTTTTCTTATAACCTCCCTTAACTGGTCTCCAACATCTTCATGTCTTTGGTAGAAGGTAGTGCTTAAGATGGTGGCTTGGGCCATTTAACGGAGTTTTTTGTCTTGTTTGTTTGTTTGTTTGTTTTTTTAAGTTGAATTTATTGGAGCGACATTGGTAAATGAAATTATACAGGTTTCCGGTATACAATTCTAAATACAGCATCTACATGATGTATTGTTTGTTCACCACCCCAGGTAAAGCTTTACTCCTTTTTTTCTGGGTATCTCCCATGTTGCAGAAGGGATAAATGTGGACCAACTTCTGTTATCAGAAGGTCCGTGTCTTCACCTGCTGCTGGTGGAAGTGGTCTTCTTGGGGTGCTGAGGGAATAAGAATTTTCTGAGGCCCCCATGGGTGGCCTCAGGAAATTCTTACTCCCGCAGCACCCCGGGAACCTCTCATGTATGTGTGTAGTTCCTACACATACATATGTAACTAAATTTGGTTATTTTCTCCTGTTAATCTCTCTTCTAGATTTGTCAGAGCAGCCAAAAGAACCTTGACGGGTAGAGAAAATTTCTCCCTTCCCCCAAACTCTCTCAGTCTACATCAATGCCCATACACATATCTATGCAATGTTTTCCAATATGCATATATCTAGATATGTATCACTGTTAATAACTCATTATATTTCTATAATTTGTGTATACAGTACTCACATTTCTATATTTTATTCTTCAATTAAAAAATAACAACCCTAACGAATAGATATTACTTCATTAGGATCTTCTTTGCCTTTTTCTGTTCTCATCTTAATGCTTTTAGAGGCTGTATGTTTCAACAGGATAAACATAATGGGTACAGTGCTTTATTTATTTTGTATAAATGAAGAGGTAACTTGACCTTTGCATTACTAAAATATTAAAACCAAAAAAAGGAAAATTGACATTTTAACTTTTCCTAAAATGACCCAAAAAGATTCTCAGTGCTAGGTTAGAGTGAATTTTGTTTTTCAGAGTAAAGTCATCTCTTGACCTATGGATAGGATACCTGTGTGTGCATTATGATAAACTATGTGCATCACATAAAGAAACTTACTAGATTAGTTTTTTAGAGAAAATGGTTTCAATGATTTGACATTAAGACAAATTTTAACATTATTATTAAGAGAAAAAAATGAAGAGAGTACTATCAGCTCTTTCTGAAGAGTGAATGTAATTTCCTGAAAATAGCCAATATTATAAAATAATTTGGAGGACAAGGCTGATAGTAACTGTAAGAGTTCTTTTTCTTTTTGTGTAAGAGAAGATAAAAAATGACTGAGAGGACAGAAATAAAGAACAGAGAAGTCTGGGTATCATAATCATTATACTGTCTCAAGTTGAAAGGTAGGAAAAAGACTAATGGGAGGAGATGAGGTAGGTAGAAATAGCCACTCAAGAGGACTTGGCACTCCGGTGACCAAGTCAAATCAGATTAGAAGTTCTGGAGAATACAAACCAATTTAAAGGCATGTGTAACAAAGTCAATGTGATATGTAATAATGATTATTTTAGCCCTCTTGGATGGGAGTGAAAAGTCTGCGGGGTAGAAGGTTAATTAAAGGAGAGTTGCTGGTCCATAAGTCAAGTACCACAAGATCAATTGGTTAGGAGTGTCACAACCCTGTGGACATCGGGAACAGCCACGCAGAGAGTGCACAGAAATCCTCCTACCTGATCATTATGTTTACTACGTGTAAAGCACTTTCAGACAAACAAACATTACATGAAAACACTCAGAGGTGGCTTTTGTTAAAATGTGGCTTTTGTATGTGTATGTAATGTGAGAAAACCCAAGTTTCCTTTTTGGAATAAAAAGGAAAGAAAACTGAAGAATTCTTATATATTTATAAGAAAAAAGTAGTTATTTACCACCTTTCTTGGTTATAAATACAAATTATATTTATAAGAAAAAGTAGAAGTTCTTTGTCACCTTTCTTGGTTATAAATACAAACAAAAGTCCATAAGATAAGCAATGTCAGAACTTCCCTGGGTCCCAGAAGGCATTGCTCTCCAAGGACACTTATCCTACATCTATCACATAACTAGTGCCCTGAATTCTTTTTTACTTCATGTGCAATTTTAACCTTGCATCTTAGAAAGTCCCAGAAAATGGAAAGATTAAGAAGCTCAAATAGGACTAACCTACACATTCCTGATGAACTATTATAGACAATGAAAAGACAATATGAAAGTAAATTAGTGGTGAATACAAATATTTATTGATCTACTTGTTAAGAATTTATAAAGTACTACATGTATAAAATAGCCAACTGAATATATAGCACATATAGGCATATATATATATATATATATATATATATATATATATATATATATATATATAAAACTCATCATGTTTAAATAAATCAAGATGCCCCCTAACTGTAACCGTTTTGACAGGGTGCTCATCTTAATGTCCTGAAGTCATTTTGTTTGTGATTTCTTGCTATTTGTATCCACTTTGTTTTTATTAACAAACACAAAATAACAAAAATAATACCCCCTTTCCCATATATAAATAAAAAATACACCTACAAATCTACTATAATGTGATTTTAGGGAACATGTTATTTTAAAATCTTTATTCATTCCTATTGCATCTGAAAAGGCTAGAAGCAATGCACTTTATTCTACTAAGGAAGATAAGGGCAACATAATAAATAACAGGGAAAGTGACAAAATACCTAACTTATCTAAACCTACCTATGACTTCTAGGCATTCTGAACTCTCAAAATGAATTGCAGTCCTTCACAGATGCCAAGGGGGGAAAATGTGATCCAGAAAGGATAGATTTCACAATTGGAATAAAGGGTACTAGACAGAGAAAGAAAGAAAAATGCAAGAGGCATTAGACAGATGTTATTAAGGTAATTGAAGTCTATCAGCTATTTCTTCAGGTCATGTCTGACTTGAATAGAAGCAGCCTTTTCTTTCCACAATAAGTGATCTTTTAGGAAGTTCCTGGGATGAATTTGATTCAGGAAATTACTTTTTGACAATATCTCATCATTTTTATAGATCTAGATTAAAATGAGCTATTTATTAAAAAACAAAAACAAAATACCGACAATAACCATCTCAGACTCTATGGACTCTGATGTGTGTTCAATAGAAGTGAAAAAAAAATCAGTTGAATTATTTTTTAAGTATAAAAGAATCTTTAAAAATTAGAAACATTTTTATGAATTCAATAAAGTTGTAGGCATACAGTATATATAACTTTAATTAAAAATTAATTGTACTTATATTGGTGCTTAGCAGTGAGTAACGCAGACCTATTATTCTGCTCAAGCTGGTAGCTCTGATAGTACATTTGGAAGAAACATGGCAAGTCAGCCCTGAAGCCCAGTTTCCCAGTATAAGCCCCAATCTCCACACTGCTGCTGCCCTCGTTTTCCATCCTTCTTATCCTTGTTTACTAAGAATTATCATTGTAATAGATTTTATGAAGGTTTTCTGAAGGCAATTTCCCAGAATAGAGAACAGTACAAATACTAATCCAGAACCCTGCCCTTCCCAGCACTACCCCCATATATTTGGTAGAAATTTATCATATCAATAATTACCATAATGATAACAATTTACCAGATAGCATAAAAGAAATACAGCTGGTTTGAAAAACTGTTTTGCTATGTTTTTTGTTTGTTTTCTTATATATATTTTAATGATTTTTTTAAAGAGAGGAAGAGAGAGGGATAGAGAGTTAGCAACATCAATTAGAAAGAAACATCGACCAGTTGCTTCCTGTGCACCTCCTACTGGAGATGTGCCCACAACCAAGGTACATGCCCTTGACTGGAATCTAATCAGTCCACAGGCCAACACTCTATCCACTGAGCCAAACCAGTTAGGGCTGTTTTGCAATGTTTTCATAATTCAAATATATCACGAAATTCCACTTAAAATTACCCATTACATGTTTAAAAATATTCTTAGTTTATGTTTTACTACAACCTAATGAGTACATAGTATTAGCATAGTTAATTTTTTATAAGTTAGAGATCAAAAAGATGTTATTTTTGATTTTTCAAATCATTAAAATAATTTCTTTATTAGCCTAATGCTTTTAAATTTTATTTTTCTATAATTGACCTTCTTTTTGGTATTGGTTTTCTATGTTCAGTATTTTTCTCATAGACTTTAAGAATTCTTGACCAAGTAAAGATT
Source organism: Vespertilio murinus (assembly GCA_963924515.1). Taxonomy (NCBI): domain Eukaryota; kingdom Metazoa; phylum Chordata; class Mammalia; order Chiroptera; family Vespertilionidae; genus Vespertilio; species Vespertilio murinus. The sequence continues at coordinate 72,266,572 of OZ004707.1, forward strand.
TCAGCATCTTGTTTAGAATTTCCATTGTGATTGTGCCTTTTAATTGTTGATATACATGGAATTGCTTGCATTTTATATATTATGCATTCTAAAATTCATCTTTATGCTTCATTGACTAATTTATATGTTTTGAATATACTATACTGTTCAAATGTTCATACTATAAATATATTCTTGTTTTATTTTTTCCATATAAATACTATTTGGTGATTTTTGCTTGTATGTTTTTCTTTTTTAAAAAGGTCTTTCATGAAGTAAAGATCTGGCTTAAATTATTTTCCTCTAAGGCAGGGCAATTTGCCCGAAATCTTATTTTTAAACTCTGTTTTCTCAGCAAGTTTTAAAACCCAACTCTCTTATAAGCTAAGTTTTATATACTGTGCCATTGTAAACAGTATATAAAAGGGGTCATTTTAAATGAGCGAGAGTTGCCAGGCCAGAGGAACTGTCTTGCATATTGTTTTAATCAAACTTTTGGAATGTGAAAACAAGACAAAATAAACCTTTGGACTGTGCCTAAGAAATCTTATTTCCCAAAATAAACTGTTTTTTGTTTTTGTTTGTTTGTTTGTTTGTTTTTTAAGATGGCTACTGGACTGATGATTAGAAGTGAAATTAGGACACTGATAAATGCATAATCATATCTTACTGAATGTTCTTATCTCAGAACCCCACTTACTGAAGGACCAATTGCCCCTCCAAAGAGAAAAATGGGTGACCTAAGATTATGACCTTGTTTCCCTAGCAACCCATCTCTTTGTTAGGCACCCCCTTGCAACTTGTGTTTTCAAAAACCTTGCCCAGGCCTAGTTGCTGTGGCTCAGGTAGTTGTCTGTACACCAAAAGGTGGCAGGTTTAATTCCAAGTCAGGGCTCATACCCTGGGTGTGGTTTTGGTCCTCATTTGGGGCAGTTAAGGGAGGCAACTGGTTTATATTTGTCTTTAACATCTATAATTCTCTCTCTCTCTCTCTCTCTCTCTCTCTCTCTCTCTCTCTCTCTCTCCTCTCTCGCTTCTCTCTCTCCATCTAAAAATCAATTTAAAAATCTTTTAAAAATAAGAAATACAAAACCTGCTCTGTCTTCCCAACATTGGAGAGCACCACCAGTTCATACCACAGGCTATATTCCCTGATTTTCAAATCACAATGAACTCTCTTTTAATTTCACAGAAGGATTGCTGGAGCATTTGTTTACACCATTATCAGGTTCTTGGGTATTTGTAGAAGAAGAAGAAATGTTTCCCTGAAAGATATGCACATCCTAATTCTCAGAATATGTAAATATCTTAGGTTTCATAATGAAAGACAATGAAGACTGTAGATGGAATTAAGTTGCATGTAGGAAGATTATATCTTAATATCCAGGCGCACCCAGTAGGTGCACAGGGACCTTAACAGTGGCACAGAGAGATAGAAAAAGAGAACCAGAATGACATGTGACTATATAAAATGGTAAAAAAAAAGTGCAATGTTGCTGGATTTGAAAATAGAGAAAAAGAAATGTGGGTGCTCTCCAGAATCTGGAAAGTCCAATAAAACAGATTCTCCCCTAAGGCCTCTGGAAAGCAAAATAGGGAAAAATATGCTGCCCAGCCAACATCTGATTTTAGGCTAAGTATGACCTGTATGAAAATTCTATCTTCTATAATTACAAGGTTAAAAACATCGCTCTTTAATTGCTAAAACTGATAATTTGTTACAGCAACATAGAAAACTGAAAATAGTATTTTATTGCTGCCTGCATGCGATGTTAAAGTCCAGTCAGCTGTCCTGTTCCTATTCTTTCTAGGAATGTGCATGAGGCTCCCATGGAGATTCTGCAGTGTAGTGGAAATGGGCAGACCAACATGCAGATATATAATATTTCAGTTGATAATAGCTCTTAAAAATAAAACAAAATAATGGAAGAGTGAATCAAGTTATATTCTATTGAGATATGTGAGCTGAAATAGTGGTTTTAGGAGGTAAAGAATCAAGATTTCAATTAAAGACTTGTTAAAATGTTAATGTCCATTAGTTAGGAGAGAGGTCTTGACTGGAAACATGCATTTTTGAGTCATTTGTGTTCTTAGTGAAAGCCCTAGGAAGCTCAATAGCTCTGGGTCAGTCTTAGGGAGAATGGAACTTCAGGGCCCTCCAGGTTGAGATTTTCCAAAGAAAATTAACAATTGACAGAGAGGATAAAGTGAAAGAAGAGGCATAGGGAAACAAAAGTTTTACCAAAGTAAGAGTGGGATAAAAGTAGAATTGCTGTATATTACTGCTGAGAAAAATATATTAAAGTTTCTTATTTTGTTGGAATTATTGCATGGTTTGTTACAGTACTAGAAATACATGAACAATTGGTAACTTTTTTTTAAATCAACCCTTAAAACTCTTAGTTCATATTTTAGAAAAGTAATATATTTGCATGACTCATAGCATTAATGTAAAAAGGTATTATATTTTCTCTTAAATATTTTATCATTAATGGAATACAATATATGGGTTTTAATACATGACATAAATTCTGAATTAATGTTTTACTTTAGTTATCTACCATTCATATTTAAGTTCTACATTCCTATATTTTTCTTTAGCTTTGTATTTAAATAGACTAGCACTGATCATTTTTATATGTGAATATAAATAGTGCTAGTATTTCCAATTGCCCATGTAATGCTATGCCTGAAGTTTTCATAAATGCAATATTTATTTAATGTTTACAGGTCAATTCTACAATATACTTTAATGAAACTGTGGTTTGTTTATTTTTTTTTTGCTAAAATTATATATGGTTAAAAAAGGGTTAGCATGATCCTTATTTTTACATATATATGATAAAAATATAAAGCTATTACCAGAAAATGAGATCTAACCTATGATATCCAAATTTAATGATCTCAGTTCCTGCATATAGCTTTCTACAAATTATACTCCTGAACCTGAAGTTTAAATATCTATTTACATTATGAAGATAAATGCAAGATTGATGTTACAAAGAAACTTGCAACTTTAAGAAGGTAAAAGGAGATGACTTATCTTTAATTAAAATTAAAAAGCAAGAAGGGCAAAGAATATACTTAGTTCATGATTCTCCATTGAGTATCTTATGATAGCATCTGGTAGGGAGGCTTTAAAAGTGGCTGAGCAGAGAAGAGAAAGTTACATTTATCCAATAATTGAACAATGCAGCCAATATGTTGATTGGGATAAGGAGAGAGAAGGAAAATGAGAGAAAGAGAGAAATTTTAAATGAGCTTTAATAATATCTGGACTCAAAGAATAAGAAATGTCTGGCATTTTGACAAGATGAATCAACTGCTCTGCAGTTACCTTTTATGTTTTCCCCATTTTCCCCATGTAATCTTTAAGATTAACTGCTGGTTTGCCATATAGATTCCATACTTGGCAAGCAGACATGCATGAATTGTTAAAAACAAAAACAAAAAAGCAGTGTGTGTGTGTGTGTGTGTGTGTGTGTGTGTGTGTGTGTGTGTTAAACAACATTTATTGTAGAACTTTAGAGTTTATTCTGCCAGAGAACATTTATTCAACACTAAACAAAATTTTTTTTCAATACCACCTACACCAGAAACTAGTTTGGTAAGAAACAAAAAACAAAACAAAACACGCCTTTGCTTTCTGGTTGGGAAAATAATAATTCCATGACATCATAATATATTTAGAAACTTACAAAGCAATTTCAGCTACATTGTCTATTTAATTCTTAGGATACCCTGTGAAGTATTATTTTGCTCTTTTTCAGGTGAAGAAAATGAAGTTTAATGAGGTACAAATTGTAAATAACGAAGATGGCCTTTGAGTTCAGAGTTCCCAAATGTACTGCTATTCTAATCTATATTTACTTTTTTTAAATATAGGTATTTAAGTACAGAATTTACTTAGATATCCTTTGCAGGTTTTATCAAGACCTCATAATAATCAATGCATTTGGGATTATGAAGAGATACACATTATGTAAACTAAAATAATCACATGAATTTCCTTACTTTTTGGTGGGACAAATATTGAGCACATGTTAACATATGAAAAGTATTTTTAAAAAAAGTTGACAAGTTTAAAATAACCATGAAAATAAAACACCAGAAAACCCCATTTATTTAGATGTCAATAAGTCAGAAGTCACAGGTAACCTGACTAAAGTTTCTTTGGTTAGCTGAAATGATTTTCTGTTTTAATTAAATAATATAAATATGTTTATGAGTAAAGATTGAATTATTTAAGAGAGCTATATTTTTCAAGTACCTCAAACATTGAGACTGTATCTATATTTATAAAATCATTATGTGTTCATTACAAATTTGTTCTTAGTAGCTTCCAAACCATAATCCAATAAAGAGTTCTCTCAGTTAACATCCTTTGAAAATGTAACAAAAAATCATTCCTATAATCCAGATTTTTTATTAAATCAACTTATGTTCTCCTAGACCAATTTTTTAAATAAATAGTATATTTCATAAGCCCCCAAATAATTAAAATGTAAATCCCTTTCTTTATTACATAGTACTAAATGATTAGAAAAAAACAAAAACAAAACAAAACTATTTATCTGTTCTACATAGAAATGAAAATATTGTTTTTTCTATTAGGTCAGTAGAAATCAAACAGTGAAAAAATTAATACAAGGCACAAATTTTATTTTTTTTCTCCATCAAGTTTGCTAACATTTAAACTGAGTTTATTTAAAAATTTAAATCTCAAACACTACTAAGAAAATGTTAGGTATCATTCTAATATTTATGTGTGTCCTACAATCTAAATTTATAGTAATTATTTTCCACTTTAGATTTTCCACACATGATATTATGTTTGCATTAATATAATAAAATGAGTTAAATATTCAAATGAAAGTAAAATTGGACTACTAAAAAAAAACTTTTAAAAAGCTAAATTTAAAAAAAAATCAATTACTTTTTATGACTTGACCCATTCATGGTAATTACTGATCAAGACTAAATGTTAATTTGGTACATTCTAGTTAACATCACCACATTACTTCCCTACTCAGACCCTCTGCATGCCTCATCCCCCTTACCAGTTATTTTCCCCCATTTTAAAATTTATTTTCTAATATAGTATTTCTATATTACATTGTTTATTATCTATCTTCTTTTTAAAAATATTTTATTGATATTTTACAGAGAAGAAGGGAGAGAGATAGAGAGCTAGAAATATTGATGAGAGAGAAACATCGACCAGCTGCCTCTTGCACACCCCCTAACGGGGATGTGCCCACAACCAATGTACGTGCCCTTGACCGGAATCGAACCCGGGACCTTTCAGTCCGCAGACCGACGCTCTACCACTGAGCCAAACCAGTTTCGGAAATCTATCTTCTTGTTCACACTAGAATGTAAATTCTTCAGTCAGAGATCTTTCTTTGGTCCTAAGCATCAAAGCAGTAACCATCGTTTCAAAGTTCATAGCCTAAAATTAAAGACCAATGAAACTCTCATAGTATCTTAAGGAAAAATATCTGCTCTACTTCTGTGGGTTTATAAGTAAGTAGGATGGAATACTGCTTTATTTTCTAGGAAGATTCATGCTTGGAATAGTTCATAAGAAAAAAGTTTGAGACTTCCAGCTGAGAGATGCATGGACATTGAATAGTCATTAAATAAGCACATATTCATATACAGTGTGCCAGATGAAATCACAGGCAGCAAACATAGAGGTTTTAAAAAGTACAGTTGCTGCCTTGAGGAAATAAAATGATAATGGGCTACTTATTTGAGAACTTAATGCTTGGACTCAAATCTGATGATGAATAGCCTGGCTAGTGTTGCTTAGTAGTTGAGCATTGACCTAAGATCCAGGAGGTCAGGGTTCAATTCTCAGTCAGGGCACAAGCCGAGGTTGCAGGCTCTATCCCCAGTGGGGAGCGTGCAGGAGGAAGCTAATTGATGATTTTCTCTCATCATTGTTGTTTCTATTTGTACTCCCTATCCTTACTCTCTGAAATCAATAAAAATAATTATTTAATCTGATAATGAATATTAACTTGTTTATTGGTTATATATTTGAGTAAGTTAATAAAAGTAGGAGTGTTCATTAAAAACATGAGAGCTATTTATTGATTATCATGTATAAAATGAAAAAGTTATTTTTCAAATTTATAATATTTTGCAAGTTAATATTTAAGATAATTTTTGACTGATCCTCATTTACTTCATATATATCTCTGAACGCATTATAATCTGGCCACTCAGTGTGTATATATATTAGAGGCCCAGTGCATGAATTCGTGCATGGGTGGGGTCCAACCAGCCTGGCCAGGGGAGAGGACATGAGTGGTTGGCCAGCCAGCCTGCTGGTCGAACTCCTGGTCAAGGGGACAATTTGCATATTAGTCTTTTATTATAAAGGATATACACTGAATGGTCAGATTATTATGTGTTCAGATATCATAATATGCACACACACTAGGGGCCTGGTGCATGAAGATTTGTGCATGGGGGGGGGGTCCCTCAGCCCAACCTGCACCCACTCCAATCTGGAAGCCCTCAGGAGAACACTTTTTAATCTGGAAATTTCTGTCTGTCTTTGCAATTATATGAGTGAATTATCTGAGATCCCAATCCAGTTTGGTTTGTAGCTCACAGAATAATAGAAGCATTTTTTTTCTTTGCTTCATTGGTGGAGATTTCCTGGAAGTTTTATGATATCTTCTCTTTAATTTTCCCTAGACACTCTGATTTTACTTATTTTCTCACCTTTGCTTTCCTTCCATCCCCCACCACAACAATAACCTGTGCCAGGCTCACTTTGCTCTAGTGTCTAGGAGATTCGTCTGGCATCAGAACTATGATTCCCAGCATTCCAGTTGCTCCCCATGCTCTGGGTTTCTGCTTCCGGTCCTGGGGCTGCCACCAGAACTATTATTCCCAGAATTCCTGGTGAACCCCACACTCTTGGTTTTACCTTCCTACTGTGTCTCTGTCCCACAGCCTTTTTCTCTGTCGAGTTCTTCAAGTCACCAGCTCTCCATCTCTGCTCTCTAGCACTCGGCTCTCTGCTGGCTCTCCCACTCTGCTCTCTGCCCAGCACTGTGTCTGCAAATTAAGCTTGGGTTATTCTTCATACTCACTCCTGATTGGCTGGAGGGTGCCATGGAGGTATGGTCAATGTACATATTTCTCTTTTATTATATAGGATATATTAGGAGACATAACTGGGAGAGCAGAAGCATTTTTAAATTTTTTAAGATTTATTTTATTGATTCTTAAAAGGGGAGGAGGGAGAGGGAGAAACATCTATGAGAGAAGGAAACATCAAATAGTTGCCTCCTGCACACCCTCTACTTGGGATGGAGCCCCCAACCCAAGCATATTTCCTGACCAGGAATCAAACCAGCAACCTTTCAGTGCACAGGTCTGTGCCCAAACAACTGAGACACACTAGCCAGAGCTCCAATAGTTTTCAAGTTTAATATTTATAATTCAGGCATACATTTTATAAAATTAAGCTCAAATTGAGAACATTATCAACAAAATCCTATTTCCATTTTATAAATTATACTCCAGGTTGTTATTCTGAGAAACAAATATGTAATTGAGCAGGAATTCTGAATTACAACTTTAAGGTTTACTGTGTGGCACAGGACCATTTAACCTTGGGCTAAATTATCTAAGATTGTTGCTTTTTATGTCCCCCCCCCCCTTTTTTATGTCAATGATCACTTCCTAACTAGATAGTTATTTTATCTTAGAATTTCTTCTTTTCTTTGGATATTTTATTGAAGATCATGTTCTTCTTTTCCTTGGCTATTTTACTGAGGATCATGACTGGGAATCAAATTGCTAAGCTGATTAAAATTATATTTTAAATTAGAAGTGAATAACCTTCAAGTGAAAGATTGAGAGATAAGAATATGGTAAAATTGTTAATGTTTTAGTAAATGGGTATTAAGAAAATAATTTTGACTGGTCATAATTTTTATTAAGCTGAGTTCAGGTGAGTGATATTTCTATATTTCATTTCTTGTACACACACATATAAATATAATATCAATATGTATATTTATCTGTTTACCATTTAATAATTTTGCAGGGATGCTAATATTTCCTCATCCTTTCATTACTGAAATTATCAAGGATCCATTATGAATGCTCTCAATATTTTGATTCACTTTTAGAGGCACACCAAAATTTTCAGTAATATTAGAACTGGACTTTAATCAGCAAATACATGTAGACAAAACCTGTAGGCTCAAGGCTACACTGCACCTTTACTTACTGCAATTTCTCCTTTTAAAAGTGTTTTTCCTCCTTACTGTTACTTTCACCACCCCTTCAAAATGTATACTAATTATTAAGTGATGATCTGTCAAGTACAAAGAGGTAAGTTATGTGCTTAAGGAGTGGCAGATGACATAAGGATAAGTTGCAGTTATGTGATTAAGGAGGTGCAATGGATATAATGATAAGTTGCAGTAGAGTCATCAATTTCATTTCATTTGGGAATTACTATTATAAGACAGTTTCAATGTGCAATATTGAAAATAAAAAGCAAGCACCAGCAAAAATCAAAAGTGAATGCTGCTACAGGCGCTTTAACAGTTTGAGCCATACAATGCTGAGTCATTGGTCTCTGAGGCTTTTGAGTGACTGTAGTGTGTGGCGTTGCTTGCAGGTAAGTACATCTAGGATAGATCTTATCTTCCCCACAGAATTACTCAGAACAGGAGATATTGAAATTCAACACAGGATTACTGTCATTCACTGACACATAAGGAATTATCTAGTTGCGATAGCTCTGAGAAACATAATATGAACACTAGAGCACTACATGGCCTAAGAAAGAATTTAAAATGAAATGTAGCTCTGAAGACAAATGGACACAATCTTTCTCAACATTTACCTACTAATAATATTTCTTAAACTGATTTAGAAATGTGCTTATATCTACAATGTTTATATCACTAAAGAATAAAGTAAATATTTCTAATTGAACTTCAGTTTAGAATGAAAATGGGAAATCAAAGAACATAGGTTTAATATAAGAAGTAATATTTGAACATTTATTCACAAAGATTTATTTATGTCATTGACTTGCTGAAAATTATTTCAATTATCCAATTTCAATTTTCTATATTTAGCATTTTCTTTAAAGCATTCAGAAAGACTGATAAACATTTTAAAAGAAAACAATGATTTTGCTTAATGGTCATGCTAACTCATGTAATTTATTTAAAAGGTATGCTTTTTCAAAATAATTAAAATCAGAAGTGTTCTTGCTGACAGTTTTCAAGCTCAAACCACTTGGTGAAAGTGTTATAAATGGGCAGGTTCTTCTCATCTATTGTTCTTCTTAATTTCTTGAGATGGCAAATACCTCCTCCCACCAAAAGTTTTTTCTCCTCTCAGTGCCCTGAATTTCTCTAATTAAAAAAAAGACAGATCCTGTATTATAGAAATAGACACTTGAAATCTGTATGAACTTATTAACCATTGTTACCCCAATACATTTATAAAAGATACAGAGATATAAAATAAATGTTTACTTTTAACAATAATAACAATATCTAGAAAGTCACTATTACTGCTTTATTTCTCCTTAGATGACTTTTCAAAACTGTAACATTATTCTTTTTCCTAATAATATCACTATTATGTCTTGAAATATCACTGTTATTTCTCATAATGTATACTAGGATATATTCCATTTATATCAATCATTCTTTGAAGATGAGAAGTGATAACAATGCATCAACTCACCAATACATTTAGTCTACTGATTTTTTCATTGTCCAAGTATTAGAGGAAGTTTATTACATTCTCAAGAGATAAAAATATATCTTTACAAACAGCCACATTTGAATCTATCTTATATAACTTTTTATAAAACATTTTTATGAACAGTTTTTCTTATTTCCTTAACCTATATAAGGATCAACAATACATAATCATACTATGCCATACTAACTTTAAGATCCATTCTTTAATTTTTTTATCACATATCTTCATGTTCTTAACAAATACTATCAAAGACCCTTTCTTGGGGAAAATATTTTTAAACTAAAAAATGTGATCTTAGATTTTAAAAATTAGCTTAGATCAAAATAAAGGTGAATGCAGAAATTGCATTATGCAAGCTATAGAATTAGCTACACAAACCTAACTAACAAGCCTATACAAGATTCATATTCATCTTTCAGTAAAATCCCAAATGACAAAAAGCCATGATCATTTGGGGGCATGAAAACTGAGTATTCAATTTCGAACTGCTAATATATCACCATATCTTTTTACAAATTCATATCATGACAGCTGTGAAAAGAAAATTAAATTAGTGTTATTTTACAAAGATCTGAATTACATCTTCTTATTTCTCCTTGACTATTTTGAAATTATACTGTCTGACAGAGGCATAATGACCCTTGAGCAGAACTGAAGCAAAGGAAGTCTAAGAGTGACTGTCTGTTGATTTCTGCCTACTGTGAACTGTGGGCTAGTGAGTTTGGGAGTTGTGTTTTATTCCAGCTCTACTCTGCTTTGAGGATTATGCTCTTGTCATCTTCCCAGTGGATACAGAAGATTAAAAGAGTTCCTGTGAGATTTGGCTACAGTACAATGGTTGAGCCACATTAGCTGGAAATTTATAGAACAGCACTTCCAAATATAAATTTGGAAGAGAATTTGTTGGGTTTTAGGTCTTTTTTTTTAATATAACTCAGAACAAAGAAAATATATTTTATTTATTTTTTTTGCTTCATACAGAGTTTAGTTACAGAAACATGTATGACAAATTGTATAATAATATTCTACAGTTTAAGATTCTTAAACATTTGTTAAAAAATTGCTCTTAAGTCACAGTTATACATTCTTAAATAATAAATAAATTAAAGATAAATTAGACCAATCTTTAGACTCTGAATTGAAATAATTAAAACCTGGTACTTTTTTCATTTTGCCAGGTTTTTTTTTCTCTTTTCTTTTAAGTAGCAAAGATTAACTTTTATCAGTATCAAACAATCTACACTTCTAAAAACAATGCAGAAGAAAAGCTCTCTTAGATTTGGATTTGAGAATTTCCCCAACTGGAATAAATCCAGAAAACATATTAAAAATTTAAATGAAATAAAGTCCTCATATTGCAGAGACTTCCCCTATAAAACAATTTTATATGGAAGTAAACCTGTTTAAGGAATAGACTTTCTAGATAGGATTAAGCAACAAATTCAATTAGTTTTAATCAGTAATGCAAGTGAAATAGATTTTAACTTAATTAAAGCTAGCAGAAGTAAAATGCCTAGTAAGATAATGGGAGTTAATGGAATTTGAATTCCCCTTTCTGGCAATAATATCACTACGTCTATCTATTTACAAGGAGACTGGTACAGAGCTTTTCATAGTTATTTGCAAGGTTCTAATAATTAGAAGCAAATACTTTGAATGCGTTTTAAAAAAAGAAAGCTAGTTCCCTAGTCAGTGTTTAAAAGTCACCAAATTAATCTGCTTGCTATTGTCATATTTTTACTAATGAAATAGTTTTTGTAACGAAATATATAAAAAGCCTAAGTGACCATTCAACTGTCTGACCAGTAGCTATGATGTGCACAGACCACCAGGGGACAGATGCTCAATGCACAGGCATGGAGACTGAAGCATTTCAGAGGGAAGGGAGGAGGGGGAAGGGTGGGAAGAGTTTAACCAAATATCATATATACTAGAGGCCCAGTTCATGGATTCATGCACTGGTAGGATCCCTTGGTTTGGCCTGGCCTGCTAAGAGTCCTGGACTACAAGAAAGTAGAGGCCAAGCCAAGGGACCCCACTGGTGCACAAATCCATGTACTGGACCTCTAGTATTAAAGATACAATTCAACTCATGGTTAGTTTTAAATGTGGTTTAGTAAAACTATAAAAGTTTATGATGTGTTATTGCCTTGTAAAATCTTAGAAAGCTTTAATTCTCCTATATTTATATATGAAACTAAAAAAAACATAAAGCAGCATAGTGGTAATATTTGATTATTAACAAGAAGAATAATAGTAACTAGACATTATAATTATTTGATACTAGAGGGTCAGTGCATGAAATTCGTGCATGGAGAGGGAGAGTGTGTATGTGTTCCTCAGCCCAGCTTGCCCCTCTCCAATATAGGACCCTTCACAAGGTATCGGGCCTAAATGGGCAGTCAGACATCCTTCTCACAATCCAGGAAAATGCTGGCTCCCAACCATTCGCCTGCCTGCCTGCCTGCCTTATTGCCCTTAACTAATTCTGCCTGCCAACCTGATCACCCCTTAACCCCTCCCCTGCCATCCTAATAGATCCTAACTTCTCCCCTCTGCCCCAATTGCCTCTAATTGCCTTCTCCTGCTGAGCTGGTCACCCCTAACTATCCTCGCTTGCCAGTCTGCTTGGCCCTAACTGCCGTCCCCTGCGGGTCTGACCCCCTCACAACTGCCACCCCCCACCTTCAGGACTTGTCACTCCCATCTGCCCTCTTCTGCTAGCCTGATCACCCCAAACTGACCTCCATTGCAGGATTGATTACCCCCAACTGTCCTCCCTTGCAGGCCTGGTCAACCCCAACTGCTCTTGCCTGCTGGCCTGATCACCTACAATTGCCCTACCCTGCTGGCCATCTTGTAGCGGGCATCTTGTGGTGGCCATCTTGTGTCAACATGTGGGCAGCCATCTTTGACCACATGGGGGTGGCCATCTTGTGTGTTGGAGTGATGGTCAATTTGCATATTACTCTTTTATTAGTTAAGATAACATGATTTCCAAACTTCAAGCAGGTATAATTAATTCATTTCATATATAAGAGTCTTAGAGAGTTTTATTTTCTTAGAAAATACGAGTATAAAAATAACATTCAAGACATATTTTTACTTGTATTTTGTTAATTGGCTTATTTTCTCTAAATATAAAAAAATATAAAAATAAAAAAGTAGGACTCAAAAGATATCTCAAAGACAAAAATCTTAACCAGTAATTTCATTATTTTGCTGTAGGAATGTAATAGAACATGTTAAAAAAATCACTTTACTTAGTCTAGAGATAAATAAAAATATATATTAAAAATTATTGATGGGCTAATTGTGTTTTTCTATGATCATTAATCTTGAAAATACAGAAAACTATCTTTTGTGGCTAGATGAAAGTCAATAATACAAGGGACTATTTTCTTCAGACCATAGAACTTATAGTACATAGAGAAGAATGTAATTAACTAATTTTTATAGGTCACTGTAATATAATAAAACAGAAATAAAACTTTATATCCAGAAGAGAGGCAAAGGAAATAGGGAAGACTGTTGACCCCAAGATTAGAGAGACAGACAGGCAAATACAAAGAGTCATATATTCTGGAACAGAGATCATGAGCAGGAGTAGGAAAACCTAAAATGTAAGTGAGGAATAGCTGGAGGCACAATGTGGACAACTCTGAGAGATAAAAACTTTAAGGCAACCAAGTTATAAGGGAGCCTCCACAATGTTGTGAGTTTTACCTCGGGGAGTTTGACCAATTTTTCAATTGAATGAAGCTGTTTATACTGAGCCCTACCAATCATTTAGGAATAAGAATGAGTAAATAGGCAGATATATCATTCTAGTAGTTCAAATGCCCTTTGGAGTAAGGAGTGGGTGCTTTTAAATCTATTTCTTTTTGGAAGAATAAAATCTCTTATCCAAAATTTAGAGACATAAAAAAACAGTCCTTTTAGTGTAATTTTATTTTTAAACAACCATTAAACACTTGCATTTCTTCTTTATTTGTTCATCTTGCTCTGTCTACTCTTTCTGAAATTATTTTTTTGAAAGCATAGTAAAATGTATTTCAATTACCACGAGTTTACCAATGATTCTCCATGAAAACAGAGCAACAATAATAATGGATATGGAATTAATGGCAAGCTGGACTTTCTTCATTGTGGTTTCTTGTCCTATGAAGTTTAGAGAATAAAATTGGCAGTTTAAAAGATTTTTAGCAAAACTTTGGAAGTCTGTTGCAAGCATATTCAAACTCCTTTGGGGAAGGGTCTCCAGAGGAGAAACTTCCTGGGGAGGAGTCCCTAAAATGTGAGTGCTCTCTCTCTCTCTCTGAAAAAACCAGTCTTCTGAGTTTCTTTGTCTATGGGTTTAGAAATGCTATTAGCTCTCTGTCTGTTCATTCCACTTTCTAATTGGATCCTTCTTTATTTTATGACCCCCATGCTCTCCTAATTGGAGCCTTGTTTCCCCATCACTCACATATGCATTTTTCTCCCATGGATTCCCCCCTTTTCGCTAACTGCTTGTTCTGTCTCTAAAATTCCTTTCAATAATAAATGTTTTATTGAAATAATTTTTCAAGTTGCAGTTCAAAAATTCATTATCATTTGTTAATAAAAATGACTTTTTATATTTAATCATCAAATATAAATGAATTAACCAATAAAATTAAATATTATTTTATAAAATTTTATTATTTATATTTTAACCATTCAATAGAAAAAAATACTATAACTATTTAGTTATATTTTTACACATTGTCTTTCTTTTCAGGTGAAATAAAAAGTGTGTTGATTAGATCACCTTATATATATTGTTTTTAGCTTTCTGGTTAGGCCCTTACTTATTTCTCTGATCAAACTTGCCTCATGTCATTTTCAAGGAAATTCAACTAATGAAAACTATATTAAAATCTGTTGTTGAAATATAACGAACATAAGTAAATCCTACAGAGAACACCTTCATATTCTTTGCTGTCATCATCACTATTAGCAATTATTGTTCTTAAACATTCTCAAAAAACACTACATAGAATTTCCAAAACTCAGGGGAAAAAGGGACTGGCTATAGTCCATTTAGCTTTATTACAGTATAATTAAGTTTTGGATGCCAAGAAAAAATAATTACATGCCTAGTATGAATACATACTGAATTCTATGAAGTTAGCCACTCAATACATAGGATTCAGTTTACCAAGGACCTTGTGTTTTCTGTCTCTTTAAACACCACTCTAACAATATATTTGAATTATTAGATGATGGAAAATTTATATTATTTTGGCTTGTATAAATTAAATTAAATGTTACTGACTATATTAACTATAGTATATGAATGACATAATCATCATTTAAAAAATTCACTGAGCATTCCTGGTATTCTTACCTCATTTGAAGATCCTGGAAAAGAGAGGGGATGTGCAGGAGAATGCAGATGAATACAAGCCATACCCCACTGGGCATCCATTAAGTATTTGAAACAAAAATGAATGAATAAATAAATAAAATTGTTAAAATGAGCTTTTCTCCTCTTGAGTAAAGCTGGACTCATATATATTTATGTAAATAGGCATTTGTCTTATTTATGAAAACATACATAAATATATATACAATGATAAAAACATTTTTATTTAAAACTTTTAATAGTACCAGAATCTTTAAAACATGTTCATAATAATGGAGATTTTATAGCTAAATTTCTAAACTATTAATGGTTTTAATATTAAAAATGAAAATTAAATAGGAAAATTAAGCAATACGATAGCCTCTTCAAATTAATGCTTCACGTTAAGCCCCAGGAGATATGTTGTGGGTATATTATGTGAAAATTGTAGTTATTCATACATTTCTCCTTGGATTTTTTCATAAATGTGCTGCTAAAATTAGAGTTTATAACTTGACTTTGAAGTCAAAATATTCATTACAAAGAAAATAACCCCAAAGTAAAGAAACTATTATAGAAGTGACAATAGGTCTCAAAACAGTCAAGTTATACCACTCCTAATTCCACTCTATTTTCTTAGTTTGATAATTTTTGGATAGGAATAATTAATGACATTGGTTTCTATAGAGGAGCTGAATAAATAAAATATGTACCAACAGTATATGCAGTCATAAGTTTAGGATCATTTTGACATTATTTGATATAGAAAAAATATATTTTAACACTAATTTGAGACAAATATTTAGTTAGAATAAGATATTTTATTAATAACACTCAACACAAAAGAAAAAAAAAGCAGAGTGATGAATGAAATAACATCTTGGCAATTGAAGATATTTAGAAACATATAAATGACTTTCAGACAGATGATTGAGAAAGAGTTTTATATGACAATTAATTAGAACTGATAGAAGATTAATGGCTATAATGCATAAGAGACAACATTAAACTTTTAGAGTTTGAATATCTATAAAATATTTTCATAATAAAATTGAAATAATTTACTTTTCCATAAAAAGTAAGGAATACTTTTATAAGATATAGTACAAATGTAAATCTGACAACAAGGCCCTTTCATAAATCTGTCTTTATGTTTATTTTTCAGTCCTGTGATTTAAGGAAATTTTATTGTCTCCAGTTTTGACATAAAAGATTTTAATTACCACAGTACATAAAACATCTGAGTAAATAAAATTATCCTAGTAAATAAATGTTATCTGGGATGACTGTTAAGGCAGATGCACAGCCTTTGTCACTAGCCCATATTTAACAGGAAACTCTGAAACAAACCATAACTTGTATGGTTAATGAAGCCAAATGCTGACAAATAAAGAAATTCATGGTTATTGTTTCTATATTAAGAAAACAGGTCCAATATTTTTTCTGCTTTCGTGTTTCATATTATAGAAGATAATTATATGAGCAACATTTATCCCCAAATGATTTTTAGTTAGTGTTTTATTCTGATTTTTGTATTTATATATACTTATATAAATTAAAAGAAAAAAAGCTTCAGTTAATAAGAAAAGAGAAACTCAAAATGGACTAAATACTTAGACATCTAAGTCCTGAAACAATGAAACTACTAGAATAAAAACATAGAGGGAACTTTGTGACATACCGTATTTGCCGGCGTATAAGACGATTTTTTGGCCCTGAAAAATATGCCTCCAAGTCGGGGTTAGTCTTATACGGCGAGTATATAACAAACTCTGTATTTTGAGTGGAAATGTTAGGGGGTCGTCTTATACGCCGGCAAATAGGTATTTTCAGGGCCAAAAAATCGTCTTATACGCTTGCAAATACTAGAGAAAAAACAGGAGAAAAAAAATCAAACACATGTTTTAGTGAATACTGGAAATTTTCTCTATTTCCATTTATATTACAAAATAAAATATATCCTATAATACTATACATGTATGTATGCAATTATAAATAATACATTGATCCTGTCTGCATTTATCAACCCTTTAATATAATACAGCGCTCACCTGTTTCCCACTGAAATCTGTCAGTTGGTCCTCTGTATCCAAGAGTCTAGGGGTTTTATAGTTACAGTTAAGTGTTTAATCCATTTAATATCTTATTTATACAGTTATGAAAAACAGTATAAATTTTTCTCACATTTTAAAATACATATATACATATTTAAATATTTATATATATATATATATATATATATATATATATATATATATATATATATATATATATATATTGCAGAGAGGAGAGGAAAGGGAAAGAGATAGAAACATCAATGATAACAGACAACCATTGGTTTGGCTGCCTTCTGCATGCCCCAAACTGGGTATCCAGCTTGTAACCCAATCATGTCCCTTGACCAGGAACCAAACCATAACCTGCTGGTTCATGGGTGACATTCAACCAGTGAGCCATGCTGGCTCAACCAGTTCTATTTCAAAAATTTCAAAATAGAACTGCTATATTATCCAGCAATATCACTTCTGAGTATTTATCTAAAGTAACTGAAATGGGCAGCTGGAGGGAAGCCAGTGCAGGTTCTGGATGCTAGAGGGAAGCCAGTGCCAGCAGCTAGGGGAAGAAAAGCCCACTCTTGCATGAATTTTCATGCATCGGGCCTCTAGTTCACAATAACCAACATGTGGAAACAACCTAAGTGTCATTTGATGGATGAGTGGCTAAAATGTGGCACACATATAATTGTACATGGGACTGAACTTTTTTCTGGTTCTGGGCCCTACTCAAAACTATCGGCCTTATTTTTTCTCATTCATTGAATTGGAACAATTCATTGATATATAGTATATGTTACCATTAAAATCAGTAGAAGCCAGCAACCACTGTGCTTTTTTGTTGTGACTGTGACTTGAGGTACAGTAACTTATTTCCCCTTGAGGCAAACCACAAACAACAGGGCCTTTAGAAATGTATTAATAAGATAGGTTCTTTAATATTCAAAGGGCTCATAGCATACCTCTGTTAATCATGTACCTCACTGCATCACATCATCAACGTAATGGATCATCTCTGGATTACGTTGTAATACAGAGAAAGAGAATTAATATAGTCCTGAGTTAAATGCTCTTTTGTCCCTTGAAGACAAGCTGTTATGGATCATTCTTACTAACTGAAATAGAGAAAAACCTGCTTTCCATATCAATGCTGTGTGCCAGGTACAGAGACTATAATTATTTGCTCCAGCGAGTATGCCACACCTTGAATGGCAATTTCAATTTGAGGCATCACCTGTTTATGTGTATAATAATCCCCAAGAACTATAGGGCTTTTTCACTACTGCCAGAAGTGGGATAAATAAATATTGGGCAGAAACCATTACCTTGCATCTTTTAAATATTCAGTACTATCTCTAATCTTTGTAATTACTCAATGGACTTTGGTTGAGCGAGACAGATGAAAGAGCTTCCATTTGATACTTGTAAACATATTAAACTTTACTATACAGTTTGGAATTCCAATATATGGATATTTTCAGAAAAGTATTATATATCCAGTTTAGTATGTTTAGCAACTGGATAAATAATTGCTTGTTGGTACAGCACAGTCGTTAGAAATATTGTGAGATTAACTTAGGCAAAAATCTAATTTGTTATCTGACCTTCCATAAATCTCCATTCTGACCAGAAAATAATAGTAGTGTTTTGGTTTTCCAGATATTGGCATCGATTTACAACCAATGTCATATAATCCCTAGAATTTCCAGTATTTTTTGTTTTCCCAGTGCACATTCACTCTTGTGGCTTTTCATAGATTTATTTGGAAAATCTATAATAATAAAAGTGTAATGTGCTAATTAGACCAGGCATCTTTCTGGATGTCCTTCCTTCCAGACAAAGACACAGTGAGTAGGGGCCATAGTTGTGGGTGGAGGCTGGGGCCAAGGCCCTTGCAGAATTTCATGCATTGAGCCTCTGGTACTTAGATAAATATTTACAGTAATAATCTTAGCAGTAGCATTTGAGTATTTTCTAAAAGACACTTCAATCATGGAATCTACCTAATAAAAGAGTAACATGCTAGTTGACAAAGTACCTTTGTGATGCCCACCAGCCAAGCAGGGGTGAGTATGCAAATTGATCCAACAAATATGGCAGGTTAATTTACATATATAGGCAGCAGGGGATCAGGGCACTTGCATCATCACTATGGCAGCGACACAGGCGTTTCGCACCCCCTAGCCACTCTGGGCCTGTGGGCATCATGGGAAGACAGAAGGGCAGCTCTGGTAGGAGCGAAGGCAGTGCTGGCAGCCAGGGGAAGGAAGACCATTCTTGCACAAATCTTTGTACATCAGGCCTCTAATTTGATATATGGAGTTAGCTTAAGTTTAAGAACTATTTGAAAACTATTTATGGAAGGTCTGACCTATCTATTGAGTTGTCTAAGGTCAGGAGTTGGTTCACCAAAAGTAAAGTTTTTACTGTTATATAGATTAGGAAGTAGTAGAGGGTAACATATTTCATTCATAGTGACCTCCTTATCAATTATCCACTACCATACATTTTGGTTTGAAATACTCTGGTTTCCATTCTTTCTCCCTAGAATAGTCATTGCATTTATTTTGCCTTTTATGGTGAAGTGTCACTGACTGAGATCTATCAATCTTATATCCAATAACATTGATGGAGCATATGCTTTTCTTTTCTTTCCCCCCTATTGACTGCTTCTGACCCACCCCAATCCTTCACCACCCTATTTTATGTATCCATGGGTTATGCATATAGATGCATACAAGTTCTTTGGTTGATCTCTTCCCACCCACCCTACCCTGCCTTCCCTCTGAGATTCAATACTTTGTTCCATGTTTCTATGTCTCTGATTCTATCTTGTTCATCAGTTTATTTTGTTCATTAGAATCCACTTATGAGTGAGATCATATGATACTTATCTTTCTCTGGCTAATTTCATTTAGCTCAATACACTCCAGTGGATAGAGTGTTAGCCTGAGGACTGAAGGATATCAGATTTGATTCCAGTCAAGGGCACATACCTCAGCTGCAGGTCTCTAAAACTCAATGAGAAAAAAATATACTCAGGTGATTATTAAAAACAACAGAACAATTTAAATATTGCAAAATGTTTAAAACATTTATAGCAGGTTCATGAGCTCTCACTCTCATTTCATCTCTCATCATCCCAGCCTTTTCTGAGAACATCACTTTTAAGGATGTTAGCGTTTCCCTTACTGATATATTTTTCAATGCCTTCATTAATGTTTCTTTTGGCCTTTAGAAAATATAGGTTGCAGAGTAGTTGACATTTTATAAGTCTGACCTATCAATATCATCAAAGTAAATCTTTGAATTTTACTTTGTAAATGTTGGCACAGAAGTTTTAGCATGTATAATGAGCCACTATTGTGCCTTGGCTTAAGTCTGCTGACCAAAAGAACTATTTTACTTCTACTTTAAGCTACTCGTTAGCTTACATTAATTTCTGAATCAAGGATAAGTGGCTTCTATAAATAAATCTGGAGCCAATTAGTGGAAAGATGAAGACTATATCTGAGGAAGGATATATCACTAGTAAGAGCCATTTATGTTTTGTTATATCATAAATGCAGTTCAATGATTCAAATATTAGGTCAATTCTTTTCAAGTTTTCCAATTTACCTACTCATATTGATATTTAAGTGCAACTCTTTTATTTTTATACTAGATATAATTTATTTTCCCTACTCAAAGACCTAACTGAAACAATTATCTCTTCATTTTTTCTTTATTTTCTGTATATTTTCCGTTTTTTTCTCCCATTTTTCATAAGAACCATCTTGTGACCTGACCACTCCCTTCAAATTATCTTTAAATATTAGGATGTTGCTCTTTCTCTAAAATTGCTGTACAATTTTCTGAATTTTCAATTATATCTTCTTGTTAGATTGGCAGTTCCATTAAATAAAAGGTTTTTAACTTTTTTTTATTGATATTTCTCTACCAGTCACATGAGAGTATCTATGTGGTTGACATTTTTAAGGTCTATCCTTTGACATAAAAGATTTTTAAACTGACATAATCATGTGGAAATATGTTCAATTTTAATAATTATGGAAAACATTAAATTACTAAATTAATATACTCAGGAAAAGTTAATTATTTAAAAAATAATAAAATAATTTGATATCAATTTTATATTGTAAGATTGGTCCTCACTAACATGATCTAACAAGAAGTATATTTTTTAAAATCATGGTGCTTTGGTACTGTAGTGAATTCCATAATGGAGAGAAGTTCTTAGTGTTTTCTCCCTTGTATAACTTTTCCATTTTATACATATACCAAAGTTTTGGAATGCTATAAAAAACTATCTAATAAAGAGGGAATATGCTAATTGACCATCACACCCTCACAAAGATAGTGCCCACAGCCAATAAGGAGTGAATATGCTAATTGACTGCCACACTCTCAAAGATGCTGGCACCCTCAGCCACAAGATAGCGACGCCCAGTCCCCTCAGCCTCGCCAGGACAGCAGGCATGTGGCACAGCCTGGTCTGCCTCCAGATGGGTCCAGCTGCTCTGCAAGACTGACTTCAGAGTCCCCCAGTCCCTCAGGCCCCAGCCACGCAGGTCCACCCCAAGGCATAGGCAAGCGTCAGATGTCAGCTGCCCAGCTGCCCAGGGCCAGTCTGAGGCTCAAGTAACCTGGGATGGCCAAAACTTGTGCTATCAGCAGTGGCAGCAGCAGAGGTGTGATGGGCATTGCCTTCCCCTAATTGTTGGGTTGCCTCCTGCCCCTGAAGGCTCCCAAACTGTGAGAGAGGGAAGGCTGGGCTGAGGGACCCCCATCCAGTGTGTGAATTGTCACGCACTGGGCCTCTAGTATAATGTATTCTAAGGAAAACTAACATTCTGTCTAGTCACATAAGTGGATATGGCTGACAATGTTCCACTTTCATTTATTTAAGTTTATGAATATTGTTTAGCTCTTGTTAATGTTCAAAATATTTTGTACCAAAATTTATTTTTCTTAATGTAAAGTTTATAAGTAGTGTTTACAACATTTAGGTATCAACTCTACTTTTCTGGTTCCAAGAGCTTGACTGTTATGATTTCCATGTTTATGTTACATTTTGAATTATTTATATCTAAGAAACTATTTAGCATGACTTTAATGACTTATTATTAAACATAAATCACATACTCAAAGAGCTCTAGGGGTCATTCCATGATACGATTATCAAAGAAAAAACATATAAGAAATGAAATAAGAAGTTGTAGTACTTTATGAAAACAAGCAACCACTGTTCTGAGAAAGTGAACTGTTGCGCTCTGGAAATGTGTGTCAATTTTGGTTAGATATTCATACTTTTGGAAAGAAACATAAAATGTTTCTTTTTATGTGAAATAGCTTTATTTTCAGTATTTTATTTAGTTTACATTTTTAAAAGATGGACTGTGAAACACAAGTGGAATATCTTTTTTTTTCCCTTTCACTGACAACTAGCCTGTAAATTGTTATAGAGCAAATGAGGATGCTTGTGCCACTACTAAAAGTATGATAAAGATGTTACATCCATCTGCCAAGTGATAAGATCATTATCTGAGAATTTTAACAAAGTGATAGGAATTGCAGTGTTATCACAATAAGATAGAATGCTTCTGTTAGGATATCACTGTATAATGGTACACATTTAATTATGGAAGGGTGCTACGTGAACACAGTCACAAGGCTTAGCTCTGTGATTTCTCTATTCAAGTAGTATTTCAGTCTTCTAGAATAGTTACCTCTATTTTAGAGTTTAAAACAAAGGAATATTTAATATTTTTAAAAGAAAACTTTAAACAGCAATATTTTTGTAACATCAAGTAATTTTTTGGCATTTGTGAGCATGAGTATAAAATGCTTTTAAAAGCATTTTAAAAAACTCACAAAACTATTTCATTTTTTGCTCAATTCATGATATTTCCTGTGTGTGTGTGTGTGTGTGTGTGTGTGTGTGTGTGTGTGTGTGTGTGTTTTCAAGTTAAGTCTCTCACAGTGATGGAAATATCACTGAAAGAATATTATTGGATTAATAGTCACAAAACTAAATGTTTTTCTTTTAATTGAATTTATTGAGGTGACTGACATTGGTTAGTTAAACCATACAAATTTCAACTTTTGATGGTCAAATACTTATTTGGAAAATGTAGTCTTTAAAATGTAGAAGTGTTCTTTAAGTAAATCAAAGCAACTAAGGATCAAAAAAAAAAAAAAAAAAAGAACAGAACAGAAAAGAAAAGAAAGAAAGCCTGAAATACTTAGATTTACCAGAGCTTTACCTCTACTCAAAAAAGAATTATATTTAAATTGAAATATAATGCAGTGTTCGTCTTCTGTATATTGCATTATAATTCCAACAGTTATTTTAACCACATGATTTTGAATTTGTTTCTATTGACTGAACAGTTTGATTCTAAACTTATTATTCACTGCAAATCTTATCTTTATCCCCAAGTTTACAATGAGAAGTTATTATATTGACTAGAAATTGGCTATATAGAATAGCAATTAATCCTGCACATTATTATATATATTTTTATCAAATTTTCCAAAATATAGCTATATAAATATGAGATATGGTCAATGGCACTTAAAATTTTACTCTCAAGTGTTTCTAGATATATTAATATGTGAAGTACAGGGAAATAATGCCATTAAAAACTTAAAGTGTTTTTAAATACTTGGGATATTAGCATATATTGATATCACAAAGGTAATATATTTAAGACATACTATAAAATATTTAATATCATGAACAGTACATATTTCTCATGAAGCATAAACTTAGACTATACAATAGTAAAATATACTAGTTTACTACTATGGCATAAACCAAAATTATGGTTGCAATTTGATTAAATAAGTAATACAAAATGTGTCCAGCAATATTATCCTATCTAATAAAATAGTAATATGCAAATTGACCATGCTGCGGCTACATCCACAAGCCACACCCACCAGCCAATTAGGAGTGGGTATGCAAAATAGAACATGCAATACTTTCAAGAGTAAAAATTAATGTAAAATAAATAAATAAATGAGCAAATAGCTACAAATACTCTGCTCACTCAATTTTATCTAATTGAATGTTTAAACATATTTTTATTTATTTCAGAGAGGAAGGGAGAGGGAGAGAGAAATAGAAACATCAATGATGAGAGAGAATCATATATCAGTTACCTCCAGCATGCCCCACGCTGGGGATTGAGCCTACAACTCAGGCACGTGCCCTGACTGGGAATCAAAATGTGATCTCTTGGTTGACAGTCAATCACAAAGTCTGCCATGAGCTCCAGTTAAATTTTTTAATCTTAATTTTTAAAATAAAATTTGGTTACCAACATAAATACATTCTGAAACATATGTACAAACATATATCATAAAAGCATTCTTATCTTAAAAATACTATTTCATAAATCATCAAAACTATGAGATATCTGTGGGAAAAAACATACTAAAATTTTTTGTTTACTTTAACATTTATAAAACTTTATTGATACTCAAGCCTGCAGAACAAGTTTCTCTGTTCATTTATAAATGTCTTGCATTTATATGTGAGAGGGTTAGTTTTATCTTAAGAATAAATATCAAAAATGCAAAAAGACATAAGCACTTTTCAACAGAACATTTTACCTTCAAGTATATATATATATATATATATATATATATATATATATATATGGTAGCAAAATATGTACTTGTTGTGGTCATTGATGTAAGAATATTTTCCTCTGGATAACAAATTAGCAGACAGAAATTGATCTGGATTTAACTTTAAATGTAATGCTATTTCATCAGATGGATAAATAATATTTTTCTCAGTACTTGACAATATTCCATTATTTTGCTACAGGATTCAGGGCAGAAGGAACAGGGGAAACTGAGACAGGACAATGAGGACCAGATCTAACAGTATGAATAATTTGCAGCTGGCCTGAATAACAAACCACTATGTTCCCCAGCCAAGGACACTCTGAGAGCAACTAGTTAAAGACCTCCCTAATGAAAGAACGCAGGGGGAACGGGGGAAGGAAAAAAGGACACTTTTATTCCCCAAGTAGAGAAGCCAGCAGTGTCAGGGCTTGGCAAGATAAAATAGCCAGGATTCTGGGAAGACCACAACAAGAAAACCTTGAGACTTAATCTGTACCGAGATACTCAGCAAAATAATCTTTTGAAACCTACAGACAGGAGGAGGGTATATTACTCCTCGAACTTGCTCCAGACATTTGCTTTTCCGGTTCTCCAAGCCTGATGAAATAGAATTGCTTGCTTTGTCTGCTTTTCTATAAAGGTGCATGCTTTAATTGCTTTAATAAATTGGCTTTTCACAATGCAGTCAGGGTCTCTCATATAAATTCATTTATATAAGAAAACAAGGATCGAGGTTGGGGACAGCCATCTCCCACTAGCTCAGGGGGCTGTCCTGTCTGGTAACATCTCTCCGGTGTCTGTGAGAGGGGCCTATAACCATTTTATGATTTTTTTCTCTGATAAAATTTCTAGTCTAATTTTCTTTTCTTTATTGAACATTATATCAGTAATACATAGTTTAGGCTATCACTCTACTTTAGTCTGGGCATTGTATTTAAATATCTAAGGATTCTTGTTGTTCATCAATACTGAAAAAATTGTAGTCTTTTACCTTTGTACATGCTTCACTCACTTATTCTAGTTTTACAGAAATTATATTAAAAGCGATTGTGTATATGTTCACTGTTTTCCTTTATGCTTCTGTTTTTCTTAAAGGTTCCTGAAATGTTATTCAATACATCAGTTCATTGAAACAGATTTTTTTGTTTGTTTGTATGATGTTTTTCCTCTCACTTATCTTTGGATAAGTTTTATGTAATCCAGCTTGCCATTTTATTAAGATACTATTCAAAACTTTAGTATGTTCATAGATATATTTGATTGAGAAAATATTTTTATAATATATAAGTATTTTATTAATTTCAAATGTTTTTGTTTTATGTCCTTATTCTTTTCTAGTAAAAGTAATGTAAAGTTAATCAAACTATTTTAAGTTATAAAATTCTGAAATTTTGGAAATTTAATTTAAATAAAATGTATTAATAAGTGTATTATCAATCAAGCACAAATCTATTCATCTATTATTTATAGTGTAGTTCGGTTAGTAATAAAAATTCTGCAAGTTTTTAAATAATTAATTTCTGTCATTTTGTCAAGGAACTTACCATCAAGTGACTTGAACAAATACATACCTACCTAAACACACACACACAAACCTATATAAAGACCAAGATAAATTTGTGTATGATGGTCACATACATGCACAATAAAGAAAAATAATATTGAATAATAATGTTTTTAATATTTTCTTCTCTGTTGTTTACTGTATATGTATATGGTTAGAAGATTAAAAATTATTGTGTGAACTGATTTACATTTCTACAGTCATATATTTACATTTCAATTGCAAGAAATATTTTTAAATTAATTTAACAAACAATTAGGAAATGGAATCTTTCTGAGAGTTTCCAGGATTGCAATAGCAAGGGAAAAAAAAATAATTATAGTTTTGTTGTAAAGGTAATACATTTGGACAGTTTTTACCAAAGATAGAAATTATTACATTAGAGGTACTTATTATGAAGCCAATCAAGATTTCTTTAATTTTATATGACATCAAATTTTGCTAGATTTTAAAATAAATGCAAAATAAATCCTCATCCTGATGAGAGACCTTTAAAAAGGACAAAAATGCCCTATATAGAGCTTTAGACTTCTCAAGAAATGAGTTTTATCATTGTAACAAACCAGCTAAGGAGTAGAAATTTACTAGTCTCAAAGGACCCGCAGCATTTTGTTTAAGTTGACTTTTAAAGGTCTTTCTTGGGAAGAAGATGTAGAAGACTAAGGGATGAAGAACTGACTGCTCATGATTCACACTAATAAAACAGTAGAGACAGAATTCATGAACATATTACGAATTCACAAAAAGCAGCTCAGCTAATTCCTCCCAGGTGAAATTTATAGATTTCTTTGCTGAAGGAGATAGCTAGGGAGTGATAAATTGCAGCGCTTCTGGAAACGAGAATAGAGTCCTGGTTCCATATTCTACTGTAGGATCTTTTAAGATCTTTGTGCAGGCCCTTGAGCATTTTTCTGGAGTGGATTTCCTCTTTATAATGCTATAGTATAAGTCCCAGAAAAGGATAGATAGTGCTATATTTTATCTTATGTATATACATAGATCTCTCTGAAATTGAAATGCAAGCAAACTTTTGAATTTTGGGGATAATAGGTATAAATAAATGGTATTACTTATATGAACCTCTCACCACATCTTCATATCTCATACACACATCCTAACTGACAAGAAACTATCTGAGTAGCCCAAAGGAAAAATTACACAAATGTTTTCTTTCATACATATTTTTCAGACTTTCTGTGTAGTCACAGACTTACAGAATGGACAAATATCTTCAAATATTGAAGCTAACACAATTTTCATCTAAAAGTTTCAGTTTAACCTGATATTTAATAAATGTACCCTCAAAACAAAACAAAACAAAAATAGCATACAGAAAAGTATTGCCATTAATTTGTTTCAAATGAGTAAAACTAATAATCAGTCTATGAAAATTAAATAGGTCAACAAATCTCAAAATCTTAATTATATGAATGTTAAACTTCTTTTAATTGTAAAAATATTTATACCTATAATATTAGAAATAAAAACATTATATTTGAAAGTACTTATTAATAATTCATTAAAACAATATAACTATTAAAATGTCAAAACTAACAGATTAAAATATATTTTACCTCACAATAATGATGTGTAAAATGGTTCTACATATTTCCAATTTAAAAAAATGCCTGGCTTAATAGAAAAGACCTGAGATTTTTCTGTCTCTGGATTTGATCTGTCAATATGTTATTTTGGTAGAATATGGAGAACATGTCCTTTTACAGGTAGAACAACAGTATTCCAAAAGCTTTACAGCAAATTGTGGACATTCTTTGTTAATATATCCAACTGGACAAGTGGGAGTGGCATTTTACTATCAATTAATACTCTTATACAGACAAAGAGTCACAGAGATCTGCCGAAGGTTCCCTTGAGTCTTTACTGAACACTGACCAGGTAACTTATGTGAAGATAATCCTGAGCCTGGGGAACGCACTTGAAATTAACACGCAGAACAATCCCGAGCTCACACAAGGCTCTGAGTAGGTTGTATGTCCACCAGCCAAAAAGTAGGAAAATCTCCTAACACATGAGATGTTGGTTAAAGTATTCGCTGAGTTATTCTCTCAACAATAAGGAGAAATTGGCCCTAGACTCAAAGCTGTTCTTTTCCAATCTAAAAAAAAGCAAAAGAAAATCTTGACAAGATCAAATAATATTTTATGTTGCATGCATATGAAGTATGAAAATCCCACCATATGTTTGGTGAATAAAATAAAATAAAGAGAATTATAAAATAATTATAATTATCTTATTTTTGGTTGAAATTGAACTTCCAGAACATACATTTCAGAAATAAAGACATTAACTTTGTTCATAAAAATGTTATGTGAAGTTTTTCATTAGGTTGAAAATATAAAAGATACTAAAATGCATATTTAATATAAATTAACATATAAAATTAATAGCATTATTTTTTGGACTTTCTGTTTTAGGTAATTAATGGAAGGATATGCCAGTTTCACAATAGTGTTTTAGCTTCTAAGCAGCTCTTTACTACTTATTTACATTCTGTAGCATTTCACTAAGATCTTTATGAAATAAGTGGTCTTCTGTTTAAGATTATTGAGAATAAGAAATGTTCCATTCATTCTTGAATATTTTTAAAATGTAATTACTATATCCACAATGATGAACTCTTTTGAATCTATACTTAGAGTACTTTCACCTTATAAACTTAATTATAAACTTAATTAGCTGCTCTAATTCTTAGTAAAGCATCTATGATTTTGAGTGTTAACATAAGTGAAGCCCAATGCATGGGATTCAGGCACTGTTGGGGGGCGTGGCCTGTGCCGATCAGCT
Source organism: Vespertilio murinus (assembly GCA_963924515.1). Classification (NCBI taxonomy): domain Eukaryota; kingdom Metazoa; phylum Chordata; class Mammalia; order Chiroptera; family Vespertilionidae; genus Vespertilio; species Vespertilio murinus. Next base: position 72,295,745 of record OZ004707.1, read on the forward strand.
GCTGTGAGAGCACCACTCAACCCCATCAGCCAAGTAGAAATCCCACTATGGGAGCTCACTGACCACCAGGGGGCAGCTACTGCATTGAGTGTCTGACCCCTGGTGGTCAGTGCGTGTCATAGTGATTGGTTGACTGGTTATTCTGGTCATTCTGGTCATTCCCTATTGGGTCACTGGGCTTTTATTATATAGGATAGTGCATTCAAGTATTATTTTACCTCTTCGTCAGAAGATAGATTCTATGATGTAAAAAATTTTCCATAAGTATATTTCATATACAGTGTTTCCCAAAGTGTGGTACGCATATCTCAGGGGTACAGGAAGAGTTTGGTGGGGGTATGCATTGCACTGGAGTTTGATGGGGATATGCACTGCACTGTGCTTAGCTGCACCTAATTCTATGTTCTCATGAGTCAAGTCAAGACAGTCTTGTGAGGCATGAGATGGTCAGGTGTGCAAATAAATGTTATTTATAATATAACTTTTATTTATATTTTATTATGAATAATTTTATTTTTTGTTTATTATTATTTTATGTATGTACCAAAAAATAAATATGTTTTCATTGTTATTAAAATACATCCATTTTTTTGACGAGGGGTAGGTACTCAGCATTACAAAAATTATAGAAGGGGTACACATATGTCAAAAGTTTGGGAAACACTAAAATATTGCAAAAATCATTAGACACTGTATTTTCAAATTCAGTTATTTTCATTTATAATGAGTATGTGTGTGTGTGTGTGTGTGTGTGTGTGTGTGTTTATGTTTTCACTAATAAAAAGACAAGGGTTGAAACAATTATATTTTGAGGGGCAAATCAAGCTCTGAAACTATTTAAACATTCAGATACTTTATTTTTTTCTCCAGGCATGACACATCTGATTATGCACACTTGTTTTGTTTTCCCAGTTAGTTCAGAAGCCTCATACAACAAATTTTAAATGCTTTATTTTGCTTTTCTATAATAGGGCACTGTTCAATTAAAAATGATTTCTACTCAATTTGCTGGTATCAATGAGTAAACAATTAAGATATTTACTTAAGCAACATTCATTCTATGTTCTTATATAATTTATATCTCAGAACATTATTACATGAAAAATAAAATAATATCATCACTTTATTATCTTATCATTCAGTGACTCCACATTTGTTAGCTATTGTGCAAGACTAGAGGGCCAAGAGCTTTCTTCTTTATCTATGAAATATTAGCAACTTAGGTGATTCTAAATTAAGCCATATAATTTTTCCTATTTCTCAATGACTATAAGTAGGTTTAATACATGTATAAATGAAGAGCATATGATACTAGTAGATAGGCTTATTTATCTGAACAGGTTTTTGGTTTGTTTGTTTGTTTGTTTGTTTGTTTTTGGTGCTAAATGATTTGGGTCAGTTACCACTTGCAGAGAGCTGTTCCATGCTGATAAATGAGTTACCGTATTTTTCGGACCATAAGACGCACTTTTTCTTCACCAAATAGTGGGAGGAAAAGTGCCTGCGTCTTATGGTCCAAATAGAAGAAGTGCCTGTGTCTTCATGAATTCTGACTCTAGCGAAGAAGAGTTCTTGGGGTTTTCAGAAGACTAGAGTACTCAAACCTTTGTCTTTATGTGTTAATGACAGTGATAATGGTTCTCAGTGCCGCTGTTGACTGATGTTCAGTTTATATAGGTCAAATATTATTCTGTTATACTTTATTAAATATTTTATTACACTATTTGGTTCAGAATATTTTTTTTCCTATTTTTCTCCTCTAAAAACCAGGTGCGTCTTATGGTCGGGTGCGTCTTATGGTGCGAAAAATACGGTAAATAAGACAATTTGATAATGTAAATTTTATATCTGTATTAAAGTATGTTTTGTGAAAAAAATGCTAAGGGAAAGTTCAGTTTTTCAAATTCTTTTTGGAAAAAAAGAGGGATGACAAAGGATTTTGTTTATTTACAATTTTCCTTTTCAGGCTTACTTGGACTTGAGGGAAAATTGCGTCTCATATATACTCTCATCGTTTTAAAATATCAAAATAACTCTACATGATTTTTATTACATATACTTTAGTTACAACATATTTATAGATTCATAGAAAAGTTGAAAAGATAATACAGAGAATTCCTAAATATTTATACCTATTACTCACTTGTTATTAGACTAGCAGAGGCCCAGTGGATGAAATTCATTTATGGGGAAGGGGGTGTCCCTCAGCCCAGCCTGCATCCTCTCACAATCTGGGACAGCTGTTTCCTAACTGTTCACCTGCCTGCCTGCCTGATTATCCCTAACCACTCTGCTTGCCTTCCCCTTACCCCTAATCAAGTCCCCCTAATCATCTGCTTGCCTACCTGATCACCCCTAATTGCTCACCTGCCTATTTGAGTTCCCTAACTGCTTGCCTGCCTGCCTTATCACCCCTAACAGCCTCTACCTTGATCCCTGCTGTTGCAGCTTCATCAGGAAGGATATCTGGAATGAAATCTGGAAGGTCATTCAGCTTTCTGGTCTAATTAATATACTACACTTTTATTATTATAGACTAGAGGCCCAGCATGCAAAATCTCATACAGTAGTCTGCTGCTGATGTAGCCCTGCCCACCCACCCACCACCTTGCTGCACACACAGCACCCCCCCCTCCCCGCCACCATGCCCAAACTTGCAGCTCCTCCCACCTGCTCCCCGTATTCGCAGCCCCACCCTCCTGCCCACTGCTTCTTGTCACGCCCACTGCTCCACCTGCCTGCCTTGCTGCAAATAGAGCTTTGAGCCACAGGGGAAGGACCGAGAGGTGTTAAATGCACCTCATGGTTACTGGTGATTGATCATCCTGGTCATCACAGACACTGGCATTATAAATAAATAAATATATATATATTACATGAGTTACAATTAATAAACTAATATTGATACATTAACATTAAATAAAGTCTATATATTGTAGTTTTTTATCTAATTTATTTTTTATGTTCCATAACATTCAGGATACTACATTACATTTATCCATCACATATCCTTAGAATACTCTGAGCTAAGACAGTCTTTCAATTGAGATTTCCTGATATTTTTCTCATGATTAGATTGGAGTAATCAATTTTGGGGAGGATGAACACAGGCATTAAGTGTCATTCTCATCACATAAAAGGCCTTACCTATCAACATGATCATCGGTATTAATATTAACCTTCAACACCTAGCTGAAGTATCACTTGCCAATTTTGTCCACTGTAACATTTTTTTTCTTTAATTTCCATATACTATTCTTTGAAATAGAATCACTATACACACTGTACTTAAGGGGTGAAGAATTATGCTTTTACTCTTTAAGGGCAGAGTATTTACCTAAATTATTAAAAATTCTTTTGCATGGAATATTTGTTCCTTATCTCATTAAAAATAATTTAGCCAACCAGTTATTTACATCAGTGTGGGTAAATGGATATTTATTTTAAAGTTGGGGAGTAGCCCCATGCTATTTTATTTACTTTATTCCTCAAACTTTTCTAATTTTATACACTGGGAGCACTTTCAGTTGACTGCTGTGTTTCATTGTGTGTGTGTATGTGTGTGTGTGTGTGTGTGTGTGTGTGTGTGTGTGTGTGTGTGTAAAATTTCATTAATTCAAGTGTGTGAGTGAGTGTATTTTGCACTTTAAAATGTACCAGGATCTTCATTTTTATATTCCACCTGAGATTCAGAATCAACAATTTATCTAAGCAACACCAGTTTCTTTTATTGGAAAAGATCAGTCAAAACCAAGAGCTGACTGCTAGCTGTGTTGTTGCTACTGAGTTATCATTTATTTTATGTTCTCTCTTCTAACATATCAAGGAGATATACTAACACATACATAAATATATAACTCTAAATATTTCTAGGTAAATATGAAAAGCTACCCATGAGTTCTTTCTGATGACTTCAATTCTAATATATTTCTACATAGATCATTGTAAGATTCTTTTCTTTCTAATCTATAATTCTTAGTCCATAAGTGAAAAATAAGCCTCCCACTATCTGCCATTCATTTATTTAGTTGTGTGAATCAAGCAGATAACTATACTACAATGTATCATTATCAGAAATGTGGACTCACGTCTCCATGGGCAGCACTGTTTACAACTATACTACTTTTCTGTGTGTTATTTGTTTGCGTTTGGCATTATAGAGCCCACCCATTTCCAGGTAACTTAGATGGGCATCTATCCCTCCCATCCCCAAACTAAGATTGCTCCATACATTTGTGATACAGTTGGATTCGTTTGTCACAGTTTATACTCCTTCTTGTGGTTTCTAGCCTCATAAATGGTTTTTAAAAATATTTGCATGTATTAGAGTTTATTTTTGTGATGTAAAGTGGTATGAGTTTTGCCAAATATATAATACTAGTGGCCAGGTTCATGGAATTCATGCACAGGGGGGAAATGTTCCTAAGGCCGGCCTATACCTTCTCCAATCTGGTACCCTTCGAGGGATGTCCAACTGCTGGTTTACAGGAATTGGGCCCAAACCGGCAGTCAGACACCTCTCTCAAAATCCAGGACTGCTGGCTCCAGCGGCTCAATTACCTGCTTGCCTGCCTGATTGCCCCTAACCACTCTGCCTGCCAGCTTGCTTACCCCCAAATGCCATCCCCACCAGTCTGATCACCCACAACTGCCCCCCCTGCTGGCCTGCTCACTTCAAACCCCCCCTACTGTTCTGATCACCTTCTACTGACCCCCACTGACAACCTGCTCACCCCCAACTGGATCCCCTGCTGGTCTGGTTACTCCCAACAGCCCCTGTTGTCCCATCCTTGCATGATCACCCCTCGGGGTCCCAATGTCCCAGCCACTTCTTATTTTCTTTTTCTTTTTTTCAGCGCCTACTTGATCAGAGGCCAGGGATGGCTGGAAGCAAGTATCTAGAATTTATTTATCTTCTATAATTAAAACTTTGTAGCCTTGAGCAAGGCCAGGGCTTGCCAAGGTGGGTGGAAAGCTTGGGTTCATCCATTGATAGGGCAACCTAAGCCTCCAAATTGTTCCAGCTCCATGGCTGCCAACATTTTTGTTGGGATTTATTTATCTATTATAATTGAAACTTTGTATTCTTGAGTGGAGGCGAGGGCTGGCCAGGGCAGGCTGGAAGCTTGGCTTCCTCCATTGCTGGGGCAACCCAAGCCTCCTGCTTGTTCCAGCTATGTAGCTGACCGCCATCTTGGTTGGGTTAATTTGCATATTCACTTTTGATTGATTGGTGGGTATAACGGGGGGATGGTTAATTTGCATGTTTTGTCTTTTATAGTGTAGATCATATATACATGATTACAGTGCCTTATCAATCCCCATTTCTTAGTTGGTCCCTCTTTTGTATCCAAACCTCTGATTTTTTTACTCTTTCTATAGATTTGGCTTTTCCAGAATGCCACATAAAAGGAATCACAAACTATATAATCTCTTTAGTCTGTTATCTTTCCCTTAGCAAGATAGATTTACATTTCCTTTATATTTTGTGTGGCTTAATAATTTATTTTTATCAGTGAACAATGTTCTATTGCATAGATGTCTCTTAGTTTGTTTGTCTATTCACCTATAAATGTCCTAAGAAGGACATCTCACTTATTTCTAGTATTTGATGATTATGAATAAAACTTTTATAAACATTTCTTGTGTATATTTTTGCTTGGACATAAGGTTTGCAATCAAGTTGGCAAATCACTTGGAATACAATTACTGCATCATAAGTAAGACTGTTCAGCTTTGTCAAAAGCTGCTAAACTGTCTGCCAAAGTGGCTATAGCATTGTTTATTCCCAGTGGGGTTAAGGAGAATTTTGTGTCTTTAATTTCTTGCCAGAATTTGATCTTATCAGGTTTTTGTATTATAGCTATTTTAATAGATGTATATGTTATCTCATTCTTAGTTTTAATGTGCAATTACAAGATAGCACATAATGTTGAGCATCTTGTCACATTCTCATTTGTTATTTGTATGTCTTGTTTGTAAGGTGTCTTTACAGATTTTTTTCCTATTTATTCAATGTTATCATTTATATTTATGATTGTGTTTTAAGAATAATTTTATACAAATCTTTATATGTGTTTTGTATTTATAAACAGACATAATTTTAAAGATTTCAGGGTGGAAGGAAGAGGGAGACAGGGACAGAAACATCATTGATAACAGGAATCATTGACCGGGTGTGCACACCCCACACTGGGGATCACCTCATACTGGGGACTGAGCCCGCAATGACGTCATGTGTCCTGACCAGGAATTGAATTGTTCATAGATCAACTCTCAACCACTGAGCCACACCAGCCGGGACTGTTATATACATTTTTTTTTCCCTTAGAGTAAATTACTAATCATTTCATTTTCTTAGAAGTATCTACATCATAGCAAAAAGTTTCCATTTCAATAGACTCTCAAGTAAATTACATTTTCCATAATTTGTAGCTAGTTTTGCATCCAAAAAAATACATCAGCAAACCAAGAATCAAGAAATTGGCTAGATTATTTTCTGTGAGTTTTCTAGTATTGTTTTATATTTAATTTAAGGTGTACTATGTCTTCTGTCTTATCATCTGTCTCTAGGTTGTTTAGGGGAGGATGATTTAGGAACCCCTTGCTTTCCTCACTGGTTTTGTCATCTGTCTCTAGGCTGTCTTGTCATCTGTCTCTAGGTTGATTTTTTTGTTATACAATGTCTAATATTTTTGGAACCATTAGCAGAAAAACATGTCATTTCTTCATTGACTTTCCTTTACTCCTTTTGCCAAAAGAATTTTTTTCTGTACTTTTTGTTTAGTTTATGGGCTCACTATCTGTTTCGTTAATTGATATGTATATTCTTTTGCTAAATAACATGACAGATTATCAAAAGCCTAAAAGTAGGGTAATCTTAGTTTTCTAGCATTGTTCTTAATTAGTATTTTGTTTGTTATTTGGGGGATCCTGTTTTTCCAAATAAAAGTTCGAATTAGTTTGTAGATGTTTATAATATAGCTTCCTTGGATTTTTTTAAAATATATTTTAATATATATATATATATATATATATATATATATTTTTTTTTTAATTGATATTTTATAGAGAGGAAGGGAGAGAGATAGAGAGCTAGAAATGTCAATGAGAGAGAAACATCAACCAGCTGCCTCTTGCACACCCCCTACTGGGGATGTGCCCCCAACCAATGTACATTGCCCTTGGCCGGAATCGAACCCGGGACCTTTCAGTCCACAGACCGACGCTCTACCAATGAGCCAAACCGGTTTCGGTGCGTCCTTAGATTTTCATTGGAGTTGTCTTAGGCCTAGAAATCAATTTAGGAATAATTGCAACTTTAAAATATTTTTTACCTATTGAACATGAAATTACTCAGCTTATTTAGATGCTCTTTGATAACTTTCACCAAATATTTCTAATTATTTTATAGAATTTGCATATATTTTGTTAGAGATTTAACTATATGCTCTTTATTATTATAATAGATGTACTGTGGTAATACCAATGAAAAGATGCTGGAGTAGCAACATTAATTTCAGACAGAGCTGATTTCAGAACAAAAAAATAGCAGGTTTTAAAAGAGGCATCACAAAATAATATGGGAACAATTCTCTATGAGGAAATAATCTTTTAGCCTATATTTTTTAATGTTAGGTTGACTTCTCTTTAGAAGCTATCACAGTATTTGGGAGCACTAACATGGCATGTGCAGAATTACCCAAAGATTGATAATTCTACTAATTAATTATTTTATTTATATCAGATTATTATTCAAATAATTAATATGTTACTAGATAATATTGTGTGGATCTAATTTGAAAAGATCTTCAATGTGATAAATAGAAAACAGTATATGACATTGCTCATTAAATAAGCAAAATTTATATAAAATTACCTGCTTTTAAATGTTATACATAGATATGGTGTCTTTGAAAATGTGTGTGTTATATAATGTCAAATTCAAATGTGGTTAAAATAATTTTAAGATATATTTATATTTTTATAAGCTTATGTACAATTAATCTTTGTAAAATTCAGTGAACTAGAATAAGATTTCTTAGGACATAATCTGATACTACAGAATAAAAAATTGTTTGAAAGAAGCTATAAATGAATGAGAAAGTGAATGAATGATGTTTGGCTTCAAATATTAGTTGTTTTGCTCTTAGCTTTCAGACAACCATTTATGTAGGGTATTTTGGATACAACCAGACTAATTGAGAGGTGTACTTAGTTGTTTTTATACTTCTCCTTCACTGGTCTTAGATATAGGGAATGCTATTAGAACAGTAATAAAATATTAAATAAGTGGAAAACTATAGTGAGAGAATGTGTTAGAATAAGCTGTCCTCAAACCAGGAAAGCCAGAAAAAGCTTAATATCAATGTTGACAAAAAACACAAATCTAATTACAGTGAAAAGTAATGAAAATATTTTATTAAAAAAAGAAATAATCTTGGAATGCAAACATCTTGGAACTCAAACATGATTAAGAAAATATAGTAGCAGCTGTTTTGCCCAAAATTGTACCTACAATTATATTTAGATTGAGTTGTGGTGACATTCGGGATCCCAAATGAATATGAAAACTTTTTTTATAATTTCCTACTATGTTCACTGTATATTTCACAATGTAAACTTTAAAATACCAGGGAAACTTCCAGGCTTGGAAACAGGCAAGTGCATATTGACCAGTTCTACCTGAAAGAAATCTCAGCACATTGTCCTCAAATTGAGTCACTATCTTGCATTTCACTGAATGAATCTTCAGTGAAGGGCTTGGATTGTTTCCTGCATACCCAGGACAGAATAATGCACTTGAAGTGACAAAAGAATACACTCAATGCTCCCACACAAAGGCTACAGAGAGTTCTGTGTAAGAGATTCAGGTCCTAATGAAACAATGAAGAGCCCTGCAAAACGTAGCTCAAATTGGGCTCTTTGCTTTCTTATAAACGAGTCTGGAAAGCATCCCAAATTATTACTGCTTTTATAAAGCAATATCTACTTGAATGGTGTGGCTGAAATTGGAGTGAGAATAAAAGAGCCTCGTCGCAAACTTCAGAAGGAAGGCAGGGGAGGGAGGTGAGGGCGGATGGGGGATGGGGAAAAGATCAACCAAAGAACTTGTATGCATATTAGCATAACCAATGGACACAGATAATAGGTGGGTGAAGGCCTGGGTTGGGGGTCAGGAGGTGGACTGGGAGAGGACAATGGGGGGAGAGGGGGACATATGTAATACTGAAAAGGATTAACTAGCTAGCTTAAAACAGAAAGGGGGTCCGGTCCAGAAAGGATGGAGGTATTACTGGCATAAACAATTAAAGCATCCATAAGTTAGATCTAAACAGCCCTGACCTAAGGGGTAATAAAACATATCCAGCCAGGACAAGTGAGAGAGGGTCCATGGGAGAGGGATGCACAGGTGGGGGCTTGGAGATGCCAAAATGCTTATCTTACTTGTAGGATAAAGAAATGTTGCAAGATGAGGATAGAGAAAGAGGGAGGCACCACGTGGGCTTCGAGTTTTGAGACTGATACCATGTAGCAGAATGACCAATGAGGAAAGCAAGGGATTCCTAAGTCAAGGAAGGGTCCAGTTTAGAAAGGTCAGGTTCAGACAAAAAACTGCAGCATATATAAACTGGAGACAAAGGATCACATGGTACATTTTTTAGATTGATTTTCCCATTAGAGAGAGAGAGAGAGAGAGAGAGAGAGAGAGAGAGAGAGATTTTTCCCATTCCCTTTGGGGAACTCTCTGCCCATACAAAGTTTGTTATCTGCTTCCTAAAAACTTCTACATTTTTATTAAAGAAGACTTTTTGTCCACAAGTTTATTCTTCCAACTTTATAGGGCAAGAAACCATGGGAGAAGTCTGCATCTCAAAACCCATGTTTCAATAATTTCAACAACAAAGAATTAAAAACAAATTTTAAAAGCCTAGTCTCATTCCTAAGATAAAGGCTATGGACATTGCTTTCTTCCAGTGTGGCCAAAGTATTTTCAAGATATTTAGCAACTTTGTTGATCTACTTATAAAACTCTTTGAGCTCTCACTCAATAGGGACACTTAAGGTTTCATTATTTTGAATAGGCAAATAAAAAGATGACTTTTATACTTTTTATTTAAACCTAAAAATAATGAAACGGATTTTCCTATATAATAAAAGAGAAACATATAAGTTGACCGCATCCCCACTATGCCCACCAGACAATCAGGAATGAGTATGAAAAGTAACCCAACAAAGTTGGAGGGTTAATTTGCATACACCGGAGCCAGGCAAAGACAGAGCAGGAAGAGCAGAGCAGGAGAGCTGGCAGAGAGTGGAGCAGCTTGGGGAACTTGGCTCCCCAAGCTGCCAGACAGAACTTGGCTGAGTGGGAGTCTATGGGATCCGAGACAGAGCAGGAAGGGAAAACCCAGAGCATGGGGAGCACCAGGAATTCTGGGAATGGTAGTTCTGGTGGCAGCCCCAGGACCGGAAGTGGGAGCCCAGAGCATGGGGAGCACCAGGAATGCTGGGAATCATAGTTCTGGTGGCAGACAGACCTCCTAGACACTAGAGCAAAGTGAGCCTGGAACAAGTTACTGTTGTGGGGGATTGAGGGAAAGCAAAGGTGAGAGACATAAGTGAAGTCACAGTGGCTAGGGAAAGTCAAAGGAAAGATATCATAAAACTTCCCGGAAATCTCCACCAATGAAGAAATAAAAAAAGCCTCTATTACTCTGGGTTTGGGATCTCAGATAATTCACTCATATGATTGCAAAGACAGACAGAAACTCCCGGACTGGAGAGGGCTCCCCTGAGGGCTCCCAGATTGGAGAGGTGAAGGTTGATTTGAGGGACCCACTCCCAGGGCATGAACATTCGTTCACTGGACTCCTAGTGTAATATAAAAAGAATTACAATACTGCAAACTTTATAATTATATAAACAAAGGGGGAAATTACCGCTGACTTTTCCCTTGACTTCTGACTTTAAAAGATCATCTGATAATTCAATAATTCATATCTCCCTTATAAAATATAATTTATGCAGAAGACATAGCATAGAAATTTAGCAATAAATAAATGCTGTAGGTATTTAAATTTGGCAGCCATGCAATAAAACAGATACCTAAGACCTTAATTATACTTTTATTTTCAATTTTGGCTTAGTTATATTGAAAAGAGTTTTAGGGACAAACTAGGTAGGTTTAGGAAGTTTTAAAAATAAAAAAGGGTCCCTGGGGGAGAAATGCATAGGTAGGGCTTGGAGCCCCCAGAAGGCATACATTCACAGAGAAAGAAAAAAAAAACACAGTGCCACAGGACAGGGGAGAGGAAGACATCCATTCACAGAAAATAAGGAAAAGCCACAGGGTATGGGGGGAAAGAAAACAAACTTTCACAGAGGATAGAGAAATGTCAGCAAATGGCAGAAAGAGGAAAACAGATTTTCACAGGAGATAGAGAAATGTTACAAAATAAGGGGAAGAGAGAGAGTGGGGTTTGGGCTTTGAAGCTGATATTCTGCAAAAGAAGTGACCAATTAGAAGGGAGCATGAAGAAAAAGAACTACCTAATCTTTATAACCCTTGGGAAAAAGGGGCTTTGTGGGTTACCCCCTTAGAACCCCCCTCTCTATACAGGAGTCTGAACTTGCTGCCAATACATTTCCACCCTTTTATCTACCCCCTTCTCATTCTTTGAATCCATCTGGACAAGGACCAGGGGAAGAAATCATCCTTGCATCCTGCTCAGGAAAAGAACCGAAATCAATATTATGAATATTACTGGACAATTCTTATTCCACATATCAGTCAACAGTGGGTATTTTTATTTTTATTTTTAAGGATTTACTGAAATTCAGCTTTATGTGATTCCTGGTTGAGGAAACTGTTTACTTTGTGAGAAATATCGGGCTGCTTTTTCATTTTCTTAAAAAATTAGTTTATCTGTCTGGATTTTCTTCATCTGTAAGGATTAGAGGGAGTCTTCCCCCTTCTTACATGGTTCAGAGACCAGGAAATTTAATGTAGGTTATTTGGTAAGAGTAAGTGAGACACCAGAATTATACTAGCTCCAGGCAGGTGAGAGAATAGGAGGTTTGCCTTAAGGATACATAGCAATTTTAGGTTTGCCTCCAGGAGCCAATGATTCACTCCCTCTTGACAAAAGTATGTAAAACTTCCAGGAGTACAAACTCTTGGGATTAAGATCAAAATCTAGATTTTTCATTGAAGACCAGAGTTGTGAATAAATAAAAACTGAAAGATACAACAGGACAGTATATGTAAAAGATACATGGAGAGGGAAGACCTCTTCATCATGACACATAATGATTAACTAGCTCTTTAAATAAATGTCCAACATACATTTATAATAAAATATCGTAATTTCCCGAATGCACATTTAAAATTTTAAATGTCCTTTTCTATTATTTCCAGAAAATTACTACTCTTACAACCTTAGGAAAGACTCCATTATTCATTATGTACAATGAAGCTTCTTGGAAAATATAGTAAATTAGAAATATATAATACAGTCCTTAATAGAGCGTGCATTTGATTACTGTAAGGTTTGAGGGGCAGGAAACTGACCACCAAGACTTTTTAAAGTAAAGTTTATTCCCCAGTAAGGAGTGGGACTCATTACGGAGGTAGAGAAATCAGAATTGAAGGAGCAGGGAGGGGAGAAAGGACCCAGCTGGGCTGCCTCCAGATGGACATGGAGAAAAAGCAACACGTGGCTGGTCTGGGGGTCTTTTTAAGGGGAGGAACAGGAGAGGGTTGGACCCAGGGTGGTACAGGAAGGGGTGGGCTCCAGGACACTTTTGCATGCTCTGATTGGTGGTTCAATGTCTTGGGGATGTCTCTGTGACAGATGCCAGTAATGTTATAACTCTGCCCACCAGCTCGGGGGAGGGAGAACCTCACAATTACAAAATAAAAGTATCATAAATAAAGGCAAATAAATATCAAATGCCCATTTCCGGTTAGTATTTTTAAGAAATGGCTTGCTCATTTTGTTGATCACATTTTGATAGATATAATAAATGTATACATGTTGAAGCTTTTTTAATTTAGTCTCTTTGAAAATTGTCCTACTTGGAAGAGTGATGTTCTAAGTAATGAAATTATTGTATCAGTTAATAGTGATTAATCAAAATTTTGACATTATTCCCAGAAATTCCATTTTTAGTGTTAATTCTTCCAGTAACTATGAAGATTATACATATATATATCAACTATTCCTCATTATTTTTCAGTAAATAACATAGATATAAAAAAAGGAAAATAAGCTCACTGATAAAGACAAAATTTTGAATTTCAAAACATAATTTTAACCATTCTATTATTGACACAATAATGTGTTTAAAAATTAATACAACCATGTTATGAAATTCCATTTTCAAATGCATACAATGCCTAATTTACCTTAAAAATGACAAAATATTAACAAAGATTATTGGGGGAAAAACTGAGGAAGAAGTAAATGAAACTACCAAAATACATTAAAATTTATATAATCATGTGAGATAATTCCCAACAGAGGATAATATGCTACTACCTGTTACAAAACAAATTATAGCTCCTATGTATTAAGTTAGAATATTTCAATATTACATTTATGTAAGCCATTGAAAACAAGAGTATGTTTGTTGGACAAAAATTAATCACTTAGCTTTCTAATTATTAATTATATTTGTAATAGGACTCCATGATATATTACCCATGGCCTGAGTATTGGACTTGCTTTAGGTGTTTTCACATTTTATTTGCATTATCAATAATACAAAAAATATATAATTTATATTTGACCTTTTCTAATTTTCTCTTGACTTTATTTTAAATTTTCTGAGAATAAATTTAAACCTCCTTTTTTCAATTTATTATGTTACTATGTATACTAACCTTAGGCTTTTACAACAACTTCCAGTCTGTTCTTTTAGTCTTATAAGTCTCTTAATTTCTGAAGACAAAATTTTTATCAATAACATTGTATTGTGTATTAATATACTTAAAGTAAAAATGGTTGTTGCTAACAAACTAATAAAGCTAATAAGTACATTTTTCTTGACTCAATTAATGATTATATATAAAACTAGAGGCTCAGTGCACAAAATTCATGCACTTGGGCAGCCCAGCCTTTGCCCTCTCAGAATCCAGGACCTCTCACTCCTTACCACTTGCCTGCTCCTTGCTCCTTAGCGCTGCTGCAGAGGCAGAAGAGGCTCCCACCACCACTGCTGCGGTCATCAGGTGTGAGCCCAACTTCTGGCTGAGCGGTGCTCCCACTGTGAGAGCACACTGACCACCAGAGGGCAGCTCCTGCATTGAGCATCTGCCCCCTGGTGGTCAGTGTGCATCATAATGACCAGTCATTCTGGTCATTTTGCCCTAATCATTGCTTAGGCTTTTATTATATAGATATTAATAATATATCACATCCATACTGAAGGTAAAAAACAAACCTATAATTTAAGATATAATGTTAGGTAAGTATAACTATGAAGAGAAGACAAAGCTAAGGAATTGAGAAAAAATAGTTCCAAGGTATAGTCTATTTAAAAAATATATATATATTTTTTATTGTTAAATGTATTACTTATGACCCCTCTTTTCCCCCCCTTTTAACCCCTATACTTTCCATCCACAAGGTCTTTACCACACAATAGTCCAGGGGTGGGCAAACTTTTTGACTCAAGAGCCACAATAGGTTCTTAAACTGGACGGGAGAGCCGGAACAAAAGTAACCTGAACATGCTGGCACTCTCATCTTGGGCTTCTGGTGAAGAAGCAGAGGGGAGAGCAAGGGAACCCTCCACTCTTTCGGTTCCGCAGGCCAGATAGAACAGCCGAATGGGCCAGATCCGGCCCATGGGCCACAGATTGCCCATGGCTGATAGCCCCACTCAAGAACAGTAGGTAACTGCAAAAGCCCTGTATCTACTATAGAAAGTAAATTTACTAAAGAAAGACTATTGTCTGTGTCCATTGGCTATGCATATCTATACTAATAAAAGCCTAGGTGGCCCTCACATGTGAGGTCATCACAAGATGGCCCCCACAAAGATGGCTCCCACAAAGATGGCCACCACAGATACATGCCACAAAAATGGTCACCACAAGATCACCACGTGCACAGTGGAGGCAGGGCCCAGTGGACACTCTGAGAAGTGAGGCCTGGCGTACCACGGCTCTGTAATGCTTCGAGAAGGCTAGTCCCGGCATCTCCACCAGCTCATGTAGAGGAGGCAGGTACTAGCAGAGGAGGTGGGTAGTGGCAGGGAAGAGGCGATCGGGCCAGCAGGGGTGAGCAGTTGGGGGCGATCAGGCTGGCAGGCAGAAGTGGTTATGGACAATCATGATTGTGAGAGGGATGCCCAACTGCTGGTTTAGGCCCAATCCCCTGAGAAGTCCCAGATTGGGAAGGGTACAGGCTGGACACTACCACCCCCCCTCCCCCCGTGCACTACTTTCATGCACAGGACCACTAGTATGCATATAAGTTCCTTGGTTAATCTCTCCCACCCACCACTCACCCTCAACTTCCCTCTGAGAATCCCCACTCTGTTCTATGCTTTCATATATCTGGATCTACTCAATTCATCAGTTTATTTTGTTAATTAGGTTGCACATATGAGTGAGATTATGTGATATTTGTCTTTCTCTGACTGACTTATTTCACATAGCACAATGCTCTCTAAGTCTCTCCATGCTGTCTCAAAGGTAAGAGATCCTTTTTTATTTTTCTAATAGATGCACATAGTATTCCATGATATAAATGTGCCACAGATGTTTTATCCATTTATATACTTATGGTAACTTGGACTGTTTCCAGAAGTTAGGTATTATAAATTATGCTGCTGTGAACAGTTCATCTTTCAGTCTTTTTAATAAATGGTATTGATAAACTTGGACAAATACAAGCAAAAAAATAAAACTAGATCACAAATTAACACCATATACAAAAATAAACTCAAAATGGAAAAAAGACTGAAATGTAAGTCAGGAAACCACAACAATCCTGGAAGAAACCATAGGCAGCAAAATCTCTGACATCTCTCATTGCAGTATATTGGTGGACACTTTTCCTAAGGTAAGAAAACTAAAGAGAAAATAAATGTGACTACATCAAAATAAAAAGCTGCTGCTCAGCAAAAGAAACTATCAACAAAATGGAAAAGTAGCCCACTGTATGGGAGAACATATTTGTCAATGATACATCTGATAAAGGGTTAATATTCAAAATATATAGGGAACTCATACAACTTAACAAAAGGGAGATAAAAAATCCAATTAAAAAGTGGGCAAAGGACCTAAACAGATACTCCTCCAAAGGGAACAAACAGATGGCAAGAGACATATGAAGACATGCTCAAAGTCACTAATCATCTGAGAGACCCAAATGACAATGAGGTATCAACTCACACTTGTCAGAACAGCTACCATCAATAAATCCAGACATGACAAGTGCTAGCCAAGATCTGGAGAAAAAGGAAGCCTAGTAAACTGATGGTGGGAATGCAGACTGGTGAAACCACTATGGAAAGCAGTATGGTGTTTTCTTAAAAAAATTGAAAATGAAATTCTCATTTGACCCACTGTTCCGACTTCTAGCAATATATTCTAAGGAACCTGAAACAGCAATCAGAAAGTATATATGCACCCCTATGTTCATAGGTTTGGTCTATTTTAATAAAATTAAATCTGTATATATTTAAAATCTATTTATCTATCAACTGAGATGTTGATAAGTTAAACATATTTTATTTGCATTAATATAAATTTAAAGTGAGTTAGTCGCCAATAAATAAATAGCAATATTCAGTTTATGTTCTGGAAATATGAAAGTATACATTTTCCTTTGAGAAACACTTAGAAATGCTGGATGAAACAAAATACCTTTCAATGCATACTGTATCGTATAAAATAAATACAATACTAATGAAATAGTAATGAACCATAAATGAAGAAACTAGCTATTTTGAAGCCTCATTAACCTAGATCTTTCATTTTTAAACACACTCCCAGGATACATACTATGTAATAGGCAAAACCATTGTGGAGAATCATTTCAAATGTAATGTGTAGACATAGAAATTTAAAGTAAATGGAAAAGATATTTAAGCAGAAATTAGTAAAATATAAGAAAGATATAAGGAAAACACGCAGAATCCATATACAAATGGGGGAAAACATATGGCATTTTGAAATAGAAGTCAGATTGTACATCAAAAAAGAGTATCATAAGATAGAGTTGAGATAATGAGGAAGATGCTAAAATTAAGGAAAAAATT
Organism: Vespertilio murinus; assembly: GCA_963924515.1. Classification (NCBI taxonomy): domain Eukaryota; kingdom Metazoa; phylum Chordata; class Mammalia; order Chiroptera; family Vespertilionidae; genus Vespertilio; species Vespertilio murinus. The sequence goes on from OZ004707.1 coordinate 72,313,022, forward strand.
GCCCAAGTACTAACCAGTTATGGTACACTGAGTAATGAAATATTACTCTGATATTAAGAAAAAAGAAGAAAGAAAGAAAGAAAGAAAGAAAGAAAGAAAGAAAGAAAGAAAGAAAGAAAGAAAGAAAAAAAGAAAGGAAGAAAGAAAAGAAAAGAAAAGAAAAGAAAAGAAAAGAAAAGAAAAGAAAAGAAAAGAATCAGTAAAATTTTACCCTTTGAAATAGCATGGATGAACTTGGAGAGAATTATGCTAAGTGAAATAAGCCAATCATTTGTGCAATCTAATGAACAAACAAGAAAATAAATAAAAACTCAGACAGACAACAACAGGCAGAAGGCTGTGGTGATGGGGTGTTGCAGAGGTGGGGAGATTGAGCACAAAATAAAAATTTGAGAAAAAAACCCGTGGGCCTGGACAACAGTTTGGTAATTTCAGGGGTATGGGAGTAGGTGGAGATATAGGATATCTTCTAGGAACAAATTAATATAAGCAAGAAAAAAAGCAGTAGTATATAAGAGACAATCTGAGCAACTAAGTTGGTGAACATATATATAACTGGAATAACCATCCATTAAAAAGCCATACTCCATGGTGTAAATGTACCACATCTCTTTTATCCACACATTTACTGATGGACAGTCCAGCTGCTTTCAGATTTTTACTATCCTATATAACAAAACTTAGTATTCTAAGTATCTGGTCTTCTAGTCGATCATTCAACCAATCAAAGTATAATATGCTAATGATATTCTAAGTCTGCTCAACTGCTCATTAGGATGTGCACTGACTGCCAGGAGGTAGATGGTCAACCGGTTAACCAGGCGCTAAGACTTGTACTGACCACAAGGAGGCACACACTCTGACCTGTAGGTTAGCTTGATGCTGGGGTTTGGCTGATTGGGACTGAGTGAGGTGGGCTTAGATATGCCCTGGAGTCCTCTGGTGGTCCCTCTCCAGCTGGGTAACCTCCCATGTCCCTCTCCAGCCCCAATAGTGCACCGGTAGGGTCCCTCAGACTGGCCTGTGTCCTCTGGCAATCTGGGACCCCTCAGGGGATCTCAGAGATCCTGTTTCAGCCTGATCCTGCAGGCCAGGCTGATGGACCTTACTGGTTCTCAAATTTGTGCACCAGGTCTCTACTTGTAAATAACAATGCTGTGAACTTAGGAGTACATATATCCTTTCTGATAGGTGTTTTAGGATTCTTAGAATATATTCCCAGTTCCAGTCAAAAGACAGTTCCATTATTTAAATTTTTTGAGAAAACTGATTCCCACAGTGGCTGCGGTACTATTGTAATTAGCTAATTATTAATAGCTAGAGGCCTGGTGCATGAAATTCATGCACTGGGGCAGGGTGTCTTTCAATCTAGCCTGCACCCTCTCCAATCTGAGACCACTTGGGGGAATGTCCAACTGCTGCTTTAGGCCTGATCCCTGATCACCCACAACTGCCTTCCCCTGCTGGCCATCTTTGGTGGTCATCTTGTGATCACATGGGGGTGGCCATCTTGTGCAAGGAAGGCATATATCAACAGAGGATAAAGAAAAGTCACAGGATAATGGAAAGAAAGAAACATATTTTCCACAGAGAATAGAGGAATATTGAAAGATAGAGGGATAGAAAAAAAGGGGGGCAGATGGGCTTTGGCCTTTGAAACCAACACTGTCCCATGAGGAAAGCACAGTGGTCTTAAATTAAGAAGGGTTCGATTTGAAAGGGTCAGGTTCAAACCAAGAACTATAGAATATATAAACTGGAGACAAAGGGCATGAGATAGCTCTTTTTAGACTACAGATTTTCAGATTTTTAAGTTTTAGAGGGTTTTTTTTTTCCCCATTAGAGAGAATAAGAGAGCAGGCCTTTTCCATTTGGGGTTCCTTTGGGGACATCCCTGCTCAGATGAAGTTTGTATATGCTTCTAATAAACTTCTACATTTTTATTAAAGAAATCTATTAGTCCACCAATTTATTCTTCATCTTTGTCAGACAAGGACCCATGAGAAGAATTCTGCAGCCAGAACCCCACATTTCAGATGCATGCTCAATAAAATTGGGATGACAACTGGTAACACAGGTCATTGGCCAGAATGGGTGTGTCCATTGCAAGGGTACAAAATTTGGGATATTTAATCCCCTGAACAGCTCTTACAGCTCTTAGTTCTCAGGATTTGTGTGACTGGATTTGTGGGCTCCCTTTGTATTCTACCACATGACCCCACATACAGTGGACTAATGGACAGAAGCTAGCCTGCTCCTGTACTGGACCCAGCTCCAACATGGAAAGGGAACTCTGGATACTGCCTTTGCTTCTAGCTTTATGGAAACCCCAACTACACTACTTCCATGACTTGATTAAGGGAAATGGGATTTTAAAAATACAAAGATGTATTTTCATGCAAGTAAAAATCACTCATTCTCCCATGCGAGTCTCAGAAAATGCTTTTTCTCAAGATATTGTAAGGACTTCAACCCCAGTACCCAGTGGGGAAAAGAAGCCTCCACTTTGTCTGGTAACAGCTTCACCAAAGTATAAGGTTAAGCATAATAAGCCAGTAAGAGAAAGACCAATATCATATGCTCTCACTAATATGTGGAACCTATTGGACAAAATAAACTGATGAACAAAATGGAGCCAGAATCATGGATACATGGAACAGACTAGCAGATTCCAGAGAGGAGGACTGTGAAGGAGACTGGATAAAGAATGTAAAGAGATTAGCTAATAGATACAGATAATAGTGTAAGGGGAGAGAGGGCTGAGTGGAGGAGTATAGGGAGTGGCTCTAGAGTTAAGCCTTGGATTGACCGATGGAAAAGCCACAAACAAGTCCCAACTTAGAGGGCAGAGTCCTCTTAGCATAATTAAGCTTAACCTTATAGTGCTCCCTAGTTCTTTCCTGGGTAGCTAATGGGCGGTGTGAGGTACAGCAAGTCCTGCCAAAACAAGTGGAACTCACAAGAACATTGTAACTATATTGACCACTACTTTGTTTTTGATTTTTTCTGACTATAAGATAAAGCATCAGCTTGCTGGCTGAATCCTTCTCTGTGGCCTCATCCAGGTACAGGAGATCCATCAAACCCCAGCTATATTCTCTTTGTTTCTTTTCTTTAATCCTTCACTGCCCTTGCTCAGGCTCACTGAACCCTTGGCTATGCTGGTGAGGCAGTAAGAAGAAAGTACAAAAAGGTGGAAGGAATAAATCACACTCTATTAATTATTAAGACAAATGTTAAGAGATTAAACTTATAAGATTAAAAATAAAAATTTTATCAAAGATTTAAAAATAAAAGAAACTAATGAATATAATGCACAGAATAGGAGAGAAGATATGTCTCAAAAATGTAAATCAAAGGTAAAGTTGAGAAGCTTTACTATGTAGTATAACAAAATAAAACATCTTTTAAAAGAGATATTATATATAAATAAAGATGTCTAATAAAAATATAATAAATAACTTTTTATAAATATGTAAATGTGTCAATTGGAAAAAATATGATGTGCAAAATGATTAAAGTTGTTTTATTCCAATTCTATAGGTTGATAGTTCTCTCTCAAACTACTGGTGCTTCTTACAGAAGATGTTGTTTGCCTTAGTTGATTCATGTGTTTAATTCTGATTGTTGAAATAGTGGGAATTCCCCATCTGGTAGAACGTAAAGGTGTTTTTAGTGAAAGGTGCTGCAGGACACACCTATTAACCAGCCTGTAATTGCTGATTGTTAATTTTTCAAGAATTTTGCAAATTAGTTGTTAAACTCAGAGCTTATTAAAAATAATTATTTAAACATAAAACTATATTTACCATATTAAAAGGCAATAAATACTCAAAACTTAGAATTTCCTAATTATTCTATTTTATATTATTACTAGAGGTGCTTTGCACAAACATTCATGCAAAAGGCCTTCCTTCCCCTGGCTGCTGGCACCGGTTTTCCTCTGGCACCCAGGACCCATGTTGCAAAGGAGCCAAGCCTTCAGCCTTCAGGATTGGATCTGGCCACAGTCTTCAGTCTTCAATCTTCAGTATTCACTCAGGCAGAGCCTTCAGTTTTTGCTCCATGCCTGCATATGCAAATTAACCCACCATTTTGTTGGGTTACTTTGCATATTCACTCTTGATTGGCTGGTGGGCATCTTGGAGGGTACAGTCAGTTTGTATCTTTCTCTTTTATTGGTGCAGATTATTTATGCTAATAAGATTATTTGCATCTATTATGTCTATAGTGAAAATACTCTATAATGTTGAGTTATCTTGAATCTCTTTCCAACTAGTGTTCAGTGACATCATGTTAGTAACTTGAAATTGGTTATGTTGAGAGCATTTACATCATGGAAACTGGCAGAAGCTATAGAGCTAGGCTTGATTTATTGTTTTGTTGCTTGTCTAGACATAAGAAAGTGATGCAGCAAATATTGCAGATAAAAATATTTGGCAAAAATAAAATGAAATATTTTGTGCTAACCAATATCTTGAATGAATTTACAATAAAGAATACTTTTATATTTTATTATTTAAAAAATAATGTCAAAACAAGCAAATAAATAAACATCTGGCAAATAATTGACAAATCCTAGCATATGTATGTGTATATGTGTAAATGCAATAATAAAAATAAATATTAAAAACTGAAATAATAAATTTATAAAGACAAACTACTTTACAGTTTAAGTTATGCATCAAGATTAGATAATTTTAATAAAAATATCAACATTCACTGAATATCAAAACTTTTGTGATAAGAAAATAATACTGCATTTAAAAAAATTAATATAGACAAGATAAAATAAAAATTATAAATCAATAATTCAAGCATTAAATTCAAGAAGATAAATAAAAAATATATGTAATAAACCAAATCAGGACATACACAGTATAAATTGTAATAGTCTATTCCAGTGGAAATTCAGCATTTAAGAAGAAAAGAAAAACAGTGTGTAAATAAATATTAGGGAAAGATATAAAATACAGATGTAATGGAGAGTTATTTTAAAAAGGCTATGTAGACCTAGCCATTGTGACCCAGTTGGAGCATCATCCTGGACACTGTAAGGTAGTGGTTTCAATTCCCAGTCAGAGCACATACCCAGGCTGAAGATCCCATTTCTGATAGAGATACATGTGGGTAGTAACCGATCAATTGATGTTTCACTCCAGCATTGATGTTTCTATCTCTCTCCCTTCCTCTTTCTAAATTCAATTTTAAAAAATGTATAAAATATGAATATTTGATAGCTTTAAATAAATGAATCATTTTCTAGGGTAATAGGACATTACTAATATTATATTTTTTGAAATCTAAGCACATGTATAACCTTTCATTATCAGTAATTAAAATCTACCCACTTTTAAAATGTAAAAATATATCAGGAAATCACTTCTAGATATTTTTAAAGAGGGTTAATGCTCATATTTAAATAATATGGAATTGATTAGAGAATCTAGATATCAACCCAAATCATTATGTTCAATTAATATTTGACAAAGGAGGCACAAGCATACAATGAAGTCAAGAGAGTCTCTTCAATAAATGGTGTTGGGAAAATTGGACAGATACATGCAAAAGAATGAAACTAGATCACCAACTTACACCATACACAAAAATAAATTCAAAATGGATACAGGACTTAAATGTAAGACGGCAAACCATAAAAATTCTAGAGACATCCACAGGCAGCAAAATCTCAGACATGTGCCTAAAGAACTTCTTCACTGATACTAATCCTAGGGCAATGGAAGCAAAAGAGAAAATAAACAAATGAGACTGCATCAAAATAAAAAGAATTATTACAGCAAAAGAAACCATCAACAAAACAATAAGAAAACCCACTGTATGGGAGAACATATTTGCAAATGATATCACTGATAAAGTTTTAATATCCAACATCTACAGACAGCTTATTCAACTCAATAAAAGGAAAATAAATGAGCCAATTAAAAAATGGGCAATGGACCTAAATAGAATCCTCTCAAAAGAAGACAGAAGGAAGGCCAAGAGGCACATGAAAACATGCTCAAAGTCACTAATCATCTGAGAGATGCAAATCAAAACAACAATGCGGTAACATCTCATACCTGTCAGAATGGCCAACATCAACAAATCAACAAACGACAAATGTTGGCGAGGTTGCAGAGAAAAAGGAACCCTCGTGCACTGCTGGTGGGATTGCAGGTTGGTGCAACCACTGTGGAGAACAGTATGGAGCTTCCTCAAAAAACTGAAAATGGGACTCCCATTTGATCCAGCAATCCCACTACTAGGAATATATCCAAAGAAACTAGAAAAACCAATCAGAAATGATATATGCACCAATATGTTCATAGCAGCACAATTTACAATAGCTAGGATTTGGAAACAGCCTAGGTGCCCGTCAGCAGATGATTGGATCAGAAAACTATGGTATATTTATACAATAGAATGCTATGCTGCCATAAAAAAAGGAATTCTCACCATTTGCAGCAACCTGGATGGAATTGGAGAGCATCATGCTGAGTGAAATAAGCCAGTCAATGAAAGAGGAACACCACAGGACCTCAATCATTTATGGATAATAAAGAACATTATAAACTAATGAACAGAAAGATAGATATAGTATCTGTAAAACAACAAGCAGACTGTCAAATGATAGCAGGGAGGGTAGGGAAATCTGAGGGAGATAAGAGATCAACCGAAGGACTGCTATGCATGCATATAAGTACAACCAATGAACACAAAACTCTGGGGAGGGAGGGCATGTATGGAAGGTGGGGGGTGGAGGAGCAATGGTAAGCTATGTACACATATACTACCTTAATAAATAAATAAATAAATAAATAAATAAATAAATATAAATAATATGTAATCCTACTTTTTTAAAAAAATATATTTTATTTATTTTTTTTACAGAGTGGAAGGGAGAGGGATAGAGAGAAACATTGATGAGAGAAAAACATCAATCAGCTGCCTCCTGCACACTCTCTGCTGGGTATGTGCCAACAACCAAGGTAAATGCCCTTGACCAGAATCAAACCTGGGGCCCTTCAGTCTGTAGGCTGATGCTCTATCAACTGAGCCAATCCAGTTAGGGCTGTAATCTTACTTTTTACAATATTTAAAAAATTTCTAAGGAATCAGAAAAAATACTAAAAATCACTTTATGATGACAATATTCATAGAACAAATCAAAATTAAAACATGCAAAAAGTTCTTTGTACTTAAACATAGTATGAACAATTAAGGTTTATTTCAGTAAGGCAAAAATTATTTATATCTATGGTGGTGGGCAACAGTGGGTTTCCAGTTGTAAATATGTGAAACAGAGTTTATTCTTATATTAGTACTAGATGCCCAGTGCACAAAATTCATCCACGCGGGGAGGGTTATCCCTCAACCAGTCTGTACACTCTCCAATTTGGGACCTCTTTTGGGATGTTTGACTGCCCATTTACAGTGATCGGGCCATTGGGTTATGGCCAGGCTAGGTGAGGGCAGAGAGCTGTTTTCAGACTGGCCACACACCCTGGTAACCCAAGCTCCCAGCTCCTCCTTTTTTTTCTTTTCTTTTTTCCCTGTGCCTCCTTGAGAGGAGGCCAGGGCTAGCTGGGATCAGGTATCTGGGATTTATTTATCTTCTATAATTGAAACTTTGTAGCATTGAGCAGAGGCCAGGGCCAGACAGGGGAGATGGGAAGCTTGGCTTCCCCCATCACGGGGCAACCCAAGTCTCCTGCTCACTCCAGCTTCATGGCTGCCACCATATTTCTTGGGTTAATTTGTCCAGTGGGTGTAGTGGTGTGATAGTTAACTTGAATGTTTCTCTTTTATTATTATAGATTTCTTAATTACTAAATTATTTATCAAATGATTGCTTGTAAAGTTATTTGGCCCTCCCCTATATATATTTGGATATCCTATCTAATTAAGAGGAAATATGCTAATTGGCCATCACACCATTGCAAAGATGGCAGCACCCACAGCTAATAAGGAATTGATATGCTAATTAACCCTCAAGCTGTCACAAAGATGATGGCACCCAAAGCGAATAAGGACGGAATATGCTAATTGACACCCATGCCCTCAAAGATGGCAGTGCCCACAGCCACAAGATGGTCACGCCCAGTCCCCTCAGACTGCTGGGGTGGCAGGTGCAGCAAGGCCAGGCCTGATGCTCCACACGCCTGCCTATGAAGTTCCTCAGTCTCCTCAGCTTCCCAGTAACCTAGGGACGACCCAAGGTGTAGGCAAGCCTTGCATGGTGTCATCCCAGCCACCCAAGGCTGCTCGATGGTCAAGTAACCAGGGCTCGTCATGGCTTGCACTGCTGGGAGTGCCAGCAGCAGAGGTGTGATGGGGCATTGCCTTCCCCTGATCACCAGGCCACCCCCTGCCCTTGAGGGCTCTGGGACTCTGAAAGGGGGCAGACTGGGCTGAGGGATGCCCCCCTCTGGTGCATGAGTTTTCATGCACCAGGCCTCTAATATATGTATATGTATATGTATATGTATATGTATATGTATATGTATATGTATATGTATATGTATATATGTGTATATATGTTCACATATCTATCTACTGTATACATATATATACACATTTTATAAATTTATATACATGTTTTTGCACCATATACTAGAAATTTTTTTCTGAACATATTAAACTCTAAATATAAAAAAATGTGTTAATAGAAATGTAGAAGAATATATACTTCTATATTTTAAAATATTTTTGAACCACACAAACATCAAATAGTTCAATAAAATATACATCTTAACATTCAATACAGAAGTACAAAGTTAAAGCTAAATCTCAGGCAAGAATCAATATTTTTGCAAAATCTAATCACAATAATATTCACTATGCTATCCTATCTAATAAAAGAGTAATATGCAAAATAGCCATCACTCAAACACACAAGATGACTGCCCACATGTGGTCAAAGACGGCTGCCCATATGTGGACACAAGATGGCCACCATAAGAAGGCCAGCAGGGGAGGGAAGTTAGGAGGGACCAGGCCTGCAAAGGAGGGCAGTTAGGGGTGATGAGGCCAGCAGAGAAGGAGTTGGAGTTTAGCGGGCCTTCAGGGAATTGCTGTTGGGAAGGATCCAGGCCTATAAGGAAAAGGTAGTTTGGGTGCACTAGGCCAGCAGGGGAGGGCAATTAGGGGTAAACAGGCTGGCAGGGGAGCAGTTAAGCATCAATCGGGATGGCGGGGGAGTGGTTAGGGGGTGATCAGGCTGGCAAGCGAAGCGGTTAGGGGCAATCATGAAGGCACGCAGGTGAGCAGTTGGGAGCCAGCAGACCTGGTTTATGAGAGGGCAGTCCCAGATCCCTCAAGGGGGTCCCAGATTGAAGAGGGTGCAGGCTGGGCTGAGGGACACACACCCCTGTGCACGAATTTCATGCACTGTGCCTCTAGTAAATTATAAAATCTCAACCAAATAAGGACATCACACACATTCCAGTTGAAATATGTTCACTGAATTGAAATAGGCAATTTACAAAAATGGGATTTCAAATAACTAATTCATGTGTATTAGGGAAATCCAAAAGTTTAAAGATGAATTTTAAGTTTTACATCTATGATATTGACAAAAATAAATGAGTTATTATATTAATTATTAGTGATTATTGTTGAGAATGTCAACTGTTACATATACATAAGAGCAATTTTGAAGTACAGTCATGCATAACAGAATGAAGTTTCAGTCAACACCAACTGGATGTATGCTAGTGGTTCCATAAGGTTATGATGGAGCTGAAAGATTCCTGTAACCAATGATGTCATATCAGTCATAATGCCATGGCACAACACTACTCCTGTGTTCCTGGTGGCATTGGTGTAAACAAATGAAATGTGCTTTTAGTCCTACAAAAGTACAGCACATACTGTATAATTAAGTATAGTACATGATACCTGATCATGATAATAAACATCTATATTACTGGTTTATGTATTTACTGTACTATATCTTTATCATTCTTTTAGAGTTTACTTTTGCTACTTATTAAAAAAGAAGTTTGCTGTAAAATAGTGCCTTGTTATGCTAGGAGCAGCCTCATTCATCTCCTGATTACCACATCTCTTGATTGAATCATTTTCTCTTGTGCTTGATTTAATCTCATATTGTTCTGTTCATCATGACCCCTAAGGGTGCCACATCCATGGCTCAGGTTGCCAATAAGAGGCCACATCACAAGTGATTTACCTGGGACTAAATTTAGAGTGATTAAGGACTATTGAGGTGGGAAATCAGTGATAGTTATTACTTCTCAGTCAGGCATGACCCATTCTACCATTGCTGCACTCTTAAAAAAAAAAAAAAAAAAAAGAACAAAGTTATGGAAATTTTAAAGAATCTGTTTTAAGGAAGACAATTAATGAGACCTACACAAATGTGAAGACGTCTTGTATCTTCACAATGGAGACATGGAGAAACTTCTAATAATCTGGAATGAGGACCAGACACAGAAGCATATCCCTCTTTGCACCATGATAATTAACGCTAAAGAAAAGCGGTTCATTTGCAATGTTGAATAGACTGCTAGTTTTGGCTAATTTAAACTATTAAAGATTAGATAATCTAAGAAGTATGTGGTGAGTTTGAGTGCTGCTATGAAGGCAGCTAAAGCATTTTTGTGAACTTGAAATAAACTGATTGTGGAGGAACATTACTTGTCAAAGCTAATATTCAATATAGATGAAACCCTGCTGTGGTGAAAGATGCTTGAAAGGCTTTTCATCCATAAGGAGGCAAAGTCACTGCCACATTTCAAGGCTTTTAATGAGAGGATAACAATTATGCTTGGGGCAATATTATACGCTATAAACTAAAATCTTTTGTAATCTGGCACGGTGAGAACACCAGGGACTTCAGCGTATCAATCAGCACACACTGCCAATGCACCACAGGAGCAATAGAAGACATGGATAACACAGCTCCTCTTCCAAGATGTCTCATGAATTGCTATGCCAGTGAAAGAGAGAATAATATACTTTTCCAGATATGTGTGTACTGGATAATGCTTCCAGACAACATCCTTTTATTAGTGAATTTTATTTCAATATCAAAGTGGTGTTTCTCCTCAAAATACTACTTATTTCACCCAACCAATAAGGGAGTTATAGCAGCTTATAGGACATACTACCTGAAGAAGACCATTATCCTGGCTAATGCTGCAACTGAGAAAGGCGTGGATAAAATATTGATGCAGTTCTGGAAGGATTACAACCTCCATGACTCCATAAAGGATATTGCTTGGTCTTTGATTTTTGTCACCAAAGATATACACTCTTTCAGATATAGCATCTGGAAGCAGACACCCAAGAAGTTTGTCTAAGACTTCAAGTGATATGTAAGGAAGAAGTTGTTGCAAAACCCAACAGGGTCATGATTGAGACAACAAAGAACTGTAACCTGGGTGTGGATGAGGATGACAATGAGGCGCTCCTTAAAGTGGTTTCTAAGGAAATGACTAACCAGGGATTGTTGGAAAGGAAAAAAAAAGGAATGCATAGCTGAAAAGGAGGCTAGAGAAAAGTGAACATGCAGTTGAAGAAAAAGAAGAAAAAAATCCCAAGAAAATTTATAGAAGAGTTAGCAGAAGCTTCTGTAGACCTCAAAAAGCTCCTTAAAACATTCGGGGGGGAGGGGGAGGAGGGAAATGAACCTCCAAAACAAAAGGTTTCCATTAGTTGAGGAATGTTCATAGTAAATATCTGCATACAAACAAATCTAAAATAAAATAAAAAAGAATCAAATCACCATGGATATATTTCTGAAAAAAGTGACACCTGTTTAAGAAGAGCCTCTGGCAAATCATTCAGGAAGTATTGCAGAAAAAGGCATTATTATCATAGAAGATGACAGATCTAGGCATGTTATTGTCTCTAAAGACATTTTAGTGTGACAAGATGTGGCAGAGGAAGGCAGTAATACTGATCATCCTGACCCTGTGTAAGCCTAAGCTAAATGTACAGATTTGTATCTTGGCTTTTAACAAAATAGTAAAGATTTTTCAAAATCTTATCTAATAAAGAAGGAATATGCAAAATCAAACCCATGACCCTTCAATCCGTGGACCAATGCTCTAATCACTGAGAAACAACTTCCAGAACCAGATATAACATTTATATTTTATATCATATTTCACTGTACCTTTTCTCTCTTTATATATGTTTAGATACTCAAATACTTACCATTTTGTTCCAATTATATACATTATTCAGTGCAGCACCATGCTATACAGCTTTGTAGCCCAGGAATAATAAATTATAACAAACAACCTATGTGTACAGTAGGCTATATCATCTAGATTTTTGTATGTGCACTCTATGATGTTTGCATAATGTCAAAATCTTCCTGTTGGAGAGTGGGTATAAGCTGATATGGTCAGTGTTTTGTGCATAAAAGGCACAACGCAGTTAATAAAGTTGCTGCAGTCAGTCAATGGCTACCTGTAGTCCTCCCAATACTGGTTTCTTTTCCTCCTTTCTTTCTTCCTTTCTTTTTTCTTTTCCTTCCTTCCTTCCTTCCTTCCTTCCTTCCTTCCTTCCTTCCTTCCTTCCTTCCTTCCTCCCTCCCTCCCTCCCTCCCTCCCTCCCTCCTCCCTCCCTCCCTCCTTCCCTCCTTTCTTCCCTCCTTTCTTTCTTTCTTTCTTTCTTTCTTTCTTTCTTTCTTTCTTTCTTTCTTTCTTTCTTTCTTTCTTTCTTTCTTCCTTCCTTCCTTCCTTCCTTCCTTCCTTCCTTCCTTCCTTCCTTTCTTTCTTTCTTTCTTTCTTTCTTTCTTTCTTTCTTTCTTTCTTTCTTTCTTTCTTTCTTTCTTTCTCTTTCTTTGCTCAATTCCCACCTCCCTACCTCAGCCTGGTTCAACCTGTCAGGCTGGTCCTGGCATCTTCCAGTGCTGAATTTCTTAGGATGTATTCTATTGTTAAGCAACACATGACATTATATGCAAAATTAGATGATATTCATCTTATAAGTTGTATTAATTTTACATCTAATTATCCACACTGGAGAAAAATGTAAGTATGAATATTCATAATAGTGAGATTTGTATTGGTATAAGAAAAAGTGTGGATATAAATTTCTTTTTAATGTATGATGGCACACAAATGTTGCTTATTTATGCTATATATAATTATTTGAGTTAGTGAAATAAATCTATGTGTATCAATGCTAGTTGAATTTTATAATAATGTTAATGATAAATGATGAATAACATTTGTAAACAGAATATAAAATATAATAAAGTATGATAGAAACTTTATAACTTAGATAACACAGGAAACAGTAGTGTATAGTATGGAAAGAAATTTTTATACAAATAAGAACACAGAAACATTAATCAGAAGAAGACATTGCTCTTAAGAAAAATAGTTACTTGTATTGGGAAGGGAAAGGGGGGATTAGTAAGATCCATAACTTGCCATAAGAGTTCATGACTCTTCTGATGTAACTGAAAGCGAGCAAAAGAGAGCATGCCTTTATCTGTTACATCTCCTGAGTTTTCTAGATATTTGATATATTTTACAATTTGGAAAAATACTTAAATATGATTTCACACATTCTTCGGACTGCTATATTTTTGGGTGTGTTTTTTTTGTACTGTTCTTTTAAATAAAAAATAAAAAACACACTATAAAATCAAATATGTCAATAAACTTATTCCATAAGACAAAATATTGAGAGTATACATTCCTAGACACAGAGATGTTAATATCAGAAATCCAAAAAACTCAATTTCAAAATATTTCAAAATTTTTTGAGACCTGCCACTCCTATCATGCCAATATATCCTCAGAATCATCAAAATTACCTTAATATCAATTTATAGGAACTAGTTAAATAAATTATTATATATTCAAATGACATAATACTATGCAGATCCCTTTCACTAAATTGGGTAAATATAAACTGCTTTGTAATAATCTTCCCAATATATTAAAAAGTTTTAAAAATACAAAAATAAGAAAGATGCAGAATAATATTTTGCATAGGTAATTTTTATATCCAATTGCATATTAATTGAGAAATAAACTATTCAAAGTAGTATAAACACTTATTTATTATGTTTATTGAAAGCTGACTTCTGGAATATGAAAAGATAACAGATATGTTGGAGAATTTAACCATCTGCTATTGAAAATCTTACTTTGCATAATAATTTCCTGGTGTCAATGTCTCTGGTGATATAATAAATTATAGGAGATCTGAAGTATGGAGATTTAACAACACTGTAATTAAAACTGTGGCATTTGTATAACAGATGAAGACTATTTCAGAATATATTAATATCAATTAAAAAAAAGAAAGAAAGAAAGAAACCAGCCTGAGTGTTTTTTGGAAAGTTGGCAGAGCAGTCATGAGGGTTTGGATAATTTGTTCTGAGGCAACAACAGTACATAAAGTATACATTGAGTACCGCTGTCGATTAGAGGAAGTTAATGAGATGTAAAAAGGAACCTAATAAAGCAAGTATCCTAGGACCCTCCAACTTTTGAATAGACTGACTAAATTCGTTGTTGTGAACAACACAGACAACGTGTTAAAGTGTAATGAATGGATGCACTCTGAAAGGGAAATACATTTAACAAATTACCTGTATATGATCAGAGTTCAAAGAGTAAGAAAATATATTTAATAAGGAAAACATTTTTCCATTTAAATACTGAATATAAAAAAATACTTTGGAATTTTGGCATATAGTAAATTAGTGCAAGTTGAACATTTTTCATAAAGTTCCTATTTGAGAAAGTTTCTGTATCATTAAGAGTGACTATGATGCCCAAACCGGTTTGGCTCAGTGGATGGAGCGTGCAGACTGAAAGGTCCCGGGTTCGATTCTGGTCAAGGGCACATACCTTGGTTGCAGGCACATCCCCAATGGAGAGGGGGTGTGTGCAAGAGGCAGCTGGTCAATGTTCCTCTCTCATCGACATTTCTAACTCACTATCCCTCTTAATTCCTCTCTGTGTAAAAATAGTTTAAAATAAATTAAAAAAAGAGTGACTGTGAAACTACAACAGGAAGGCAGGAGAGAGTTGGAAGGGGGCAGCGAATAGATCAACTGAAGGACTTGTATGTATACATATAAGCATAACCAATGAACACAGACACGGGGGGCGGGGGGCATGTGCCGGGGGAGTAGGGAGGCTGGAAGGAGGTCAATGGGGGTGGAGGGGGAGGAGACATATGTATTACTATTTGTAATACTTTAAACAATAAAAAAGATTTTTAAAAGATAACACTTTTTCTCAGACTTTGTGAAATACAATAAATTATTAAACTACTTAGTTTCAAGAACAAATTACCATAAACTGTTTTTAAATTAAAAGATATAACAGAGTAAAAAGATGTCTTGAAAATTAAAAAGGGATCATGCATTATATTTTTAAAACTTTCAAATTTAAAATGTATTAAGGTCTTTAACTTGCTTGGTACTGTATCATGTTTCCTCAGCAATACTTTATGATAAAT
Source organism: Vespertilio murinus (assembly GCA_963924515.1). NCBI lineage: Eukaryota > Metazoa > Chordata > Mammalia > Chiroptera > Vespertilionidae > Vespertilio > Vespertilio murinus. Next base: position 72,328,484 of record OZ004707.1, read on the forward strand.
ATTTTAAGTGATACATGCTAATAAAAATCAACCACTAATACATAGTCAATAACAGAGTTTTAAAGACTCCCATTGTAAAACATCATAACAAAGCATTAGAGCAAAAAGTTTACCTTACTTTTTAAAAGATGTAACTGAAAGCATGCTAGAATTTGTAAAGAAAAATAAATAAAACATTGAGGATCTACAGATGCTCCTCAACTTACAATGGAGTTATGTTTTCAGTAAATAGTAAGTTGAAAATATAATAAGTCAAAATGTATTTAATACACTAACCCACTGACCTGCAGAGCCCAGCCTCGCCTGTCTTACGTGTACACATACACTTACATTAGCTCACTGTCGGGCAGTTATGGTGAGGTTCCTCTCAATAGTAACACTTTGCTCTTCTTCCTGTCACCAAAGCAAGAGACACAAATGGGTGTTTTGTAGACATGATGGAATGGGAAAACATAAAACACAACATCCACAAGCAAACAAACACATTTTAAAAAATACCGGGAAAATAGTACACTGTAGAGTATTTGTTGTTAACACTCACCACTGAATGGCTCACTGGAGCTGAGGGTTGCTGCCGCTGCCTAGCACGCAATGAGAGAGTATGGTACCACATATTGCTAGCCTAGAGAAAGATCAAAATTCAAATTACAGTTTCCATTAAATGTATATTGCCTTTGCACTCTCTGAAGTCAAATAAAGCAAGTCAAACCACGGTAAGTCAAAGACCCTGTGAATAGTTCTCATATTCTTTTTTCTTATAGGTAAAATCATTTAACACACATGATACTTCTTCTTTTGGTAAGAGCAGATGAAGGCACAGAGAGTTCTCATGCCAGAGATGAATTATGAGTCAATAGGTTGATTAAAAATGGAAAGCCAGAGTAAAGACCCCAGAATTAGTCACCTAGGTATAAGAGTTCATGAAAACTATCCATATTCTGATGGAACCAGAAGGGTAAAGTTGAAATCTCAAGCCTGTCAAAGCCACACCATATTGCAGTGTACCCCAGTCTTAGAAAACAGTGGAAACACTTTTGTCAATTATTCAAGTCCAATTCTGTATGATCTCAATCCTTCACTTTGTATTAAAGTAAGTAAAGATGCCCTAAATGGTTTGGCTCAGTGAATAGTGCTGGCCTGCAGGCTCAAGAGTCCCAGGTTCAATTCTGATCAAGGGCATGAACTTTGGTTGCGGGAACATCCTCAGTAAGTAGTGTGCAGGAGGCAGCTGATTGATGTTTCTTTGTCATCAATGTTTCTAACTCCCCATCCCTCTTCTTTCCTCTTTGTAAAAAATCATTAAAATATATTTCAAAGCAAGTAAAGATTACCAATACTCTCAGTTGACTGCCACATGTAAATATTCTCATAAGAAAGATAATTTTAAGACTTATATTATGTCTATAATTGTCTAGTGGTATGCAAGATAGACTGTATTAAAATAAAATAAAAAGTATAGCCCAAAGTCTATTTATTAGGAGAGAGAAAAATTAATAATGTACACATATATCAAAACTAATAGTAAGTTGAAAATATAGTAAGTCAAACTGTATTTAATACACTAACCTACTGGACTGCAAATTAAATAAGAATTTAATCTGAAGAAAGTAAAGATCAGAGAAGAAACTGAAAAAATAAATGATAAAATAAAAGAACACACATTTCTCAAATTAATCATCAATAGTGATAATGTTCTTTGGAAAATAACAACAAAATTAATAATTTTATAACCTCTTGTGAGAGTTATAAGCTATATTAGAAATTTGCTACTAAACTATCTATTCTGCTCCCACTTCAACAAAATAACACTATGCTTGCAAGTAATATATATTATCAAACAATTACAAGACAATACAATTATATTTTAAGAGGATAAAGAGATACTATCCTGACTATCCTATCTAATGTAGTGTTTCCCAAAGTGTGGGTATACCCCCAGGGGTATGGGAAGAGTTTGGTGGGGATATGCACTGCACTGTGCTTAGCTGCGCCTAATTCTACATTCTCATGAGTCAAGTCAAGACAGTCTTGTGAGGCGTGAGATGGTCCGGTGTGCAAATAAATGTTATTTATAATATAACTTTTATTTATATTTTATTATGAATAATTTTATTTTTCATTTATTTTTTGTGCATGTACTAAAAAAAAGAAAAAAAAGAAATATATTTTGATTCTTATTAAAATACATCCATTTTTTTCTTTTTTTGATGAGGGGCACTCAGCTGATTGATGTTTACAAAAATTATAGAAGGGGTACACATATGTCAAAAGTTTGGGAAACACTGTAATAGAGAATATGCTAACTGACTATCCCACCCTCAAAGATGGTAGCACCTACAGCCAATAGGAGGGAATATGCTAATTGACTGTCACATCCTCAAAGATGTTGGCACCCACAGCCACAGATGGTAGTGCCTAGTCCCTTTAGTTTTGCCAGGGCGGCAGCCGCATGGCAAGGCAGGCCCATCCTTGCTGCATGCCTGCCACAAGAGTCCCCCACTTCCCTCAAACACCCCAGCTGCCCAGGGCCAGCTCGAGGCACAGGCAAGCCTCTGATGGTGGCTGCTCAGGTGCCCAGCCACCCAGGGCCACCCGAGGCTCAGGTAACCAGGGCCAGCTGAGGCTTGCACTGCTGGTGGTGGCAGCAGCAGAGGTGTGATGGAGCCATCACCTTCTCCTGATCGCCGGGTCATGTCCTGCCCCTGAGGGCTCCCAGACTGTGAGAGGGAGCAGGCTGGGCTGAGTGACCCCCCATCCCATGCATAAATTTTCATGCACTGGGCCTCTAGTGTTGTTAATAAAATATTAGGGGCCCCAGTGTGCCACCCGTTCTCTTTCTTTTTATTCTTTAAAACATATAAAACTTATTGGAGTTCGTAATTTAAAGTGTTAAAATGAAATTAAAGTATTATAACTATGATATGCAAACTGTAACATGAAAGCATGGTTATCATTTGATCCCTGGAATATTGCTTATCAAATAAGATATTGGTACCTGGTGAAATAGTATCAACAAAACTGAGTTTAAAATGTTTAAATCTTACTAGAATACAAATTTTTGTTTTAGGAATTTTATTTTTAATACCAATAAACTCATCATAGTTAACACATATAGCAGAAACTCATCATAGTTAACACATATGTCACTCATTTAGCCAATCATTATATGACTTTATATAACAGTATCCAGGTGGGCAGTAAGGCTGTAGGCTCCACCCTGAAACTTCAACCCATCCAAGCTGAACAAAGAAGCTTTTGCAAGTTTCCAAGTCTAGTGGAATATGGCTGTCTCCTGGCATACACACAGCTGATCCTCCCAACTTACCAACTCAGGGAAGCAGCGAAAATGCCGAGACAAGGAAACAGATCACAAACGAAAGAAATGGAGGACAAAAAGCAACTGGATGTAGAGTTCAAAACCACGCTTATAAGGTTGTTCACGAATCTCCTAGAAAAGGCCGATAAAATAAACGTGACCTATGAGGATATGAAAAGGGATCAACTAGAAATAATAAAGGATCAATAAGAAATGATAAAAGATCAACAAGAAATGATAAAGGATCAACAAGAAATGATAAAGGATCAACTAGAAATAAAGAATACATTCTCTGAAATAAAAAATATTATACAGAGTCCTGAAAACAGAATGCAAGATTGCAAGAATCAAGTCAAAGATTTGGAATACAAAGAACCAGAGGACACTCCTCCACAGAAGCAAGAAGACAAGAGAATCCAGAAAGTTGAAGATAGTGTAAGAAACCTCTGGGACAACTTCAAGCGAACCGACATCAGAATTATGGGCATCCCAGAAGATGACAGCGAGCAAGATACCGAAAGCATATTTGAAGAAATAGTGACAGAAAACTTCCACCACATGGGGAAAGAAATAGACTTCCAAGTCCAGGAAGCACACAGAACCCCAAACAAAAGGAATACAAAGAGGACAACTCCAAGACACATCGTAATTAAAATTCCAAGAGCAAAAGACAAAGAGGGAATATTTAAAGCAGCAAGACAAAAGCAGGTAGTTACCTATAAAGGAGCACCCATACAACTCTCAGCTGATTTCTCAACAGAAACCATGCAGGCCAGATGGGAATGGCAAGAAATATTCAAGGTGATGACTAGCAAGAACCTACAGCCAAAAATACTCTACCCAGCAAAACTATTACTCAGAATCAAAGGCCAGATAAAGAGCTTCACAAATAAATTTAAGCTAAAGGAGTTCATCACCACCAAGCCAGAATTATATGAATTGCTAAAAGGGGTTCTTTAGGAAGAGGAAGAAAATAAAGATAAAAATTATGAACAACAAATACATAACTATCAACAAGTGAATCTAAAAACCAAGGGAAGTAAAAATAATGGTGAATAATATTAACTGGTGAACATAATAGAATCAGAGGTATGGAAGGGGAGTGGGCTGATGATTCTCGGGGAAATGGGGAGTGGGGGGGTCAGGAAGATACTGAACATAAACTGCACCTATGGATGAGGACAATTGGGGATGGGAAAAGGGCAGAAGGTGGGATGGAGGTGGAAAAAAAATGAGGGACATTTGTAATAATATGAACAATAAATATTATTTAAAAAATAAAAATGAAAAAAGAAAATAAAGTAAAAATAAATAAATAAATAAAATTTAAAAATACTCATTCATTTTCTATCCATTATCTAGATAAAACTAAAATTACTTAATTCATTTGGTTTCAAAAACCTGCATTATTATATTTAGTCAGGTTATTTCATGACATTCTGTTACTTGAGTTTCATTCTATCATAATATCAAGCTGTTTGTAATCTCCTTTTTCATTTGTCTCTGTTTAGGTTATCATCACTTGTTCTATAATTCTTCTTAGCCTTTTATCATCTTAACTTCCTAATCTTATCTTGATGTGCTCTCCCAGTACAAGCTTTACTTAAAAGCTTTGCTATTTTAAAAAGTGTTTTTCAAAAAAGTACCTTCATGTTTTCAATAATAAGAACATGCCTAGACATAACTACCAGTCAGTAAACATTTTGATCCATTTCATGATAAAAACCCTTATTACTTTAAAGGTCAGATGTCATCTGATGCAATAAATTCTGAAGCCACAATTAGTCATGTATATAAACTATAACATAATCAAAATACACTTTTCCTTTTACCATGTTCTGCTATATTTTACAAGATGCTATAATTGGGTATGTAGATAACACATATTGCGATAATATCTAGAGTTTGTATCCTATCTTACTTGTAATTTTAGATCTTTTAGAAAATCATTTTCAATTTTGTGTCCTGCCTAATTGGAATAATGGCAATAGCATTCAATCTGTGTACCAGAGCTCATAATGAGAGGTGCAAATATGTGTGCATCTTCACATATGAGTTATATGTTTACATATATGAGTACTTAAAATTTAGAAAAATGTATGCTCATGCAAAATATTAATAATACTAATAATTATATAAATTTAATGTTACATTCTAACAAATTACTCCTAATTCTAATACACTTATATCTATTAAAATTCTTTTTAGTAATACATTCTATCAGTTATCAAGTATTGTATGTATCTCCATGATAAACATTTTAATGCTGTCCCATTAAGTGCTCACAATAAATAACTGTTAGATAGCCACAGCAATATCACTGTTTACAAAATAAAATTGTCTTCTTTAAGCTGTAAAGTCTCATATGAATGTGAATTATAATGTTTAACTAGAATATTGCCCTGACCCCACGTGTCTGATTTTTTGAGGAGCAAACACGTAAGAAATTTGTATATAGATCAGTTGAATTGATATACTCCATGTGACAAATTAGTTGGGACTTATTTATACACATTTACCTGCCTCTGTGAAGGTTCCAATGGCACGGAGGTTGGCAAACTGAGGCTTGTGAGCCACATGCAGCTCTATGGCCCCTTGAGTGTAGCTCTTCCACAAAATACCACAGTCTACGTGAGTCTATTTTGAAGAAGTAGTGTTAGAATAAGTTTAAGTTTAAAAATTTTGATCAAAAGAAATTTTAATCATTACAGTTGATATTTGGCTCTGTTGACAGTAAGCTTGCCGACTACTGCAATACAAGTATTTGATTCAAGCTATTTTCTGACTTTATAAACCCACTCTTCCTCAGCTGACTCAAACTCTCCTTGTCAAATGTTTTGATATCTGTAAAGATTTTATTAAAATCTACTTTTCTCTTTAGACTGCCCATCTTTAGCCTCCACTGACCCTAGAATAATGCATTCATTCTCTTATTCATTAATTAATTTATTCATTCCTCTATTCAATAAGCACTCATTGAATGTTTATTGTATGTCAGGTGCTTATTGAGCCATTTAAGAGATATTTGTAAATTAAAAAGGCATATCTCTGTGGTTGTGCAGTTTTCAATCCTGGACATTCCTATTTAATGACACATTTGGTAGTTTCTGGTTTTCTTACCCCAAACAGGCTGACCTTTTGACCCCAGGCACTTCTATATGTTCTATCTGTCTCTCCCTTGTTCTTTATTCTTTGTCCTATAAAAGCTTCCTGCCTTTCTACCCCTGTTAGAGGAGGTCATTGAGATCTGGTTGACCCTAAGAGCTGGACCCAGGTAATCAGGAGTTCCTTACTCCCCTCCTGTGCTTGAAATGTATGTTCCCTCTCCATTCCTACACTAGAAACATTTCAAATATGTAAGTTTGAGAGAAAAATGTGTTTTTAAGACCATCTGGGTTGAATACTGAACTGTGTTCAGTTAAGGACTCTATATAAACTTTTAAAATTTTGGTGAGCAGGTGTGGGTATTTATTTGTCTTGTAGCTACCCAACAAAGCCTCATTGTAAACTTCCTTGTTTATTACACCTTCACCTACCTATCTGGAGTGGTTCCTCTTTCTTGGGTCTCTTCTTGCCCCAAAATTCCATTTTCCAGTTCTCTGAGAAGACACCACCCACTTCATGAAGTGTTAAATAAAATGTCTTTACACTGTGTACATTTTAAAAATATATATTGTTAAGAGATTTTGACAATTAAGAATGAGATCGGAAGCTTGCTGCTAACAGGCGGGAGAACAGCAAGGCACCTTCTGAAGCATTGAGTGCAATGCTCCTCTCTTCATTCCTGAGGGTTATGGGCAAGACAGTCTCTATTTGAGCCCTGTTCTATTGCATGCAGCTATCTGATCCAAACAAACTTTATTGTTAAGTAAGCATATAGTTCCCAGAAAGGTTTTGGGTCCCAGAAAAGCTCTGGGTCTCGGCTCCTGGAGATGCTCTGGGGTGGTGATATTAGGGGTCTTCAATGAGCGGCAGCTGTCAGGGGCCTCACAAAGCCTTGAGGTCAGTCCATAGTGTAAACCTCCTGGGAACCTGGGAAAATAAATTAAGACAAGAAATTCAAGCTATTTATAACATTAAAAGTAAAAATTTAAGTAGGCACAGGTTGGGCTATTAAAAGCCATCCAGGCATCTGCCACGAAAGAAAGAAAGAAAGAAAGAAAGAAAGAAAGAAAGAAAGAAAGAAAGAAAGAAAGAAAGAAAGGAAGGAAGGAAGGAAGGAAGGAAGGAAGGAAGGAAGGAAGGAAGGAAGGAAGGAAGGAAGGAAGAAAGGAAGGAAGAAAGAAAGGAAGAAAGAAAGAAAGAAAGAAAGAAAGAAAGAAAGAAAGAAAGAAAGAAAGAAAGAAAGAAAGAAAATCTGTTGAAAAGAATAATATTCTATTGTTAGTGGAAGTCTCAAAAGCCAAAGCAGTATAATTAGTAGGCAAAGGTTAAGCACATAAAAGCTGTTGGAACACTTACTACCCAACTCTGAAACTTCCATGCTAACATAAGTTGGTTATGGAATAGGTTAGACTGACACTAGGGAAACAAGGTAAAGGGAAATTCTGTGCAACATGGTACATTGTAAAACACCACAGAAATCCCCAACTCAATTACACGTTCCTTTTCAGTACGAATTTGGCTACACAAGACTCATGCCTTGGCTAAGAAATGGGATACTCAAATTACTAAAAATTGAGAGTGCCACCTACCAGTACATGTGAACGTTTTATGTCTAAGAGCTGTGGTCCCAGAAGCTGCAGATGTCTATAAAAATTACAAAATCACGCTGAAACCGGTTTGGCTCAGTGGATAGAATGTCAGCCTGTGGACTGAAAGGTCTCGGGTTTCATTCTGGTCAAGGGCATGTGCCTTGGTTGCGGGAACATCCCCAGTACGTGGTGTGCAAGAGGCAGCTGATAAATGATTCTCTCTCATTGATGTTTCTAACTCTCTATCCCTCTCTCTTCCTCTCTGTAAAAAATCAATAAAATGTATATTTTTTAAAATGACAAAATCTTACTAAGACAACACAGAATTGCAGTGGCCACTTTGAGGAATATTCCAATTAGATAAGATAATTCACTTAAGAAGGGCATTTGAGAGAAAGGGTTCCCAAATCAAACAGAATAGGATACCTCTTTTAATTGGCATGCCATAGCCTTCAAAAAGCCTTCAATATTTCAAAATAGCTTCATGAAAGATTCATTGAAAGACTAATGAAAAATTTAAGACACAAGTGGTACCTGAAACAAAATGATAAGGTGAACATAGCTCAAACTACCCCTCTATCCTCCTTTACTTGAGTACCCACTAATCGTCCACCTGAATTGCCTTTCCACTCAGGAGAGTTCACAAGACCATAAACAAAAGCCTACCAAGTTAGTGGTGTTAAAACTGCATCCTTATAATACCAGAGACCTAAAACACCTATTCTTCCCTTATGTATTAAAACAAACAAACAAAAGATTGTAGTTGAAAGTTTTTTCATGGCCTTCCACTCCAAAGTCCCACATTTACCTTCACAGAAGGACACCCAAAAGGGCCATTCTCATGGAGGAGTCTCTGGTAAACTACTACCAGTTATCCTGTTAAATAGCCAACCTGTTATTCCAAGAGAAAACTAGAATTAAAGTTAATGAAGAGCATTGACAAATTCTGGTACGTACCAGGGCTACACTTCCTAATTTAACTCCCACTTGCTCTTGGGACTGAAGTTAGGTTCCTAGGAAAACTGATGGAAGCCAGAGACAGTGAGAATTCTTAGAAAAAGTAGCTATCCCAGATCTCTGTGACTGGTTGAGATAGGAAGGAGCTATTTCTTGTTGTCACTTCCTTTCTAAATCCAGACCAGTTGGTGACTGATGTTTTCTTTCTCAGGAAAAGCTCTTACTTTGTTTTTTGTCTCATTTTGAATACTGAGAACTCACCTTGGCTTTCTGCCTGGATGCAGAGTCATTCACTTACTGGATTCTTATTTGGATTATGCAACGGAAGGTTAATTCTCTGCCTCAGGTCTACACACACACACACACACGCACACACACACACACATGTGCGCGCGTGCGTGCGCAGCGCCATTCCCACAGAGTTTTAAAATTTGTGGTATATATAATTGATATATTTGTTAATGGCTTCATATGTAGACTGGCCATAGAAATTATTGTCTAAGCTGAGATCACTTTGAGATCACATACCATTAGCAATTATTCCAAAATGATAGATATACATCTGGATTAGCTCTAAGGGAAGTGTGAACAACAAAATTAATTACTTAGTGTGAACAATAAAATAAATTACTTTGATTTAGAATTATTTTTGTTGCTATTCCAACTTTAGGTTACAAATCCTAAACCTTTCAGGTTTAGTACTGTTTCAATATAAGACATGGTTGTGAGTTAAAATATAGTATATATTAATCATACATGTTCTCTCTCTTGCTCGGTCTTTTTCTCTCTTTTCAATGTACAAACGAAGAAAAACAACAAAACTAATCAACATTTTTTATCACTTAAACATATTCAACTAAAAATGTAAAGAAGATAGATTTAAGGACATAAAAGCCATTTTGACTTTTCTCACTTATCAGGAGACAATTTCCTGCAGTGCTAAAGTAGAACATTGTTGCAGTGTCCTCATTTTTAGTAATGATATTGCTAAATTTACTTGTTTTTGAATTAGTGAAAAAAGCTAGTAAATTTTCCCATTATTATCTACTATAATTCTTTTATTTTTTTATTAATTTAAAACAAAACAGTATATGAATTTCTTTGGAAAATAAATAGAATAAGTGAAGTGAATTTCTAAAAAAATATTTTTAATTGGTAAAAATTACTTTTCATAAAATATTTTTGTGATATTCTTTAGTTAAGCATAATTGTGCTATGGTACCCATTAAATGTATGAGTTATTTTAAAAATAATACTTTCTGAAAAGTCTCCATTGCGAAATTAATTCAATTTTCTATCAATATAAATTTACATTACAATTATTCCTTGAAATGTTAGGTCATAGTGTTGCAGATTATTCTGATGGGAATGATTTCCTTTTCTTTGTGCTAAAGATAGAAGTTCTCCAAATTTTTTCTCCATGTGTTTTCTAGTTTTGTAGTATTTTAAAAATAATTAGTTGCTAAACAGATATACTTATTCCCTTCCCTCAACAGATGGTCAACTACAGATGGAGAATGTGATTGTTTATATTTTTCCTAGGAAAGAATAAAAAAAAAGAAAAATCCAGGTGTGTTCATTTGTTGGTACTATACCCAATTTTAACCAATTAAATATGTGAAAAAAGTATCTTGGAATTTAACCCACTTTTATTGTTCTTGGTTTATGCATCCATTCTCTATTACTTTCATTCTCAGCAATTTATGGCTTCTTGGAAATTGTAAATTTTTTAACTCTAAAAATGTACTATTAATGCATTGACAGAGAAAAACACACATGAACAAAACAAAACAGCACACTGGAATTAACAAAGAAACTCCCATTTTTCCACTAGTTTTCCTTGTATATGTTAAGAAAAATTGTGTGTTTATATATATGATTGTACATATTCACAAATATGTATCTATACATATGTACACACACATATTTGTAACTTTCACATATTTTCATAACCACACTAAAACATTTATCTCATTGCTTTATTTCATGGTACAGATAATTTTAGTATTCACTGTGTTTTTAGTCAAGGGACATACATGAGAATAGTGTAGTTCTTTTGTGAGCTCCTACTGTGATATAAGGACGAGAGGCCCGATGCACAAAAATTTGTGCAAAAATAGGCTTTCCTTCCCTTGGCTGCCTGCACTGGCTTCCCTCTGGCACCCAGGACCTGGGCTGCTGGCACTGGCCTCCTTCCAGCACCTGGGACCCAGGCTGCTTTCTTCCTCCAACATCCGGCAGGCACCCGGGACCTGGGCTGGCTTCCCTCCAGCCTAGGCTACATCAGGAAGGATGTCCAGAATGACATCCAGAAGACATCTGGTCTAATTAGCATATTACCATTTTATTATTATCAATAGTATAATTGAGAATAAAATGATATTGGAAGTTTTTGTGATTCTTTAATTGCATAGAAAATATTACATAATACTGACTGATATTCTTGAAATTTTGGCAGCTGATACTTTTTAAGTGCCTGTCTTTTCGCTTGGTTTTAGCAATTCAATCTTAGCAGATGTGTATCTGTGTATGTGTGCAACATTTATTCATGCAATGACCGTAATTTATCCACCTTATTTTCAATGGCAGATAGTATGCCTATTTATGTTATTTGGATTCCTTCAATTTTAATTTTTTGTATTTGAGAAAAAATTATTTTACTTAATATTTAAATCAAATAAAATGATGTAATCAAGATATCCATATACTGCTACTTGAGTGAAACTGATGTGGAATATTGACTTTTTAATTTTTTTAAAACAAAATATTGTACATGTATTTTACACCTTACTTTTTCCAGGACAAAAAAAAAAACCCCACAAAATAATGAATGTTGTGTTTTATAAATTATACTGAATTCTATATTGAATATATTAAAAGTGATACATATTTATATAAGTATGTTTAGTTTATTTTAAATGCTATTTTTTATTTTATCTAATTTATATTTTCTGTGAAATGTTAAAAAATGCTTCATATTTTATTATTTAAATCACTAATTTTATTTATTTATTTTAAAATTATCTTAAGCTTTACATATTTCTTCTTTTTCTCCAATTGACGCACCAACCATTCCAACCCCAGGCCAGCCTGCACTGCCCCAGTATTTTTGTCTTTTGGTTGTGCTAAGATGCATGCATAAAAGTCCTTTGGTTACTCTAACCTCCACCACCTCCCCTACCATTTATCTCTGGATCTATTTTTGTTCATCAGTTTATTTTGATCATTATATCCCACATATGAGTGAGATCAATTGACATTTATCTTTCTCCAACTGGCTTATTTCGCTTAGCATAATGCTCTCCAGTTCTATCCATGCTGTTGTGATGGTAAAAGTGCCTTCTTTTTTTTCAATTTTTAAAAAAATTATTAAGGTATTATATGTGTACATAGCTTACCATTGCCCCCCCCACCTCCCATACATGCCCTCCCTCCCCAGAGTTCTGTGTTCATTGGTTGTACTTATATGCATGCATACCAGTCCTTAGGTTGATCTCTTATCTCCCCCAGGTCTCCTTCCCCTTCCCGCTGTCTTTTGACAGTCTGCTTGTTTTATGGTGACTATCTCAGGACCACACGAATAGAATCCACTCCACCTCTGGTTTACCCCGCCCCCCACCGGGTCCCACAGCTTCCCAAGTGCACAAGTCTCCCCTGGGCACCCGGGGCACACGGCCCCCTGGGGCACACGGCCCCCTGGGGCACACGGCTCACCCCGGGCACACGGCTCCCTGTGAAAAGTGCCTTCTTTTTTATAGAAGCATAGTATTACATTCTGTAGATGTACCACAGTTTTCTAATCCACTCATCTGCTGATGGGCACTTAGGTTAAATCTTAACTATGGTAAATTGTGCTGCTATGAACTTAGGGTGCATACATCCTTTCTGATTGGTATTTCTGGTTTCTTGGAAAATAGTCCTAGAAGTGGGGTTTAGATTTCTAAATTTATATTCATTACTTTTATTATTTTATACTTGTGACCTGTTGCAGGAATATTTCGGGTTTCTCTCCTGCCACCGCCAGTCCCGCCCACCCCATGCTGGCGGTCACCACCGCCACAGTCTCCATGGCTGCGTGTGCCACCACCACTGCAGCACGCTCCGCCCAGCCCACCCGCCCTGCCTCTGTGGCCCTGTGCTGTGTGCACCTTGCCCCGCCCTGCACAGGCTGCCAGTGCTTTTCATCCAGCAGCCACAGCCGCCTTGCTTTTCACTTTCCTTCCCTCTTCCTTCTATGCTGTCTTCAATCTTCACTCCTCCCTCCCTCTGCGTATGCAAATTAATCACCATCTTTGTTGGGTTAATTTGAATACTCACTCTGATTGGCTGGTGGGCATGGCTGGTGTGCGTGGTTTGTGGGTGCAACAGAGTGATGGTTAATTTGCATGTTACTCTATTATTAGGTAGGATTAGTGCAAATTTTGTTACACTTTTACCAAATTGATATTCAAATCAATTTATATACTTATTTTATATAGCATTATTTTGAAGAATGGCTTTATTTTATATTCTACATGAGTAGTTTTCATTTTAAATTTTATTTTTTTTTACAAACAGTTTGTAATATTGCAATTTTTAATTTTTTTCTGACAAAATTTTTGTCTTTAGCATTGAAATGTGTTTTTATTAAAATTTCCTGGAATTAGTTTTTTCTATTTTATGATTAGTAGGTTTTTTTTCTACATTGATGTTAGGAATATGTCTTTACTCTGTACTTTCTGTGGAAATTAACTGAGTTTTACTCCATGGTCTCATTTATGACCATTTTCAGTCATTTTTTTTTCAATTAGAATAACCCATTTAAAAAATGGCTACATATTTTATTTCCAGAAAATGAAATTATCTGTCATCTATGTATTTCTAGATTTAGATCTATACCTATACCAATGCTTATATCTATATCATATATCTATATCTATATGTATATCTATATCTGTCTATGTCTGTGTCTATGTCTATATCTATGTCTCTATATATCATCTATATTATAATTTCTAAATCTATTATATTGAAAGAGCAAAATTTAAGGATGCAAATAGAAAATTACTATTTTTTCCTTATTTTCCATTCAAAATTATCCTATGCAGTTACTTTTTTATAGTTTCTTAGATAAAAATTCAGAGAGTTCCCATAACTTTTTATATTTATTTATTAATCAGATAATATAATAATCCCTATACTGCAAATATAATTTACACTTCATTCTAATGATAAAGATTTCAAGGTTAGTGTTAAAAAACAATTTACTCTCTCCCAACTTGGCAATGATTCACACTACAAAGCTGTCAGTTACAAAAGAAAGCATGATTGGTGTGTTTTATTATCCTCTTTATAATTTTACTTCTACTTACCCTCCAACTGTATTACCTTGGTTCCTGTGGGATCCTCCTAAAAGAGAGAAGAGCAATACAGATCTGGAAATATTCACTTGACTAACATTGCCTTTATCTGTTATTGGCAGTTTAAGGCATTGAGAACTGTTTTAATTAATTATCCCATGATACTGTAACATAATTTCCTCAGAGGTTTCTTTCTGAAGACACCTGAAGTACCTTCTTTGATAAAGTTAAAGCTATCCTTTTTCTAGTTTTATATGCTCCCATATCAACTTTACTAGAAATACCTACCAACGTATTTCTAGTCTTTCCATACTGTCATCACTTCTGGAAAACAACAACAACAACAACAACAACACACACACACACACACACACACACACACACACACACAAAATCACTTTGTTTAGAATACTTAAAAATAACATCAAGCCAGAGCAACCCTGAGTAGTCCACATCTAGGCAGAAGGATATATTTAACTGTTGTATTGAGAGTGTGGAACTAAGCTGTCAACCATAGAGCAAATATTTTATCTCCCTTTTAATCAACACCTATAAATCTTCATTCATTTTTTTTATGTATCTGAATAAAAACTGAGCTGTTTTCAGAGTTCATATAAAAAATTAAATTATCTGGTCATAACTGGTCACAAAAGCAGTTTTACTTTATTAATTAATGTATTTAGTCCTAAAAGGTAGGAGCACATGGTGATTTTAGACCATGGATTCTTCAGTTTGCTCAGGCTCAAATCCTAGTATCAATGTTTAATAACTCAGATTATCATAATGAAATTAAATAATAACAACAATAACATCATGAGGTTTTGTTTAGATATTTTAAATTTGCTTAGAATATGGTATGTGAAGACTAAGGGTCATATCAGTGACTTTTTATAAAAATTGAAACCTCTAGAATATCTCTTTTGTTCCACCTTGGAATATTGAACTCTCAGTCTTTAATTGGGAAGGTATAGGAGAACTTTATTTCCATTCCCTTGCATTCCATTTTTCCTTTTTTCAGCTGCTGTTTTGCCATGGTCTCAAATGGTGCTGAAGGAGAAACAAGGAAATAGAAATATCTAACTTCCTTGGATTTGACATTAGCAGTGTCTGTGATTGGCATGTGTCTATTTGTCGCTCATTTGGACTGTATAACTATATTCATTCTTCACTGACTGCTTACAATAATATTCTTAAAGTTTTGAAATTGAAATCTCATTGATGATTGAAGTGTATGTTGGTTGAATCATTTTGGAGATAATTTAATTATACAAGCAAGTTACAATGGCATGCACTCTGTGACATTTACATTTCCTTTCTAAATGTCTACTCTAGAGAAACTCTCACACATGTGTACAAGGAGACTGGAAGCACTGCCTGTAACAATTAAAAAGATTAAATTACCTAACCAGCCCCAATTGATATTTAAAATAGTTCATTCACACATATTACCTGAATTTTCAATATAACCGACTAAAAAACTTCTCTACTAATTTATACTTCTTCTTTCTATGTTATTTCGATGGATAGCATTAACACATCAAGTTGTAATGTCTTACCCACATTATTTACTCAGTGTCAGTAATTACAGTAATTTTTAAGAATTCATGGAATTCCAATTCCCCCATTTTAAAGACCACAATAATTCATAATGCTTACTCTTAAGAGAATATTAAAGCAGAATGTTCTGGATTGGCATGGCCAATAAAAATTTAGGGCATATCATTTCTATCTATACATTCAATACAATAAAATCAATCAATACCTTTTTAATTCTTTTATCATGACCTATGAGTTCCTACATGGTTTATATTCAGCCTGGATTCTTCTTTTTTATAGAAAACTAGAAGCTGGTGGGGTCTCTTTGCCTGGACTGCACCCTTTTGTAATCTGGGACCCCTCAGGGGATGTTAGACTGCCAGTTTCAGTCCAACCCCCACAGGCCAGGCTGAGGGACCCCACCTGTGCATGAATCCACACACCAGGCCTCTAGTATGCATGTAGGATCTTTGGTTAATCTCTTTCCTCACACCCTCCTCTCCCCCTTTTTCTCTGAGATTCATCAATCTGTTCCATGTTTCCATACCTGTGCATTGAATTCTTCCCCCTGGTAGTCGGTGCGCATCATAGCTACTGGTCAGGTGGAACAATGGAATGGTGGAAGTGTAGAACTGTGGGATGGTTGCTTAAGCTTTTATATATATAGATTCTAAACAAAAAATATTCGTTTCAAAATAACCTTTGTATGCCCAAGACAGCACCCTCATATTTTCTTCATTCTTCTCTCTGTCTGTCTCTTTCTTTTCCTGCCCACACATAGATACATAGACACACAAATACACAGCTACATACACATATTAATATGCCACACACATCCAACCTTAATATAGTCTGTACTGAGGCAAATTTTATGTCACTATTAAGCATTACTTTATTAATGAAGTCTCCCTTGATAAAATATATGGCCATAAGCTCTTGTTGAAAACTACAATCTGTTTTCATAGTTATCATTACAACTACAATTGGATAATTATGTTTTAATTATTTTGGTTTATATCCATCTCTTTCCCTAGATTGTGCACATATTGTTAAATAAATGGATGAATGCATGCATGAATGGCTGAATGGATGGAATCAGGCCAATCTAATTAGAATTTCCAATTAATGTCACTAAGCTACAAGTTTCTTATCTGAAAAAACAAACAAACAAATGAAAAAAACAAACAAAAAACTAGAGTGATTATATATATATATATATATATATATATATATATTATAAAGCAGTAAGAATTAAAGCATATATAGTGCAGAATGTATAAATTGTTTACATATTAAATTGCTAAATCACTTTTCACAGTGAGCTATTTAATATTTATGTCCTTTTCTTTATTTAGAAAACTTTAATTATAAAAAAATAAATTTGCAAGAAAAGGTAATATGTTTGGTTAGATATTATAAAAACTCTTTTTCTACTAACATTTAGAAATACTTCAGAAAATACCATTTAATGACTAGCTAATTTTTAAAGCAACTAAGGGAATTTTCAGGAGTTAACATTAAGGGATTTTTGTTTGTTTGTTTTTGAGATAAAATACCAGGGATAGTTCATGGGGCATGTTACTTTTAGAAACTCAGAAACTTAAGACTTAATGCCTCATTGGAGACAGGAATTAAGAATTTAAACATGACAAGTGGGAGGTTAAAATTATATCTAGATTTAACATCCTTGAAAGTCTTCATCTTTATCAAAATGCTGGATAGAAAAATAAAGAAATTACTACAGAAGGACAATAAGGAATATGGCTAGCAATAAAACAAACAAACAAAACAAGCAAGAAAACTAGCAAACAAACAAACAAGTCAGAACACCCTCTGGAATGGCAAAAATTATTACTATTTTTTCTATTCATTGTCCAAAATAATAAATGCACAATTTAAACTTATTAAACAGAATATAGAAAAAAATATCTCTGTTTCAGAGCTAGCACACATCCTATCTAATAAAAGAATAATAGGCAAATTGACCATACCTCTGCTACACCCACCAGCAATCAGGAGTGAGTATGAAAATAAACCCAACCAAGATGGCTGCATCCATGGAGCAAACAGGTCTCTTGGATTTCCCCGGTGATGGAGGAACCAAGTTCCTAGCCTGCCCTAGCCTCTGCTGAAGGCTATAAAGTTTTAATTATAGAAGATAAATAATTATTTATCCCAGATACCAGGGCCTCCACTTGGGTCACTGGGAGACTGGACATGGCCAGCCTGCAAACCATCATAGGCCCCTTGCTCAGGCTGCCCCACGCCCCAAGGGAACATCCACCCTTCAAGGAAAACCAGCTGGCCCCCACCCACACACCAGGCCTCCATCCTATCTAATCCTATCTAATAAAAAAAGTAATATGCACATTGACCATCACTCTAACACACACAATGGCTGCCCGATGTGGTCAAAGATCCTGCCCTTATGTGGACACAAGATGGCCACAATAAGATGGCCAGCAGGTGAGAGCAGTTGGGAAGGACCAGGACTGCAAGGGAGCAGCAGGGAGGGCAGTTGGGGGCAATCAAGCCTGCAGGGGAGGGGAGTTAGGAGTGACTTGGCCTGCAGGGAAGGGCAATTGGGGGAACTCAGGCTTGCAGGGGAGGATAGTTAGGCATTAATCAGGCTGGCAGGGGAGTAGTTAGGGGGTGATCAGTCTAGCATTCAGAAGTGGTTAGGGGTAATCAGGAAGGCAGGCAGGCAAGCAGTTTGGAATCAGCAGTCCTGGATTGTGAGAGGAATGTCCAACTGCCCATTTAGGCCCGATCCTATCAGGGGTGAGAGACACATACCCCCATGCAAGAATTTCATGCACTGAGCCTCTAGTCTATATATATATAAAGAGCCAGGGTCCGTAACATCCACAACAACCGAAGGCTTGACCTAGCATCCAGGCTGCTCGCACAGCAGGCTCTGGTGGGTCGGTACTTGGGGCAGTGGGAACAGGGGTGGGGAAGGGGTGGGGGAATGGCACTCACATTCACTCACAACTGCATACATGCATATAGACACATAGCACCCATCAGCTGACAGTGTTTTCTCCCTTTCTTTTCCTCTCTCAGCTCTCTCTCAGATCCTCTCTCAGTATGAGGAAGGCAGAAGATGGAGCTGTCCCCACTGGCTCTGTCCACTCCCAGCCAAGAAAGAGGAAGAAGGAGACAGGGAGACAGGGAGGCCTGGAGGACTGCTGAGAAAAACAAAGAGAGAAAGAGACTTGGAGAGAGTGGGAGGAGAGATGGAAACAAAATAGCAATATTAAAACATTTCCTCTAATTACCTCCTTTTTAATGTGCATGAATTTCATGCACTGGCCTACGAGTATCAAATGGAAAAAAATGAATAGCTGATTTCTTTAGCAACAGTAACAACATACACAATTTTTAAAATATGTTTTTATTGATTTCAGAGAGAGGAAGAGAAAGAAATAATTAATGTTGAGAAATAATCATTAATCAACTGCCTACTGCACACCCCCTTACTGGGAATCAAGAAGGCAACCTTGGCATGTGGAGCCCTGACTGAGAATTGAACAGCAACCTCCAAACCATCCTGGCTGGGCAACATATAGACATTTTTTATATGTTTTTATAAATGAAATATAGGTAAGATACAGAAGAGCCACAGTCAGAATCATAATTCATGTTTGTAATTCTTGGAAGACTGTAATATTATATACTCAAAAATGCATGCCCTAATCCCCAGAACCTATCAATATGATTTTATATTACACTAGAGGCCTGGTGTTGAAAATTCATTCACTTGGTGGTTCCTCAGCCCAGCCTGCACCTCTCACAGTCCGGGAGCCCCCAGGAATGTCCTAATGATGGTCTCTGCATGAGTCAACCAGACAGGCCCATCAGCTGCATGGCCCCGCTCCCCCCCCCTTATCATGCTGCTACTGGTAGCTGCCACCTCTTACCCCATCGCTGCCCCCTCCCTCTTCCCATTGTCATGCGCTTGGCTGGTTTGGCACAAGCTGCTGTCCTTCTCTGCCCCCTGCTGACTGGTCATTCTGCTGTTTGGTTGATTTTCATATTACACTTTTATTATATAGGATGGCTAAAATTAATTTGAGTTGCAGATGGAATTAAGAATTAATTTGTTCCAGCAGAAATAAGTGATTAACACCATTTAATTTTGCCTTTACCTCCAAAGTGACCCAATATATATATTTTTTCAGGTACTTGTGGAGTACCTAAGTTAATCTCACACAAAACATTTACATTCAAGATTTTAACCACGTTCATTTTTTCCCCCATGGAAGAGGTATGATGTCACACTAAATGAGGTCCTCTTCGAGAGAGAACCATTTGAACACTATTCAGAACATGCAATTACTCCCAAAGGAACTTACTAGAAAGGGATTAATCATTGCTCCATAAATAATAATGCCCCACCATCTCAGCTAAATTCCTAAAAATTATTTGATAAAATCAGGACTGCTTCATTCCTGACATTGTCAAATAAGAACCACTGATCTGCTGAAACTGGTTTGGCTCAATGGATAGAGCATTGGCCTGGGGACTGAAAGGTCCCATGTTTGATTCCGTTCAAGGGCATGTACCTTGGTTGCAGGCACATCCCCAGTGGAGGGTGTGCAAGAGGCAGCTGATTGATGATTCTCTCTCATCAATGTTTCTCTCTATCCCTCTCTCTTCCTCTCTGTAAAAAATGAATAAAAAATATATATTTAAAAAACAAAACAAAACACTGATCCTCTGAAGACCCACAATGTTAGCACAAAACCAACATATTTTAATCCTGTAGTGTTCAAGAGGCAACAAATTCCTCAATAATAAATTTTTCATAAGCCCGTTTGCTGTTACTTGCAAATTAGCAAAGCTTGCAATGCATCCCATTCAGAAAAAGTTATAAAATCTGTCCAAATTGCAAGCACACACAGAGAGTAGTTTTGGATTAGAGGCAATAGCAAGCACCTCTCATGCCTGCTAAAGTATAAGGACTGCATATGATGCTCATAAGTTGTCCATGTGCTTCTGAGAGATGAAACTACCCACCCCCAAGACCCACTTAATGTTAGAGAGACAACTGCTGGCAACATATTGAGCTCTCCCAGAAACAGAGCATCAGATAGGCCTCTGAGCCCAAAACACTCTGTCCCTAGTTCCCTGTTATGCTTTGAATCACAGAGCCAGCAGCTCACACATTGAGCATGGACACTGAAGTCTACTATAGGGCAGAGCCACATCTGGGCTTTCTATATTCCACTAGAGGCCTAGTGCACAAAATTTGTGAAAGGGGGAGGGGATCCCCTAGCCCAGCCTGTACCCTATCAATCCTGGATTGGGCCTAAATTTACAGTTGGAAATCCCTCTCACAATCCTCGACTGCTGGCTCCTAATTGCTCACCTGCCTGCCTGCCTGGTTGCCCCAATTGCCCACCTCTCACCAGACTGATTGCCCCTCACTGCCTCTGTGTGCTGGCCTAATCACCTCTAACTGCCCCCTTTCTGCTGGCCTGGTTGCTCTTGAGTGCCTGGTTGTAGGTAGCCATCTTATGAGACTATGATAGTCAATTTGCATATTACCTCTTTATCATATAGCATATGGAGAAGGGGTGGCTTCCTTGTCTTCTGTCTTTGCCATTCCCAGTGCTGGAGGGGTTCACCCTTTGCCCAGATCCCTGGTGCTATAACCTGAATGCGTCCCTACAAATTTTGTAAGTTGAAATTCTAATGCCCAATATGAATGTAATAGAAGATGGTACTTTGGGAGGTACTTAAGTCATGGACTTGGAGCTCTGATGTGATTAGTGCCATTATAAAAGAGGACCCCCCACCCCTCAGATCTCCCTACCATCCTCTCCTTGCAAGGACACTGGTTTATGATTGTGGGAGGGGTTTCGCAAGACATGGCCATGCTGGAATCCTAATTTTGGAACTCCGGTCTCTAGATCTGGCAAATAAATTTAGGTTTATAAGCTACCCACCCTATGGAAGAAAAATAGAAACAGAAATCATGACAAATAAATCTTATCCATTTTAATTATTTTCTTGGTATAGAAACAATTACACATTTCACATTAAATTTTTGTTATTAAGTAAGTGGAAATTTCACACTTTATTTCTTACTTCATTATTATCTAAAATTCCATATCACTATCATGCTGGTAATTATCATCAGCTATTTCATCAGTTTTATCCTATTAATACAAATAATAATGCTTTGTTAGCACATAGAGTAGAAGATAAATTAAATAATTATTTGTTCAAATGGTTCTAAATGTATTTACAGCTTTTATTTGTAAAACTGGGAGTACACATTTTCTTTATGTGATTTAGACTTTTACTCTTCCCCATATTCAATATAACTGATTCAATACTATCAGTATTGTAGGCATATACTCCCTTTAATATTTAAGAATTTATTTTTGGTTTGTCTTCCAGGAATTTGATTATTAACATGTCTAACTTAAATAGTTTTTCACATTTTCTTTCTGAAAATTTACTGAATTTTCTGAATATCTAGAATATTTTTTTCCTTCAAATTAATGGACATATTCCCATTGGCACTATTATTTTTGTGGGCATTTCTTTACTATCAGTTTTCCTCCCTTCTCTCCCTATAACATTCCCATTATTTATGTCTTCACTTAGTTGTGTTTCAGATATTTCTAAGACTATTCATTTTTCTCTTGGTCTCTGTTCTGCAGATTGCATAATCTTTGTTGCTCTATCCTCATTTTCACTAATTTTTTTCTTCTGCCATCCAAACTGTACTATTGAGAAGTGGTAAATCATTCATTTTACTTATGTACTTTTAACTATAAAATCTTCATTTGGTGCCTTTCATTTAATGTAATATATTTATTTATTTTTTAATTTCTTTATTGATTAAGGTATCACATATTTGTCCTCATCCAATATATTTAATCATGTTCTCCATTTGATGCAACATTGTTTCATATCTTCCTTCATATTTTTAAGTATTTAAGTATTTAAATTGGTTTAAAATATTTGTATCCAAGCCCACCTCCAAAGTCTGATTCTACCACCTGTTCTTTGGTCTTTGTACGTGTGTCACACTTCCATATGATGCTTTGTTGTTTATCTGTTTTCATATCTCCTACTTTTTGGTTTTAAAAAACTAGACTTTTTAATAATATAATGCAGCAGCTCTAGGTGAAGATATTTGCATACTCCCTTACCCATATGACAATTGTTATTATTTCCTTAGTTATTTTGTTTAAGTGGCTTGCCTCAACTTATTCTATGAAGTGTATGTAGTTCTCATGCATATACAGCCTATGGTGTACTTGACTATATTTTTTCTCTTGGCGTTTTTCTTTTTCACCTTATTTACCAATGTGTCACCTCTGAGTTGCCATAAGTCAATTACTTCACATTTTATTTCAATAAATAGTTGTGCATTATACATTTACTAGAGGCCCAATTCATGAAATTTGTGCAAGAGAAGGCCTTCCTTCCCCCAGCTGCTGGCACTGGCTTCCCTCTGGCACCTGAGACCCAGGCTTCCCTCACAACCCCGGCTTTGTCCAGAAGGTCATCTGGAAGGATGTCCGGTCTAATTAGCATATTATGCTTTTATTATTATATGTCATGGGATTTCAGGAAGAGGGGGATACTTTTTGAAGTTATGATTATTAGAGAAAGTTTTGTGGATGTTGACCTTGTGATTTAATTTTAAAAATCTGAGATTTATTAAAGAATACATTCTATAGCACAGAGGTTTTTATTTTTTTAAGCTCTGCTTTAGTTTTAGATGTACACCTTAGTGGTTAGATAGTAATATACTCTGCATAGTGCTCCCCTCAATATTCCCAGTACCCAAACCACATTTCGTTATCACAATATTATTGACTATATAATTCTATGCTATACTTACTTCCCCGTGTCTATTTCCTAACTACTAATTTGTATAGCACATAGATTTTAATTTATGTGGGGAATTAATGTTCATGAGGAAATTATACCAGTTTACTCAATATAAATTCATTATAGTATTTATTTCTTTGGAGTGTAAATGATAGAATTAAAGATGCATGTTTATCATTTTTCTTGCACCATAGTAAAAAAGGAAATATATATATATTTATTTATTTGTCCTATTTATTGCTGTCTAATTCATAAAACATTAACATTATTATTTACAACATCTTGTTTCAACTGTAAAAAATGGCATGAGACAGACTAGAGTGGCTTAGTGGTTGAGCATTTACCTATGAACAGGGCACATACCCAGGTTGCTGGCTGGATTCCCAGTGGGGGACATGTTGGAGGCAGTCAATCAATGATTTTCTCTCATCTTTGATGTTTCTATGCCTCTCTGCCTCTCCCTTTCTTATTGAAATCAATAAAAATATATATTAAAAAAATAAAAGAGGCCAAGACCGGTTTGGCTCAGTGGATAGAGCGTCGGCCTGAGGACTGGAAGGTCCCAGGTTCGATTCCGGTCAAGGGCATGTACCTTGGTTGCGGGCACATCCTCAGTGGGGGGTGTACAGGAGGCAGCTGGTCAATGATTCTCTCTCATCGACATTTCTAACTCTCTATCCCTCTCTCTTCCTCTCTGTAAAAAAATCAATAAAATATTTTTTAAAAAATAAAAGAGGACATAAAATCAGATGACAATTACAATGATGATCCAACAATAAATATGAATCAATAAGGACACGTTTGCCAGAAATAATTATATCATTCAATTGGTTAAAATGTTGCCTGCATTTCTCCTTTTTATGTAGAAACCAGTCTGATCCTTAAGCAACACAAAATATAAATTGTACTATTTCTACTTACTTTCTTTATGGGGCATAAGAAGTTTACTTAAAAGAATCCCTGGGAATGAAAAACAAGAATTCTCAATTATTTTCTAAACATATGCATAAGAACCTTCTCTAGGGTAGAAATAAACCGAGCAAAACCCATTCTCCTTGAAAATAATCTTTTGCTGGAAACAGAAGGTAATTTCCTGTGACAAAACCACTCTTGTAAAATACAGAAAAAAGAAAATCAGTTAGCATCTTAATATACTTGCTTTGGTTGATTTAAAAGTGTTTAGCAAGCATCTCAAACATATTAGAATTTGATTCAGACAGCATTATTTCAAAACGAAAAATAAATTTTGTCTTTTCACTTTTGGTATTTTGCATAAACCTTATAAGAAGATAAAACAGTATCAAAATATGCTCTTCTTGAGTTCATTGCAAGCTTATATTTTCAAAGGTTGATTCCGTATTTCAGAATATATGTTTAAAAATGTAAAGATCTTGTTTCTTTAATTTGCTTTTATTAGCACATATTAAGCAGGAAACATTTAGATTAAAATTCTAGCCCTGGCTGGTTTGGCTCAGTGGATAGAGTGTCGGCCTGGGGACTGAAGGGTCCTGGGTTTTATTCTGGTCAAGGACGCATGCCCAGAATTTGGCTTGATCCCCAGAAAGGGGATGCAGGGGGCAGTTTATTGATTATTCTCTCTCATCATTGATGTTTTTCTCTCTCTCTATCACTCTTCCTCTCTGAAATCAATGAAAATATATTTTTAAATATTTTTAAAAATTCTAAAATGATTGTGTTGGCTGCATTTGTGTAGACAAGAAACTTACTAGTCAGACTAATGTTTATGCTACATAATAGACATATGGAACAATGGGTATCTTTTGTTTGGCAAATTGACTTTAGTATAATGTATAACACAGAAATTTGTCACACTTTTGTTTACAGACATAATTTATATAAAGTTACAGTAATTTTCCCAACAGACCTTTGAGTTCACAGTTTGAATATAAGGGTTACTTTTGCAGTTAAGAGATAAGAGGTCAAAGGTTTACATAACCTCAACCAAAAATAATAAATTCCTCAAACAAATTGCTGAAATGTGCAAGAATTTTATGCCTAATAGAAATAAGAGTATATGTCCTGCTTTCTCAAGTTTGCTGTGGCTATTCAGGCTCTATTGTGGTTCCATATAAATTTTTGAAACATTTGTCCCAGTTCTATGAAATACACCATTGGTATCTTGATAGGAATTGCACTGATCTATAGATTCTTTGGGTAGTATGGACATTATATTAATGTTAATTCTTCATACCCATGAACATGGTATGCTTCCATTCATTTGTATCTTCTTCAACTTGGTATTAAACAAAGCCAAAAAATGAAATTCATAGACACAGACAATATGCTTTTTCCAAGAGGAAAAGAGGGGTGGGGGAAGGCAGAAGAGTGTAAATGGGGGATAAATAGTGTTGGAAGGAAACTCAACTTGAGATGAACACACAATACAATATACAGATGATGTATAATAGAATTGTATACCTGAAGCCTATAATATTTTATTAATCAATATCACTCTAATACATTTAATTTTAAAAAGTATATGTCAAAGTAAAACGTTTTAAAAAACAACATTATGAAAGGTACATCATTGATAGGGGTAATAGCTGTGGAAGTTTTCATATGTATGTTTTATAAACACGTTTGCTTTATAATTGTTGCTGCATATTATAGTGTTTAATTTGAATATTTTTTCAGGGTTTTTTTAATGAAAATATTCTAGAATTTGAAAGATACTCATGACAAAATTGCTGAGAAGATGGGTCTATGCATTTGAAAATTATTTTCGTTAAGAAATTAACTCCAGTGTACTATACCACATTATAATATACCATAATACACAGAAAGGCACATAATCATAATTGAATTTTCTCAAACTGGAGCCACATCATTGAAACTGGCACTGAGAACAAGACATAGAACATTACAATGATCATAGAAGCCTCCTTCCAGTCCCTGCCTATTGTGCAAGAATAAATAATATAGCAACTTGAGAATGTCATGTTAAGCAAAATCAGTCAAACAGAAAAAGAACCATGTAATTTAAATCATATGTGGAATATAAAATTGAAAGCACAAATAAGAAACAAACGGACAGATACTAAAAGACACAGGCAACAGTATGGCGGTTATCAGAGGAAAGGAAAGTGTGAGTGTAAAAGGATCATATATATGGTGATGGAAGGAGATCTGACTTTGGGTGGTGGGAACACAATGCAATATGCAGTTTATGTTTCATAGAATTATTCACTAGAAGCCTATATAATATTCTTAACCAATGTCATCCCAATATATTGAATTTTAAAATAAAAATGTTATAAATGATTATCAACTGCTTCTGAATTTTATCAAAATAAAATTGTATGGTATGTTGTTCTTACTATCTGATCTCATTAGCTTAATTTTATTTTTGTGAAGGCCATCATATTACCACTAGAGGCCTGGTGCATGAAATTCGTGCACGGGGGCAGGGGGTCCCCTCAGCTTAACCTGCGCCCTCTCTGATGCGGGACCCCTTGGGAGATGTCCCACTGCCAGTTTAGGCTTGATCCCCTAAACCAGTGTTTCCCAAACTTCTCTCATGATAAGAATCACATGGTGGAGTTGTTAAAATGCAGATTCCTGAATCCCAACTAAGAAGTGCTAAACTAGATTTTTTGGGAACATATAGGTAAAATTGTATACTTAACTAGTGTTCTAAGCTTAGAGCACTAGTTAAGTATACAATAAGTTTAGAGCACTAGTTAAGTATACAATAAGTTTAGAGCACTAGTTAAGTATACAATAAGCTTAGATTACTGTTAAGTATATAATAAGCTTAGAGCACTAGTTAAGTATACAATTTTACCTATATGTTCCCAAAAATTTTAGTTTAGCACTTCTTAGTTGGGATTCAGGAATCTGCATTTTAACAACTCCACCAGGTGATTCTCATCATGAGAGAAGTTTGGGAAACACTGCCCTAAACCAACAGTCAGACATCCCTCTCACAATCCTGGAAACCTGGCTCCTAATTGCTCACCTGCCTGCCTGCCTGGTCACACCTAACTTAACCTCCCTGCTGGCCTGATTGCCCCTCACTGCCTTGTGTGCTGGCCTGGTCACCCCTAACTATCCCCCTCTGCCAGCCTGGACATCCCTAACTTCCCCCCCCCTGCCAGCCTAATCACCCCCAACTGCCCTCCCTTGCTGGCCTGGTCACCCTAAATTGCACCCCCTGGTTGCCACTTACTGCCTGGTTGCCACTCATTCCACACACCCCCACACCCCTGCCGACCTGGTCATCCCATGCAGCCTGCTATTTGGTCATTCAGTCATCCCTCACTAACACCCCTGCTGGCCTGGTTGCCCCACGCAGCCTGCTTGTTGAGTTGTAGGGTCATCACTCATTAACACCCCTGCCAGCCTGGTCATAGGCAGCCATCTTGTGAGGGTATGAGGGTTAAATTGCATATTACCTCTTTATTATATAGGTTGTGCTATTGATATTGTTGTTCCTATCTCTGTATAACGTTCTATGGAATGAATATATAACAACTTATCCCTCCACTCTACTGTTAATAGACAACTGTGTTGTTTCTAGGAGGAGGCTGCAATCAATAGTGCTATAATAAACATTCTAGTATATGTCTTTTAGTGAATACATACGGTATATAAATTTCTGCTTTATATCTGTGTGGGAAAATTGAATTTCTGGATCACAGAAAATAGTTTATTTTTCTTTTTTTATGTACAGCTAATGTAATTCTCCAAATGAATGCATTTTATTGATTTGTGATTATTGAACTTGAATATTATTTTAATATATTTTATTGATTTTTTTACAGAGAGGAAGAGAGATAGAGAGTTAGAAACATCAGAAAGAGAGAATCATCAATCAGCTGCCTCTTGCACACCCCCTACTGCAGATGTGCCTGCAACCAAAGTACATGCCCTTGACTGGAATCGAACCTGGGACCTTTCAGTCCGCAGACCGACGCTCTATCCACTGAGCCAAACAGGTTTCAGCTGAACTTGAATTTTTTATGTGTTTTTAAAATAATTTCAGTATACTTACCTGAAGATTCAAATTAAGTTTTGCCCATATTTATTAGATTATACTTCCTTTGCTATTGTTTTATAGAAGCTCCTTTTTAAAACTCAGAACACAAGTCCTCTTTCATATAAGATACACAGAGAGAATCAAATATTCTCTTTAATTCTGAGGGTTAATTTTTCATTTTTGCTATGGTATCTTTTAACTAACAAAAACTATTCATTTTACTTGACTCAAATTATCAACCTTTCATCAATTTTAATGTATTTTACTTGTGATCATAAAATTATTATTTTGTTATGTTCTAAAAATTAAATGCTTTTTCTTTCACATTAATCTAAAATTCATCAAGAATTAAATTTTTATTGTGACAATGTAGGTTTCAAGGTTTATTTTTAAATGGATATTCAATTGATCAAGTACCATTTATTTGAAAAGTTATCCTTTACATATTTCTTTATGAGATTTTTTAAAATATATTTTATTGATATCTTACAGAGAGGAAGGGAGAGAGATAGAGAGCCAGAAACATAGATGAGAGAGAAACATGGACCAGCTGCCTCTTGTACATCCCCCGCTGGGGATGTGCCCTCAACCAATGTACATGCCCTTGACCGGAATCAGACCTAGGACCATTCAGTCTGTAGGCTGAGGCTCTATCCAATGAGCCAAACAAGTTTCGGCGGTATATGGTATTTTTAATGGTACTTAAATTTGGGTCAGTATAAATTTGCTTATTACGTTACATAAAAATATTTATATATTTTTTCAATTTTAACACTTTATAGAAAAATAATTCATATATTTAAGATAAAATCTGATTAATTTTTGAACTTTATAAACATCCATAAAAAGTCACCCAAGTGCCAAAACCGGTTTGGCTCAGTGTCGGTCTGTGGACTGAAAGGTCCCAGGTTCGATTCCAGTCAAGGGCATGTACATTGGTTGCGGGCACATCCCTGGTATAGGGTGTGCAGGAGGCAGCTGGTTGATGTTTCTCTCTCATCGACATTTCTAGCTATCTCTCTCCCTTCCTCTCTGTAAAATACCAATTATATATATATATATATATATATATATATATATATATATATATATTAAATCACCCAAGTGCCAAATTCAATATTTTTATAACCCATAAAAATTCCTTATCTATTTTTTAAACTGCTTAAATTGTGCCTCCCTTCTCCTCACAGGGACCCTAATGGAACACTGATCTGAATTCTGTCACTAAAGATTAGTTTTGAGCTTCTAAATATTTTCATTAAAAAGACTTAAAGTTTTTGTCTAAGTTCTTTTGCTCAGTTATCTATTTGGAGGTTCATCTGCTGTTAATTGCTGAATATTATTTAGCAATATGGCATTGAATATTACATGTGTACACCATACATTTTGGGGCTGTTTACTTGATGATGAACATATGGGCCATGTAAGATTTGGATAATGCAAATAAAGCTGCTATGAACATTTGTATTCAGATCTTGTGTAAACATGTGACTTTTTATATATGGAAAACAATCAACAAAACCAAAAATAATGCCAATAAGTAAAAAAGTAGTTGTCATAGTATAAGTATTTTTATACTATGTGTATAATTTTTTTTTCTTTTTAGCCTAATTATATGGTAAATTAAAATGAGTTATCAAATTTTCAGACATAATTCCCCCCCAAATATGCTCTTCCTTATAGTATCCATGTCAAGGCAGAAAGCCAAAAATCTGGTATAAAGTGTTATTAATTATTAATTTATTCCTTACTACCACATATAATGGATTACTACATTCTAAGAATATAAAGTAAATTTAACATTTTCACTACAAATATAATAAATGTTCATATTCAACTAATTTTAATATAAATTTAAAAGAAAGTAAAAGTGATCTTACCATCTAGAGATAAAACATAACTTTTGAAAAATCTGCTTCCTTTCTTAATGCATATTTTTCAGTAGGTGTGGTAGTGAAGGCCATATACTTTTGAATTTCATTCACATTATTTAACATAGAATATTTTTAATTCCACATAATAGTTTATGTAGCCATCTCCACAGAATTAAACATTTATGCAATTTCCATTTATTTTACTATTATAAATAATGTTTTATTGATCTTCTTTAACAAGATACTTTTATTTACAGTTATTTCTATGTGACTGATTCCCAGAAGTAGAATAACTGTCAATGGGCATCAATAATTTAAACACTCTATGCATATTACCAACTTGTTTCACACAAAAAACGATGTAATAATTTATACAACTAACTGAGGTATCCGTTTTCTTCTAGCCTGGATAGTACTTGTGTTTTTATTTAAAACAAAGCAAAACACATAAAAAATAAAATCGATGGTCTCCTGATATATATATGTTACATTAATTCTACTTAATATTTTCTTAAGTCGATTGACCCTTAATGTTTCTACTGCAACTAGCTGGGATTTGGCCCTTGTAATTTGTCTCCTAACTGATGTTTCTGTCTTTGTTCTCTTCTTCCTTCATTCCTTAATCAACACCATTAATGACGAATCTCCAAATTCTAATTTAATAATATATCTCATGTAAATAAAAAAAATCTCTAAACAAACCTGTATATACAATAATGCAAATGGGATTACCAATCACATGGTATAGAATTTAGAAGAAACTTCATTTCAACAAAAATAAGTATCTGGCTGTTGAGTGCTGCAAAATGTGACCCTAAATTTGTCAGAACTTTATTTTCTCACACAACATTTAAAAAATACATATTTTATTGATGTTTTACAGAGAGGAAGGGAGAGAGATAGAGAGCTAGAAATGTCGATGAGAGAGAAACATCGACCAGCTGCCTCTTGCACACCCCCCACTGGGGATGTGCCTGCAACCAATGTACATGCCCTTGACCAGAATCGAACCCGGGACCTTTCAGTCCGCAGGCCAACGCTCTATCCACTAAGCCAAACCGGTTTCGGCTCTCACACAACATTTATTATTATTATTTGTTTAATACCTTTTCTGCACCTACAGTTTTAGTCCTTGCTGTTTGTGGTAAGTCCTATGAGAAAAGGGACATGTCTATCTATTTGTTCACAAATCCCTAATACTAGGCATAGTACATGACACACACATGACATTATTATACAAGTGGATTGTGAATAAATCATCTTTACTGTCCCTTGCTTACCATTTCAGTTTCATTACTACAGATTTCCAAAAGAAATACTTAACAATATATTATCAGTAATTTACTAGCATGCAAATGGCTTCCTGGGTATGTTATGATTTGTCAATGTTCTTTCTGTGAATATGCTTGTCTATAATCCACATCTAAGATATCACTTCTTATAATGAAGTCTTAATAGTAATTGGTTCTTCTTTCTCTGTAAATCTCTCATCATACTACTTACCACCCATTTTAGGGTCACTTAGGGGATATCACTCTATAGTCCTTATGATCTGTATTAAGAACTTTAGCAACTGCCCAAACCGGTTTGGCTCAGTGGTAGAGCATCAGTCTGCGGACTGAAAGGTCCGGGTTCAATTCCAGTCAAGGGCATGTACATTGATTGTGGGCACATCCCCGATGGGGGGTGTGCAAGAGGCAGCTGGTCGATGTTTCTCTCTCATCGACGTTTCTGGCTCTCTATCTCTCTCCCTTCCTCTCTGTGAAAAAATCAATAAAATATATATTTTTTAAAAGAACTTTAGCAACTATCTAGATTCATTACCTCTCCACACTTGTCAGTTTCTTGCTCTGACTGAGATATCCTTGAGGGAAAAGAACTGTGCCAAATCTCTCTGTCAATTAATTGTAACATTTTTTGTTCCATTAAGAAAAATATTTTCTTCTTTTTTATGACTGAATGATATCCCATTGTGTAAATGTATCATAGCTGTTTTATCCACTCATCTACTAATGGACACGGGCTGCTTTCAAATCTTAGCTATTGTAAATAATGCTTCAGTGAGCATAGGGGTGCATATATTGCTTCAAATTTTAAAAGAAGAAGAAAATTTTACCCTTTGTTACAACACAGGGAGAGGAAGACATGTACCATGTGATTTTACTCATATGTGGAATCTAAGGAACCAACTGAATTAATAAGCAAAATAGTGAGAACCATTCCCTGTATGATCTCTTCATTTGATTCTATAAACCATAGTGTGAGATCTTTACATAGCATCATCGTCACGGTCTACCAGATGGGCCAGACACCTTAGGTCATTTCTGACATTAGAACTTTTTAAGGTTTTAACTGCTCTTATTATTAATAATTTTATGTATTACTCTGAAATTGATGCCTCAGATCATAGTAGTTAATTAAGAAATTTAATTTAAACCAACCAAGCTCAGCCCAATATGCATCTATAGTTGATGCCATATGTGTGCGTGGAGGATAGAGAGGGAAAGAGGATGACTTTATCCAGTGTCAACTCAACTATTCATAACGTCCCAATTTAAGGACTATGTTTTAGACTGCCAGGACAGAGAAAAAGTTATATTTCTTAGAGGTAATTGCATATCATTGAAGGCTACTTTAAAGTTTCAGAGATATTATCATATAGCGATTCAATAATAATCCTTAACTATAAATTAAAAATAACATTTATTTAATAATAGTAAACATACAGATTTTTAAACTTAAAACATTTCTATAAGGCTATTTAAAAATGTAAGAACTTTCCATAAGACTACAGAAATGATAAAAATAATGTTTTTTAAATAATGTTGAATAAGCAAAGCCAAGATATGAGAAAATACAAAATAAATGATTCTGCTTCCCAGCAGAGATATTGATGTACACATTAATGTGTTCCTGGAATAGGACCAAAAGCAACAAAGGAATCAATTAAGTCTGGTTCCATATTTCAAATACCTATTTTCTTTCTCCAAATTAATGCATAAGCATACACTAAAGTCCACCCATAAACTTGTATTCCTTTTATGTTCATTTTTGAGATCTTTATCTAGAATACACTGGCCTCTTATAGAACTCAGAGTAAAGACTTGTTTTACATGGTCCTAATTATTCTAAATAACAGAGAATCTTGCAATTTAAAAAGTAAAATTTTTGTTTTATGGCAAAAGCATACATTGCAAGAGACACATAGTGCTGATTTCCATTAAATCCTGTCACTGTATCTGAAGCAAAAATTTATAAGCAAACATTTAGTTCAGGTTAACTTGAAAATTCAATTATTTATAAAAAATTTCAGTGACCCCATTTTATCATTTCATAGTACTATCATCATCAGTGTTTTATTACTCATGACTTCTTTCGTTTTTAAAGTATGTTTTTATTTATTTTTTAAAGAGAGAAAAACATCAATTGGCCGCTTCCTGAGGATCAAGTCCACAACCCTGACATGTGCCCTGACACTGAAGCCAACCAGAGGCCTTTTGATACATGGGAAGACTCTCAACCAACTAAGCCACACGGGCAGTGAATTACTTCATTTTTCAGGTGATAATATGTTAAGGCAAATCTACCAAAAAATTGCCCAATTCTATGTTTTCTAATAGGTATGCAAATATTTTATAATAATGTACCCTAATTAATAAATTTACCCAATTTTTAATGTTTAGATATTAGAAATATTCTGTTTTATTATTATATAAAGATTGTTTAATATCATATACATATATATATATATATATATATATATATATATAATTTAAATATACACCTATGAACATATTCTCATACTAGTTTCAAATGTTTGCCAACATTGTAAAGGTTTTGATACATAGCATAATCGGCCTTATGTTGTATTTGGCTAATTCATTATTCCACTATCAATATAAGATGATGTTAGTCTTTTTCTCTTTATGTTGAATATGTTTTCCTAAGAATCCTAAAAATTGACATCGTTTAGCATATTGTGCTACTGTTTTCATACAGTTTATTTAAGCATATACGCACTTTAAGAGTCCTTGAGATTTCCTTAATTCTAATTCCCTTTTTGTTTTAAATAGTCAATACTTACTTACTTATATGTACTTATGTATTTACCTTACCATGGACCTTATTTTTTTCTGTTGTGTGAAAGCTTTGCTTCCATTGAGCATGAGTTTCTTTATGCTGGAAAGATGCATTGAGGTTAGGACTAGTATTTTAATTGATTTCAAAGATGAAGGGAGAGAGGAATGGAAACATCAAAGATGAGAGACAATTATTGATTAGTTGCCTACAATAGGCCTAATACTGGGGATGGAGCTCGCAACCTGGGCATGTGACCTGAGTAGGAATTGAACAATGACTTCCTGGTTCATAGGTAGATGTTCAACCACTGAGCCACACCAGCGGAATTATATTTTATGACTTTTGCTCATAAAAAAGTGATATATCCAACTCTTTTATACTAATGTTTGAAAAGACTAGACTTTCCCCATTTGCTTTAGCTTATTACCTTTGTTAAAAAAAATAAATTGATTGTATATATGTGAGCATATTTCTAAAGTATTTTGGGGTCTATTTTTCATGTTTATCTTTATGCTAATAGTAAACAGTCATGATCACTGTTTCACTTTATGGCTACTACATCAGAGTCAAGTATGCAAGTTCTCCAACTTTGTTTTATATTTTTTCAAACCTAAGTTAGTCTAGTCCCTTTGTTTCCACCTATAAATTTTAGAATGTATTTGCCAATTTCAATATATGTGTTGTGTGTGTGTATATATATGTATATATACATATGTATATGTATATATACATATATTTATGTACATACATAGTGTGTATATGTATGTATACATACATATATATGTATGTATGTGTGTGTGTATATGTGTGTGTGTGTGTGTGTGTGTGTATATATATATATATATATATATATATATATATATATACTAAAGGCCTGGTGCATGCATGAAATCCATGCATAGCGAGGGTGTCCCTCAGCCAAGCCTGCACCTCTCCAATCTGGGACACCTCAAGGAATGCCCAACTGCCCATTTAGGCCCTATCCCGGTAGGATTTGACCTAAACTGGCAGTCCGACATCCCTCTCACAATCCAGGACTGCTGGCTTCTAAATGCTTACCTTCCTGCTGGCCTTATCACCCCCTAACCACTCCGCTACGGGTCTGATTGACACCTAACTGCTCCCCTGCTGGCCTGATCACCCCAAACTGCCCTCCCTTGCCAATATGATCACCCCCAACTGCCCTCATCACTCCCAACTGACCTCCCCTGTAGGTCTGGTCATTCTCAACTGCCCTCCTCTGCTCACCTGGTCTTTCCCAACCGCCCTCCCTTGCTGGCCTGTTCACCCTCAAATGCCGTCCCCTGCTGGACATCTTGTTACCATCTTACAGCAGCTATCTTGTGATGATGTCATGCCATGCCACCTAGGTTTTTATTATATAGGATAATATGGAATTAATACTCTAGGGTTACATTAGAACCTTTTTATAATACTTCTTTACCACCCAGCTAATGTGGCTCAGTGGTTGAGTTTTGTCTCATGCACCAGGAGGTCATTGTTGGATTCCTGAGGAAGACATGCGCCTGAATTGATCCCCAGTGGGGGGCATAATAGAGGCAGCTGATTGATGATTTTCTCTCATCTTTGATGTTTCTATCTTTCTCTCTTCCTCTCCCTTCCTCTCTGAAATCAATAAAACAGAAATCATTTTTAAAAAATAATTAGTTTTCTACTCATTTAGGTTTCATATATATAGATAGCATATAACAATTTTTTTATATATATACTACTTGCTTGGTGAATGAAATTTGTGCATGGGAGGGGGACCTTCAGCCAGCCAATCAGGAACCCATTGGGGGAAGTCTAACTGCTGGTTTAGGCCCCAACCCACATGGATGGGGCCTAAAATGGCATTCAGACACACCTCTCTCAATCTGGGACTGTTGGCTTCTAACCACTTATTTGCCTGTCTGACTGATCCCCTCTAACTGCCACTGCCTTCCTGCCTAATTGTCCTTAAGACCTCTACCTACCTGCCCGATTACCCCTAACATCTCTGCCTGCCTGCTTGGTTGCCGTTAACTGTTCTACCCTGCTGCCTGATCTCACCCCCAACTGCCCTCCCCTGCTGGTCTGATCTCACCCCCAATGGCCTTCCCCTGCCATTTTGATCTCATTCCAAACTGCCCTCCCCTGCTGGCATGATCTCAACCCAAAATGCCTTAAAACCCCTCCTCAGACCCCACCTTAGGTTCTGCCTTCGCAGTTCACCCAAATTGGGTTCTGATTGGTCAGATTCTATGCTAGTCAGTGTCTAAAGCTCCACCTCTTTCCAGCCATTGGCTCCTCACAGTTCACCCAGATTTGGTTCTGATTGCTTGGTTTCTATGCCAGTCAGCATCAAAAGCTCTACATCCTAGGCAGCCATTGGCTCCTCACAGTCCACCCAGATTTGGTTCTAATTGGTCGGTTTTTATGCCAGTCAGCATATCCAGGCCTACCTATGGGCCTGATGAGAGAGGTGGGGCTGATTAGCAGCTCCCACAGAGGCCCTGAGAGAAAGAGAGGTACACTGCTGTCCAAGCCTAGAGAGAAAGAGAGAGGCAAAGGCTGATCAATAGTTGTGATGGAGGTGTGGATCAGACTCTGCTTCTCTCTCCAGACCTCTCTCTGGGTGTGATTTGTAGCACCCTCAGCAGTCAGTGCTGGGTCATCATGGCAACCTAGCACTGACTACAGGATGGACTTCCAGTGTTCAGTCAAGCCTTCAGTTGTTATGGTCACTGCCTATATATCTATATCTATCTATATTTATATCTATATCTATATCTATATCTATATCTATATATCTATATCTATATCTATATAATCTAAATCTATATCTATATCTATATCTATATCTATATCTATATCTATATCTATATCTATATCTATATCTATCTACATCTACATCTACATCTATATATATATATATATATATATATATATATATATATATCTATATTAATTTATTTATTATTAAATAAGTAGTTCATGAAGAATATGCAGGGTTAAATCTATTATTTCTTTTTAGATTAAAAATGAGAATTTTTAGTGTTTATTTTTAAACAATTGAGGAAGTCTTCTGATATTCATAAATACATTGAGTAAAGTCAGTTTTAGTCACAACATTTAGTTTTAAATCCGTCATAAATATTCTTGTTCTTTATTAAACTTAAAAAAAATCTTTTTTGAGACAGAGTATAATTTCTTAATGGAAATTATCTGAACTTCAGAAACTCATTTATTTTATTTCCAATATTTGTTTAAATATGTATTTTGCTTTTAAATAATAAAAAATTATTTAATAAAAATAATTATTTAATTATTTATGCAATTTTATTTTTAAATGCAAAAAAGTATTTTATATACACAGAAAATATTTTATTTGGGAAATAATGAGATGCTATTCAAATGTTAGAAAGATGTGCAGAAATGCATGAAATTTTCAGGGAATCACTTTACAAAAATTCTCAATATTTAAATAAAGTGCAAAGTGATAATTATTAATCAAAATAAGAATAGAAAAACAACTATTAGATTGTAAGATTGTTTTGCCTATTCAGAGCTGACAAATGCCTATTTGGAGCTAATACTCTCAGTTCACAATTTCTATTACTGTAAAAAGCAATTAAAGCTGCTTTTTAAAGTTTGTTTTATGATTTATTTTTAGAGTTATAGTTAAAGAATGAGTGAACATATATTTTTTTTCCAAAAAGGACTAATAACAAAATTATTATGTACTGATAAAATATTAAATGTTTTGGGGAAATTATTGAATATTTGTGAACAAGAGAGAAAGTTTAAAATTAGAGATTTGTTGTTAGACTCCAAATTGCATGTATTCCATAAAAATAAAATACAAGGAGAAGGGCATGATGAGGTGCAAATAAAAGTAGGAGATGACAATTTGTGAAGGTTTGTGAATAGGAAACCTATGTTTTTATCCTTTTCCAATAGGTCTTCTTAGTCTCTCTGAGTTTCTTCTTACAGTGAGGAGGGAGCTCATTGTAAACTCCCTAACAGGTATGTAAAACTATGGACAGAAACAAGTAATGTCAAAAAAGAATGAAGAATTCCTAGAAAAGAAGCATGCCAAGTAATGATCCTAAGAAACAAGTACAACAGTTTACAATATGTCAGGTTTGAAAGCACAAAGTTAGGAGACAAAGAAAAATACTATACAATAAAGACACTTAAAAGTTTAGTGTCATTCAAAAATTATATATAGCTTTGAATTTGGGAAATTTGAATTGCTAACAGAGATTTATACCAAAATTCCTGTTCACTTACTTGGCCCAAGAGTGAATATATATGATTGTGTCAAATGCCTACTCTAAAACTCTAGTAAATAGTCATCATCTATTAATATTCTAGTGTATGAACAGATAAATAATTAAGTAAAATTTTTAAATTCATATTCTCACATGTAGACATCTATACTTCTAACACTTTCCCTCCCCCCCCCCAACCCCATATTTGTTATTCAGGCTACTGCCTACCTGCCTTTCAACTGTCAGCCTAGGAATCATGAGCTTGACACCACTTTACCATAAACCTTCCAAGGTTGTGCTAGGTGACTTCCTATGTGATCATATATCACCCCTCACACTGTGTTTTATTGTCCTTGCTATATCATGCTAGCCTTTGGGAGCATGAATAACCTGGCCTCGTTATTCTTTGAACATAAGCCCTTAAACATTACTTGGCATACAGTAGGTTCTCAACAAATATTACTTGAATGAATACATTAAAAAAAATTGAAGGAAATGATCATGGGACAGAGGTATGGGGGGAAGGTAATGAAGTCTGTGAGACAGGAAACAGTAGACATCTATGAAATAGTGAAATATAAATGGAATCCTTATAAATCAGCCCAATAACTTAAGTATTTGCCATGACAGGATATATCAATATGTTCACATACTTAGTAGAGGAGTAAAAATGTTTATGATGGATGGCAACGCAGGTTTTAAAGATAGCAGGGGATGATCTAAGTATCAGACAGTATATTCCATCTATATTTGATTATTAGAATTAGAAAGTGGAGGACCTACAGCAGCTCTTGGAAAAAAACGTCAACTTACTTTAATATTGTTATCCTTTTTAAAAAATATATATTTTATTGATTTTCCACAGAGAGGAAGGGAGAGAGATAGAGAGCTAGAAACGTCAATGAGAGAGAAACATCGACCAGCTGCCTCCTGCACACCCCCTACTGGGAATGTGCCGCAACCAATGTACATGCCCTTGACCGGAATCGAACCTGGGACCTTTCAAGTCCGCAGACCGATGCTCTATCCACTGAGCCAAACCAGTTTTGGCTAATATTGTTATCCTTTTAATAATATAGATAAATGACTATCATCAGGTCTGTCAGTGAGAATGTTTATATGAGAAAGATGTATAAAACTTTACAAGCGTGTCTCTTAAAGAAAAGTGTTAACAGTGACACAGTAAATTTGAAAGCTAAAGAGTCAGTGATTGAGATTTTCAAGGGATCTTTATTTTAATCCATTAGTTTATTTGTATTTTCCAGCTTTATTGAGATATCACTGGCATATATCATTGCAGAAGTTTAAGATGTTTAATGCAATGTTTTGACATAAGTATTATGAATTAATTACCAAGGTGATTAGTTAACAAATCCCATCACCTCACGTAATTATGTTTTGTTTTGTTTGTTTGTTTGTTTGTTTGTTTGTTTTCAGAGGGGGTGAGAACATTTAAAACCATCTCTCAGGAGTAACCCAAGGACTTGTATGCATGCATATAAGCCTAACCACTGGACACAGAGAGCAGGGAGGTGAGGACATGAGTGGGAGCACTGGGACGGTAATGGGGGGATAAGGACACATATGTAATACCTTAATAAATAAAGAAATTTAAAAAAATCTACTCTCAGCAACTTTCAAATGCATAATATACTACTGTTAACTAAAGTCATTACCCTGTGTATTAGATTCCCAGAACTTATTCACTTATAACTGAGCTTGTAGTCTTAGACCAATATATCCTCATTTCCCCCAATGCCTCTGCCAACCACTTACAACCATCATTCTACTTTATGTTTCTATGAATTTGTCTTTTCTTTAGATTCCATATATAAGTGAGCTAATACAGTATTTGTCATGGACTTATTTCACTGAGCATTATGTCCTCAAGGTCTGTCATGCTGGTGCAAATAACAGGATTTCCTTGGGGGGGGGCAGCATTGTATCTGTATCTATGTCTTCATCTTGTATTTTCATTTTTTTATCCATTCATCCATTGATGGACACTGGTTGTTTCCATGTCTTGGCTATTGTGGATAATGCTGCAAAAAGTATTGGGTTTTAGATTATCTTTAATATACTCATTTTATTCCTATTTGATAAATATCAATAAGTGAAATTACTGGATTATAGGTGATTTCTACTTTCTTTCTTTCTTTTTTCTTTTGGAACCTCCATACTGTTTTCCACAATGACTCTAGCAATTTTTGTTCCCACCAACAGTGCACAGGAGTCCCCTTTTCTCCACACTACTCTTAACATGTGTTATCTCTTCTCTTTTTTATAATATCCATGCTGGTAGGCATGAGTGATATCTCATTGTGATTTTTATTTATATTTCCCTGATAATCAGTGAAGTTGTGCATTTTAATCATGAACTTATTCCTATGTATGTCTTTGGATGTAAGTTTATCAACTCCTCTGCCTGTTTTTTAATCAGATTACTATGGAGTTGCCTATGATATTTATATGTTTTGGATATTAATCCCTTATAAATATGTGGTTTGCAAATATTTTCTTCCATTTATTAGGTTAACTTTTCATTCTCTTGATTATTTCTTTGGCCTTTCAAAAACATTTTAGTTTGAAATAGACCCACTTGTGGATCTTTAGTTTTGTTGCTTGTGCTATTGATGCCATGTAAAACTATTGTTGCGAAGACAAATGTCCAGGGACATTTTCCTAAGTTTTTTTTTTCCCCCTTAGTAATATAATGGTTTCAGATCTTGCATTTTAGTCTTTAATCCACTTTAAATTACTTTTTTTGTATTATGTAAAATAGGGGTGTAAGTTCATTTTTTATTTTTTTTTTGTATTTTATTATCAAATTTCCCAGTACCATTTATTAGAAAGAATGTTTTTCCATATTGGGTATTTTTGGCTGTCTTGTCAAATAATAGAATTATATATTCATAAGTTTATTTCCTGGGTTCTGATTTTATTATATTGGTCTATGTGTCTGTTTTTATACCAGCATCATACTGCTATAGATTTGTAGTACAGTTTAAAATCAAGAAGTATAATGCTTCCATCTTTGTTCTGTTTCAGGATTGCTTTGGCTATTTAGGATCTTTTGCAGTTCCATACATTTTAGGACTGTTTTCTCTATTTCTGTGAATAATGATATTCAAATTTTATATAAGAATTGTTTTGAATTTATAGACGGCTCTGAGTAGCATGGACAGTTTATCAAAATTATTCTTCTAGCCCTGGCCAGTGTGGCTCAATTTGTTGAAATTTGTGCTCATTCTATACAGCAAAAAGTTGTAGGTGTGATTCCCAGTCAGGGCACATACCCAGGTTGCCAATTCCATCCTTGGTTAGTCAGGCTGCATATGGAAGGCAGGCTATAGATATTTCACTCTCACAGTTCTCTCTCTCTTTCTTCCTAAAAAATTATATTTTTTATTGATTTCAAAGAGGAAGGGAGAGAGAGAGATAGAAACATGAATGATAGAATAAATGATCAGCTGTCTCCTGCATGCCCAGCTCTGGGGATCCAGACCACAACCCTGGCAGGGGCCTTTGACCAGAATCTGACCCTGGACTCTTCAGTCTGCAGGTTGATACTTTATTCAGCTAGGACTAAAAGTGTATCATTTTGAAAAATATTTTCAAAAGAAACAGTTCTTACTTTTATTGATTTTTTTTCTATTACCTTTCAAGTCTATTTATTTCTGCTCTAATCTTTATTATTCTTCCTTTTTCTAACTCTGGCCTTAATTTGTTCTACTTAATTCCTTGAGGTGGTAAGGAAACACCTCCAATGTCTTTATTCTCAATTTTTTTATGTGCTCTACATTGAAAGAGATAAAAGAACATTTTATTAAAGAAAAACAAAACTCTCTTAGAACACCAGCAAACTGTGTAACATAATTTCCAGGAAGATAAGGAAAAATTATATGTGAAACCAAAATTTTCTCGCTCAGTCCAACAAACAACTTAATATTGGTCTTCCATAGTTATTAAAAGAACGTATGAAGAAATTGTTGTTAATTACTATTTTTGTGTATGGTGTATTAAGGTATAAAGTAGACAAAAATTAGATTTTTTTATGTTTCATTTACATAAAAAGATAAAACTACACATCATAGACATTATGCCACATAGCCAGGGATAACAGCACATTTGAAAAGAAATTAGCAAAAGCTTTTAGACAACTGTATTGAATAGCCAAACACATGCAAATAAGAATTTTCTACTAATTCACTGAAACATGATGCTTTTAAAAACATTCACTTTGATTACACAGATTGAATTTGAATTCTCGTTTCCTTTTTCTCTGTATTTTATTTTAAAAGATACTTTTGTGTGTCTCAGTTGGTTGAGCATTGTCCCATGTACCAGTCTCCTGTGTGATTCCTGTCAGGGTACAGGCCTGGATTGCGGGCTCAATCCCCAGTAGGGGCTGTGCAGGAGGTAGCCAATAGATGTTCCTCTTTCATCAATACTTCTCTCACTCCTTCCTTATTCTGTCTGAAATCAATAAAAACATTTTTAAAAGTCACTCATGTAACCCTTGGATTCTATTTTTTTTAACTTTTGATAAATTATACTTCATATTTTTGTATCCTTGAGTGAGCTAGCATATAAAGTCACAGTGTGTGTGTGTGTGTGTGTGTGTGTGTGTGTGTGTGTGTATAACTGAGAGCAAAAAATTGATATTCGTTATTTATGTTGTTGCTATTGCTATTATTAGTATTGTTGACCTTAATTGACACTAGATTATCACATTTTGAAAATTAAATTATAAATCATCCTTAATGTGAATAATTACTTAGGATTTTTCTTAGTAGTTAATTAAAATAGACTCTAACATGCTAAAAATTATTTTTTACCATAAATTAGTAATTTATTCCACTACAAAGTAGCATCTATTCTTTGGGGCGTGCAGTGAGGGGGGGTGTTCTAATTATTTTGTTATTTGTGGCTTGCTAAGGTTTTCCTAATCT
Source organism: Vespertilio murinus (assembly GCA_963924515.1). Classification (NCBI taxonomy): domain Eukaryota; kingdom Metazoa; phylum Chordata; class Mammalia; order Chiroptera; family Vespertilionidae; genus Vespertilio; species Vespertilio murinus. The sequence continues at coordinate 72,372,347 of OZ004707.1, forward strand.
AATAACTGCATATCTAAGTACAAACTTTCATGTCCTCATCCATAGTAAATGTCAAAATCTACTGCACATAAAACTTAAAAAAATATTTTGATACTTCTTTCCTTAAAGATTTTGTGTACTTTTGTCAAACTTACATGCATCTTGTCATCTATATAATAAAAGCCTAGGTGGTTGTCACACCCTCACACTGTTTCGCTGTCACGCCATCACAGTCCATCATCACCAGGATGGGCGGGGCTTGAAGCTGTGTGCACACCACAGAGGCAGGTCCCCAGAGCTACTCCACGCAGCTTCAGCTGGGGTTCCCATGGCCCTGTGTGTGTCAGAGAGGCGGGACTCCCCCAGCCTACCTCTTTGGGCAACCCATCCAGGAGTCACAGATGGGTGGGCGGGGCCTACCTCCATGGGGTGATCAATTGGGGGGCTCTCACACTGTGAGAGGGCACTGGCCAGGCTGGGGACCCACCCTCCAAGTGCACAAATTTTGTGCACCAGGCCACTAGTATACAAATAAGGAGTGACCATTGGTACACAGAATCACAAAATCAAAGTTATTTCATCACAGTAGACACTATGTAATTTAAAAGAAAGGCTATATACTCCTTCTTCTCCCTTGCTCAGGTATAGTGTCATACAGTTTTTAAGAAGAATAGCTAATGTGTTATTTGCATGAAAATTTGTATTTCTTTTTTTTTTATTCCTGTAGCAGATAGGAAACAAAATGTCTATCTTTTTTAAGGAAAACTGCTCACATAAACCAGAGTTTCTTGTGTCTAAAATGTCTGAGCTGAAATAAAAAGTTAACTGCGTTACTCTTCAAAGCACTTAAGTACAGTTCTTAAAAATGCTATTTTTTCTAGTGCTGACACAGTATTAGAAACAGTTACTTCCAGTTTATACTGACATATTTTCATCAATTATGTTTCACCATCTGTGGATCTAATTAAGTTTCCCCTTAAATTTGATTTTACCAGACATTATTCACAAAAGAGACATTTACTAAATGTCCTCTATGCAAAGAGAAGAAATAGAAAATCAGTTAAAATGGATCCCAAATAATGTTGATGTTAGAAAATTGGGTGTCAAATAACATTGCTCAAATTAGATTATTTTAAGGGCTCAGTGGTGGCTGATTGCCCTAGGGAGAGGTGGATGGTGTAAGGACACCAATAGATGCCAAGAGCGTACTTAGAGCTCATTATGTAGAAAGGTCAAATTGATTTCCTTCTTCCCACTTTAATGTCCATTATAAACACCTGTAATGTGTCATTTTTACTTTTAAATAAAATGTATTGGGGCATCATTGGTTAATAAAATTATGTAGGTTTCAGGTGTACAATTCTATGATACATGATCAATATATTGTATTGCATGCCCCCCACCCAAAGTCAAATCTCTTTCTTTCAACATATATTTGACGACTACTATCATTTAGTACCCTCACACCTTCTTTCCTCTGGTAACCACCATACAGTTGTCTGTCTAAGAGTTTTTGTTCCTTTATTTTCTTGTTCATTTGTTGATTTTTGTTTTATATCCCACATATGAGTGAAATCATATGGTTCATAACTTTTTTGGTCTTATTTCACTTTGTAAGTTTTATATTTTTTTCAAAGAGTTGCACTTCTTCAGAAACAATGGAAATGTCATATTTCATTTTACATTTTCATACGTATGAACCCAATACACAACATTAGTAGGTTCCTAATGTAAAATGAATGGTATAATGAATAATAAAATATGAAATAATCTGTTTTTCCCCATAGTTTATTTTTAAAATATGCTTTACTTTCACTTTCTTTTCATCATAAGAATAAATGGGAATGCAAACAAGTAAACAAAAAAGGACATAAATAGGACATAAACATTATCATTAGATTAATAGCAATTGAAAGATAATGCTTAATATTTAATCAACTATATATTCATGTTAAAATATATTCCTCTTAGAAAAAGTACATTATAAAATATTTTTGACCTAGGGAAAAAAATCCAAATAATCCAGAATGTGAAAATGTGGTAAATTATGACAAATAGATTTTTACTTATTTAATTATAAAATAATTTTCCCAAAACTGAGCGTGCATTAAAAGACAAAAACAACAATATTAATTTAATATCTTTGCACTGAACTATATATGCAGGTCTTCCTTCCACAGATTAATGTAAATTATATTTCTAAAATTATTTTGCAAATTTCAGGCTTGTTGGATGACAGTCAAGAAAAAACACTCAGAAGTAATTTCATTTTCAGCAAATATACTTTCAGTAATCAAAAGGAAATATACAATTACATTTAAGGGTATGTCTGTGAATAGATTTGTAGAAATAACTTTAATATTAAACCAAAATATCAATATATGAGAAATTTGATTTTTAAAAAGCATTATACTATCAAAATGTCATTTGAAAATAACACATTTATAAATATGTTTATCAGTTTATAAATTGTTTAATGTTTTTATTGATTTTTATTTTTATAGATAAGAGGAAGGGAGAGGTAGTGTGCCTCCTGCACATCCCCTACTGGGATCAAGCCCTCACCTCCTAAAACTCATAATCAACTCCTAGTAGCTACACTCTAGTTGATGTACCTTGGGACAGTATTTCTCAAAATGAAGACCTAGTGGTTTATCAAGGTCCACAGAAAATATCCCATAAGGGAGAGCTTTATCCCTGGCATTCAGAGATTAGAGATCACAGAATTAAACCCTTAGAATGATGGTGACTGGGGCGTGTGTGTGTGTGTGTGTGTGTGTGTGTGTGTGTGATTTTCATAATGGAATGTTGGTCTCTCTGTCTCCTGGGACTTTCCAGCTTATTTTAGTCTTATTATATCATCCTGCATTTTGTTTTGAATAGTCTTAAACAATTATGATTTTAGCATCTTCATTGCTGTTAGAATGGAGGAGGTTGTGGCGCCCAATGCACATTAAACTGAAAAGCAGTCAGTACTGATCCGGGGAGAAACCTGGAATCATAGGGACTGCTCATGTAGGAGAAGGACTTGAAGATTAACTTCTTAATTTAAGGGGAAAAGAGCAAATTAGCATACATGTTACTTAATTTTAGTGAGCTCTTTGGCAATCAGTTTATTCGGGCACCAACTGTTTTCCTTCTTGCTATTCAGTTGCCAAACATCAGACTTCGTTACACTGAGCATTGTAGCTGTCATAATTTAAATTTATAGCACAGACTTCTGTTTAGGATTAAAAGGGAAACAATATTAATTCACTAACGCCATTTTCAACAGCAGATATATATGTTTTCCAAAACATTTTGATCCTTACAGCCATATCCACCTGGCACTTAACCACCCACTTACTATATCCCAAGTTGTTTTAGTTTCTTTGATTTACTATATCATTGAATCCCCCAATAACCTAATGAGTCAGAAGCAACTTTGTGCTAGAAAATATTCTAAGGGAGACAACAAGATGGCGGCAGAGGTAAAAGCCTAACTGCAGCCTCACTCAACAATTTCAAAAAATACAACTAAAATATAGAGTGGACACTATCCAGAACTACAGGAAAGTTGACTGACTGGAAATTCTACAACTAGAAGGAAAGAGAAAACGAGAAGGAAACCAGAGGAGCTGTAAAAGCCTAAGGTACGGAGGCACAGTGCACGCGGGGAGAGGAAGGAGCCGGAGAGGAGGGGCGGCTGAGTGCCTGGCTGGCGTTCCCCAGTGGGAAGGAGATAAAAGCTCCGGACTGTGCTGAACCCCAACTCCGACTGCACTGAACCCCAGTTCTGGGCTAGACCCTGGGGGTCCTAGGCTCATACAGAGGGAATCTCGGCTGTAAGGCGGAAGCTCAGACGAGCAGCAAGAAAGGCAGAGCCCCAGAGTCGCGCACATTGCGCGCAGAGGAGGGACTGTTCGCTGAGCTGCTGAATTGCCCCAGCGGGAAGGACTCAAAAGCTCAGGACTGTGCTGAGCCCCAGTTCTGACTGCACTGAACCCCAGTCCTGGGCAAGACCCTCGGGCTCCAGCCTCATACAGAGGGAATCTGGGCTGTAAGGCAGAAGCTCAGGGGAACGGCGAAAAGCAGATTTCCTAAGTCGCGCACATTGTGCGCAGAGGACAGACTGTTGTTTGGGCCGCGAGATCGCCCTAGCGGGAAGGAGACATAAGCTCCGGACTGTTCTTAACCCCACTTCCAACTGCTCTGAACCCCAGTTGTGGGCTTGTTGGGGGAGAGACTACACTGTCTGGTAGCAGGCGAAACTCTAGAGTGCCTTTCTCTCAGAGGTGCTTGCAGCCAGTACCAAAGGACACTGAGGAACACTGAGACTCAGGAACCTCCGAGGGCGGGGCTAACCGGAAGCCAAGGCTGTAGGCTCCACCCTGAAACTCCGCCCCATCCAAGCTGAACTCAGAGAGGCTTTTGCAGGTTTCCAAGTCTAGAGGAATAAGGCTGTCTCCTGGCATAGACACAGCTGATCCTCCCAACCTACCAACTCAGGGAAGAAGCGAAAATGCCAAAACGAGGAAACACATCACAAACGAAAGAAATGGAGGACAAAAAGCGACTGGATATAGAATTCAAAGCCACGCTTATAAGGTTGTTCAACAATCTCTTAGAAAAGGCCGATAAAATAAATGAGACCTATGAGGATATGATAAGGGATCAACAAGAAATAATGAAGGGTCAACTAGAAATAAAGAATACAATCTCTGAAATAAATAATATTATACAGAGTCCTAAAAACAGATTGGAAGATTGCAAGAATCAAGTCCAAGATTTGGAACACAAAGAGCCAGAGGACACTCCTCCACAGAAGCAAGAAGACAAGAGAATCCAGAAAGTTGAAGATAATGTAAGAAACCTCTGGGACAACTTCAAGCGAACCAACATCAGAATTATGGGCATCCCAGAAGATGACAGAGAGCAAGATACCGAAAACATATTGAAAGAAATAGTGACAGAAAACTTCCCCCACCTGGGGAAAGAAATAGAATTACACGTACAGGAAGCACACAGAACCCCAAACAAAAGGAATCCAAAAAGAACCACACCAAGACACATCATAATTAAAATTCCAAGAGCTAAAGACAAAGAGAGAATATTAAAAGCAGCAAGACAAAAGCAGGTAGTTACCTATAAAGGGGCACCCATACGACTGTCAGCTGATTTCTCAATAGAAACCATGCAGGCCAGACGGGAATGGCAAGAAATATTCAAGGTGATGAACAACAAGAACCTACAGCCAAAAATACTCTACCCAGCAAAGCTATCACTCAGAATTGAAGGCCAGATAAAGAGCTTCACAAATAAACTTAAGCTAAAGGAATTCATCACTGCCAAGCCAGAATTATATGAATTGCTAAAAGGGGTTCTTTAGGAAGAGGAAGAAAATAAAGATAAAAATTATGAACAAACACGTAAATATCAACAAGTGAGTCTAAAAACCAAGGGAAGTAAAAATCATGATGAACAATATTAACTGGTGAATATAATAGAATCAGAGGTATGGAAGGGGAGTGGACTGATTATTCTTGGGGAAATGGGGAGTGGAGCGGGGTGGGAAGAGACTGAACATAAACTGCATCTATGGATGAGGACAATGGGGGATGGGGAAAGGGCAGAGAATTGAATGGGAACTTGGTGTAGGGGAGCTATGGGGGGGGGATGAGGAACTTTTGTAATAATATGAACAATAAAGATTTATTTAAAAAAAAAAGAGAAAATATTCTAAGATTAAATAAAATATATCTAGAAAATATTCTAAAATTAAATAAATTATCTTTATGTTGTAATTTTTATGTACCCATGTTACAAATAAGAGAATGAAACACAGGCATTTTCTTAAACACATGCTCATAAGTGGCAGAGCCAGAATTAAAGCCAGGCTCCTTGACTCCAGAATGAGGTCAGTCAGTATGCAACACCACCAGGCATTTATAAAGGACATTGACCATTTGCCACTGGCAAGTGTTGGTGGGACCAAAGTTAAAGCCTTTTGCCTCTTCCCAATTACAGAACATGTTGGTGAACATATTTAATTATTGTTAGCTGGTTGATAAGTAAACCTAATATAGTGTTATAAAAGACGAAGGAAAAAATGCTAGAGAAAGAGAGTTGTCGAAAGTAGCAGCTACATCCAGTTAACGGCAAAAGGATTTAGCAAAAAGTAGAGTCTTAGAGATCTCAGCATAAGGGGCAGAAATCAGATCTCTGTCAGTGATGGGTAAATGAGAGTGTGAAAATGAGAAAATATGGCATTCAGTCTATTTAGGGATATTTGAATGAAATCTGAATAGCAGCTGGTCCCAAACATGAGTCATGACAGTGAGATCTTAGGCTTGCTTATTTGAAAAAGACACAGAAAATTGCACAATGATGATTTGGTAGCTTGATCTCAGGATGAAGTAAGGACACTGCATAGTGTTTTTGGATCATATATTTGGGTTGGAAACTATAATCAAGTACAAACAAATGTTACTTATTCTAACATAATGCCTGATCAAACTATCACTTTGAAATCACTAAAGACCATTTCTATGTTACTGCATTCTCAAATGCATTAACTTTTACAAAGATCAAACAACTTTATCTTTATTATTATTATTATTATTATTATTATCAATACTATTAAAATAGCACATATTATGAAAAAACATAATTCACTGCACCATATAACTTAAGTGTGCATAAACAGTTTGGTTGTTTTGAATGAGGTTCATTTTAGGAATAATTCAGAAGCACATGAATAATTCAAAGAATCATCCTGCCTGTTTTCTTCAACAAAAGTTGTAAATATAACCCTGACTAGTGTGGGCTGGGCATCATTGTGCACTGAAAGACTGAAGGTTCAAAGCATAGTCAGGGCACAAACCTAGGTTGCAGAAGGTGCAAGTGCCCATTGGGACCATGGCATGCAGGAGCAAAGAATTTTCAGTAACCACCAGAGGCTTACCCCAATGACAGCACCCAGTACGCCACCATGGACTGGAGCCCCTGATCACCTGCTCCACCATCCCACCACGTCCTATGCCTGCCATGTTCTGCACTCTGCAGCCTGCTGCTGATGCCCACCATGTTCCACCTGTGACCCCTGGTGGTCAGCGCACTTCATAGCAACTAGCTGTTCAGTCCTTCAGTTGTTCTGCCATTTGGTCTATTTGCATGCTAGTGTTATCTATCTATCTATCTATCTATCTATCTATCTATCTATCTATCTATCTCATCTATCTAATTTCCCAAAAAAGGAATAAGGTGAGATAATATTATTCTGTAAAAAATATATATATAATTACTTTGAAGAATAGCACAGACATTTGCTTTGTAAGACATGGGTAGAGAGGTAAAAATATAAGCTTATTAACATGATGGGTGGAACCTGACAGACAAGTAATTTGCCTTATGTTCTTAAATAGTTTCCCCTGGTGACATGTTTGTCAGCCAAACACCCTTGGAGTCAAATCCCTTGTTAAATGTTTTCTCTAGGTTTAGATGATGGGAAGCATTGGCAGGAGATTGGAGTACAGGGAAAATTAGAAACCTGGGGTATTTCTCTCTCTGATTCTCTGGCAGGTTTTCTAACAATTGCTGATTGTTTTTACTGACTTATCTGGTCCCCCTAACTGCCCTCCCCTGCCAGCCTGGTTGACCCTAACTATTCTCCCCTGTCACCTGGTCCCCCCAACTACCCTCTCCTGCAGGCCTAGCCCCCCTCCCCCAACTGTTCTCCCTTGCAGTCCTGGTCGCCCCCAACTGCCCTCCTCTGCTGTCCATCTTATGGTGGCCATCTTGTGTCTGCATGTGGGTGGCCATCTTTGACCACATGGGGGTGTCCATCTTGTGTGTTGAGATGATGGTCAATTTTCATATTACCTCTTTATTACATAGGATTCTATTATAAAGACAGTTTAAAATCAATCTTCTTTTTAGCAGCTACTATTTTTCAATCATTTATATAGTCTGTGGTGGGTGATTCTCTCTTTTCCACCTCCATCTCCATCACAGAAAAGGAAGCAGTCAGGTTCCTGAGTGGAGGAGCGGGGATTAAGAAATTAAAGAAAGAAAGAGACCAGAGGCAGAAATAGATTCATAAAGCTGGGAGCTAGGTGAGTGCCATTCTCTCTGATGGAGAGGCAGCAAGAACACTGAGCCATGTGACAGGTTTATTTTATAGCCCCAAATACCAGGAAGTAACACCAAAACTTAGGATCAAAGGAGCTTATTTGCATTCTTAACTAGGCCCTAGGATTACTGGATTTACATATCTAGACCCGCCCCTGCTGACACCTGGACAAAGGTAAGTCAGAAACTGAATAACACTCCCTGTCCTCTTGTCCAGGAAGGGTGGGGGGGGGGGGGCCTGAAACCTGGACACAGACTCTGTCAGTGCCTCAGGCTCAGCTGACAATTTAAAGACTGCCCATGTGCCTTCCCAGGAGGCCCTCTAGAATAGTCCACAAATAAAACCCGTCTGACTATAATGTTGATCATTTATACTAATTTTTAGAATAACTTTTTAGATGCATTGTGCACAGATGGTCAGCAAGATGAAATTGTCTTGATATGCAACACTCAGAGGGCTTAATTAGCAGCGACTTAAAGAGGATATTATAAAGAATTGACAATAACTGCAAATATACTGTAGATTTAAATATGCCTATGGTTTAGCACAGAGAACTTTATCTTAATTATATGTAGCAACTCATAATGATAGGCAGGTGATATGATTAATCTTTACATATCTAAATATTGCTTATTAAAATTATAAAACTATACAATCAAGTACTGTAATAAATACAATTCTTGCTCAGTTACCATGCCACATATTTATTCTCAAACGTTCCTGTACAGAAATTACAGATATACAGTTTAATGATAATACAAGTAAACAAATGTGTTGTTTGTTGCCATGTCTATAGAATATGGAGAACTGGATCCTAAATCAGAAAACAACTTCCCTATTTCATCTGACCAAGAAAGGAAAACGTGATTCAGCTGAAGTCACTTGGGTTTGCTGCACCATGTCTCATGGGAAATATACTATTTCATATTGAGAATGTCTTTCATAGATATTTATGCTTTAAATGCTTTACAGCACATCCTGATAGGTTAGAAGATACATAGCTATCCCTAGGGACAAATTGATTGATTCTGGCACTGTTATCAAATATTTGAGGCAATTGGAGAGTTTACTGTATACATGATACTATATAACAAGGTGATATTAATGCCTTTAGGCAGGTAGGATAGGGGAAAAAGTGACCTCACCAAATTCTCCTGGTGGAAGGTTTTTAACAAATAGCAGGAAAGACAACTTAAATTAATATAATGAACACACAGGTGAACAGCATACTCTTTAAAAAAAATCCTTAATCTAGTTTCTAAAGAGATGACAAGTAAAAACCTGCAGAGCGTGATAGCAATTACACAAACCCCCTCCCTGCCTTGCAAACTGTCTGAACTTAATCAGGCATGATTTCTTGCATAATAATAGAAACAAGGTACACATTGAATACAGACATGTAATTCCCAGGGAACAACTGAAAAGCGCAAAGACATGTCTCATGTATGGTATGTTACTATACACGGAACAGTTCAGGCAATTCTTATGGGGGAAACCGGAAAGAGGAGATTATGAATGCATGATACATATATTTTGAGAACAGAAAATCCTCTATGATATTTCCTACTAGGGATTAAAGTTAATGAGCTCTGATCACAAGGGCTGACAATCTTTATTTATTATTTAAGAAATGTGAATCACAGAATTTTATACAATTATTTACAAGAGTACTTACAAAGAGAAGTGACATTACATTTTTTTGGGCCAGCTTTTCTAAACAAACACTCAACAGCAAGCCAGGAAATTTCCAATTAAGAAAAAAGAATTCTGTTATTAATAAAGGACTGTGATCATCACAGATGCTGGCGCATTTGGGATACAAAAGGCCTCCTAACTCAGCGAATCTGTCCCTCTGCCACCTCTGGAAGTCCCTTTACACAAGAGTGTGGTTTATCCCATCTCACTCTATTTATCCCATAAATTGATCTGTTTATCTTCACAATATGTTTTAAATTAATCCTAATCCTTTTACTTAACTGATGTATGAGATGAGTTCTATATGTGTAATCTAAGAAATACGATTCTAATAGAAGGTCTATAGAAATTGTACTGTGACCTCCTGATTCATAGGTTAACATTCAACCACTGAGCCACACCGGTTGGGCTATAATTATCTTATTTTAATAATGTTTGTTTTTATTCACTTTTAAAATGCTAGAACATAAAATATGAATAGAATATAAAAAGACCACCAGTAAACTTATAACTTGGAGGTTAACAGCATTGTCACTATCAATTATTGGCAAGATTATAAAGCAATGGGAACTTTCACACTCCAGTGGTAGGCATATAAATTGGTACAACCACATTGGGAAACTGGCGCTATGTACTGGAGCTGAATACTGGCATGCCCTATGACACTGGTCTTTCTCTACTAAATATATCATACTCAGAAGAAATCCACACATATATTGAATCAAGAGACATGTATAAGTATATTCATAGAAGTCTTATTTGTATTATTTGTAAGAACTAAAAACTAGAAAAAAATTTATGTATTTCTCAACTATTTTTATATTTCCCCATTTTTTCAGTACTAAGGTATTAAAATTAAAAATGTATTTTACTGTTTTTATATTGCTTTTAAATTTTTTATATTAAATACTGATCATTTTACACTTGATCTTAGCCAAAAGGCCGAGAAGCGATACTGATCATTTTACATACCATTGAATGTGTTTCAAGAATAATTCTTTTCTGTGTATATGCAACAATACATATAACTGAGTTCAATATTCAGCTACCTATAAATTGTCCCTAAGTTGTTTTTGTTTGTTTGTTTTAATATATTTTTATTGATTTTTAAAATATATTTTATTGATTTCTTACAGAGAGGAAGAGAGAGGGATAGAGAGTTAGAAACATCGATTAGAGAGGATCATTGATCAGCTGCCTCTTGCACATCCCCTACTGGGGGATGTATTATTTTTCCATGAAGTAGGTCTTATTTTCGGAGGATGTTTTCTTTTTTGGGGAAGCACGGTAGTATGCTGATAATTTGTGTAAGGTTTTCCTCTTGGGTTTTTTTTACTGCAATATGTAAATAGTCTGGAAATTGTCACCCTGAACAAAGAAAAGTTTTAACAAATTAAAAATCAAGAACTTTTCTTAAATTCATTAGAAAATTGAGGTCATAACAAATGGAAATCTGGGGAGACAGGGAAATATAGAGACTCAGAACTGAAATTAGCTTGTCTCAGACAGGTTACTAGAGCTAGTAACTGATAAAAACACTAAGTGGTAATTTGACAATTTTCTGGAGACTGAGTATAGGCTCTTTTAAGAGTTAAAATCTGCTCTAGTCAGTTTGGCTCAGTGAATAGAGCATTGGCTTGCAGACTGAAGGGTCCCAGGTTCAACTCCCATCAAGAGCACATGGCCAGGTTATTGGCTCTATCTCCAGTGAGGCAGCCCATCAATAATTCGCTCCACCTTATATATATAAATATATATATAATTTTTTTAATGTTCCACCTTAAAAAATTAAAAATGTTAAAACTCTGAAAAAAACACACAATAAAACAGAATATGGTCATGTGGGATATTTACGAAGATATATTTACTAGAAAAACCATAAAGAGAAGTGAGAAAGGATAAGAAACATTAAAAATTAATAATATCACTATTCGAACTTTCTCTATAATAGAAAGAAGTGTCAGAGATGAATGAAAATTAGTAAAATATATATGAAAATAACATATAAATTGTAAATTGATTAATAAATAGACAATAGCAATATGATATAACAATATAGATGATATGAAAACAACAAAAACATGATATAAAAACAATGATAAAAACAATGATTGATAAATTGATTACATTTATTCTAATATCTGCCTGTATACTACAGTAAGAGTGAAATTAGCTTGACCAATTTTCCTTGTGATAAAGTATTTACAACTTTAACTGTAAAGTCACATGCTCTTCCAATTCAAGAGAAAGCAGCATATAACTGACCATGTCCGAAAACGGGTTCATGTAGGAATACTCCTACTCTGTCTAGAGTTTGTCCTTGTGAATTATTAATAGTCATTGCAAATGGTGGCATCATGGGGAAACTGTCTTCAAATTAATTTAAATGCGAGGCCAGTGTCAGACGGGGACAATAGTGCCAATAGTTGGTCAAGACATACTCTGTTGATAATTATGCTTTCTTGCAGCTTCAGAATGTCAACAAAAACAACCAGATTCATGATTGACAATGACAGATCATAATACACATGTGTGATTAGTGCCAGCAAGAGCGTTATATGTATCACACATGCACAAGTCAACGTTTATTTTTAAATTGTCAGTGCACATCATATGTACTGGCCAGATGGTCGGTCAGACAGTCAAATAGTCAGTCATTTAGCCTTTTATATATGTAGATGCATTATATATTAAGAAATTAAATCAATAATTAATAACTTCTCAACAAATAAAACACCATTCCTGATCTTTTCACTGGTGACTTCTACCAAACACTTAAAGATGTTTTAAAACTCTATGAGGCCAGGAAACCCCAATACCAAAATCAGATAAAGCCCTTATAGAAAGAACAAACTATGTACTAAAAACTGTAGTGAATGCAGATACAAAATGAATCAAGAAAATTTTAGCAAATAGAATAAAACAATACATTAAAAACATAATATATCACAGCCATTTGGGATTTATGCTAAGTATGGAAGGCTGGTCAACATTTAAAAAGCAATGAATGCAAGAAATTACATTAGCAATGTAAATAAAATAAAATTGTTTAAATAATTGATTATGAACAAAACATTTGACAAATATTCCACACCATTTCAGAAATCTAGGAATAAAAGTGAATTTACTCAATTTATCAAAAAACATCTACAAAATCATTTACATACTTAAGCTTGCATACTTAATGTTGAGAAAAACCAACTACTTTCCTACTAAAATCAGGAGCAGGGCAAAAATGGCTCTTGTCACTGCTCCTGTTCAACACAGTCCTGAAAATCCTAGCTAGTAAAAACTATGATAAAAAGGTATACAGTTTGGAAAGAGAGAAAATAACCTGACATTATTTACAGATAATGTGATTATGTGTGTATAAAATTCCAAATCATAAAACAAAATCCTGCAATTAATCTGATTATAGCAAGATTGTAATACATGATTAAAGTAAAAAACTCATTTTCTTTATACTTGCAATGAGCAATTAGAATTTAAAATTCAAAACACAATATTATTTATTTTAGGACACCCCCCCCCCAAGAAAAAAATAAAGAAGAAGAAAACAAAAGAAAAAATATATATACTTAGGATACTTATGGATAATTCCTGAACATATTTTGAAAATTTGAAAAACACTGAAAAATTAAAATGTGTAAATAAATAGAGTAATGTTGTGTGCATGGATGAAAAGGCCTGATTTATTGAGATGTCAGTTATTCACAAATTGATATTTTGATATAACAGTCCAAATCAATATTAAGGAAAAATTCTTTGTAGGTATTGACAAATTGAATCTAAAGTTTATATTGGAAAGTAAAACACCCAGAATACACAATCAATGCTAGAAAAAAAAAACAACAGGAAATTTGCTGACTAGTATAACCTTACATTAGTCAGCAATCTCAAGAGAACTCTCAAGTTTGCATACTTTGTTGTTTAGAGATGCAGAGGATATGCAAAGTGCTTTATCCCCCAAATTGCTCAACAAAATACTATACTAGCACAAATGCACAGGGACACGATCTAATCTACATATAATAAAATAATCATATGGCTTAATGTTTTTATTTATTATTAATATTATTATTTTTATTGAATTTAAAATGTTACACCAACTTTGCATTTGTGAGATAAACTGCATTTTGTTTCATGATGTACCGGTATTCTCATTTTAAATATCTTTATATTCTGCCTGACCAATGTGGTTCAGTGGTTGAGCTATGACCCATGCACCAAGAGGTCACTGGTTTTATTCCTGGTCAGGGCACATCCCCAGGTTGCCAGCTAGATTCCCAGTAGGTGGCATTAGTCGAAGGCTTGATCCCAGCCCTGGCCAGGTGTATGTGGGAGGCAACCAATTGATGTATCACATCACATTGTTATTTCTCTTTCCATCTTTTCCCCTCCCTTCAACTCTCTCTAAAAATCAATGGAAAAAATATCCTTGGGTCAGGATTAATAAAACAAAAGTAAATAGATAGAAATAAAATTTATCTTTATGTTTAAAGTTTTACAAATGTCCCTTTTTTCCCACCCATTGAATACCTCCACCCTCCACCCACCCTGCTCTCAGACCTACCCCACTTTGTCTGTGTCCAAAGGCTAAGCATTTATGCACATAAATTCCTTGGTTAATCTCTTCCTTTCCCCTTTCCTCCCTTTCCATAGAGATTTGTCAGTCTGGTCCATGCTTCCATGTCTCTGAGTCCATTTTGTTAATTAGATTCCACATATATGTGAGATTGTGTGATATTTATCTTTTGCTTGACTGACTTATTTTGCTTAATATATATTATCCAGGTTCCTCCATGCTGTCTAAAAGAGTAAGAGATCCTTCTTTTTACAGGTGCATAGCATTCCATTTTGTAAATCGACTACATCATTTTTACCCACTCATCTACTGATGGTCACTTGGGCTGTTCCCAACTCTTAACTATTGTAAATATCAGTGGAAGTACATCAAAATAGAAAGCTTCTGTACAGCAAAAGAAACTTTCAACTAAATGAAAAGAGGTCCCATTGTTTGGGAGGACATATTTGCCATTGACACATCTAATAAGGGGTTAATTTTCAAAATATATAAAGAGATCAGACAACTTACCATAAGGAAAACCATCCAATTATAAATGGTGAAAGGATCTAAATAGTTACTTCTCCTAAGAAGACATACAGATGGCAAAGAAACATATGAAAAATGTTCAAAGTCACTAGTCATAAGGGAGATATGAATTAAAATAACAATGAATTGCCCACCAGTATAGCTCAGTGGTTGAGCATGGACCTATGAACCAGGAGGTCATGGTTCAATTCCTGATAAATCTGTCTCATCATAGATGTTTCTCTCTCTTCTTCTCTGAAATAAATGAAAAAAATGTATTTTAAAAATTAATAAATAGGGGTCTATATATTTTCATAGCAGCACAATTTACCATAGCTAATATTTGGAAACAGCCTAAGTGCCTATTAGCAGATGAGTGGATTAAAAAAATCTGTGGTACATCTACACAATGGAATACTACACTGCAGTAAAAAAGGAGGAATTCTTACTATTTGCAACAGCATGGATGGAATTAGAGAGCATTATGCTAACCAATGGTTGGCAAACTGCAGCTCGCGAGCCATATGCGGCTCTTTGGCCCTTTGTATGTGGCTCTTCCACAAAATACCACAGCCTGGGTGAGTCTATTTTGAAGAACTGGCATTAAAAGAAGTTTAAGTTTAAAAAATTTGGCTCTCAAAAGAAATTTCAATCGTTGTACTGTTGATATTTGACTCAATCGTTGTATTGCTGATATTTGGCTCTGTGAGTTTGCCAACCACTGTTAAGTGAAATAAGTCAGAGAAAGATAAATATCACATGATCTCACTCATTTGTGGGATATAATGAACAACATAAACTGATGAACAAAAACAGATCCAGAGACAGAGAAGCATTTATCTAACTGTCAGACCTCAGAAGGAAGGTAGGGGAAGGTGGTAAGGGAGGGAGATCAACCAAGGGACTCCTATGCATGCAACTCAGCCTAACTAATGGACAAAGACAGCAGGGGTGTGAGGGTATGAGTCGGGGTTAGAGGGCAATGGGAAGATAAGGACACATATGTAATACCTTCATCAATAAAGAAAAATATTAAAAAAGAAACATTTAATAAAAGAAATAGATAAATAAATAAGTAATAAAATGACAATGAGCTATCACCTCACACCTGTCAGAATGGCTATCATCAACAAATCAACAAACAGCAAGTGCTGGCCAGGATGCAGAGGAATAGGAACTCTTGCGTACTGCTTATGGGATTGCAGGCTGGTGCATTCACTGAGGAAAACAGTAAGGAGTTCCCTCAAAATATTAAAAATGGAATTTCCATTTGATCCAGTGATCCCACTTCTAGGAATATATCCTAAGAACCCCAAAACAACAATCATAAAGAACATATGCAAAGCATTTACTCTTAAGTGTCCGTGACTTAGGGAAGGTAAGATTTACTAGATGGCTGCAAATTGCTATTTAACTATCATAATTTCCCTATTCTGCTTGTCCTTAAAATAAAAATTTTCTAGCTTTTTACTAGCTTATAACAGTTGCTCAAGTAAAAAATTAAAATGTTTAATTTAAATTTCATGAATATATTACATAAGACTGATAAACTCTATTGCCATAAATCCTTTGTCTTATAAATTAAAATTCTGTTTTTATCTCACTTACATTTGCAAAATTTAATTTTAAATCACCTATTTTATCCTCGTCACCTAGAATTTTCAAACTTCTGATAGTGCTTTATCTTGTTTAGTTAATAGTTTAATGATTCTCTTGTCAATTTGAAATGTTCCTTCACAATACAATATTTGACAAAAGGCACTAATGAGGTACATTGGAACATCAAGTTAAAAATCCATTAAACTTAAAATTCTTCAATATTCTTCCAATCAGGGGTTTCAGCATAAGTTATTAAATTGAGTGTTCATTTTTTATCATTGATTTCTCCTTTATATTATGAAACTTGATAATACATTTTTAATAAATAAAGAATTTCTATTCCTGTTAATAATCTCTAATAACCCGGAGCAGCCCACAGAAGAAAGAATTAAAGAAAAATAAGATGTAAAAATATTGAGAGTTCAGGGTATATCAAGTACTCTCCCAAGGATTTTTCATACATTGACATGGTCACTTGCCATAACAAATTCATAAACATACAATTTAAATATGAGAAAATTGTGAAACATGGAATAATGGTTCTCCAATATAATTTTATCAAACTAGAGATTTGTTTAGCTACATCTGCTTTGGGAACATCCCATCCTTCTTTGAAAATAGTTATGTCTATTTAATTATGTTCTAACCAACTTTGATTATTAGTGATGTACTAAACTTGTTTAAAAGGAAACTGTTTACTGTCCCATTGCAGCAAGTTCAAAAGCAGACATGTGTCAAGTCCAGTTTTGGCCATGAGAATGGGGCAATATCAAAGTTGTGTAAAAGAACAAATATATCTTGGTGCCGTGAAATACCTTATTGAGCAAATGTGCCATCCATATAGACTGCTCAATAGTCTCAATTCTACAATTTTATGTAATTAAAAAATAAACACTATTCTTAGTTAAGTCCTCACAATGTTTATTTATTTATTTTTATTTTTTTCGTGTTTGTTACCATATGTTAGCTAATACCCCAATATATTGCTCTAGTTTACCTAGTTAGAGATAGATGCAAAGGAAAACTCAAAACACAGAAGTTTGATATGAAAACTAGAGTTCTTAATCAGTACAGTATATTTTCTAAAGGGGTGGTGACCAACTGATAATTCTTCTCATATTTTATTACACTCTGGCTCTTTCCTATGCCACTCTGCATGAATACACGGACTTCTAAACAGATCTTAAAACAGAACTTAGCTTCTAAGCAAAACTTGGTATCAAAATTATAGGAGTTTGAGGGGAAAAACATATTTCTTGTAAATTTAGAAATTCCTAAAATATTTCATTGGTGGGTAGAAGTCAATTTCACTTTAATCAGCTTTTCTGATTATACAACATTTTTGATTATTCAGGAAACAGAAGAGATTTGTGGTTTTCTCAGAGTGATAAAACTACATCCAAATCAATTTACATCCTACAAAAATGGAAACTTAGCAGGTGCAAAAAATGATTCCCTTTAAGTTGGCCTTATTGCTAAAAATTGACAATGTGAAAAATTATTTTTGAACATGTGATAAAAGCAATCTTTTTGGAAAGTATCAGAACTTTATAAATATATAACAAATGAGTTTGTGAAGAATGCCAAACTCTAAAGGAAACCTAAGATTATGACCTTTATACTTTTAAGTTGAAGTTCATCTTTTTATTTCATATGCTTCTGAAAATTGATGAATAAAAATACATATTATAATTCAAAATAATGGATTCTTCAAAATTTGCAACAAAACAATGCTTTTTTTCTTTCTTTTAGCATCTAAGAGATGTTTGTATGTAGTTATTATATTTATGTTTTATTTTGTTTAGACCAGTGATTTTTAGCACATGAGCCATAAGAATTTTTAGAACAAGCAAAATCTAAAGAATATTATCAATATGCTTCCCCATAATCGTATTGTCCCGATTTTTGCATATATCTTTGCATGTTATTTTCACTGACAAGTACAATTGGACTTCATAATTACAATAAAACAATTGTAATTTCACTTTTGAGCTGGCACCCATGTTATACATATTCTGAATCCAATTCAATCTGGATACCTGAGTGAAATTTGAATTTTCTTAACAAAAATGAAGGGAAGTACTTGTTAATGGTTAGCCAAAATTATTTTTAACCACTGTCTATCTAGGGAGCTGAAAGACTTGCAAAGGAAGAGAAAATAGAAATGCTATATTGTGTAATAAAATTCATTAAAGAAAAAACAGATGTTCAATAAGTAATGTCAGAAAAAATAGATAATTTTGATATAGTTAGTGATGAGTATTGAAGTTAAGTGACATTTAATAAATAAAATCTTCTATTTTATTCAACCCACTATTATTTAAGATTTTTGTTATTGGTATATAGGGTAAGGCAAAAGTAGGTTTTCTGTTGTTTTATGGAAAATAATAAAATCATTAATAAATAATAATACAAGAATAAACTCTGTTTTGTGTACTCCCAATAGTAAACTTACTTTTTCCCTTGTATGTAAGGAAATGTAATATAATATATATATATATATATTTAGAAAGAAGTGACTGTTCAAATTAATATAACACCCATATGTACACACCATACACACTCATTCAATAAATCAGTTGCCATGATATCTCAAAAATCTTACTAAGAAATTAATATAAATTTGCTTGGATATGAACATTGTCACATGGACTGAAACTGACTAATAGACCATAAACAAAACCTAATGATGAATGTCAATGAATGTAGGGGAAGCAGGTATAATTGCTTTCACTGTTGAAAAATTAGCATCTTTAGGAATACCACAAGGATGTAAATGTTTTTATCAATGTGAATTAGAATAAGTTTTCCAAAGAAATTATAAATATAAGTAATGTAATTCAGAGTTCATACATTGTTTTTATTGCTTACTCATTTTTTGGGGGGTGATTGAATTAATGAAAAATAGCAAACAATTTTTCTTCAGAAAATACCTGAAGCTGTGAATATCCCTGCAAGATTTGTGTTTTTATTATTTATGGTTTAAAAGACATTTTCCTTAAGAGGACTTTCTGATGTAAGTCAAAGTGTCAGAATCTTTGAAAGAAGAGATGATTTTAATATATCAATTGTCTCTTCTTAAGGTTGTCTCATGTGTCTGTTAAGACTATATGTATGTCTGACCTTTAACATTCATTTAACTATAAATGTCAAAATAACTTAGAAAACCCAAATAAATGTGAGGCTCTGTATTCATGGCAATTATAGACAAGTGAAGAAACAGTTTATTAAATAAATCCTTACCTTTTTAATTTATTTAACAGTTTCTTACATAGTGCTTACTATATGCCTCACACTGTTTGAATACGGATAAAAATAACAATTATATTTATATTTAATAATGAACAGTATTTTTCATTTAAAACAATTAAAAACTTTCATATTTCCCCATGCTTTCCCTAAATTCAGCTAGACATCTTGGATTTCAACATCAGTCACAAAACTGCTGGTGTAAACTTGTGAACCCTTGATTACTAAAGACACCATGAAGCTAGCATACTGGCATGAAAACCTCAGGGCATTTTACATCCAAAATAACAACTTCTATTTTCTTCAACCCACGATCTTTTAAGATTTTTATTGTTGTTATAAAGAGCAAGGCAAAAGTAGGTTTGCGGTTGTTTTCATGGAAAATAATACAATCATTAATAAATGATAATATAAGAATAAACTCAGTTTTGTGTACTCCCAATGGTAAACGTACTTTTTCCTTACCCTGTATGTAAGGAAAAGTAATGTAAAATATACATATATTTATAAAGGAGTGACTGTTCAAATTCATACAACACATACACACCACACACACTTATGAGAGGAGTTAGAAACAGGGTTAGGCAGAAAGATCAAGGGGTAAAAGGAAAGAGGAAGTGTGGACACAATTGGAGCCAGCTAAAACCATAGCGATGCTGGTCCTGCAGAAAAACAGAATGCCACAGGACAAGAACACTTCCTTGCCTGTGCGGAAGGTGAGAAAAGATAGGGGTGAAAGAAGAGAAGTGCAGACCTGACCACAGGGCCAAGCAGGGTTGAGCAGGGCTGAGCTCCAAACCAAGGATGTTTATATTGCAGGTGCAGGATACTGAAAGAGAAGGGCGAGAATGAGGGAAGACGGAGGGGAGAGCACCAGATGGATTTTGAAATTGTTGTTTGATAAGGAGGGTAGAAGAAGCCAATTAATGACTGACACAAATAGACAAAGAATGGGTCCATAGCAACTAAAAATCTCTAGACAAATAAACATCGGTGGCAACCTATTCTTGGACCCCCTCCAGTGCAGAGAGTTTGTATCCGCTTATAATAAATTTCCATGCTTTTGCTTACCTCCTCTGGTCTGTGATTTTATTCTTCAACTTTGTGAGATACAACCCCAGGAAGAATTTGGGCTTACCATTTGGGTATTTGTGATACCCAAATGACACAAAGTCTAATGAATTACAAATTCAAATATTAAAAAATAAAAAGAATTGAAATATGTTTTTATTTTATTACTTATTTTTAATCCCAGTGCTTGCCTAATAGATAACATAAAATAACATCTTCCTTCTTAATAACTCATAAAATTATTTAATTTATAATTTAGTTCATTGTTTTGGTAATTTGTACATTGTTGGTATCAGTGTGTAATATTTAACAATTCCTAATTTTGAGTCAACTTGAGTTTTTATTCTTCCTGGGTACAATATGTTAATTATCTCTTTATAACCCACTCTATTTTTCTGATCAACACAATCCCTGTATGATCTCTAAATATATATATATAATCATGGTATGAAACAACTACAGTTTGAATAATGTAAAGAATTACCAGTGATGAGTCACACATCACAGCTATATACATGGTACCAGTTCCTACCTTGGTACCACTTTCACTCACTGCCACGAGATTTCATGTACGTTCCTCAGTATCTTTGTCTGAAATACAAAAAACAAAAATAACCTTAAAAATAGTAATAGTATAGGACAAAGCTACAAATATTTTAAGGAAACTTTAAGTTTTGTTTGTTTTGGTAACTTTCTGTTTGATAGAATCATCAATATTATTTCAAATAATTTTTATATAGACTTTACATAAATTTTTTATTTTTTTACATTTTGCCATACTTGCTTTACTTTCTAGATGCATATATATTTCTTAAACTACTTGAAAATAATTTGAAGATATTGTGACCATTTATTCTTAGATACTTTCTTATGAATTTGCTAAAAACAACCCTATTAGTATTATTTCATCTAATGCATAATGCATATTGTAACACAACCAATTGTCTGAATAATTGCCTTAGAAGCTATATTTTTCTCTCCCAGACTCTCATCTAAGAATAAACATTGCACTAATGTCTTCATATTCTGTGAATATCTGTAATATTTCTCAACCTTACTCTGAAAATTGTTAGCCTAATAGCTTTTAAGAGTACAAACTATTATGTCATAAAATGTCTTCTAACTTGTTTGATATTTCTTCATGATTAGATTCATAGTATATATTTTTTTTTTTGCAGAGAGAGCACATATGTAATCATCTTCCTCGATGCATCATCACAAAGCACATAATAAAATTTGTATCAATGCTGGTTATCACATGGCTAACCAAGTGCCTACGAGTTATCTACTATAAAATTAAACTTGTTCCCTTATAATTGACTAGTGGCCTGGTGGACGACATTCATGCATGGATGGGGAGGGGGGCGTGGAGAGTGGGGATGGGTGTCCTTCAGCCAAGCCTGCACCCTCTCCAATCTGGGACCTCTCAAGGGATGTCCCATTTAGGGCAGTCGGACATCCCTCTCACAATCCAAAACTGCTGGCTCCAAACTGCTCTCCTGCCTGCCTTCCTGATTGTCCCTAACCACTAACTGCCAGCCTGTGTGCCCCCAACATTCCTCCTCTGCTGGCCTGGTCACCCCTAACTGCCCTCCCCTGCAAACTTGATTGCCCCCAACTATCCTCCCTTTCAGGCCTGGTCCCTCCCAACTGCCCTCCCCTGCTGGCCATCTTGTGGTGGCCATCTAGTGTCCACATGAGGGCAGGATCTTTGACCACATAGGGGCAGCTATCTTTATCTTGTATGTTGGAGTGATGGTCAATCTGCATATTATTCTTTTATTAGATAGGCTAGAGGCCTGGTGCATGGGTGGGGGCCAGCTGCTTTGCCCTGAAGGATATCCCAGATCAGGGTGGAGGTTCCCTTGGGGCATTGAGGCAGCCTGAACGAGGGGCTTGTGGTAGTTTGCAGGCTGGCCAAGCCCCCCAGCAACCCAAGTGGAGGCCCTGGTTCTGGGATATATTTATCTTCTACAGTTGAAACTTTGTAGCCTAGAGTGGTTGTCTGTGCTGACCAGGGAGGTGGAAAGCTTTTCTTCTATTGCTGGGGGCAACCCTAGCCTGCTCTCTCTAGCTCCATGGCTGGCTGCCACCATTTTTCTTGGGATTTATCTTCTATAATTGAAACTTTGTAGCCTTAAGTGGAGGCCTGGGCAGAACAGGGTGTGTGGAAAGCTTGGCTTACTCCGTAGCCAAGGAAACCCAAGCCTTCCTCCTGCTCTCTCCATAGCTACAGCCATCTTGGTTGGATTAATTTGCATAATCACTGCTGATTGGGTGGTGGGTGTGGCTTATGGGTGTGGTAGAGAGATGGTTAATTTGCATATTACGCTTTACTAGATAGGATAATTTCTGGAGTATGCTTAAGTATAAACTTTCTTTTATCAAATTTTCATGTAGAAGTTTTAAAGTTCATTAATGATTTTCTAATTTTATAGTTTTAATTTAATATTTGTCATTCTCTCAGGAAAACCTTTCTTTTCTTTTTCATTTGCATATTGATTGATTTATTTGTATCATCATAGATTTGTGACCTATATTTATTTCTAAGGGTTGTAATCTATTATTCATTTTGATACTTAAGTTTTTCCTGATATACTGGTAACTGGTGAGGAACTCCTTAATCTGTCACTAGTGTCTTTTTTTCAAATTTCTGTTAGGTTTACAGAATTTGTATTCTTTCTGGTGTTAAAAGATGTTCCAGGTTTACATGCTATTTTTAACTTCTTCAGGCTTAGAATCATTCTTTTATTCAAGTATCTTTGTGTTGTCCTTCCTTCTAATCCTTTGCGGTGAAAATATTATATCTCATTAAATTGCATACAAGGTGATTGCATTTACATATCTACTTTCATTTCAATACCATAGTTTTTAATCCAGTCCTCCTCAATTTCATATTTGGAACTCTTTACTCCAAAAGAGAATAATCTAGCTCTCATTCTCTATCATATATTTATTTATTAGCTTGAGTTTAAAATACAAAGAAAATAGTTTCAGATTTTAGTAATTCATTAGAGCTCATTATTTACTTGCCATTATTTGTTTGAAGTAACATTTTATTGGGTGAAATGAAAAAATCTCAAGGAATAGTTTAATGATTATTGAAAATTTTATAGGTTTATAAATGTATACAACATTTTAATACCCTCTAAAGTTCCATCGTATCCATTCCCATTAGAGGAGCAACCACTATTCTGATTTGTTTTCAATATACATTAGCTTTGCCTATTCCAACTCTTTATGGAATAATCATTCACTAGGTAGTCTTATGTTTAGCTTCTTTCCCTCAAGAGCAATTTCCATGAGATTCATCCTTGTGGCTGTAGGTAACTTCAGTTATTTTTATGTCTAATAATTATTCTATTTTATACCACCATTTATTCCTTTTTAAGGGCATTTGGATTGTTTTCAGCTTTTGACTATTATGAATATGGTCAGTACGAATATTTTATACAATATTTTTATGGATTTTTCTCCTTTACCCTATCATCAATAAATCTCTAAAAAAATATATTTTTTTTAAATTTTAGCTAGAAGGTAAGTGCATATTTTACTTTGTAAGAAAACTTTTACAAAATTGTGCTGTTTTACATGCCCATCTTCTATATATAGGAGAGTTCCAGTTACTCTATATCCTTATTATTAATGGTGTCACTTTAAGTTTGTCCATTGAAGTTTTTGTAGAGGTAACCCACTTTAAATGTAATCATAAATCCTCTATGGTTAATAATGCTGAGTACTTCTTTATGTAAAACACTTTGCAAAACATATTCCAGTTCTTTTTTCTTTCTTAGCAGTTTTTGTTTTCTTTTATTGCTGAGTTGTAAATGTTTCTTGTATATTCTGGATACAAATATTTTGTTCGATTTATGCTTTAAGAATATATTCTCTCAATCCATGAACTGGCTATTCTTTTTTTTTATCGGTGCCTATTCGGTAGAAGTTGCTCATTTCAAGGAAATCTGAATTATCCAGTTTCCTTTGTCATCATCGCTTACTATGTTCTATCTAGATCTTTTTTTCTACTCTCAAGCAGTAAACATATGTTCTTTTATAATTTTTACTAGATGACATAATTTTAAGATTTAAATCTGCCTACTCACATCGACTTAATTTTTTTCACATGATATGAAGTAGACACCATGTTCATCTTTGCCCTCCAAAATGCATATTCAGCTGTTCAAACACCATTTTTTAAAATACCTTAAGATTTAATATAATTTAGTTCTATAATTATGCTTCAAACTTGTCTTTTTTAACTGCTACTTTTTCTGTAAATGTATGTCAGGACTGATAATCTGATTATACCTTTGCTCAGTCATTATGGTTCTCTACCAGAATTTAATCTATTCTTCCCTCATTGGAGTCTCAAGCACTGTAGGTGAAATGGAGTCTATTCACTGTTCCAGGCTGGGCCCTGACTGGTCTAAATCAAGCAGGTTAATACATATTGCCACATTTTTATTCTGATATACTTAGTCTAGGGATAATGTGTTTAGCAATGAATACACTGCAATATATTTAAACTGCATTAAACCCAAAATATGTGTTGGATGAAAGAGGAAAGTAAGATTTCTCGGACCGAAATAAGATGGCGGCCTAGGAAGTCTCCTAAGCCGCCACCACCTCAACAATTTGGAAAAAAAATGACAGATAAAATCGAAAGGGATCGCACCAGACCCACAGAAAAGCTGGCGAAATGGGAAGGCTACAACTATACACAAAGGAGGACGCTGCTGCTGCCATGTGGAGTTTAAAACTACAGCGAAACTGGACCTACCGGAGCTGCTGCCGCCGGGAATCAGGGAAGCCAGACCTTGCTCCGCTCCTGGGCCCAGGGAGTGGGCCAACCCTGCCGGCTGCCATGGGAGCTGATGCCGGTCTATGCCACGCCTTCGGCTCCTGCCTGGACAAGAAGCCCATGAGTGCGACCTTCCCTGCCCGCAGCCATCCCGGCCCGCAGCCATCCCAGCCCATGCACGGTGCTGGAGAGGAGCAGGCACAGCATCTCCCCATCCGCAGCCCAGAAATGGGAAGGCTACAACTAGACACCAAGCAGGGCTCTGCTGCTGCCATGTGGAGTTTAAAACTATGGTGAAACCGGACCTGTCGGAGACTTTGCCGCAGGGAATGAAGGAAGTCAGACCTGGCTCCGCCCCGGGGCCCAGGGAGTGGGTCAGCACTCCGGCCATGGGAACCAGGGAGCTGATATGGGACCTTCGGCACCTGCCCACAACCATCCCGAGGAGCTGTCGCGGAGTCTCCCGGCCTGCGGCCAGCTGGGCCCAGTCTCCACACGTACCTTACTGGTGGGGAGCTGGTGCGATGCCTTCCCTTTGCGCCCCGGCGAGTCTTTTCGCTGCCACCGCCAGCAGCTGGCTCCAAAGCTTATGCCACTACCGCCATGTGGATTTTAATACTACAGGGGAAATTGAGACACAGGAGCTTCCATCGCTGCTGCACCCGCCGCCGCCCCCGCGAATGGGAATCCACTGAAATCAGAGCTCACTACACCCCAGGCTCAGAGAGAGTGTGGCTTCAGAACTTAGCCTCTGCGTCCAGAGCAGCTCTGCTTCCACAACAAAGGAGACACCATTGAGGGGGAACTCTCCACCTGCAGCCATCTCAGCCTGCCCACAACCTTCCCAGCACACCCACCGTGCTGGTGATGAACCGGCACAGCGCCTTCCATTAGCGGCCCCGGCTAGTCCTCCCTCAGCCGCCTCATGGCCGAGCCGAAGCTCCCGCCACTGCCGCCATGTGAACTTTAAAACTACAGTGGAAATTGAATCACAGGAGCGACCGTCACTGCCGCACCGGCCACCGCCACCCACCACTGCCGCCGCAAATAAAGGAAATCCACCGAGAACAGAGCTCACTACACCCTGGGCTCAGAGAGTGGGCAGCCTCAGAACTTAGCCTCCGCGTCCGCAGCTGCTCCGCTTCCACACCGAACGAAACACTTTTGAGGGCGGTCTACCCGCCTGCAGCCATTTCAGCCCACCTGCAACCGACCCAGCCTGCCTGCCATGCTAGCAAGGAGCTAGCGTGGCCCCTCCAATACGCGATCCCAGCGCCCGAGAGGGGTCGTGTGCCCTGGGTGAGCCATATGGGGGCCGTGTGCCCGGGGTGAGCCCTCTGTCCCAGGGGGCCGTGTGCCCTGGGTGAGCTGTGTGTCCCAGGGGGCCCTGTGCCCCGAGTGAGCCATGTGTCCCAGGGGAAGCAGTGGGACCCAGGGGGAGGGGCGGTGAGAACCAGAGGAGGAGCGGACTCTATTCGTGTGGTCCTGAGATAGCCACCATAAAACAAGCAGACTGCCAAATGTGGAGCGGATTCTATTCATGTGATCATGAGATAGTCACCATAAAACAAGCAGATTGTCAAATTACAGCGGGGAGGGGAAGGAGACCTGGGGGGAGATAAGAGAACAACCGAAGGACTGGTATGCATGAATACAACCAAAGAACACAGAACTCTGGGGAGGGAGGACATGAATGGGGGGGGGGGGTAATGGTAAGATATGTACACAATATAATACATTAATAAGAAAAAAAGATTTCTCTCTCCTATTGGACCACAAAATATGAGGTCACAGAAGACATTTTAGGATCGTACAAACATTTGAGAATAGATAGAATAGAGAGACAGAAAAAGGTTACCTGTGAATTGAAATAATTGACTTTAAAAATAAAAGTATAGCTGAGACCAGTTTGGCTCAGTGAAAAGAGTGTCGGCCTGTGGACTGAAGGGTCCCAGGTTCTATTCTAGTCAAGAGCATGTACCGTGGTTGCAGGCACATCCCCAGTGGGAGGTGTGCAGAAGGCAGCTTATCAATGTCTCTTTCTCATCGATGTTTCTAACTCTCTATCCCTCTCCTTTCCTCTCTGTAAAAAAAATCAATAAAATATATTTAAAAAATAAAGAAAATAAAAGTATAACAATTTTATTAATTCTCATTTTTATTATAATTTAATATTGCTGGCCACTTTTTCTAAGTTAAAGAGTTGACTTAGAAATAATGATTTATTTGCTTTGATAAAATATTGGCAGACTATCACATAAGTTTTTTTGGACATCAAATTAATGAACAGAAATTTTATTGAAGTAAAAATTACATTTCAAATGAATTTTGCACTACGTAAATATGTACAAATTTTCACAGTTGTGATAAATGTGATCATGGCAATGAAAAGATTCAATATGTATAATGATAAGTTAATTTTGAAGGTAATACTCTGCTGAATGTAAAAATAATATTGATAAAAACATAAATATATGTGATGGATAATAAAAATATTAGATCTAAAAAATGTGTTCTAATGAATATTCTTCATGGAAAATTGTGTTTTATTTTCTGACTTTTTTTCAATCTAAATGAAACTTTTTTTTTTTTCTTACATAAAAAAGAACCAGGCATCACTGGTGTAAATCCCAGATCAAAAAAGCCCAATATCCTGGAGCTCTGCTGGCGAAAGGCAAGAGAAGATGGACACTCCAGCTTAAGAAGAAAGAAAGGATTTGCCCTTTTTAGATTTTGTTCCATTCAGGCTCTCAAGAGATTAAACAATGGCAACCCACATTAATGAGGGTGAATATCTTTGCTCCATCTAATGAAACAAATACTAAGCCTTTCCACAGACATATCCCTTTAGCACTGCCAGGGCAGCAGGCATGCAACACAGCCTACCTCCAGAGTACCCCACATGCCTTAGTCCCCCAGCCGCCTTGCCCAGGGCTGGCCCAAGGTGCAGGCAAGCCTTGGAGGGCAGTTGCTTAGCTGCTCAGGGCCGCCCAAGGATCAGGAAACCAGGGCCAGCCAAGGCTTGCACTGCCAGCAGTGGCAGCAGCAGAGATATAATGGGAGACTCATTTTTCCCTGATTGCCAGACTGTGAGAGGGCTCCCAGACTGTGAGAGGGGGCAGGCCAGGCTGAAGCACACCCCCTCCAGTGCATGAATTTTTATGCACTGGACCTCTCTTCTACACTAATAAAGGAGAAAAATGCTAATTGACTGTGCCTTCACTAGTCCCATAGCCAATCAGAGTGAGTATGCAAATTAATCCAACAAAGATGGCAGTTAATTTGCATAAACTGAGGGAGGGAGGAGTGAAGACTGAAGGCAGCATAGAATGAAGAAGGAGGAAAATCAGAAAGCAAGGTGGCTGCCAGAGAAAAAACGCAGGCAGCACAGGGCAGGCAGGGCAGGCGGGACAGGGCCCCTTACATGTATATAATAGGTTGAACATTTTACTCCTTTTAAAATAACAGCTAGTTTATGTTATGTCCTCAACTTCCTCATAATAATGATAAAACCTCATTATTGATAACTTGCTTAGGGTTATTTAATAACATTATATATAATCAAATATGAAATAACTTAAACTTTTAATATATGTGTCATTGCCTATCAAATAAGATATTTGATCATATGAGTTTTAAATACTTTTCAAAAGTGTCAGTTATTGCTCTACTCAGTTTTGTTCAGTGGATAGAGCATCAGCCTGCATACTGAAGGGTCCTGGGTTCTATTCCAGTCTAGGGCACATGACCCTATTACAGGCTCAATCCCCTATTTGGGGCATGGAGATGCAGAAATTTTCTATTTGTTCTTGAATGTGTGTTTGCTGATATACACTCAATTAATCTAGGTATTTATTTATTTCAAAATATAACTATTTATAGAATTTTCTTATAATCCTTTTTATTTCTGTAAATTTGGTAGTAATAGCCTCACTTTCAGTTCTGATTTTATTGTTTTTCCATATTCTTTATTTCCCCTTTGCCATATTAGCCAAGGTCTGTTAATTCTCTTGATCTTTTTAAAGAATCAACTTTTGATATTATTCATTCTCTCAATTTTTTATATTATGTGTTACATTTCTCAACACTCTTTATTATTTTCTCTCATGTCCTGGCTTTGGATTTAGTTGCCTCTTCTTTTACTAATTTCTCAAGATGTAAAATTCAGTTATTAATTTATTATTATTTTTATATAGGTATTGACAGTTCAAAATTTCCTACTGAATATTACCTTCACTACATCTCTTATTTTTTTATATTTTTTGTTCTTATTTTCCTTTTTCTCTATAAGCATTTCACTTGTCATTTCTTCTTTGGAAAATTCATGGTCTTAGGCTCTACAACAGTGTGGTCTTGGGATCCACAGGTTGAAAAATGGCAGGGTCGTCTAAGACCATCAGAAAACACAGATATTTGTATTATGATTCATAACAGTAGCAAAATTACAGTTATGAAGTAGCAACAAAAATAATTTTATAGTTGGGGGTCATCATAGCATGAGGAACTGTATTAAAGGGTCGCTGCATTAAAAAGGTTGAGAACCACTGCTTCATGTGCTTTAAAAGGAATTTAATTCTACTGTTTTTGGCGGGAGGGTTTTATATTTGTTTGTTAGGTCTAGTTTATTTATAATATTGTTTAAGCACTTAATTTCCCTATTGATTTTCTGTCTGGATGTTCTGTCCATTACTTAAAATGATCTATTGAAGTTTCCAACTATTATTGTAAACTATCTATTTCTCACTTAAATTCCTTCAATGTGTGCTTCATATATCTATTGTTTTATGCATACATCTCACAATGATTGTTTACTGAAACTTAAACTCATTGTTAAATAAGCCCACCCTTAGTGACTGTAAATTTCTTATTAGATTTCAACATTCCAAATGTTATTTTATCAGTTTTACCAACATAAAATTCACTTCAGTAATGGAAGCAAATCTTAGAACTCCCTTTTCCAACATTTCTGTGATATTACTGAGCCAGTGTATGTGTTTAAATTTATGTACCATTTGATTTGATTTTGTTTTGTTTTTACAATGTAGAACATTGAAATATACTTTCTGTAAGCCCATATATATTATATAAAACTAGAGGCCCAGTAAACAAATTTTGTGCACTCGGACTGGAGGGTGTTAATGCGGGGAGGTCCCTCATCCCAGGCTGCACCCTTTCCCAGTCCAAGATACTTCAGGGCATGTCCGACTGATGGCAGTTGGACTTCCTTTGTGCTTCTTCAGAGGTGGGAGAGGCTCCCACCACCACTGCTGTGCTAGCCAGCCATGAGCCCAGCTTCAGGCTGAGCAGCACTCCCCCCATGAGAGCACACTGACCACTAGGGGAAAGCTCTTGCATTGAGCATCTGCCCCTGGTGGTCAGTGAGTGTCATAGCAACCAGTCATTCTGACATTTGGTCAATTTTTATATTAGTCTTTTATTATATAGGATAATGCTTATTATGAGCAAGGACCCTAATTCATTTTTTAGGTCGTTAAAGAAAGGGGCAGAATTTTTACTTGAGCTAAAATTGCCCTTACCTCAAAAATCTGCATACCACTGAGACACATCTTGATGAGGCTCATTCTGAACACCATATTGTTCTATTATGTGTATAATTATTGAGAACCATCTTATCTCTAGTGAAAGGAACCTTTTGTTATGTTACAATGACTAACTTTATCACATGAGCTGTGTTTTAGCTTCAAGCCTGTATTCAGTATTCATGCTGCAACTTCAGGTTTTCTGTTCAATGTTTACCTGGCATATATTTTATTTTATTTTAAATATTTCTAGATCTTTATATATTAGATAGGAATAGCCCATGGACACAGACAATAGTCTGGTGAAGGCCTGGAAGGGAAAGAGCAGGGTGGAGGAGATCAATGGGGAAAAAACAAAACAAAAACTAAAACCAAGGGCCATCTGTAATACTTTCAACAATAAAAATACATTTTAAATAAAGGAAAATATCTTAGTTGAAAAGAGTTTTATGTGAAATAATATAACTAATTGCTCTACACTGTACTTTATATTCTCAACTCCTCTCAAAGAGATATTAATTGACCCTCTGTTCACTTAATGTTAATTGGCCCTATGTTCACTGACTGCAGGACTGACTTCCGCCATGCTGACCCAGCACTGACTGCCAAGGGGCAATAATAAAACCCTTCTTTTCTCTCCGGGCCTCTATCCAGGCCTGATCACAACCCCCTCGGCAGTCAGTGCTGGGTTGCTGAGGTACTCTCAGTGTGGCAGTCAGTGCTAGGTCTCCACAGCAACCCAGCACTGACTGCAGGACTGACTTCCACCATAGCAACCC
Source organism: Vespertilio murinus (assembly GCA_963924515.1). NCBI lineage: Eukaryota > Metazoa > Chordata > Mammalia > Chiroptera > Vespertilionidae > Vespertilio > Vespertilio murinus. Next base: position 72,404,262 of record OZ004707.1, read on the forward strand.
AGCAGTGACTGCCATGGTGGCTGTGATAAGACCCTGCTTTTCTCTCCAGGCCTGATTGCAGCCCCCTTGGCAGTCAGTGCTGGGTCGCTGAGGTGCCCGCAGTGTGACAGTCAGTGCTGAGTCACCACAGCAACCCAGCACTGACTACAGGACTGACTTCAGTGTTTAGTTGGCACTTTGGTCATTTTGGATGTTATGGACCCTGATATATATTAATTATATATTTTTAATTATATATATATATATAATTAAAAATGTTACATATCTATTTTGGATAGCTAAATGATGACCATTTCATATACAATACTAGAGGCCAGGTGCACAAAATTTGTGCACTGTGGAAGAGCATGTCCCTCAGTCCAGCCTGTGTCCTTTCACAGTCTGGGACACCTCAGAGGATGGCTGACTGCTGGCTTGTGGATGGATGGCCTTCTGAAGCTGCATGACCTACTGCTTGACCTTCAGCAGCTGCTGCATGTGCACAGACTGGGCCACCATGGTCTGTCCTGCAAACACCATCGAGTGGGTGAGTCAAGCACAGAGGCAAGCTCATCCTGAGTCCCCTGCACTTCTCTGAGTCACTGAGTTGTTCAGACTGATGGCCTTCTACAGAGAACAGCACTGGGTTCAGGCCTTAGAAGGCCGTCGGATATTCCTCTTACAGTCCGGGACCCTTGGGAAATGTAGCAGTGTGCAGGGAGGAGCTTGAATTGAGGCTGGGCATTGTGCAGCTCATGCTCATCCCGGCCCACTGCGCCTGCTGCCATCTCTCAGTAGTGCTTCCATGGAGTCAGGGAAAGGCTCCTGCTGTGGCAGCTGCACTCCCCAGCCATGAGCCCAGCTTCTGGCTGAGTGGTGCTCCCCCTGTGGGAGTGCATTGCCACCAGGGGCAGCTCCTGCACTGAGTATTTGACCCCTATTGGTCAGTGCACATCATAGCGAGCAGTCGTTCTGATTGTTCCACTGTAATGGTTCCTTAGGATTTTATTATATAGATATCTAAAAGTATTAAATATAATTTACTTGAATTTAACAGAATGAAATAAATATGAATGCTACAGAAATAAAAGGACATTTCTTTTAACATACCAAGCTGTGTCAGACCTTGGTTCTTTCCAGAAACTTTAAGCCTTTGACTTCTCCTCTTTATCTAACTCATATTTAAAGCTCACAAAAGAAAATGAACATGTTGTTTTGTTTTTGAAAAAGCTTTTTTGATCTTTATCTCTTTATGAAGAAGTTTTTCCTCATTGTGTGTGTATATATATATATTTTTTCATCAGATCCCTTTTTCATTGTTAGTATGAATTTTGATTGTTTTCTTCATTGAACTTGAACAGCAATTTTCATCTGGTGTGTCCTAGCATTATTTTTTTTAAACATGCAATACTTGGCTCTATTTAGTAAAGGGCACTAACCTATTTTCCCTTAGATTTTCAATAAAATTTAAAAAATAACAACAGCCAACACAACAATAGCTGTTCAACATGAATAAAAAAATATAGCTATTCTGTCAGCTTAAATATGTATATATATTTTGGTGTGCTGAAAAATCTTAGTAATTAGTTTATGAGTGCCATGATATGAAAAAGTTTAAAAAATCAATAACTAGAGTGAAAAATCTTTCTGATATTTTATTTATTAGTCCTTAAAGCTAATGAAGGTGAGCAACAAATGTGTTTGATCAAATGAATGCAAGTAATAAAATACGCCTTAACATTTATTTCACTTCTAATAGAAACACTTATTTTCTATTACAGTCAATTTACTATACTATTCAAAAGAGCTTATTTTCTATGTTTATATGAAAAAATTGCAGTTTTTCTATGTTGGTTTTCTATAATTCTTCACCATAAGAGTAGTTTTGTGCTGAAACTGGTTTGGCTCAGTGGATGGAGCGTCAGCCTGGGGACTGAAAGGTCCCAGGTTCAATTCCAGTAAAGGGCATGTTCCTTGGCTGCGGGCACATCCCCAGTGGAGTTTATGCAGGAGGTGGCTGATCGATATCTCTCTCTCATTAATGTTTCTAACTATCTATCACTCTCCCTTCCTCTCTGTATAAAATCAATTATATATATATATATATATATATATATATATATATATATATATATTAAAAGAGTAGTTTTGTATCTTACCAAGAATTGTGTTCTACAATGACAAAATTATTTTTAATATTTTTAAGGTGAGAATTGGTTTCAGAATTATTATATTCATCATAGCTAGCGATTTTGCAAAACCAGGAGAGGTTTATAAGATTAAGCCCAAAAGGTGTAGAACCTGTAAAAATCAAAGTAAATTTTTCTCAGAGGTCATAATGAACTGAGAATGATTAATTGGTTTGGATTATTGTACCTCTCCATTCTTGGTCAGTGGGTTCTTGGTGCTACGATACTCCAACATCAATGGGAAATGCATTAAGAAAACTTTAGCATTTTAAAGCATTAGAAATAAGCTGTACATTTAGCTTTAAACTGGAAATGATTGTGTAATATGTGTGTGTGTGTGTGTGTGTGTGTTTGAACAGTGCATTAAAATAACACAATATTTTATTTACATTAATCCTCAACTTGCACAGCAATTTGCAATGTGTTAAGTATTTTATCTTTATTTATTTTTTGTTGCTGTTGGAATGCTCAGGAACTCATAGAGATAGTAGAACTTTCACTTTCTGTAACAGAAGACTCATCCTCAGAGGTAGCAAATGCGATGTGCACACACGAATGGACTCATAGGAATCTCTTTCACATCCCTCGTGGAAAGGGTTCCAATTCAGGGTTCGAGTTCTGGAGAAGGGTCGCACACAAATGAAGAGACTAGAGATTTGAAGAAATTCAACTGGTGATTTGGGGGGCCAGGCGGTAGTCCAACTCTAGTGGGTGAACTACTGCTGCTCTGGCCCTGCCATCCCCTTTTATTGAGGCTTTGGGGAAAACATCTTAGGCAACATAAACAGAAATTTACATGTAGCCTTTAGGCAGGAAATAACAGAAACTTACACAGGACAAACAAGGTGGAGGCTGCTTCAGCTAACAATGTCTCAACTAAAGTGTGAGCAATTAAGGTTGTTAACCAGCTTTCCTGGCTTCCTGTCAATATCTCTTTTTAGTGAAACTGAGTTGTTTTCCAGCAGACTCATACCATGTGGAAAGTCAAGTCTATACTTGCTCACCCAACTCCTGCTTCTTTTCTCTTCCCATACACTATTCCATGGACACTCTGTTTGGAGACATGTAGGAGGAGGAGGTGAGGCTCCACCAGGGTGCCAGCTCCAATGGTACCTGGTGCACATCTTCAGGCACATGGCCAAGGAACTGTTCAATGAGGATGTGGGGTGCTTACTTACCGAAGTCTGAGGAACAGACTTCCAGGAGGTCACCCTTGAAAGGGACTGAGAGGTTCTGCTATGCTTTGAGGCTGCTTATGGCTTTCTGAACACCCAGAAGTGGTCCTGCAACTATAGAGGGGCAAGTTCCCTGCCACTGCGTGGAGGTCCTGACCTGCGCCAGGCATGCCTAAGTGACAGGGGTCAGGCCCAGGTGGATGACATGCATGTGGACAGGGCTCTGCTGCTACAGATGGAAGGCATCTACGCTGCTGCCATCGTGATGTGATACCTGGAGTCCAGCGCCCATGTGCAGGAGCTGTACCAGGAGTGGCTGGGGGGGGGGTGCGTGACTCCCCCCGGGCCCAGGATGCCCTGCACACAGCCTAGCAGGGTGAGGGCAGCCTGCCAGGACATAAAGTGGTAAAGGTCGAGCAGATGACTGGCCTGCAGGCCTTCTGAGGAGGGGTTTCAGACACATGAAGGAAAGGCTTCCCTTCTCTATCACCCCTTTGGTTTTCAGAATTCCCTGCTCCCCCTCTGTCAGTTCCCTCCCTCTGAGGAGTGCTCTCATCCTCACATGGGTGCAACTGGAATATTTGTACCTCAAGAGGATTGCCCCAATGTATGTATCCTTTTATCCAACAATGAAAGAAATCCCAAAGAACAAGAATGGAGACAGACTACTGTCCTTTAGGCTTTAAAAAAGAAGAAGAAGAAGAAGAAGAAGAAGAAGAAGAAGAAGAAGAAGAAGAAGAAGAAGAAGAAGAAGAAGAAGAAGGAGGAGGAGGAGGAGGGAAAAAAAAGCAGTGTCCTGAGAAGAGCTGACACTTGGTTCTGTCCACGAGCCTCAGAGAGATCAAATGAGGAAATGGCCAGGTTTGGGCCTGACTTTGCTCACTTATGTTACTCTTGAAGGTGTCTTTGCCACAATGTGAATAAACTGCCACCTTTTGGAATGGGGGCTCCTACGAAAGTCTGCATTCCCAACTTTTCTAGAAACAGATCTATGTTCTGCAGCTATGGCCACCATCTTGAGATCAGGTTCTGTTGACCAGGTCCTGTCGCTGGGAATCGGGGGGCACTGGAGTGGAGCCCTCCCCCACACCGTTCCCCTTTACATTCAGGGATTGAGCTGAACTTTCTTTGGGAGGCCTGGCAAGGGTGACAGGTGTCACAGATGGAAGGAAGAAGAATGGAGAAGCAGACACCCTGCTTAGTCCCTCCCTGGGTGGGGTCAGAAAGATTCAGGTCGGCCAGCCTGCCACACATTTGGGTGAGATAGCATCCTCTGCACCCACCTCTCACCCCATGGGCCCTGCCACTCCCTCAGCTCCAGGCAGCCCTCTGCATTCCATGATAGCATGCTCTGCCCTTAAATGATGACCGCCCAAAGTGAGAAGGAAGAGAGCATTTGGCCCACACAACTACACAGAAAGATAGGGCTCGCCGGAACCGGTTTGGCTCAGTGGATAGAGCGTCGGCCTGCAAACTGAAAGGTCCCAGGTTCGATTCCGGACAAGGGCATGTATCCTGGTTGCGGGCACATCCCCGGTGGGGGATGTGCAGGAGGCAGCTGATCGATGATTCTCTCATCGATGTTTCTAACTCTCTATCCCTCTCTCTTCCTCTCTGTAAAAAATAAATAAAATACATTTTAAAAAAAAAGAAAGATAGGGCTCGCTACTGGGGAGCACAATGGTGTTGGCAAGAGCCTCTCCTGCCTCCATGGCAGTGCTAAGGAGCAGTGAGCAGAGTGGTAAGGAGCAGTGATTAGGTAGGAGTTAAGGAACAAGGGGTCCCAGACTGCTAGATGTATTTACAAGTTTTGGCTTAGCAAGTGGACAACCCCTGAGGGGTCTTGGACTGCGAGAGGGTGCAGGCCAGGCTGAGGGACTCCCGCCCAACCAGTGGACAAATTTGCACCAGGGCTCTAGTGAATATATAATGAAGGAATAGAATTTAAATAAGCATATGTTGCAAAATGTCCCTTATCTTGTCTGTTCTTTTCCCATGCCTTATGCCTTATATTATATAAATATATTTTTGTGCTAATTGAATTTGTTTAAATACTATAAATACAACATAAAATTATTTTCAAGCATATTCACAATATTCAAGATTTGCATGATAAATATTTTTTTAAATAATTATACATTTTCAAAAAAATAACAAGGGCAAATAAAGGAGAGTAGCATTTATCTACCATGATTAGCTAGGCACTTGCCTAAAACTTTGTACATTTTTATTTTATTTTTTGTTTAATCACATGAAATAAATATTACAATTTCTATTTTGTGTAACCAAAAATAGTCTCTGATATAAGAAACAACTTGCTGAAATATAAAAGGAAGTAGAAAAGTAAAAATATAAACAGATATTTGACTAATTTCCTTTGTTGTTCTTCACCAATTAACCCATAAAATGTAAACCTTTGCGTACATTTAAAACATCTACTTAGTTAGGTCTTCTGAGATTGGTAAGCAATTAGCCATTTGTTTGTCAAAATATATATTTTAAAATTAAAGTATTTAGTTTATGTAAATGTCATATATTTTACAACTTAAATCATCCACTAATTTCAATTGATCTTTTCACAAGTATCACGAAAATAGCAAAGTTTTATTTCATTGTAATTTATTTATTTTTCCTTACATTTAATAATATGTTCTATAATGATTTTATGCATTTGAATTCTTGGGAAATATAATACTTAAGCTTATCAAGACAGCTGGCCTTATTTTTCATTATAATATTATTTCCTAGATTGGATTTTTGAAATTCTTGCCACATCAAATATCATATGCCATCTATCAGCATGATGTGTGAAATTATAGAGATGATATTAAAGTTGTACAGTTGACAGGCTTTTTTTTTCTGTTTAAATCTGTAGCATTTATTTTCAGAGGGAATTTATTTCTATTTCTTTTAGCACTATCTTTTAGAAAGCAATTTATCATGTTTGATCTACACTGTTTATTATTTAAGATTTTTTGCTGATATTGCTTTGACACCTAATGCAAAAATTTAACAAAACTGAAACATTTTGCTGTATCTCATATTCTAATTTAATCTCATGTTGTCATATTTCATATTTCATAGAGTAGTTTTCTCTAGTGGTTTTAAAAATAACAAAGTTTAAAGTGAAAACATTTAAAATTTTATTTATCTTTAATTATTATACCTATCTCATCTTCTTGAATGCTGAAACTATAAGCATCAAGACTCTAATTAAATGTGTTCCTAATAATACCACACCTAGGGTATTCATTTTAATGCACAAAACATACTAGTTGTGTTGTTATTGAAAGAAATTCAGTTTAATAGAAAATGCATTTCCATAATTAGAGACCTAATTAGAGATTTATGCATGAAAATTTTCATGATTAATACAGGTCTGCTAAATAAAGCCTTAATTTTTCAAATCTTGTATAAAATCAGATAATTGGGAGAGAATTAAAGAATCTACCACCACAGCCTTCAAAAGTTAGATTTGTGACACCATTCATCTCTGCTTTTTTATTTTTATTATTGGTTTGAGAGAGAGAGAAAAACATCAGTTTGTTTTCTCACTTATCTGCATTCATTGGTTGATTCTTTGTCGGTGTGGTGTCCTTACCAGGGATGAATGAAACCAGTAACCTTGTCTTATAGGGTCAAATTTCTAACCATCTGAGCTTACTCAGTCAGGGCTATTCAGAACTGAATTTGATATATTCTCTATTGAGTAGAGAAATAGCACATTTCTAACAAATTTATCTAACAGATCTTAAGTACAACATTTTGATAGTTTGGGCAAATGTGTATAATCTTGTATTCCACAACTCCATAAAAATACAGAATAGTTTTCATCGGTAGAGCTAATTCTCACCCAAAGCCCAATCAACCATTACAATATAGTCTCAATTATACCTTTAAATACTGGAAACATAATTAGAAACACTGTTAGGAGATATAATTTGCGAAGTTATGTGACACTCTGTAAAGCGTTATTTTTCTTCTTTTATGCATTGCCTATGGTTCAAGAAATGGTGAAACACCCAGAAATGCAGCTAATACTCTGTAAAACTTATTTTCATTCAAATCAGCCCCGTAGATATCCACTTTTTTTCTTACTTTAATATATGTTCATGTGTTTGTACAGATATATCAGCCAACAATTTTTTACTGACTTGAAGACTATAAACAGAACACTATGCTAAATATATTCATGCTTCTTTATTCATTCATCCCTCAGGATTCAGTATCTACAGTGCTTCAGTCACATTCTAAGGTCTGAGCTTATCTCTGTTATCTGTCATTGAGGAATGTGCAATGCAGAAGTGGGGATATTACTGGGCACAATGCGGCAAGAGCTCCATCAGACCATAACAGGGGATACTGAGAAAAAGAAATGAGAATTAAATATTTTAAAAATCTTAAATGTTTTTAAGTGAAGAAAATAAAGAGGACAATGCCTTTGTTTCTGTGTTTTTTATTTTATTTTATATTTTTGTCCTTACCTAAGGATATTTTTCCCCCATTGCTTTCAGAGATAGGGGAAGAAGGTAGGGAAGGAGACAGATAGAGAGAAAAACATCTGTGCAAGAGAGACACCCCAACTGAGGGCCCAGAGTGAACCCGTAACCCAGGTACTAATCCATGCCCCTGACTGAGAACGGAACCCTCCACCCCACCAGAGCAGCCAACGCTTCACAGAGCAGCACTGACTAGGGCTTCTGTGTGTTTTAAAGATGTGCAGGAACTCCAATTTCTTAAATTTCCAATCTCAGAAAGCTAGTTTAACTAAGTAAATGACGTGGTAAGAAACAAAACGACAACAAACAATAAGTCATCTTTTTTAACTAAGTTTATCTATGTCATATTCTTTTAGAATAGAAAATAGCACAGAATTGCACCAGTTTTTATGAGTACTTGTCAGATAATACTCTATTCTGATAAAATATTATAGAACATTCTTTCATTTCTATTTCCCTAAGCATAACACACTTTAAGAGCTCATCTGATAAAACAGAAGTACATATGAACTGCATTAAGTTAATACCTACATTGTTTTACAATTTTAGTAGAATTTGGCAATTTTTGTTATATTTATATACTGAAGAAATACTTTACATTCATCTATTTTGATAAATGTCCTTATTTACACAATATCTCATTTTTTCCTTCTCTTGTGTTCTATTTCTTATAAACAATTGTTATACAAAATAATTTTTAAGAATAAAATCTAATATTAGATGAAAACAATGTAAAATAGTTGAAATTGATCTACTATTTATTCAAAATTGAATAAAATGTAAGAATCAACTAGGTATACATTTCTTTCTTTCTATATATCTACTTAATTATGTATGTATCTATTTTATCTCTTTACTTTTGCATTTCCATTACATGAAGGTTAAAACTGTACTTTTGTGATAACGACAATTAGTGAACTTTTTCTGCAATTCAGTTTGCCTTTAAACTATGAAACACTGACATTCTATTATCCTAATAGATAATAAATACATTATTTTAGTAAAATGAATTACTAAAATATACAGACCTTAGTTTGATGCTGAATTTTCCCACTCTTAACTATATCTTCTGCATACTCAACAACTACCATCTTTTTAATCATGGATATATTCATCAGAAAGACTACTACTCAACACGAGTTACTGCAAAGTGTCTGCTAGTAAGAAGTCTTGAATACACTTTCACAGAGTTAATCTGATTTCTCAGCTTAAGTGGTCTTGGTTGGTATACACCTTATTTGATATAGGAATAAATCATGTTTAACTTTTGAAACTTATTATTCCATTTGCAAGAACTTGAAATAATATACTTGACTTACTATATATGTGACTTTCTTCTAGAATGCTGAACATTAAATTATCTTTATGAGAGAGTACCGTATTTGCCGGCGTATAAGATGATTTTTTGGCCCTGAAAAATATGCCTCCAAGTGGGGGGGTAGTCTTATATGGCGAGTATATAACAAACTCTGTATTTTGAGTGGAAATGTTAGGGGATCGTCTTATACGCCGGCAAATATGTATTTTTCAGGGCCAAAAAATCGTCTTATACGCCGGCAAATACGGTATATAGAACTTATAAATTCTAAATTTGTATTTTATAGTGAGATAATGAAATAGGAAAAATAATATAGACTTTTAGGAATATTTTCTATATAGTGTTTGTATTATTATGTAGCATCTAAGCCTTTTTTTCTGTCAATCTAAAAACAATGCGAGAGCTAATAAAAATGCACCAAGAAAAGGATAAGTTATATAAGCTTGATTCTTACAACTATTGTAAGAAATTATTTTAAAAATAAAAATACTAAGGAATATTTTTAATAAGTTGCATTGTGCAATATTTAATTTTATGGATTTTTGACACTGTGCCAGTATAGTAATAGTTAAGGAAATTATCAAGTCTGCTTATAAACAGAATATATATTCAATATAAGTTCTAGAATTTTTTTTTCTGCTTGTCACACTGATTTTAAAATAAACTATGTATATGTGTATACAAGGGTGCATTTTTCAACTATAATATATATAAGTGTGGATGTTTCTGTGCATTTATCACCCACATTCAATTTTATAGCAGTTTTGAAGGATTATTTGTAATATAGCAGATGCCAAAAGCATGAAGCCTGACATGAGGAGTATATTTCTACTTAGAATATTATCCACATGACAATTTTGCTGCCATATCAATAATGAAAAAAGGGCAATTTGTTTTCAAAATAACATTTTTTTAGTCTCTCAGAAAGTTAAAGTCACAGGCATATAATTAAACTGAATTTCAAAGTGTTATGGTCATTATAAGAGAGAGAAGACATGTGAACAATTTCACAATTGGATAAACACAGGAAGAAGAGAAAAGCTGGAATCACCCAGGTGGATAAAAAAAAAAAAGTATATCAGCTAAGATTTAAATTGAAATACTATATGATAAAGAGGTACTTTGCCAATTGACCATCACTCCAACACATAAGATGGCCACCCCTATGTGGTAAAAGATGGCCACACCCATGTGGACACAAGATGGCCAGCTTGGGAATTCAGTTGTGGGTGATCAGGCCAGCAAGGGAGGGCAGTTAGGGATGACCAGGCCTTCAGGGACAGTTGGGGGACCCAGGCCTGAAGAGGAGGGTAGTTGGGAGGGATCAGGCCTGCAGGGGAGGGCATTTGAGGGTGGCCAAACAGACAGGGGAGGGCAGTTAGAGGTGACCAGGATGGCAAGGGAGGACAGTTAGGTGTGACCAAGCCAACAGGGGAGGGCATTTAGGGGCAATCAGGCTGGCAGGGGAGCAGTTAGGTTGTTGATCAGGCTCTTAGGGGAGTGGTTAGAGGGTTATCAGGCTGGCAGGCAGAAGCAGTTAGGGGCAATCAGGCAGGCAAGCAGGCTAGCAGTTTGAAGCCAGTAGTCCTGGATTGTGAGAGGGATGTACAACTGTCCAACAGGCAGTCAGACATCCTTTAAGGGATCCCAGATTGGAAAAGTTAAAGGCTGGGCTGAGAGACACTTCCCACCCCATGCACAAAGTTTGTGCACCTGGCCTCTAGTATTTAATAAATTCTTAAAGGCCAAACATGGATTTTTTGTCATTTTGAAATTGTTGAGACCCTCTCACCCCAGAAAGAAGTGATGTTAGCAGTTCTTCATAAGTCTTTCCCATGGATCTTCACTTTGAGCTTAGAAAGATTATAGGAAGAGACAGGAAAGAGGACCATAAGAGCTATAGGAATAAAAATGATTAGCTGCCAGCTGTAAGATTGTGAGCAAAATTCTACTTCTTATGAAATTCTTGCATTATATGTTGCAAAACCTATAATGTACTAAGATACCGATGACAAATACCCCAAGCTCCAGTGTCCATATGAAATTTTATTTCTTCTGAGAAATAAGTTCAAACAAACTGGGTGGAAACTCTCTTCAGGTAAAAATCTTACAACACAAAATAGATGCTTGTTGTTACTTGGGGAGAGATGGGATTCTCCTGCATAATCTAGCAGATATGGAAGGTATTGCTTCCCACAGTAGAAATAAGAATGTGGAAAAGAATTTATCCTTTTGAGGCACAAAAGCCAAACTAAGCCTGATGTCTGACAAGGAAAACAGAATATTACAAGTCAAACACTGAGTATCAAGCATGAGTAGACTACCAAAAGACACATACAGTAATTAAAGAGATCATGGATAAGAATGTTCAAAAATTAAATAATGAAAAATAAGAGAAAGAAAACAAAGCTAGATCCAAGATATTTAGAGAAATAAAAAAATGCATCTAGATAATATCATAAACTATAGACAAACAGACATAAAGAGAAAATCCACAATGAAATAAGATTCATAAAATAAACAAAAGCAAAACAGTACAATAATCTTCTCTTCAGAAAACATGTAAGCCCGCAACAGTGGAGTAGTAATTTGAAAGTAATGAAAATAAAATAGAAAAAAATCATACAAACCAAAATTGTATACTCTATTAAGATAGTTTCCTTTGGAAAAATAAAAATAAAGAAGCTTTTTAAAAACAAACTGAAGCTGTGATAATTTATGTCTGGCAAAATTATGTGAAAAGAACTTTGAAAGAAAATCATTCTAGTTGATAGAATATGATAACAGATGGAAATGTACATGTTGAAGGAACATAAAAGAACATGGAAATAATAAAACTAGGTAAATGCAAAATTATTTCTAAAAATCAATTTGAAATATAATTGAGAAAGAAATAACAATGAATTATAGCATGTAAAACATAAATAAAATGTTTATTTCTATTTATTATTTTATAAAAAAGCACAACAATATTTGTACTAAGGACAAGAGGAAAGAAAATGGAAATATATTATTGTAAGACTCTTATACCAGACATGGCAAAATATTATTGAAAGATAAGTTATAAAAAGTTATGTATGTATAATATAATTGTTGGAGAAATCACACACGCGCACATGCACACACACTCAAATCTATCATATAAACCAATTGTTGAGAAAAATTATACTGGTAAAAAAAATCCGGAAATAATCCCAAAAAGTAATTAATTTTCTTAAATCAAGAAAGAACAGCTAAAGCACATAAAACAACTGCAATGTCCTATATAATAATCTTATATAATAAAGGGCTAATATGCAAATGGTCGTCATATCCTCACACCATCACAAACAATCACTAGGAGGCTGCATGCAGAGCAGGTGTGTGTGGGCGTGCATGTGTGCGGAGACATGGAGGTGGGTCCTGGAAGCTCCTCCTCTACATGGCAAAGCTGGGGTCCCCAGTGTGGGGTCCCCAGCTCTGGCCTACATATTTGGGTCAATCTATCAAGGAGCCCCAGATGGGTGAGCGGGACCTACCTCTTTGGGGACATCAATCTTGGGGCTCTCACACTTTATGAGGACATGGGCCAGATTGGGGAACACTCCTCCCCAAGTACACTAATTTCATGCACCAGACCACTAGTATAAAAATAATACAGATTATCTGAACAACACTATCAACTTGTTTGAATAACCCATCCAATGGTAGTATCTGTATTATTTTCATGGCTATCAATGACCTTCAGAAAGACATACCATTGCCAAAACAGGTTTGGCTCAATGGTAGAGCGTTGGTCTGCGGACTGAAAGGTCCTGGGTTTGATTCCGTTCAAGGACATGTACATTGGTTGCGGGCACATCCCCAGTAGGGGGTGTGCAAGAGGCAGCTGGTCAATGTTTCTCTCTCATTGACGTTTCTAGCTCTGTATCTCTCTTCCTTCCACTCTGTAAAATATCAATTAAATATTAAAAAAAGAAATATATACCATCACAAAGTTTCACCACTTGCAAAATAATATTATAATCATATAAATCATATTGATAACAAAAATTAAACTAGAAATTAATATTGGAAAAGCTTTTTGAAATCAACAAAAAAAAATCAAAATTCTCTGAGTCAAGAAAGAAATGACAAGTAAATAGAAAATATTTGAAATGAAGAAAAGTGAAAACAAAATATTTTTTAGTAGCAGTTATAGTCATTTCTAACTGAAAATTCATGGAATTAAATGCCTGTATGACACAAGAAACAATCATTTAAATCAATTATCTAAGCTAAAACATTAAAAAATAAAATTTATTTTAGGAATCAACTGAACATAGCAAACTAATGAATCCTGCATAATAAAAGCCCAGTGACCGGAAATGCAGAAGAACCAGAATGAATGACCAGAAACCAGAACAACCACCTCCCCTCACCCCAGCTGGTTCTGCCCCCCAATGTGGACCCCCACCTCTATCCAGAGCCCCCATCACGGCAGGCCAGCCATCCCCCACCCATGCACTGGGCCTCTATCTACACTAATAAAAGAGAAAATGCTAATTGACTGTACCTTTGCTCTGCCTACAGCCAATCCGATCAAGTATGCAAATTAACCAAACAAAGATGGCGGTTAATTTGCATACACAGGTGCTGATTGGCCTGGGGGGCCCATAGACCCTGAGCAGCAGGGGTCCCTGAATTCCCTCGGCCACTCACAGCTTATGAGTGCAGGCACAAGTGGCTGCAGGTAGGGCAGGAATGTCCTGCATCACTATAATGACGAGGGATGTTCCTGCCTCGCCTGCAGCCACTTGGGAATTCTCCAGAACCAAGCGGTGGTTTGGGCCGATGCCCCCCCAGTCTGGGGTCTCAGGCTGGCAGTGGTGCATGCACCCACGGGGCGATCACCTCCCAGCTCATCCTGGCTTCTCAGACACTGAGTCACTCCAGCCAGGCAGATATAGAAGAATCTTAAATGTTTCTTTTTTAATATGTATTTTATTGATGTTTTACAGAAAGGAAGGGAAAAGGACAGAGATCTAGAAACATCTATGAGAGAGAAATATCTATCCGTTGCCTTCTGCACAGTCCCTACTGGATATGTGCCCCCAACCAAGATAGATGGCCTTGACTGGAATTGAACCTGGGACCCTTGAGTCTGCAGGCCATTGTTCCATCCACTGAGCCGAACCAGTTAGGGATGTCCAATATGTTAAAGAAAAAACCCTATCTGATAAAGAGGGAATATGCAGGGGAGGGCATTTGGGGGTGTCTGGGACTGTCAAGAGAGGGCAGTTGGAGGATGATCATGCTGGTAGGGGTGAAGAAGGAGCCTGGGGTGGGTGGCAGCAGGGGTGGGTGGAGCTGGCTACAGGCAGTCAGGGAAGATGGCCCTAATCACAAGCCAGGCCCAGGGACCGTAGCTGTGCATGGATTTTGTGCACTGGGCCTCTAGTCTATAATAATAAAAGTGTAATATGCTAATTAGACCAGATGACCTTGCAGGTAAAGCGGGGGGCAGCGAGGGAAGCTTGGGTCCTGGGTGCCAGAGAGAAGTCAGTGCTGGCAGCCAGGGGAAGGAAGGCCTACTCTTGCATGAATTTAATGCATCAGGCCTCTAGTTTAATATAAAAGTGCAAAAATGATTTGATAAAATCTACAAAACCTTTGCAAATGTAATTAAAGCAGAACAAAAATATATAAAGAGCAATAAAAGGTACATAGATTGGTAGAATTAATCTTAAAACATTTGAGGGGCATTAATGTTTCGCAGTTGGTTGGATCATTGTCCCAAGAACCAAAAGACTGAGTATTCAATTTCTGATGACAGCACATACTTAGATGTGGGCTCGGTCCCCTGTTAGGACAGGTTTGGAAGGTAGTTGATTAATGTTTCTCACACTAATGTTTCTAAAAAAAAAAAAATCAATAGAAACATCCCAGAGTGAGGATAGAAAAAACAAACAAAAAAAGTAATTATATCAAACTAAAAACATTTTTTACAGCAAAGTAAACCCTCAACAAAATGAAAAGATAATTCATTGAAAGGAATAATATATTTGCTGATAGATCTGACAAGGGGTTAAAACCCAAAATTTATAAAGAACTTGTAAGACTCAACACCAAAAAAACCACACAATTCAATTAAGAAATAGACAAAGGCCATGAATAGACACTTTTCCAAAGAGGACATAGAGATATCCAATAGACACATGAAAAGATGTCCAGTTTCACTGATTATCAGAGAAATGCAAATTAAAACCACAATGAGATATCACCTCACTCATGTCAGAATGGCTATCATCAATACATCAGCAAATGACAAGTGCTGGCAAGGATGTGGAGAAAAGGGAACACTTGTGCACCGTTAATAGGAATGCAGATTGGTACAGTCACTGTGGAAAATGGTATGGTGTTACCTCAAACAATTAAAAATGAAACTGACCTATGACCTAGTGATTCTACTTTTGGGAATTTATCTGAAGAAACCTGAAATACTAATTTGAGAAAAAAAAATACCTGCACCCCTATGCTCATTGAATTGTTATTTACAATAACTACAATTTGGAAGCAGCCCGAGTGCCCATCAGTAGATGAGTGAATTAAAAAGCTGTGGTAAATGTTTACAATGGAATAGTACTTTTCCAATAATAAAGAAGAAATCGTGTCATTTGCACAGCATAAATGGGCTTAGAGATTATTATGCTAAATGAAATAAGCCAGTGAGGGAAAGACAAATACCGTATGATTTCACTTATATGTGGAATCTAATGAACAAAATAAACTGATGAACAAAACAGAATCAGAGGCATGGATACATGGAACATATTGACAGCTGATTCCATTTATTTGAGTCTTAAACTATAATGATGGGAAGCCAGTTAGTGGAGACCACAACCTAAGGAATGGGAAAAGGTATACTGTTAAAGACAACAGACTTTGTGTGTGTGTGTGTGTGTGTGTGTGTGTGTGTGTGTGTGTGTGTATTAACATTCTCTATACCGATGTTGGAACCAGAGACCTTACTGCACAAATTTGCCAACCTCAACAAACCATACACCTAAAAAGCATGATTCCTTTTGTGTGTAAACCATATATCAATAAACTTTAAAAACAATTAAAGTAACAAGAAATAAACATTTTAGAAAACAGGTATGAAAGTTTGTGACATATACCGTAGGCTGTTTTCATTTTATGAGAGATAGCCTGTTAATATATTTTCTCTGCCTATATTCAAGAACCCAGTCTTTTCTGGGAGACATGCTTTGGGCATATATAGGGTACACTGAAATTTTGGGTCTGGAAGAAATAAATGAATATCTCTAATGGCAGCTAGAATTGCCAAAAATCAAAAGTTGCTGAAACTTGTCAAGCTAGTTTCTTTAAGTACTATTCAAGTTGGTGAAGGGAAGGCAGAGGATATTGGAAGGATTTGTAGGAAACACATTACTAAAAACAACAGCTCAATCTCAGGATACAACAAGGGAAAAACACCAGGGAGCTTATGCTTGCAATTTGTCATTTGTGCTATTTCATGGAATTTGACAGTGATGATTATGTGAATCAAACAATAAATTTACCCCAGTCTATTATGAATACAACTCCACAAAACTATTTTAGTGAAAGCTTTTTTTTTTACATACTGTAAGTATTATCTTCTGTTTACTCTTCAGGGTAAGGTATATTGTAAAATCAGAAATTCATTTTGGATGGAGAGTTATTTGTTCTATCCTGAAATATAGGTAGAAATCAGATTTTATATATGAGTAAAGGGAGTTCTTATGGTTCATATATTTTGGGTTTTCCTGAATGTGTACTTTTCCCCCCTTAGATTTAGATATTCATAATAATATAATACAGTTGATTTGTGTTCTCTTTTTCCTCTTTTTCCCCTTAATCATGGTTTTATTGATTTCTTTGAAGTAACTGAAGCCTCAGTCAAGTACACCACTTACTCCAAAGCAATGTATCTCCATGCTCAATCTATATAAAAATTAATAAATTTTATAGTAATTGACATTAAGAGATAAAAGAGGTAATTATCACCACGTGTCAAAATAATAAAAATACATTTAAGTAGCTTTTTCTTAGAAGTTTTCATGCTAAGATAAAGATTAATCACTAGCACTTACTTCATATTTGAGATGTATCTGTCCTCTAAAGGCAGGCTATAATTTATTGCCTAGCTATAATCCAAGACTTGTTTACCATTAGTTATAAAAAGCTTACAACATATTTTTTCTCATATGATCAATGGTGTCTTATAATGCTTATAATGCTTAATTTATTTTCCTAAGCCAAATGTCTATGTTCTATTAATATTATATAGGTATAATATTGCACTTTAAATTAAAAATAAAACAAAAAATAAAATATCCCCTCCCCGCCCCCGCCAGCAAATAATGTGAAAGTCAAATATCCTTCAAGGCTTCTAAATAAATTGACTAAAAGTACACTTTCCTATGTAGCAGTCAAGTGTTTACTGTGTGGTGTACAACTCCTTTGGGGTCAGCTCTGGTTGGACCTGCTTAGAGACATGAATCAAAAGCTGTTTTAGCCCTATAACCAGTTTTGCTCAGTGGATAGAGCATCAGCCTGCGGACTGAAGGGTCCCGGGCTCCAACATAGTCAAGGGCATGTACCTTGGTTGCAGGCACATAACCAGTAGGGGGTGTGCAAGAGGCAGCTGATCAATGTTTCTAACTATCCCTCTCCCTTTCTCTCTGTAAAAAATCAAATATATATATATATATATATATATATATATATATGATTAATTATTTTTTTAAAGCTGTTTTACAGGACTGCTAGCATCAGATCTGACATGTCACTGTCCTTACAACAATGAAAAGTTATACAGTCTGAAACTCTGTGGCTTTTCTAACACCCATTGAATAAATGACGCAGCTGGATAAACCACTATACTGACATATTGAAAGCTGGCACATCCAGAGGGAACCTGAGATTTTATTACATTTAGGAAAAGCTGCTAGAATCAATAGGATGATAGGAAAACTAAAATGGTTATTTCACATAATTTCTGCAGACTGAGTTTAGAATATTGTGCAAGTGAGAAACTCCTGGGTCCCGGTCATAAGTGGACCACCACAGATATGCAGAATTGTACATACGGATTCTCAGAAGTTTCTCATGTGAGTATCTAAGGAAGATCCCTTCATGGCCTTGGTCAGGGTGAGGGGGTGGGAGAGCATTGATCTGGAAAACTGCCCAAAATCTTCTCCCTATAAAACTTCTAATTGTAAGAGGAAATAAATTACCCAGAAGGAAATTCTAAATTCTTACCACAACTTGAAAATAGCATTCTACCACCATACCACGAGTCACCAAGCTACTAAATACAAAGTGCAAAGTGCATCCAAAAAAATGTCAGACATAGACCCTCTCTTAGGATTTATACAAAGAAAAGCAAAGGGTGTTGAGGAGGGGGTGGGGTATCTGTAATAGAATCAACAATTGGAAAAAAAAAAAAATTAGGTGACCAAAATAAGGACACTAAAGAAATTTGATGTCTATGGTATCAGCACCTATAATATACACCAGCATAGCTCAAGTCTTTGTCAGATTAACATAAATCCTCACAGTGAATGTTGATTTATTTCAGTATCTATCCTATCTAATAAAAAAGTAATATGCAAATTGACCATCACTCCAAGACACAAGATGGCTGCTCCCATGTAGTCAAAGATGTTTGCCCCTATGTGGACACAAGACGGCCACCACAAGATGGCCAGAGGGCAATTTTGAGCAATCAGGCCAGCAGGAGAGTGCAGTTAGTGGTGACTGGGCTGGCAGAGGAGGTAAATTCAGAGGGACCAGGCCTGCAAGCGTGGGGGGGCAATTGGGGGAACCAGGCCAACAAGGTAGGGCAGTTGACGTGACCAGGCTTGCAGGAGAGCGAAGTAAGTTGGGAGGGATCAGGCCTGCAGGGAAGGATGGTTGGGGGGACCAGGCCTGCAGGGGAGGGAAGTTGAGAGAACCAGGCCTGCATGGAAGGGCAGTTAGGGGTGACTGGGCCAGCAGAGGAGGGCAGTTGAGGGGGACCAGGATGGCAAGGGAAGGCAGTCTGGAGTTACCAGGCCAGCAGGGGATGGGCAGTTAGGGGTAATCGAGCCAGCAACAGAGCAGTTAGGTAAGTATCAGGCTGGCAGGGAAGTAGTAAGGGGTGATTAGGCTGGTAGGCAGAAACAGTTAGGGGAAATCAGGCAGGCAGGCAAGAAAGTTCTTGGGAACCAGCAGCACAGTCCCCCATGCACAAATTTCATGCATCAGGCCTCTAGTTACTCAACATAAAATACCAGCTTCCATAAAAATTACAAAGTATGCAAAAAACAAGAAAAATATTCTGAAGAAGTAAAGAAGCTACCCAAATCAAACTCAGACATGACTCATGTAGGAATTATTAGAGAGGAAATTTAAAATTAGTATGAGAAGGACCCAACAGAAAATAGTAAACAATGTACTAGGTAACATAAGAGAGAGATGAAAATTATAAACAGGAATTAAAAAAAAAAAAACCCAAACCCCAGATGTTAAAAATACAGTCCTATAACAGAACAATGTCTGGGACAGGTTTATTAATAGACTTTTCATAGCTGAGGAAAGAATCAATGAACTTGAAGATAGATCAATACAAACCTCCCAGAAGAGAAAGATGAATTAAAAGGAAAAGAAAAGAACATTCAAGAACAAATAATTTGTGCACTATAAAGCAAAGAAAGGGAAAAGGTAGAAGAAATATTTGAAGTAATATGGCCAAATGCTTTACTAAATTAATGACAGGCACTAAGACCTAAATTGAAAAATATCAGAGAAACTCAAGTAAGATCAACAACAACAAAGTAAAACCAAATAAACAAACAAAACTAGGCTCATATTCAAACTGCTGGCAAAAGATAAAATAAAATATTGAATAAAGATGAAGAAAAAAAAAACTTCTAACATATAAATAGGAAAAAAGAGTTTCAGCAACCTTATCATCAAACAACCTTGTAAAAAAAGTGGTGTGTTGAAACATTCCAAGTGTTAAATAGAAAACAACAACCAAAATACCTAGAAATCTATATCCAATTTATATTCAGTGAAATTAACTTTTGAAATTGAAAGGAAAATAAAGGCTGAGAAATAAAGATTGAAGTCATTTCTAGCATACCTGGTCTGAAATAAATGTTAAAACCTCTTCAGGAAAGAAAAATATATAGGTCAAAAACTTGGAACTACATAAAGTAGAGGTTTACAAAGGTATAAATAAAAACAAAATAAAATATTTTATTTTTCTTGTGTTTTTTATTGATATAAAAAAAAAACAATTGCTTGTTTAAAGCAATCTAGTAGAAGTCTATCAGGTATGTATAATCTATGGATTATTGATATAAATTACAGCGATGCCATAGATATGGGGGTAAGGAATTTAGGAAACTTCTTAAAGGCAACTAACTGAGCACTTTGGCTCTTGATTAAGAACTTACCTGCCATTTTTCAGGTCTGACAACAGGCAAGTCCAAAGGCGGTACCTGTCATGTCTTACACGGGATGCTGCCTTCCCCACACCAGACTGGGGGCACGTAGCCCATGCTTTGCCGCCTATGAAGAGAATCGCAGGCAAGGTCTGAGACCCCTTTGGACATCACGCTCTTCTTATATTTAGATCTTTAACCCCAGCATCTTCATTCCCAAATCGATTTATCTGAAGCCTTGGACAAAGATCTTCTTCAGGGTCCTCTTCTGAGGACTTCTTTTGGGGGTGTGAAGGGGACAGGAATCCACGAAGACACCTTTCCCCATTCTGACTCAGTACCTATACCTTTCACTCCTGCCCCCTCCCCAACCGCAGGGTGCATAACAGTGCCAGAGTCTTTTTGTTTGGCCGCTCTCTCCACGGTGAGGCAGCCCCACCTCTGCTAACCCATGGAGGAAAATGGAAAGCAGGGGATTTCGGCTTCTTTGTTTTTAGCCTCTTGCTGATTTTCTTTTCTATTGTTAATCCTCACCTGAGGTTATTATTTTCCATTGATTTTTAGAAAGAAAGTGGAAGGGAGGTGGAGAAACACACAGAGAAACATTGATGCATGAGAGACACATCAATTGGTTGCCTCCCACACTCACAGATCTAGCCTGCAACTGAAGTACGTGCCCTTGACCAGAATCGAACACAAGATCCTTCAGTCCTCGGGCCCACTTACCATTGAGCAAAACTGGTTAGGGCTCTCTTGCTGATTTTCCATTGCAGTAAATTATTACATACTTATCTTTTTTTTTCTTCCTGGATTATTGCTTGAATTGACTACTCTGACATCTGACAGCTCAGCTTTTTCTCACCCAGCTCAGCTGAGCTCCTACCAGTAACTGCAACACGCATACAGTTTTATACTAAGACTAGAAAACTCATGCAAGAGTAGGCCTTCCTTCCCCCAGCGGCCGGCACTGGCTTCCCTCCAGCACCCTGGACCTTGGCTTCTCTCCTCTGGCTGCGGCAGGCACCGGGACCTGGGCTGGCTTCCCTCCAGCCCGGGGCTCCGTCAGGAAGGACTTCTGGGAGATGTCTCTTCTAATTAGCATATTACCCTTTTATTATTATAGATGTGATGATGCACCTACATTATTTAAACACACAAAACAAAACAAACAAAACAAACAAAACAAACACAGAAGGGTAAATAATACACACAAAGAAAATAAGAAATGGTATCAAAGAGGAAGATAATTTAAAACCTCTCTGTCATAAACTGATAGATAAAACAGGTAGAACACCAGTAAGGATAGAGTTGATCTGAGCAGGATTATAAATTAACTTAACCGAATTAACATGTATGGAATAATCTATTCAAAAACAGAAGCACATTTTTTCTCAAGAACACGAACGATTTAGTTAAGCCACATTCTGGCCATAAAGCAACTTAGGGGTGCGAGGTGATAAGAAAGCCTGGGTGCTGCCCCCTTTGGCAGTTACGGGAAGTTCAGCCAGCAGAAGCCCAGCCTCTGAAAATCTTCACCACAATCTCGTCCCTTAGCAGCTTCAGATACTCAGCAGGTCTCTCTTGTCTGCTTTAGTGAAATGTGTTTGTTCCTATTTGGGCATCAGTCCTAGTCTCCTTAGAAAACCTTATTATGTGAGTAATAAATCGTTTTATACCTTCCTGCTGCATGTGTGGTGTAATCAGTCTCCGCCTCCAAACCATATGTGCCAGTATGTGTGTGTGAGTTACACACACTAAGGGTGTATGCGATATATATGGAATAAAACACAATGACCACAATAGGTCATCAAAATACTATCATAAAGGCCTTAATATTTACTTTAGTTTAAAATAATATATAAGTAAATATATTTGATGTTATTAAATATTCCCTAATTAGAAAGAATTTTTTAATTTTTTTTTTTTTTTTAGTTTTAGATGCATTTAATTCAGCCAAGCTTTTAAATGATTTAGGAATAGACAATTCTTTCTAACTCATTGAATCTTTCCAAGTACTGTTGACTTGCTCATCCTATCTTGAGTCCATGGTTTTTTTTTTTCCACCCCCCACTGTTTCCCATATAAGAAAATCTATCTGTAAATCTGAAAATAAAAATCTTTCTCACCCAATACAGATGCCCTGAAAAGCTAATAGAAAAGCAATTGGAAAAAGAGACAGGGGTTCTTCTTCACTTTTCTCTCATCTTCTCTGTTTGATATCTTTCCCTCATGGCTTGGATTTATTTTGATCTTGGTTTGTGATCACATGCTAATTTGCACAGCTCAAGACACCCAGGTGCAACATATGCTAGCTATCTATGTGTAAGAGCACATCTTTTAGAAACTTCTTTTTTCCAACGTCTAATGGTTTGCATATCTTCAGGACCAAGCTTTCCTGAACAGCAGGCAGTAGGAAACGCCACTGATTATTAACATAAGTGTTTTCTGAACTCTATCTTGACATCCTATGGCTCGCTGCTGTTTAATAGCTGTCATGTCCTAATAATTCTAGTAATATCAGTAGATAAACTAACTCCCAAAATCACTTTTTTGATTAAAAATTATAATTGTGCAGAAGTTTTTAGATTGTATGGCTTTTACTAATATACCCTGTTATTTTTAAATGCTTTTAACTAGGATTTCCTTAATTTAAATCAACAGGAAATTTTATTATTAATTCACTATTATTTTTAACAAATTTTAGCAAATAGGCCCTATGTTGTAATTTTGCCAACATGAATAAATATTACACATCTTCAACTATTGTTTACACATTTAAATGCAAGTCACCATACATAGACAATGTTCCATGAATGCTTAGCTCATGATCACACCATATTTTAACCAGTAATTGGCTATGTTGTCACGTGACTTGGCTCTGCAGCAGTTTTAACTACACCCCACCCATGCTCCTAGGCACACTAAGCCATGCCCCAGCCGTGTGCATTTGTTTACTCCCAGAGACTGGAGAATGCACACATTTACTAGACCTATTCAATATAAATTTAAAATTACTGTAATATATATAGAAAGCTTTTCTGTGAAGTTAAACTTTTCAAACATAATTTTAATTGCACAAACATGTCTATATAAGCAAAAATAGGTAAATTAAGTAACTTGTCAACTTTTTAAGATACTCATTTGGAAAACTTACTTTATTGTATAACAGAATTTCGACTTTAATGGATACCCCCTGGTCCAAATTAGTCCATTATATTAAAGTTTTACTATATACAAAACCAAAAATCTCAAAATTGTTATTTGTTTAGTAAATGTTCACTAAAATTTTACTGTGTCCCAGGATTCCACTATAAGGGGATTCAACTAAATAATACAGATAACTTACTAATGGACACTTAATGACATTCAATATTATCTGATTTAACTTAACAGCTAAAAAGGCAAGCATAAGTAATTAAAGAGAAGCAAAACCTAATCTTGCCATTGACGAATATCTTCTGGAATTCTGGTATTTATATAATCAAATTGATCTCATAACAACCTTGACAAGAAAAAAAGCGGTAGCATACTAGATAAAGATACTGAGAAGCAAATCCAAATGATAAGTAACTTCCCTGTAGGCAACCAAGTATAAAGCAAATGACAGTTCAAACCCCAAAGCTTCTAGCTGTTTTGTGTATAGGTAGATAGTATGGTCTGAATGTCTGTGTCCTCCAACCCAAATACATATGTCAAAATCCTAACCCTAAGATGATGATATTAGTGGTGGGTCCTTTGGGAGATGCTTCAGACATAAAGGTGGAGCCCCAGTGGCTGGGAAGTGTGCCTTATAGAGAGGTTACAGAGATGTCCTTACCCCCTTCTGCCACGTGAGAACACAATGAGAAGTCTCACTTGAGCACCGTGCATCCTGATCTCAAACTCTGAGACCACAACTGTGACAAATAAATATCTCTTGTGTAAAAGCAACCCAGTCTGT
This sequence comes from Vespertilio murinus, assembly GCA_963924515.1. NCBI lineage: Eukaryota > Metazoa > Chordata > Mammalia > Chiroptera > Vespertilionidae > Vespertilio > Vespertilio murinus. Next base: position 72,428,800 of record OZ004707.1, read on the forward strand.
GGTATTTTGTTATAATGTCCTGAATGGAAAAAGACAGATGTCTTGTATAAACTTAACTAAATAGTTTTAATAGAATGACCATTTTTAGGCTCACATTAATTAATAAGACCTGGGGTATAAATAGATTGTATATTTATATTCAGGGGAAGTAAGTGCTTAACAGAAAGACAAAAAAAACAAATAAATTTCATTGTTGCTATGTTTTCAACTGCCATTTAGACTTTATTCTTTTATTTAGTTAAATTATTAATATGTTATATTTATGTCCCCTTACTGTATAATAAACTGGATATTAACACTGAACCTACTAGGCAAATAGTTTATGATTCAGTCAAATAAATGTCTGGTAAGTGCTCAGAAAACAGAAAAACACATAAAAGTAGTAAGAAATACATCTTGAATTATATTTTCTCAGAATGGAGGTTTCACTGAAACTGGTTTGGCTCAGTGGATAGAGCATCGGCCTGTGGACTGAAGGGTCCCCAGTTCGATTCCGGTCAAAAACATGTACCTTGGTTGCGGGCATGTCCCCAATGGGAGGTATGCAGGAGGCAGCTAATTGATGTTTCTAACTCTCTATCCCTCTCTCTTCCTCTCTGTAAAAAACCAATAAAATTTATTTTAAAAAAAAAGAATGGAGATTTTGTAGTATATATTCTATTCAAATTCATAAGACACTTCTACTTTCAAGATATCTTATGCCAAAGGTGTTTATTTTGAAAACAAATTTATTAACACATCAAGACTTGTGAAAAGAAAAAAAAAGGAGGAAGGAATTTAAAGACCAAGCTCTATGATATTAGACAACATCACTATATAGAAATATAGAAATAAATTAAAGCATTAACAAAGGTGCCCAAGTTAAAGGAAGTGCCTATGGATTTATAGCCAGATAATCTGGATTCAACCCCTCATCCAGAATTTATAGTGTTTGACTTTTGCTAACACTCTTTATTTTTCTGTACTTGAAATTCCTCATTTGAAATACTGGATGATTATTGAGTCCATGATACCGCTGCAAAGGTGAAAAAAAAATGAAATGTTTGAAAGTCATTGGCATATATAGTAGAGGTTCTTAAATGCTTGATGATTCTTTTAATAATCAGTTAGTGAAAATCAAAGGAGCAGGAACTTGTGAAAGTTAAAAAGAAGACAAGAGCAAGGAAAAATAAAAATGAAGAGAAAATATAAAACTCTGCATTATTTTACCGTTTTTGACAGCTATATGTAGGGAAACTAACTAAATAGGGGCTTACTGATGGATATGACCTTGTCCTGGGTAAGAATCTCCCTGAAATTACATATGGCATAGAATTTTTATAAGCAAAGACTAATCTGTTATATATTAATAACACTAGTGTAATAATAATTCTAATAATTCTGTATAACCATTACCTCAGATATTTTATAGTTTTCTTACTTTTGTTTTTCAGTGGGAGGAAATGGTTAAAAGGATTAAGAAATCCTAATTTTAAAGTATATGCCCCTAATGATATATCTTTCAGTCCTGGGGTTGTGAAGAAAAGAGTTTCAATGGTTTGATAATATACAGATCTCAGGAGGACTTCCTCACCTATCCACCTCCCACTCAGTGATATATGAAGGCTGGTTGCCTAATTACCCACTGGATTTGATATGCCCATATTTGAAGACTTTGTAAACTTTTATTGTCTATGCTATTTAAAAACAAAACAAAACTATAGTATGCTTTTTTTGGAAATATTTGCAATTCAAAGAGCATAAGCCCAAGGATGTAGTTTTTCATCTTTCTATGTTTAGTTGAGCAAACTAGTGAGTTGAGGAGACCCAGAGACCACTAATCTCTTCATTTAAATATCACACTACAGTAAACAGCCTTGTGAATGTTTGTTATCCATTTAATTAACTATAAGGAGGAATGTTTGGATATTTCCAGAAAATAACACTAGTAAATAAATTATTTATGTTGTATTGGGCATGGGGTTTTTGATTAACATTGTATCTAGAGATCTAAAAAAATTATTTTTATAGAATCAGGTCTATGAAAATCTATGAATTTAAAGCATTTACATATGTTGCATTTTACATGCAAGAGTGAAAAGTTTGCATTGAACTTGTAGTCATTTGACTTTGAATATGTCAAGAAGTGTTAGCCATGATGACTTTGTTGGTAGAATATATTCACAAATACATTTAGTTACAGTGATTCCATCTGTGATATTGTCTGACACAGAACCATTTATGGTCAAAATTGGAATTCAGAGTTACCTCTAAAATTATAGTTTTAACTTTGCACTATTACCTTGTGGCATTGTGCTACTCGCAAATCATTAAGTGAATTCACAATTCTTTGCTTAGTAACTCAACATTTAAATATGCTAATTCCTTATCACACAAAAGTATAGAATATTAATTCACACTTACTACAAAATTATAAATTCTTTTTTTAATCCAAAGGCATGCTTTTGTTTTATAATTGGTGAGAGAGAGAGAGAGAGAGAGAGAGAGAGAGAGAGAGAGATGAGAGAGAAACATTGATAGGCTGCCTCACACATGCCCCATTACTGGGGATCAAACCCACAACCTGAGCATGTGCCTCAGAATGAAACCAGTTCTTCTATGTATGGGACAACACTCTAACTACTGAGAAGCACAGTCCAGGCCAAAGTTGTAAAATTTTAATCAGCCTTTCTGACTAAAATTTATATAATCATGTTTGATTTGAAATTATAGATAATTAGAGTATCAATTAAACAAATATAAAGACATTATTTTATAATTAAATAATGTAGAATCTATTTAAAATATACAAAGCATTTTATCATACATATCTACACTAATAAAAGAGAAACATGTAAATAACATCACTCCTCTATGCCCAATCAGAGTGAGTATGCAAATTGAACTGAAAACATGGTGGCAGCCCCACCTCCCAGCCACTCCCAGCCTGTGGGAGTCAGAGAAGTCAGACCCCAACACCTGAGGCTGCCTGCAGCCACAGAGTCCAAGAAGCCACCTGCCCCGTGATCCCAGGCTGCAGCCAGCTGGCGAAGCCACCCACCCCACATCCTGGGGGAGACAAGAAACCGGGTTTCAGTGTCAGAGGCTGGCTGCAGCCTGGGAGATGAAGAACCACCTGCCCTGTAATCCCAGGCCACAGCCAGCCAGAGAAGTTGACCCTGCTGCATCCGAGGGAAGATGGAGAAGCTGCTCACCTGCGGTCCAGGCTCCAGTACCTACAGCTGGCTACAGCCTGGTAGACAGACAAGCCACCCAACTCACAGCCCCTGGTAACAGCACCTACAGCTGGCTACAGCTTGGTAGATGGAGAAGCTGCCCACCCAGAAGTCCCAGGCACAAGCATCTGTGGCTGGCTCTGGTCTGGTAGACAGAGAAACCGCCTGCAGTATAAGCAAAGCAACCTGCCCACCATCCCTTGAGTCTGTAGCCAGCCTGGGCACCTATGGCTGACCAGAGGGAGGGAAGCCTGGATCCCGGGTGCCTGTGGTTGGCTGGAGGAGGGAATCCTGGGTCCTGGGTGCAGGGCTGAGGCAGCGGTGGCTAAGCACAATCGATTCAGCAGGGGAACAGTTAGAGACGATCAGGCTGGCAGGCAGAAGCACTTAGGGGCAATCAAGCAGGCAGGGGAGTGGTTAGGAGCCAGCAGTTATGGATTGTTAGAGGGATGTCTGACTGCTGGTTATCCCATGAGGGGTCCCAGGTTGGAGAGGGTGCAGGCTAGGGTGAGGGACATCCTCCTTGCCACCCCTAACCCCCATGCATAAATTTCATGCACCAGGTCTCTAGTATTTAATAATTTGTTTAGCCATATCTGCTAATTACTGGGATGTATACGTTTTTCAATAATGTATATATCTAGAGACTTCATTTGTTAGATAAAATTCTATACGTTTTAGAGAGCCATTGTTCTCTGGTAAGAAGACCATCTCTGTGAATCAAACACTCTCTTAGCAATGGAAGATTTTGATCCCTCTTTATTCTTCAGATAGAGTAGAAAAGGTACAGTGAACTCAAGATGATATATTCCTTCTCACTTAAGGAACAGAGAAGTTACAAAGAGTCTAAAATAAAGACAGTTCAGGGTGGAGTTCTAATACAGAGAAAAATGTATGCAGTAGTTTTGATACTCATAGTGCTTCATGGAGGAAAGCCTAGTTTCTTTAGTGATTATAGAAGCGGATGGAGGGGGAGATTTGATAATAACCGGTGAAGAGTCTGTGACAGCTTTGGCAGCATGTTGAGAAGTGCCTTGATGAATTTGAGGTTTGGGAATGCAGTCACTGGTATAGCAAATCAGATGAAGATGATTGGTCAAACCCACTGCCATAGAGTGAACATTGGACACAGGAGCTCTTCTGGAGAACCACTTGGTTTAACTGGGAGAAATATGGCATTTTAACAGAGGCAACAGGCAACAACTGTTCCCACATACTGAAAGTTTCAGTGATGCTCACGTTGAACAACTACCAGGGGAAGCTGAGTTTACTCATTAGTCTCCCCCAGTTCCAATGTGAAAATATGCTACACCTGTTATCAAAGAGAAAAGACACTTGGTAGTTTGTGCCCAAACAGTATCTGGATAAACAGCAGCATTTTTCTTGCCCATTTTGAGTCAGATTTATTTATATAGTCCATGTGAGACGTTGAGGGCCGTTTAGGAAAATGGAAGGTACAGGTGCTGCAAACAATAACCAATCTCTTTGGTATTAACACCAATAAGATAACTGACAGTACTGATGTATAACAACCCCAGAAAAACTGTATACAGATCTGGAGTTAGTTCTTGCCCTGTTACCATGGTACTTACATTACCCAGCAGATTTGAGATTTAAGACATGAATGCCACTTGTTTAGCATCCTCTCCCAGACACTTGGTTGAAATGATGGGAAGAATAAAATACTGGGTTAGACTTTTGCAAATACTTGGTGTTGGACAAAACTGACTCAGAGTTAGATATGGGGTTTAAATCTCAAATAAGTAGAATACATAAACAAGATTCAATGCCACAAAAAGAAATTCACACCATGACATTTAATGTCCTCTGGAAATACTGATTCCTGGTCATGATTTCTTACACAGCTTTTTGGCTGTAGAAAGATTTGGTCCTATCTCTGAGGACATCACACAAAAGGAGCCAGTCATTTCTGCCTGATCTCCTAAAACCACAGGCAAGGATTTACTGACAATATTTATGGAAACTAAAAGGAGGGCAGATTCTCTCAAGGGTTTCTTATTCCGTGAACAATATGCTTCTACTTGTGTCCATGAAGAGAGATCTTAGAGAGAAAAAAGCAGAGGTCTTCACTAGTTTTTCTCAAGAAAAAGCCAAATTCCAGAGTCTATAGCAGTAGCAGCAAGAAGGCTGGATCCTTCAAATGTGAAACAAGTTATCAATTTGAATTACTGAATAATAATGAAGAATATGGATATCACATTGGCTGTAAAGGATTTGTAGGAAATCATGGCCTTGCCTTTTGTTCTTCAACAAAAGGAACATACATATTGTCAAGTATTTGTTGGATTTTCTTCTGGAAGCTAAACAAGAAGTGTCATCTTGGTTAGGAAATATGGCATAGAAACATGACCAAAAGATGACAGCCACGGGCCTTCTAAGAGGAATAATTCTGTGGAGGATTTGGTGCCAGCAGTTCCAGCTCCAGTAGCGCTGTTGTAGCAGCAGCCGTAGTGTTGGAGGCAGCCACCACAGCAGCAGGGTTGGGTGGAAGTTGCTCTAGAGGTGTTTACAGCAATGATCATATGGAAGAAATGATAACACCTAAGAGGTTGACTAGTGTGGCAAGGGAGGGTGCTTTCCAGTAGATCATCCTGCTAAACAAGATGATATGGAGACCACATGAAACTTAGCCAGTCTATGCCTTGTGTAGCATCAAGAACACATTGCATTACCAACTGTGTCATCCCACTACTTCTATTTTTTTAAAAAAGCTCAAGGTCACAAGAAGATATGAGAGTAATGGCAGCCCTGTTTCAAGGGCAGCTGGAAGACTTCCTCTGCGGTGGTTTGTATTCATTCCCCTTCTGACTGCCCCCATCCTAAACTGCATTCCTTATTTTGTAAGTATAATTTGTTGTTCATACACTGTGCCTGAGAAGTTTATGTCAACTTTTATTTTGATGTATTCTTCACTCATTAATGCTCAAGATATCAATTGTTGACAAAATAATCTACTAGGGATACTTTTTAAAATTCTGTACATTTTGAACTTGAGCACACTCACATACAAAACTATTCATTATTAAAGTGTTTAAGGAGAAGGTTGACTTTAATATAGTAAACTTCTATCACAAGGATATTTTTCTTACTGAGTATGTCATTATAGAGAACAGCAGATATATATATTAAAATATTGGTATGGCAATGCCATCCTTTTTCTTTAATGTAAGAATGTGCTTTGCCTTATGCTTATAAGGAGACCTGATTATAATAAAGCAAATGTCAGACATGCAGGGGATATTGAAAATTACTAGAGAAACTTAAGTGAGTCCTGATGAATCTATCTATTCAGCACAGGAAAATTAAACAGTACCTGATTACTGTTTGCTAAGACTAGGCTCATCTGTGCACGATTTAATTTATGGTTTTAATTTACCTTTAATGCAAAATATAACTTCCAAGGATTTAATATTTTACTTGTCCTTAATAAATCTGCTGTGAATGTGAGTTAGTCGTATATGATTTTTGGAAGCAATCTTGGAACCTAAAAAAAAAAATCCAACTAAATCACAGTTTGTAATGTTTGCTATATATATAAAATATGCCTGCAATAATATTTTAGTATTTAGTGGTGACATTTGCCTTGAATGGAAAAGAGCAAACGATTTAAAAAAAAACCTACTTCCCTTATAATTTTCTTTATTAACATATTTTAGTAAGGCAGGACATATGACTCTTAAAATGGCTAATCTTCTGGATATTCAATTTCAAGTGATTGGTGTTTACAAAAAAAGAGCTCAAGGAGCAAAATCTAGGAGGATGAAAAGAAATGTGATGTTTATTATGAGTTTCAAGGACAGAAGTTAAAAAACTCTTAATCATGAGCTAAAAGTTCACAAAATCCATCTTATTCTAATTACATACACCCTGTCACCCACATAGAGCTACTAGTGAATTTTCCAAGTCTTTTCTTAAATGGCACTTCAAAATTATGTTAGCTTAAGTTTCTATTTTATGTATTTAGTAAAATATTCCGCAAAGCACTGATTTAAAGAAAATAGAAAATAGGGAGGCAGGGAAAGCTTCATGCAGTGATCAATGACCATTTCTGGCTTATCTTGACATCTATACCACAAATTATATTAGAATTAAATTTTCACTCAAAATTTATTTTTACTTTTTGGCCAAGCATATCTGTGATACACAGCAAATCATCCTTCTGCTTAAGTTTGTTATTTTCTTTGCTCATATTAGAAAACAAAAACATAATTTTTATTATAAGAAAAGTTGGGGAAGGGAAAACCTAAAATTGAAAACTATTTGTAGTTATTTATTTACTTTATTTTACTTTTAAATTTTTTGTGTTTAGAATGGAAAAGCTAAAGCTAAAGAACTTTGACTTCACTTGAGAGGTGGAAGAAAAAAGGTTAGAGATATTTGCTGAAGGGCCTAGGAGAAGGTCATAGGTAAATTCCCTGCCTGTAGAGAGGAGAGAGCTGTCCAGCACTGGCATTCCTTACAGATTTAAGTTAAAACGACCCAGTGCATTACAAGGTACAAACACTTTAGTGAAGACAGTATTCTTTTTCTTAGAGGATAAAGAAGCAAATAAAGATTACCAACTACTTGTGGCACAATTGCCTTTGTCATTTGATCATCCATTCTTATTTTAATAAAAACCATTTTTAAATTAAAAAAAAACACAGTAAAATGATACAAGGTTTCGATGAGCTTCTAAAAAAACCACAAAAATTGAATAACAAGTGACAAATCATTTCTTGGTATTTAGCACCAATTTGATAAATTTTGTTACTTTGAATTGGGCATAATTTGTTTTCTAATAGTTAAGCACAAAAAGTCCTAAAAAACATACAGACAATTATTCCCAATTGCATGTGTTTGTTTATTTATTTATTTATTTATTTATTTATTTATTTTTAATGTTTCATTTATTTTTTCACAGAGAGGAAGGGAGAGGGATAGTGAGTTACAACCCCCCACTGGGGATGTGCCCACAAGCAAGGTACATGCCCTGACCAGAATAGAACCTGGGACATTTTAGTCCACCTACTGGCACTCTATCCACTGAGCCAAACCAATTAGGGATCCATGTGTTTATTTTAATATATAGTCTACCAACTCCATAAACTTTTTCTCTGAGTCTGAAAGATTAACAGACTTTACTTATTGAATAGTGACTGACCTAATTTATATCACTTTAAGTCCAAGAATTCATTTTTCACATTTCCAGAAACAATTAAAAATTAGAAGACACATAAAAGGGCTAAAATGTGCTTCGACACCATATGAGGAAACAGTAGAGACCAATGTTTAAAAATACAGACAATCTAATGTGAATCTCAGCTTTTTCCCCAGCATATGAACTTGGACGAGTTACATAATATTCCTGGATTTAAGTTTCCTTATTCGTGAAATGAAGATATTAATATATACTTCACTAGATTATTGTGACATTTGAATAAATTAATGCATGTGAATATCTGCAAACAGAGTTAGGTGTATTGTAAACGTGTGGTAATAAGATATGACTTTTTTTCCTTAAATGGTTGACCATATTCCATTTCTACATCGCTAGTTTTAATCCATCTTATTTCTCTATAATTTTAGTTTTTTTCCTTTTTTATGGCAAATCATTTTTAAATGAGAAACTTAATGTTACTTAAGTTATTATATATATATATATATATATATATATATATATATATTCCACAAGGCAATGTGATGATTAGGTATTCTTTTCAGAGATATTTCAAATGAATGTAAAGGTTTTCTTTAAGTAAATTAGACAGTTTTAAAATGCAAAATAACTGAATGAACAAAGTGTATTAAAAGTATTCATAAAAATTAGAAAAAAAATATGGTCTTATATATATAACCTGCTTCTGTGGATTTTATAATAAAATGATGCAATTGATACAGTTATATTCATAAGATTAAGAAAGTAAAAATACTAAAAATGTTACTAGTAATTATTCTATACTCTAAAACCAATACTTCTGTTTAGAAAGGATTTCAGTTTATATATAGGTAAATAAATAGAAGATTGGTCTTGAAGATGTTTCAAATATCAAAAAAAATAAACAACAGCACAGCTTGTGTGTCACAGTGTTGAACATCGGCATAGGAGCCAGGAAAAGGCACATGCCCAGGTCGCAGACTCACCCAGTAGAGGGTATAAAGGAGGCAGCTCCATCATTGACGTTTGTATCTCTTTCTTTCTCTTCCTATCTTATTGAAATTAATAAAGTACATTTAAAAATAAAAAAAAACTTTAAAATTATCTCATAAAAACACAAAGCAACATATAAATACATTAATATGCCAAGTCATTATAGAAATTCATTATCTACCCAGATTTGAGACTACAATTGCATTGGAAATAGCTCACTGAAATACATGGGTAACCCATCACTGGCTCTTATACCTGGAAAATATGTCATGAGTAATACAAACATCATTCATTAGATTAATCTAATTTCATTGACATGTTCATTTCATGGTAAAATTTCAATTTTGCACAAAGATTAGAAGAGATATTTAAACATTTCAATATTAGCATCTTCACTTATAGAGAGAATTATCATTTCATTCCAGTAAGGATACTGGCATATTAAAGGAATATAGAATATAATGTTCAATTGTTAAATTCAGAAGATTAACAAGATTTTTGAGTGATAGTTTTAATTCATATCTCAAAAGGTAAAACATTTTAATTAAAATTTGATGTAGGCATTATTAGTTTGAAGTGTTAAAATATAATGCTAAAATTATATTTTATAAAAATATGCATAGCTAGGATATTTTGATAGCTTACCAACTCTATACATGTTATTTATTTATTTATTTTTAAATACATTTTTCTTGATTTCAGAGAGGAAGGGAGAGGAAGAAAGAGATAGAAACCTCAATGATGATAGAAAACCCTTGATCAACTGCCTCCTGCAAGCCTCACACTAGGGATCCTGCCACAACCCGGGCATATGCCCTGACTAGGAATTAATTGAACAGCAACCTCCTAGTTCCTAGTTGGATGCTCAATCAGAGTCACACTGACCAGGAAACTCTGTACATTTTTAATATAAACATTAAGGCTTTAAATTTTATTATTACTCATCAGAAGTAAATTGACTTATTTAAATTATTGGGTCAATTAAAACAACATGCTGAGAATATGCACCTCAATGTTGTTAATTGAAAAAATACAGTAAAAGTTAAAATTGGTCATACAATATAAATTTATATCTATACAGAAAACAGTTATATGTATATATCATTTCTGAAAACTAAATATCATTTATTTATACTTATCAAAATAACATATAACTCCGCATAGTAGAGAGAAATTATATCAAATTTTCTGAAAAGAAATCTGTGTTGATGTCAAATTATTTTAAGAGACGAGAAAACTAAATAGTTTATGCAGTATAATAATTCTCACATCAGGGAGTAAGAAAAAGTGCCAGCATATTAAATTATGGATTATAAATTCAATCTGATGATACAGAATTCAGTGATTATGACAATAATACATTCATAGGTTTGTATTACTTATTCATGTTTACATGAAATGCAAACTTTCTTAAGAAGAAAATACATAATATAATTAACTGGAATATAAGAATCTTAGAAAGTTAGAATATGAATTCAAATTATAATAGTTCAAATTAAAAGCCAGAATAAAAATTGATAAATATGTGAAACACAGAATTTCTCTTTGAAGTTGGGGCCAAAGAAATGGGAATACTAACCCAAACCTTTAAAGAGAGAGTCAGTGGGATTTAGGAGATTTTATTAAGTCTAAGAGGTGATCATGCTATGCTCCCTAACTTTCCAGGTTGTACAAAACTACCAGGAAGGGAAAAAGGATAGAGTGTGTGAAGAAGAAAATACACAATCAGCACAGCCAAACTGTGAGGCTTGCAAAGCCCTTGGTGAGGCTTTTGTTTCCGTCTCCCACTAGCCCGGCGTATGTCTATGGATGGGGATGCATGTACCTTAAAATAAAAGGTTCCAGCTGGACTTCTCTTATACATATATGCACAATAGAGAAAAGAATGAAGGAGATATCAGAGCAGAGAAATAACAGCCAGGAAATACTAGCATTCCATGTTTTATTTCTAGGACAGAAGTGAGTTTTTCACTGGGGAAGTGGATACCCCAGAAATTAATAGAGCTTAAACTGTTGTTATTTCTCCCAAAAGGATTGCCTGCCAGGTGACAAATGGCAAAAGCATGAGCTTATGAATGCAAAAGGTAGCAGGAGGTAAGGGGACTCATAGAGGAGGACTAAGTAGAACTGGATCTTCATAATGGGGAATCCCAGGAGCCTAAGAACACACTCATGAACATATTGAAAGAGCAAGTTCTTGGATTTGTACTGCACAGAGGGCATTGGCCATTAATGTGTCAAAACCAGCAAAGTAAAATAAAGTATGTGTCAGTTAGGAAAGAGATACTTCCTTCCTACTATTTTCCTTTCTCTTCAATAATGTGGAAGCATCACTTTTGAAGAGGAAAATGGAAACAGTAATTCAAAGCTAACCATGGTTTATTTTATTTGTTTGTTTGTTTATGGTCCCAGATAAAACATGGAATGAGGTCAGGGGAAAGATTTAATCAATTCATCCTTAACTGCATTGATCTTTAAAACCAATAGTCACTAGAGAATTGTAGAATCAGCTCACAATATAGTTAAAAAGGAAGTGTGGATATTTGACAGAGACAGATTAAATTTAATGAATGGTAAAGCAATATTTTATTTATAGTCCTTTGATTTGAGACTCCTTAATATAGTAGTTACCATATTTAGAACATTCGTGAATAGCTGTTTTTTTAATAGAGCTGTATTACTTTTAATATACTGCAGGGACTCTAAAAATATCTACTTGACTTTTTAAAATATGTACATATACTTTTTTCTTTAAAGGGCTTAATACAATAGAAATCCATACAGAATGAGACTCACTTAATGATTATGCTTTTTTTTTGGTGCCATAGATGTTTCAGATGTGAAAATGTCATGCTTAATATTATTTCTCTACATTTTTTTAGAAATGGATAAAAGGAGATAGTAAATAAAATTTTATTTTGTCTTTATATTGAACAGAAAACATTGGTGGGGAAGCACCAAAAATGATTTAAAATATATCCTTTTTCTTTATTCAAAAAATATTTACTAGCAAAAGAAAGTTTTACAATATTTTTAAATGACCCTCTTAAGTAGTATTTGTATTTTTAATAAATGTGTGGTTTTTCCCCCATTTTTTTTCAAATAAGAAACTTTGGTGTAAATATAAAATGTATATCTCTAATCCACATGGCTTATTTTCTTAAATGAGTCACATAGAATATAAGTAATAATACTGTGATAGAACACATTATTTACATTAGATGAATTCACTCTTTCTCAGAAAATCCATTGAATTCAAGTTAATTGCTCAAGGTAAGATTATGTTCTCTCTTTTATGTGAAGAGTATTACTCACAAAAGCCATGGTTAACACTTTAGATAAATAGTAAGTTGGTAAGAAAATAGAGAGCTTTTAGTGACATAAAGTACATTTCAAATCAAGAATATTTTGTTCAGTTAAATTTTAAGCATTAGAAGCCCAGCCGCTGTAGCTCAGTGGTTGAGCATCTACTTATGAACCAGGAGGTCATGGTTTGATTCCTGGTCAGGACACATGCCTGGTTTGTGGGCTAGATCCCTAGTATGGGTAGGGAATGTGGGAGGTAGCCAATCAATGATTCTCTCTCATCATTGATGTTTCTATCTCTCTCTATCCCTTCCTCTCTGAAATTAATAAATATATATATATATATATATATATATATATTTTTTTTTTTTAATTTAAAAACTTTAAGCATCAGAGTTTCTGAATAACAGTCCTAAATACATTTTATTATGTAACACTTCATGAATAATATCTCATTTTGCACAATAATTTTTAAAACTATTTATTAGAAATAAAGTTTGCAATTTTTTTAAAAAAAGTATAGCTAGATGAATGTGAGGAAACATTTTCAAGATCTGAATGAGAGGAAATGATATTTGTAGATCATATTTTTTGAAATTTTATTATTTTATGGCATCACTTCCAGCAAATTCTCTAAGGAAAGGTGTAGGGGAATGGCCTGGCTTTTTTTTTTTTTATAAAACGCATTCATTTTAAATAGTCTACAAAAGTGGCTTCTAACGGTATTACAAAGAATTGGGAGATATGTGAGCAAGTTGAGATAAAGGAAAATTCTAGAGAGAGAAAGAAAATATTTGAAACCCAGTCCTATGGACAAGTCTAAGGGCAATGGCAAAACTTGAGGTATTTTGCAGGATGTGATGATAGAATATGTATCTGAGTTAAATAGCTGTGGGCCTTATTTATTCAATTGTACATGATATCCCCTGGGCTCATTCTATATGAAGAGATACATATCAGTTTATTGATCTTAATCAGTGCAGTATTAACTAAATCATTTAATTCTAGGAAGGTAAACACATTCATTAATATATTAAATATAAAATTTAACTGACAGTGTAAAGTGTTTGCTTAAGTCAACACCAAGTATTAATGTGTTTTGACAAATAGCATTCAATTATTGCAGCATATAACTGTGTCTTCATTTAAAATATATATATACCTCCTAGCCAATATTTTAAACTATATCACAGCACCTCATTATGCATAGTGTCTCATATTTGGTCATTTCAGACATCAAAAGGATTGCCAATAACTAGGAAGTAATCTTAGCAGTTCCAAATAAGCTATTTCCAATAGCCAATTTTCACACAGTTTTCGTTTGCATGGTCAGCTAGCTCCCAGTATTATAAAAATTAAAGACTGTAATTCACAGTGGGCAGGCTAATAAATATATGCTCAATAAGTACTGTTTTAAATTATGAAATACAGACAGTGACAACATAAGACACCCAAAAGTGTAAACATAGATGCGATTAATATCTAACTTTATAGAAAAAGCAAGAATATAAAAAAACAACATAAATGAAAAAAAATAATTCAATTAAATCCTAATGGTTATTTTATTTTAGTTATTTTTATGCTGGAATTGTTATTGTAATAAAGCCAATTTCCACCTATTACCTTATAAGCACACACTCATCGAACAGCACACCCCAGTGTTCTCATTGTTGCCACCTATATGTATTAGAACTCCTTTTATGTATGTTCAATAAAACAGGGGGAAAAATTATGAAAGAAGTTCTCAATAAATAAGGGAAGTATATAGTGGTAAGAACCTCTCATTCCTGTTTAATATCACCCTGTTATTATGACAGAACCAGTGGAAAGTCATGAAGAACTATTCTGATACTTTGAATAGTATCAGACCTAAAGGGAAGATTATTTTGCCTTAATAATGGAAGCTCTGAGAATATTAGGGTACCGCAACCATAAACAATGTGCATTTGGCAAGTTTGTTTAGGAAAAGTGGAAACACTGAGGCTCCTCTGACTTGCTAATATCACTTCAAGACACAAAGAAGGATAGAAATGCCAAAAGGTGATTGCAAGCGTCGTTGTGTAACAAACATTCCATGTGGAGGACCCTCAGAAGTAACCACTTTCAGAGGTTCTGAGGTCCTGTTTTTTTCTCATCAAGGATTATTGCTGCAGTAGAGACATAAAAATATAAACATTTTGATTCTTTTTTAAATAAATATATTTTATTAGTATTTTACAGAGAGGAAGGGATAGAATAGAGAGCTAGAAATGTCAATGAGAGAGAAACATCGACCAGCTGCCTCTTGCACACCCCCTACTGGGGATGTGCCCGCAACCAATGTACATGCCCCTGACCAGAATCGAACCCAGGACCTTTCAGTCTGCAGTCCGACGCTCTACCACTGAGCCAAACCAGTTTCGGCAACATTTTGATTCTTGATAATAAAGTAATTTATTCAGAATATTCCTTTATGTACAACCATTCTTGCACAGATAGTTTGTTTCTTACTGTCCTGCATTGTGATGTGATTGATATATTCGGACAGTTTGACAAATTTCAACCAGAAGTGATTTAGGCAAAGATCCACATCTTACATTTTAAGGGAAATTATTCTTTGAAATAATGGCTCAGCTCCTACTTGGAGATTCTAGATGGACCTCTTTTCATTTGGAATTCCAGTCTTGAGCTCTATGCAGCTTGGTCCTTGCCAATTCTCCCTGGGTCTCATGGTGACCCCTTTCGTCTCCTCGGATCGATAGTTCTTCTTAAGCAGAGAAAACAAAGCTCCGGGCCAAAATAAGACAGAGAGTGAAGTGAAAATAAAAAGACATGCATTTCTCTCATGTGATTCCTTTACTTCATGCACTGCAGGCCACATACTCAGTGTTTTAAAGTCAGAGAATCATGGTGGGAAGGAGAAAAACCAATATAATCTCCTTTTCATTGTAGGTTAGGGGTTATTCAACATTCTTCCAATATTCCTGGTCTATTCCATCAATAAATTTTTGTGGTGTTTTTATATTATCTTGTGGTCTTTTGTCAGTACTCTTCTTACTTATAAAGTCACTCTACTCTTACTTATAAAGTCACTAAAGTAATATTCTTACTTATAAAGTACTATTCTTACTTATTAAAAAAGAAGTACCATTCTTACTTCTAAGTCATTCTTGCTTAAGTTCATCACAATAATATACTAAATTCTCATTAAAAGTTCACATAAGATAGAAATTAAATAAATGTGAAATCTGTTCATATATATGTATGTATTTCCATTTAGCTCTATACAAACTGGATAACTGTACATATTAATTTGTGTGTTCAATTTTACTATAATGTATTATTATACTCAATTCTAATATATTTAGTAATACATAGATTATACAGTATATCAAAGCAAGTTCATAAGGAAAAAATATTTATTTCTACAAAAATATGTTACTTAATTTTTAAATAGGTTGTATTTTATTATGAATCACACCAGAATAAAGTAAGTCACAGTATTAATTTATGAAAAGAATAAGGCTTACCAAGTTATTTTATTCATAAAATTGTTTTAGTTAAGACTATGGTTTATGCTGAAACTGGTTTGGCTCAGAGTAGATATAACATCGGTCTGTGGACTGAAAGATCCCAGGTTTGATTCGGGTCAAGGGCATGTACATTGGTTGTGGGCACATCCCCAATAAGGGGTATGCAGGAGGCAGCTGGTCGATGTTTCTCTCTCATTGATGTTTCTAATTCTCTATCCCTGTCTCTTCTACTCTGTAAAAAAAATCAACAAAATATATATTTTTAAAAAAGACTATGGTTTACTTTCTACAAAATTCCATTTCCTAGAAATAAATTTATTGTTACAATTATTTTCACATTATAAAATTTGTTGTATATTTTCAAAATATGTTCTATAAAAGTATGTATCTTTAAAAATTCTTGCTGTTGAGAGATCCAATATGGCAGCATAGGTAAACATCCAAACTGCTGCCATGCACAATTATTTCAAAACTACAATTAAAAGACAAAACGTCTATCGCCCAGGACCACTGGAAACCTGGCTGAATTGAAGTTCTACAACTAGAAGGAAAGAGAAAAGAGCATTCAGGGCACAATCGCTAAAAAACTGAGGTACGGGGTGCACACGCAATACGGGCTGGTGGAGAATCCCAGCTGGTGGCAGGTATTACTTTCTTCAACCTGAAGAGAGACAAGCTCCCAATCTCTCTGAAATTCAGTTTCTCAGGAGAATCTGGACTGTCTGCCATTGGGCCAGAAAGTGAGGGTAGCTTTCTTGCAGAGCTGCGTGAAAGAATAATCATTTTCTGTGCTGGGGCATGAGATGCGGGGATACAGTGGGAGAGGCAGAGACAGCTCACTGGCAGCCATGGCTGGTTGCCACGCCCTAGTCTAGAGACTCTGCCCCACACAATCTAAAAACACATCCAAGCTCTAAGTAGCAATTTATGCATATGAATGATCTTCTCTATTGCAGTTTAACCTAGCAAATTTGCAACCCGTGCAGACAGCTCCAAAGCTTCCAAGCTCCAAGCAGGCAGGAGAGGACTATGGTTCTTGCTGTAGCTCCTGGAGGATGGCCTCAGACAGAAGCTGAACTGTACCCATTGGAGAAATAGAAGCCAGTGTGCCTAGTGGTCAGTGTGAGACACCAGATTTCAACTTCTCACATCCATAAGTTACACACTCAGGAGGTGGACTCTGTGAGTACTAAAGTCCCAATTAAACAAGGCCTGCACCATAAGTGTGTCTCCAGCACAGCAGTTCTTCCATTATACAGACAGTTGGTCCTCACACAAAATTGGCCCGAAGATCAATTCCTTCCAGTGTACCAACAGCAATCAAGGCTTAAACTACATCACAACTTTTCACTCAGCCCACAAAGGGATGTACCAAGAGCAACCACCTTGGGTAATTGGGGAAGCTGAACTACTGGCCCCTATAGGTCACCTACCACACAAAGCCACTCCATCAACACAAGGAGGCAGCCAAAATGAGAAGACACAGAAGCATGTCACGAATGGGAAAGATGGAGGAAAGTAAACTACTGATGACACAGAGTTCAGAACCATATTTATAAGGTTACTCAAGAATCTTCTAAAAAATGCTGATAACTTTGAAGAGACCTTCAAGAACCTTAATGAGAATACCAAAAAAAAAAAAAAAAAAAAGGAAATGGACCAGTCAGAAATTAAGCATACACTGTCTGAAATAATGAATATACAGAAACTCAACTGTAGGTCAACATACCCCAAGAGTCAAACCAAAAATCTGGAATATGAGGAAGCAAAAAAAACAATCAGAGAGGCAGAAAGAAAGAATAATCCAAAAGTGTCAGTGAGGATAGTGTAAGGAGCATCTGGGATAGCTTTAAGCATACCAACATCCAGATTTTTGGGGTATTGAAGAGAGCAGAATATTGAAGGCCTATTGGAAGAAATAATGACAGAAAACTTTTCCTACTTGGTGAAAGAAATAGACTTACAAGTTCAGGAAGCCCACAGAACCCCAAACAAGAGGAATCCAAAGAGGACCACACCAAGACACATCATAATTAAAATGCCAAGGGCAAAGGACAAAGAGAGAATCTTGAAAGCAGCAAGAGAAAAACAAGTTGTTAGCTACAAGAGAGTACCCATATGACTGTCAGCTGATTTATCAACAGAAACTATGCAGGCCAGAAAGGAGTGGCAATAAATATTCAAAGTGATGAACAGCAAGAACCTACAACCAAGATTACTGTATCCAGCAAAGCTATCATTCAGAATTGAAGGTCAGATAAAGGGCTTCACAGACAAAAAAAAAAAAAAAAAAAAGCTAAAGAAGTTCATCACCACCAAACTAGGATTACATGAAATGCTGAAGAGTATTCTTTAAGAAGAAGAAGAAGAAGGCCGAAACTGGTTTGGCTCAGTGGATAGAGCGTCGGCCTGTGGACTGAAAGGTCCCAGGTTCAATTCTGGTCAAGGGCATGTACCTTGGTTGTGGGCACATCCTCAGTGGGAGGTGTGCAGGAGGCAACTGATTGATGTTTCTCTTCCATCGATGTTTCTGGCTCTCTATCCCCTTCCTTCCTCTCTGTAAAAAAATCAATAAAATATGTATATATATATATATATATATATATATATATATATATATATATTTAAAGAGGAAGAAGAAAAAGGTAAAGGTAAAAATAATGAACAACAAAAATACATTAAATACATACCTACGAACAAGTGAATCTAAAAATCAAGTGAATAAAAAATCTGAAGAACACAATGGACTGGTGAATATAATAAAATCAGAGACATTGAAAGGGAGTGGACTGACAATTCTCAAGGGGAAGGAGGTCTGAGGGGTGCGGAGAGAGATTGGAAAAAAATCTTACACCTATGGATGAAGATAGTGGCAGGGGTTAAGGGCTTGAGGTGGGGTGGGGAATCAGGTTGAAGGGAGCTGGGAGGCGGGGAGAGGAACACCTGTAATAATCTGAACAATAAAGATTTATTATAAATAAATAAATAAATAAAATAATTCTTGCTGTTGACATCACCATATATTTTAATAATTGAAAGAGGTAGTAAAATATTATAACTTGTTATAACATTTTATTTCTAATTATAATTCTTTTAACATTTCAATATGTTTATTTTTCTATAATTTTGTTTTTATTTGTAAGAAACCTTTCTTTGTAGTGAGAAATTTTGAAATTGATCATAGTTTCACATTGACCAAATACCAGGTTTTTCATAGGTATGTGTTTTATTATCTTTACTTATTTAAATATATGGTAACTATATTTTTATCTAATATTTAAATCAAAGTTTATTTAATCATGTCTTATTATAATATGCAAATAATATGGCTGATTGTTTTTATTAGCTTTTTACCCTGTTTATGCATTAACTTTTAAATGGATTTCATTAAGACCATGTTTTGAAAAATTTTTTATGTTACTTCTGAGCACAAAATATATATTTGTAGAATGTTTCAGTGAAGCTTAAATGCGTGATTTATCTATGCAAGTTTTATATAACAGTGCTAAAGTGAATATATATTGAGAATTTATGAATGATTATTTATTTGTATTTTTAATATGTCAAGAACTAGAAATAATTTATTGAAATTCTTTAATATTTATGTTTCTTGTTATCTTTTATATTCCTTTTACTTTTTATTATGTGTATATATGTGAGTGTATGTGCCTT
Source organism: Vespertilio murinus (assembly GCA_963924515.1). Classification (NCBI taxonomy): domain Eukaryota; kingdom Metazoa; phylum Chordata; class Mammalia; order Chiroptera; family Vespertilionidae; genus Vespertilio; species Vespertilio murinus. Next base: position 72,448,656 of record OZ004707.1, read on the forward strand.
TATTATTTCTTATACAATTTCAAAGAAATGCAAAGTTTTGTGATTAAATATTATAAATCATTATTCAATCTTTTGTGTGGAGCATATTTTAATTTCAATAACTCAGATATTAATTTCATAATAAATTTTTTAAAATTCCTTGTAACATATTTATTAAAATTATTTTTGTTTTAATTTTTGCTCCTATAGACATCAAATAGATATGGCTTTTGATCTATCATTTAAAAATTAATATGAGAAGATTCTTTTCTTAATAATATACATTTTTATGTAAATATTGGAATTGTTGCATGCTTCCTTAGTTCTTTTCAATTGTTAAAATTATTTCAATTCATTTATTACCTGTCCTCTGTTTAGTGGGATTTTCATCTTAACATATTTTAAAGAAGTAAACATTACATTTTTGGATATCTCAAATAATATGTTTGTTGGAATTATGTGCCAATACCATCATTGCTAGAACTGCATTATCATTTGTAACTTTCCCTCTAAATATTTAAAGATAATCTATTGTTTTCTGATAATTTGCATTTTTAGACCAGGCTAATTCTTTCTTTGCTGTTGACCTATTTCTCCATTTTGTATTAGAATTCAGTTTGTCTTTGAAATTGCTTAAATTAATGAGGAAATGTCTTATCTTTAGTTACTTTTTATAAGTCACTTGGGGAAATAACAAAAACTTTTTCCATATAAAGTATTTCCTGTACTTCAGAAAAAGTTGTCTTCTGGCATATCTTCAAACACATTTAGAAAATGTTATGTTATCTTTTAACTTTTATATTGCTTATATGTCATTAATATGAACAACCTAGTCAACTTATTTTTTTTATTATTGGTTGGAGTTTGGCTAATTTTCTTATAATGCCAAATTTGCACTTCCCTTCACCTAGTGCTACGTCTTATTTGCCTTTACCCTGCATACTGTTGTTTCTTTTAGCTTCCATTTAACTAGTAGTCATCTCTTTCTTCACCACCTTTTCTTTTGGTACATCATAGAGTCCACAGAACAGTTTTAATGATTAAGTTAGCATCTTTTAAGTAAGAGTTTTCTAACTTTATTAGTGAAGACATTATATCTATAAAGGGTCTCTATAGTTTACTATTCCTTTCCAGAATTTTCTATTAAAGTAATTATCATATTCCCTTCATTTCTAGCAACTTTATTCAATGAAGACTTATTTCCTCTCATTAAGATTAATTATCTGATCCATTTTTCTTGATAGGGAATGACTAAAAATACTTCTATTTTTCTCTAGTAAGAGATATTACTTTTTGGGAAATGTTTTACAGTTATTATTCATAATTCCTAGAAAAATGTACTACTGCTTTATTGAAGCATAAACAAAATCCAGTCTGTTAGTGGAAATAACATAATGGTGCAGAAAAATTGGTGTTCATCCAGATGTAATAAAACAGTTGCTTCCTACTTGTGTTAAAGAACTACTCAGCACACATAAATGGATCAACCTTCATTTACTAAAACTGTGTTCTGCCCTGTCCAGGCATTTCAGTTGGTTAGAGCATTACCCAGATATGCCAAGGTTGCAGGTTCAAGTCCGATCAGGGCATTTACAGGAATCAACCAATGCATGAATAAGTAGAATAACATATTGATGTTTCTCTATCTTGCCCTTCCTGTCTCCCTAAAATCAATTTTTTTAAAAAGTAACTGTATTCCTCCCAAACTGTTAGAATTAATGATTTAGAACAGCAGGAATATATAAAATGTAAATATGAAAAATTACGATTAGGTCTTTAATAAGTCTAGGAATCTTTATGCTATTTCATGAAATATTTCTAATGTTAATAGCCCACATTTCTAAATAAATTATCCCATTAAAATTATCGAATAAACCCTGGACAGTGTGGCTCAATTGGTGGGAGTGTGGACCTGCACCTATACACTGAGAGGTTGAAACTCCAGATCAGGGCACATTCCCAGGTTGAGCATTTGATACTCTGTTGGGATGTGTACATGAGACGACAAATCAATGTTTCTCTCTCAGTCTCCCTTCTGCTCTCTCTAAAAATCAACAAAAATATATCCTTGGGCGAGGATTAAAAATTATTTAATAATATTATTATAAGTATATTCAACAGAAATATAGTCAACAGGTATATATATTTAAAGAGTATAATATATTTAACTTTAGATATAGGAATGCAAATACAGTGATAAAATTTTGATGTTGACTTTCTCACAGACTAGGTTTTGTTTTTCTTCTAGAGGTGACAGTAAACTGTAGATGAATTTGAGAATGAGAGAGAAATAAGCTTTTATTTAATCCAAATAAACTAAGAAAAACTAAGTATGTTATCTTTATTTTTAATGTAGAAAAAAAGGGAAAATCAGAGAAGTACAAAAGAATAACAATCTATTCCCTTAGGAGCTATCTTAGAAAACATGTAAACAGCATCTGGATCCAAATATCACTCAGGGAATAGAAGCAAATAAAAATAATTATCTGCAAATAGCTAAAAGTAAATATTTGTAATTTCACGTTGTGTGTAAATAAAATACAATTATAAAAACCATTGTCATTGATGTTTACTAAATAATGTCTTTGAAAAAACTATTTTTTATTTTATTTGTTTTTAATTTGAAACATGCATCAAAATAGAAAGACCATTTTTATTTAAAAGAGCTCAATTTTGTATTTATTTTATATTATTTTTATTTTATTTTATTTTTAATTTTATTAAGGTATTTTATGTGTACATAGCTTACCATTGCCCTCCCCCCCACACCTCCCATTCATGCCCTCCCTCCCCAGAGTTCTGTGTTCGTTGGTTGTACTTATATTCATGCATACCAGTCCTTCGGAGGATCTATCTCCCCCCAGGTCTCCTTCCCCTCCCCGCTGTCATTTGACAGTCTGCTTGTTTTATGGTGACAATCTCAGGACCACATGAATAGAATCCGCTCCTCTTCTGGTTCACACACACACCCCCATGTCACCACTTCCCTGGGGCACATGGCTCTCCTGGGGCACATGTCTCCCCCTGGGCACACGGCTCTTCCAGGGCACACGGCCCCCTGGGACACACGGCTCAACTGGGGCACATGGCCCCCTGGGACACACTCAATTTTGTATTTTAAACTTAATTTGATTATATATGTAATATTGCTAGGTATTTATTTTTTAAAATACATTTTTATTCATTTCAGAGGTGAATGGAGAGGAAGATGGAGATAGAAACATCATTGATGAGAGAGAATCATTGATCCATTACCTCCTGCACTCCCCCTACTGGAGATCAAGCCTGCAACCCCAGAATGGGCCTGACTGGGATTCGAACCCTGACCTCATGGTTCATAGTTTGATGTTCAACCACTGGCCTGGTGAGAATTTTTTAAATGTTTTGCATAGCCATTTATTTATTGGTGTTCAAAATCTGTAACAATATATTTCCTGATCATTTTTTTAAGAAAACAATCTAATTGTGAATACATAAAAAACACATTTATTATTTGTCTTGAATAAAATTATAATTATGGCATGGCACCTGAGCTTATAAAAGTTCAATTTTTAAAATGTTTCTTTCTGTATGAGTGTGTATATATAAATGTGTGTGTTTGCCACATGTGAAATTATTTATTTTAATGTTTTGGTAACTTATAGTACCAAAATTAACTTCTGAAAGATAAATTAAATATAAAAATATACAATAACATTTTTGCTTATTTTATAAAATAGTGCTGACTTGAACATTGAAAAATAACATGCCTGATTTTTCTGCTTTTACAAATGGTAGAATTGAAACTGACTGTCTGAAAACTAGTTCTGGAGTATTTCTTCATACCTATTTGCATCTAAAAGGTGACTGATAATGTTGGACTCTCAAGAATAAAAAAATAAAAACAAAACTCTATAAAGCATAATCAAAAAAGTATTAGAGCCACTCTGCTATGCTGTGTCTCTTTATTGGTGAATTCTGACCATTTATAGCTAGGGTAATAATTGATGTATGAGGATTTCCTGTGGCCATTTTATCTTTTCTGGTAGCTCTGTACTTTCATTGGTTCTTTTCCTTTATGTTTCTGTCTGTTGTTTTTGTTTAGTGCTATTCCATACTTATTTCCTCTTTTATTAAGCTAAGTGCCCTGGTTTTGGTTTTTTGTGTGTGGTTACCATTCAGTTTATAGAAAATAAAGTTGTATGCATTTGATCTTCACCCTTCTTTGCCAATTCAGAAGTTTTATATTTTTGTTGTTAGAAATTATTTATGCTTATGCTGTAAGGTTTTTTTGTGATCTTACTCTTAGTGTTGCAACCTTATATTCTTTATTTTAGGTAGACTAATTCCCTTGAGTATTTTCTATAATGAGGTTTTCTTGTACTAAAATACCTCAGTTTTTGTGTATCTGGGAACATCTTTATGTCTCCTTCATATTTAAAGGATCATTTTGGTAGATATATTATTCATGGTTGATAATTTCTCTCTTTTTAGTTGTTTGAATATTTGGTTCCACTCTTTTCTGGCTTATAGAATTTCTGTTGAGAAGTTAGATAAAATTTTGATGTTTTTTTCTTTGTAGATCACTTCTTTCTTTGCTCTGTTGTTTTGAGAATTTTTTCTTTGTCATTAATTTTGTAAAATTTTAATACAATGTGCCTTGAAGAGGGCCTTTTTGGATTGAGGTAACTAGGTGTACTATGTGCTTCTTGGATTTGAGGATCAAGTTCTTTCCATAGGTTTTGGGAGTTCTCATCCACTATTTGTTTGAATAAACTCTCTGTTCCTTTCTCCCTCTCTTCCTCTTCTGGAATGCCTATTATTTTAATATTACTTTTTCTTTAAAAAATGTTTTTATTGATTTCAGAGAGGAAGGAAGAGAGAGAGGGAAATAGAAACTTCAATGATAGACAGAGTCATTGATCAACTGTCTCCCTCATACACACACTTGGGATCAAGCCTGCAACCCGAGCATGTACCCTGACCAGAAAGCAAACAGTGACCTCCTGGTTCATATGTGGATGCTCAGCCGCTGAGCTATGCAGGCCAGGCAACATCACTTTTTCTGATGGAGTCAGACAGTACTTGTAGAATTGTTTCATTTTTCTTTACACTTAGGTTTCTCCCTTCTTCCCTCAGCATTATTTCTAGATTCCTATCTTTGCTATCACTAATTCTATCTTTTATTTGGTTGGCTCTGTTTGCTATACTTAGTAATTCATTATTCATCTCCTTAACTGCATGCTTCATTTCCAGGATTTCTCATTGATTCATTTTTAAGGTTTTAATTTCTTTGGTAAAGTCCTCTTTTTGTTCATTGATTTGTTTTCTGAATACATTAAATTGCCTGTATGTATTTTCTTGCATCTCACTGAGTAATTTCAGAACTGCAATCTTGAAATCTCTGTCATTTATAGCACATATTTCCATGTGTTTCAGCTTGCTTTCTGGGGATTTTTCATTTTCTTTCTTGTCATCCTCGATACTGTGGTTTATTCATGGTATTTGTGGTTCTCCTTTGTGTAGGCATGCATACCTTTTGTCTACATTAATGGTCTTCCATAGCAGCTTTCTCCTAAGACATCTTTCTACTCATTTCCAGGAGATGGAATTGATGAATTGCAATGTTTTTAACCTCTGTAATCTCCCAGACTTGGCCTCCATGGCTTCCATAAGACAGTATAGCTGTGCTGCTTGTGAGTAGGGTTTATTTTGCCCTCACCTTAATGGCAACCCCTGACCTCTGTGAGTTTCCCGCCCAAGCACCCCCTTGCAGAGCAGTCACAGAGGGAAGCAGCACTTCTACTGCAATAGCTTTTGGTTTATAGGTAATATACTCCCCATCCTGGCACCAAGGGGAACAGGGTATGAGTTTTGGGAGTCCAAGTGGTGGCAGGTTCCATTGCCCTGTCTGAAACACCACCACACATCCCAACAGTGGAGAACCACACTGCATAACCCATGATCTGTCATACATCTGCTGGCTCAGTCACTGTTTTTGTAGTCACAAATTATCTCTGCTCCCCTGCTGGAAGCCCCCTCAGATCTCTGTTCCTCCCAGTCGAAGGCTCCTTCCTCTCTCCAGGCCAATCCTGAGCTCCCAGCTGCAAGGTTGCACCTGTGAACCTTCTGAACTTTCTTCTCTTGGCATCCCCCCATTATTCCCAGTTGCCCACCTTTAGATATTTCAATGTTCAGGTCTCTCAGGTATGCCTCTGTATTGAACAAGGAATTCTTTGTTTAATTACAATTGGTTAACTTGTTGAAATTTCAGGAGGAGAAGGCATAGAGTATTCTCATGCCATCATTCCTCTGAGGTCACAATACAAAAATGTTTTAATTAAAAAAACACACAAAATATTCAATTCACCTGAGGTTTAAGAAAAATTGAGATGGCTATATATGATATGATTCCAATTATATTTCAATTAAATTCTGTAAAAGAAAAATTATGGAAATAGTAAAAAGATATGTGGTTGACAGTGTAGGAGACAAGGGTAGGTAGAGCACAGAGAATTTCAAGGACAGTGGAAATATTCTGTGTGACACTATAATGAGGGACTCATGTCATCACATGTTTGCCCATACCTATAGAATGTAAAAAAAGAATGGGGGGGAAAATGTGAACAGTGAACTTTGGTTGTATATGATTTGTCAACATATGTTCATCAATTGTAACAAATGAATCACTTTATTAGGATATGTCAATAATATAGAAGGCCATGTATGTGTGGAAATAGGAGTTCTATAGGAAATTTCTATAACTTCTATGAATTTTGCTATGGATTTAATCATCTTCTACAAACATGAAGTATTAAAAAATGAGGATACATTCAGTTTGCTTCTCAATAATATCATACCAAATATTACAGAAAGAGAAGGTAAATTTATTCAAATTTTTTATTACTCTGTACAAAGGATCTACCTTCCTATTAGTGATTATTAATTAATTATAAATTGAATTTAGCTTATTAATTGTATCATCGATTGACAATATTATTTCTAAAGAGAAACCACATTAGCTTAAGAGTTATGAAATACTAATAATATCTTATTTTTTACTAGAGCCATAGTGCACAAATTTGTGCACAGAAGGGGGGTGTTCCTTAGCCAGCATGCATCCTCTCTAATCTGGGACCTCTAGAGAGATGTCCATGGGATCAGGCCTAAACAGGCAGTTGGACATCCTTCATACAATCCAGGAATGCTGGTTCCCAAATGCTCACCTTCCTGCCTTCCTGACTCTCCCTAACTGCTTTTGCCTGACAGCCTGATCACCGCTTAACCACTCCCCTGCCAGCCTGATTGATGCCTAACTGCTCCCCTGGCAGCCTGGTCACCCCCACCTGCCCTCCCCTGCAGGCCTGGTCACCTCTAACTTCTGTACCCTGTAGGCCTGGTCCTCCCCAACTGCTCTCTCCTGCAGGCCTGGGTCTCTTAACTGCCCTTTCCTGCAGGTCTGGGTCCTCTTAACTGCCCTTTCCTGCAGGTCTGGTTGCCCCCAACTTCCCTCCTCTGTTGGCTTGGTCTCCCCTAACTACCCTCCCCTGAGGCTTGATTGCCCCCAACTGCCCCCCCTTGCAGGCCTGGTCCCTCCCAACAGCCCTCCCCTGCTGGCCATCTTTTGGTGGCCATCTTGTGTCCCCATGGGGGCAGGATCTTTGACCACACGGAGGCAGCCATATTTTGTGTTAGAGTAATAATCAATTTGCATATTATTCTTTTATTTGATAGGATAGAAGATTAGATAGGATAGAGGCCTGGTGCATAGGTGGGGTCTGGCTGGTTTGCCCTGAAGGGTGTCCCAGATCAGGGTGGGGGTTACCTTGGGGCAGGGGGCAGCCTGGGTGAGGGGCCTGTGGTGGTTTCCAGGCCAGCCATTCCCCTTGGCGACCCAAGTGGAGGCCCTGATATCTAGGGTTTATTTATCTTCTACAATTGAAAATTTGTAGACTGGAGCAAAGCCAAGCATTCTGCTTACTCCCTGGCAGCAGCCATTTATGTTGGGATTTATGTATCTTCTATAATTGAAACTTTGTAGCCTTAAGCAGAGGTCTGGGCCAGCCAGGGTTGTGGAAAGCTTGGCTTCCTCCATTGTCGGGGGCAGCCCTAGACTCCTGCTCTTTCCGGCTCCTGGCTTCCTCCATTTCTGTCTAGATTTATGTATCTTCTATCATTGAAACTTTGTAGCCTTGAGTGGAGGCCCAGGCCAGCAAAGGCAGGTGGAAAGCTTGGCTTCCTCCATTTCCAGGGAAACCCAAGTCTTCCTCCTGCTCTCTGTGGCAATAGTCATCTTGGTTGGGTTTATTTGCATATTTGCTCCTGGTTGGCTGGTGGGCATGGTTCGTGGTAGTGGCTTGTTGTTATAACAAAGTGATAATTCGCATATTACTCTTATTGGATAGGGTATCTGATAAGATTTGTTTCTTTATCTATGATGAATATATAATTTTAAAGTAATTATATCATAGGAGTGGGGGATACACTTTTTAAAAATAACTTTCTATTTTGTATATCAAAAATGCAACTAACAAACATACTACTTATATTCTCTTGCATCATGGGTTTATAGATTCCTCTTAAATCCTCTACCTCTGAGTGTAAAACAAGAATGAGGAGTAACATCTATAATTATGAAAGGGTAATATGCTAATTAGACCGGATGTCTTCTGGACGTCATTCCAGACAACTTCCTGATGAAGCAAGGGCGGGGGGGGGGGTGGGGAGAGCCAGCCAGGGTCCCTGGTGCCTGTGGGTGGCTGAGGAGGGAAGCCTGAGTTCCAGGTGTTGGAGGGAAGTTGGTGTCAGCAGCCAGGGGAAGGAAGGCCTACTCTTGCATCAATTTTCATGCATCAGGTACCTAGTAAAATATTATTTTTTTAAAAAACACAAAATTTTATAGTCAATTGTTAATCTAAATAGAAAGAATATTGCCATCGAGGAAGTGGAAATAATACTGAACCCATGTTCAGCTGACTGCTACTTTGAAAATTAGTTCTCTAGAGGCAGGTGTTGGTTTAAGAAAATGGTTTATTCAAGAGCCAGTAGCCTTGTATACTGGGACAAATGTAGCATTTAATTAATTTTTATGAGGTATAATTGACATATAACATTAGTTTAAGATTGAGAGGATGGAGGACTTCCCCCCCTAAACCATCTTAATATCTCAGTGCAGGCAGGGGTTTTTATCAAAAGGAATAAGAAAAACAGAACAAAGACATCAGGAGGGTTTGTGGATATGCAGCTAATGTTATTGCTTGTCATGATATGGATCTTTAATGTCAGCATACTGGAACTGATCAGTGTCAGCCAGATTCCTATGGTTGGGTGATCTGAGTCACCCAAAGTTTAGTGGTCAGAATGATTTCTTATACAACTGTAATTGCTGCTGCCTGCAGTATGCTGTGAGAAAATTGTTAGATTATGTTTTTTCTTATAAGTTTGTTAGTAAATACTACTAGGGACCCAGTGCACGAATCCGTGCACCTTGAAAGAAACTATGGGTCTCGAGGCTGCAATGGGCACAGGGGATGGTCTTGGCACATCCTCTGCAGCCCCACATGGTCCCTCCCACCACAGCCACAGGTCCCCTATCTGCCAAGAGCCCTGCTCCCACAGCCATTGCTCCCACATGATGATGGTGCTGGCCCCGCTTGCACCTACTGACACCGATTAGGGCTGGTGCCAGCAGAGTGTGTGAGCTGTGGCTGCTCCAATTGCCCCTCAGAAACAGGAGGAGGTGGAGAAGCCCTTAGGGGTGATCAGGGTCACAGCTGCCACTTGCATCTGCTGAAGGCTACCAAGTGATCAGGACTGGCACTGGGTGCCAGCAGCAAGTGTGAGCAGTGGCTCCAGCACTGGCAGTGGGTGTGAGTGGCAGCTGCCAGCCCCAATCACCCCTTAGGAGCAGGGGGAAGTGGAGAAATCCTAAAGAGGTGATCAGGGCTGGTGTGAGTGCTGGGGTGGGACCACAGTGTGCATAAGAACAAAGAATTTTCAGTAACCACCAGAGGCTCGCCCTGATGATAATGATCAGCACCTACATTTCATATTTTAATGTAGTACATTGAATGATCATTTCAGTAGTATTGTCTCTATGTCAAAATTATCTGTTTCTGTAAATAAATTTATTTTTCCTAGTAATTGCTTTCTTATCATATTCACTTTTTTTAAACAATTTTATATGTTTATCTGATAACAGTCAATTCACTGTCCAGTAGTTCTTTCTGTTTTACCTTGAACTACTAAGAAAAGTAAAAAAATTAAATGTGACTTATGTGTTTTCATCTGAAATTCAAGTCTTCTATACCTGTGTCATTAGGTAAAAATGGTATCAGAGAGTAGACCTGTTTATGTACTCCTGAAATTGTTGTCACAATTTTACCCTGCCTTAGTCTAGCAACCCAGCTCACTTGCTCCACCATCCCGCCACAGCCCATGTCCATGGCCATGTTCCATACTCTGCTGTCTGTTGCCTACACCCACCATTTCCATGTGCGCCCCCTGGTGGTGAGCACATGTTATAGGACTGATTGTTCAGTTGTTCAATCATTCAATCTAGCATATTAGGAATATATATATATATATATATATATATATATATATATATTCTAAACATATTTCATACTTAGTATAACAATTTTAATACTTCTTACAGAAGTATGATTTTTCCCATTTTTTTGAGAATGGAATTTCTTTTTTAAAAATGTTTATTTCTTTTAGCAATATATTGAGGTGATGTTGATTAATAAGACAATATAGGTTTCAAGTGTACTTTTTATTAAACATCACTTGCGTATTGGATCAGGTGCGCACCAACCAAAGTCAAATAATCTTTTGTTACCTTGCATTTGACCTCCTTTACTACCCTCATTCCCCTTCACTCAGGTTACCATTAATACTGTTGTCTGTGTCTATAAATTGTATATCCCGCATATGAGTTAAATCCTATACTTCTTAGCTTTTTCTGACTTATTTTGCATAGCTTATTATTATCAAGGTCCACCCATGTTGTCACAAATGGCAGTATTTTCTCATGGCTAAGTAGTATTTCATTGTATATACAAACCACAACTTCTTGATTCAATCATCTAATTAAGTACACTAATGAAATTTCTTAACTGTGGAAATGTAAGGGTAAAGGTATGTTGGCAAAACAGGAAAACATCACAAATTAATTTAAAGTTGTATAGAAAAAACTTTTCTGTTAAACTTGTTTTTATATGACATTCAAATATGTAGCTCTATTTTCATAAAATAGTTCATATGACAGAGAATAACACAAATTGTCATTTTAAATGCGCATTGAGGGGTGTTATTCTAAAGATATAAAAATTAGAATGAAGTCTAGTCTCTTTTTCTTATATTGTTAATGGCACATAATTTTTCAATCCATATGATGTATACTTAAGAGATGTATTTTAATTTAAGAAAATATAATATTTATGAAATTAAATTCAGAAAAAAATAAAACTGTTCTAATCATATATCACCATATGATCCATAATATGCAGCAATTTTTATTTATAGATAGATATATTTTTGAACTACTAAGCAAGGTAAGAAATTAAATATGACTTATGTGTTTTCATTTGAAATTCAAGTCTTCTATACCTGTGTCATTAGGTAAAAATGGTACCAGAGAGTACCCCCGTTTATATATTCCTAAAAACAGTGAACAAATCAGAGACTTCAGTTTCTGGCCTAAGTCTGAAGTAGAGGTCTGCTGGTTTGTAAAAGAGGCAGATGAGAGGCCTCAAGCAGGACTGGAAACCTGTGCAAAAGCAAACTGAAAAATAAAACAAACAAAAAAAAATTCAGTTTGTGCCTACAGTATGGGAGAAATAACTCTGTCCATTTGAAGTCAAATAATGTAAACAAATCATGCACATCATGATCTACTTACTACACAGAAATGCTTTGTGAAACAGATCAAAAGATGTCAAAACACATTACCAAATTATTTTGTGAAAACTACTAAATAGAAACTATGTAAATTAAAAGAAGGACTTCCTAATGATCAAACAATATTTTGCATGTGTATATGCAAATCTACATATGACATGAACAAGCAAAAAGGAATTTATATTTACTCCATAACATTTCATATTTTAATGTAGTACATTGAATAATCATTTCAGTAGTATTGTACACATGTCAAAATTATCTGTTTCTGTAAATAAATTCATTTTTCCTAGGAATCACTTTCTTATCATATTCACTTTTTTTTTTTTTTACAATTTTATATGTTTATCTGATAACAGCCAATTCACTAAATATCGCATAGTTGCCTGTGACAAGATGAGGTAAATGATGAACAAAGCTACTCAAGTACTTGCAGAAGTCATTCTGAATATCTGCTTAGAGAACTAGCATATTCTCAGGTAAAAGATTTACTAGAACCATAACAAAATAGTGGGCTACTATAGTAAGTCAATGTACAGTTGAATGTAAATAATTGAGAAATTTCTAGTAATATAGAGAGCCATATGCAGCATGCTTATGCCTCTCCAGTCAAAACCTTCCTGAGTCTTTATTTCACTAGCAGAGACCTGGTGCACCAATTTGTGCATGGGTAGGGTCCGTAGGCCTGGCCGGTGATCAGGGCCAACTGGGGCCTTCCATCTGCCGGCTGGTGCCTTCCTTTTTTCAGGAGGGTTGTATACTTCATAACTAGGAAAGATTTTGATCCCTGTCCCTGAGCAGGGCGTGTGAGGAAAGCAACTGATTGATACGATATTTTTCTCTCACTTTGATGTTTCTCTCTCTTTCCCTCTCTTTCCCCTCACCTCTGTTTAAACATTCATAAAATGTCCTCAGATGAGAATTTTAAAAATAAAAGACACTTAACATAATTTATCAGTATGTAAATGCAAATTAAACCACAATGTGACACCACTATTCATCTATTTGAATGACCAAAACCGGAAACACTGACAATAACAAATGTTAATGAATATGCAAAGCAACTAAATTCTCATTAATGACTATGGGAATGCAAAAGAGTACATGCTCTTTGGAATACAGTTTGGCAGTATCTTATAAGTGGAAACATAGACATCAGATGACCCATTAATTGAACTTTTATGCAACAGAATTGAGTTGGAAATGGTGTTCACAGAAGATTCTGTAAATGACTATTTATAGGAACTTTTTTCATAATCATAACAAACTAGAAGCAATCAAGATATTTTCAACAGATACATGAATCAAAAACATATATGTACAAGAAAATACAAAGATTGAGAGCCATTGGAATGTTTTTAAAGGCAATTTGCTAAGAAAAAGAAGCCAGATACAAAAGGTTATATATTCTGTGATTTTATTCACATAATATTCTAGATGAGGCAAAACTATAGAAAGGGATTTTTAAAAAAATGAGAAGTTCCCAGGAATTGGGAGAAAAGTTAGTTTTCTATAATGGCAATGCACAGGATAATTTTCAGAGTGATGAAAGCATAATTTGATTGATGTGATGCATTTGTAAAAACCATATAACTGTCCATCATAAAGACTATATTTTAAAATATGAAAATTGCACACACAGGATAATGTAGATCATAGATGAAATGTATATTGTGAAAGAGTAATCTGTCTCATATACTGTACTCTAGTTGCTGAATGTTTTCTCACATGAGTAGAGTTTAACAATTCTGAAAGTAGTTTATGTGACATTAGTACTGAAGAAAAGAAATAGATGGAACAAACTGGGAGCCAGATTTCTCACTGTCAGAAAAAGACAACCTAACATATTTGCCGGCGTATAAGACGATTTTTTGGCCCTGAAAAAATACGTATTTGCCGGCATATAAAACGACTGGGCGTATAAGACGACCCACTAAAATTTCCACTAAAAATACAGAGTTTGTTATATACTCGCTGTATAAGACTACCCCCCACTTGGAGGCATATTTTTCAGGGCCAAAAAGTTGTCTTATATGCCGGCAAATACGGTATATAATAAAAGCCTAATATGCAAATTGCCCCCTCTATCAGGAGTTTGACCCAGAGTTCAATCACTACTATGAAGTGTATTGACCCCCAGAGGGCGGTACTGAACATGATGGACATCAGTGACATGGCTCTGGCAGCAGGTAACATTGGAGGCACTGCAGGCCCCAATGGACCCTGACAAGAGTGGGACCACAGCGGGATGGTGGAGCAGGTGAACGGGTGGTGTCTGGCCATGGTGGGTGCTAATGGGGCCAAATCACCCCACAGATGGCAATCAGTGGCAGCAGCAGGGGGCAGACCTGCTGTCCAGCTCCCAAACTCTGAGGGAACTGGAGGGTGTGTGTGCGATGACTCACGTGGAGGGAGTTTTGCAGGAATCTGGGGGCCCAGGTGCTGCCCAGAGCCCAGAGGTCAGCTGAGACCCTCCCTTCCATGCCAGATGCTCATGTTTCAATCACCAGCCAGGCCTAGGGACCACACCCATGCACAAATTTCATGCACCAGGCCTCTAGTAAGAAATAAGCAAGAGAGGAAGACTAGAATAAAGTCTGTCATAGTGAATGAAAGTCTTAGACATAATTATGTATCCATGTTTAGTTTAATATATTCAATGCACACCCAGATACATAAATACAGTAACAATATAAATGTGTGTGTATATGGGTTTTTACAGTTAGATATATTTTTTACCTCTGTCTCTTAAGAAGGCCTTAACGCATTAACACACCAGCAGTAACAACAATAACCAACACTAAATTCTAAACTCAATTCTATGATAAGCAGAAAATGTTCTTCAGAAAAATGGTTTATTCTAGGGCTGGTCAAGGAAAATGCAATACGAACCTAGGTCATCTTGTTGTGCCAGAGGTAAGGTTTCTCAAGAAGCAAGGAGACAACCAGTCAGGAGAATATAATAATCAACCTGAAAAAAACACCCAATAAGTTATCTAGTATTGGATTATAACGCTCCATTATATTAATATTATGGCTGTGGAAACTTAGAGACTTAGAGGCTTATAGCACAAATATCTTAGAATTCTGTCAGAAGTCCAACAAGGGGCTCACTGGATGAAAGTCAAAATTTCAGGAGGGTTGTATACTTTTTAGAGACCATGGGGGAAAATCTGTTCCCTTGCCATTTCTAACTCCTAAAGGCTATTTATTCACTTATCTTGAATAGTTTCCCTTTTCTCCATTTTTAAAGCAAGCCATGTTACATTCCTCTGTCTATCCTAAGACTTATCTTCCTCTGACTGCAGTCAGTAAAAAGCACTCTGCTTTTAATGACTTGTATGAGAAGAATGAACTCTCCAAGATAATCCAGGATAATCACTCCAGTTCCAGGTTCTTAACTGTAATCACATCTGCCAAGCCCTTATCAGCATGTGAAGTAACATTTACACATTCTAGGAATTAGGATGTGGACATAGTTGGGAAGTCATTATGCTGCCTACCATAAACATAAAATATAAAACACATATGCAGGATTCCATGCTCATATAAATAAATGTTTGAATATGTAAATGGGGAGGGATACATCTTCACAGCTTTCTTATAGAAGAATTTTAAATAATATATGTATATACTTCTCTCTCTCGGGTAAAACCTTGTAGTGTGCTGTATTTAATGACTTATTTCTAAAGAATAAAATATAATAGGGTAATATAATAACTTTGGAGTGGAGAAATCTGTCAAACAATACCTTAACTAAGTGATCCAAGTTAACATCACCATTTATAAGCCATATTTATACCATGTGTCCCTGATATGATAGGTTAAGAAGGCATTTCACCTCAGTGGTATTCCTCCCACTACTCATAACTTTAGTCTAATCATGAGAGAAAAAAAATGTGAAAAACACAGTTTGAGAGAATTTTAAAGAATATCTGACCTGTACTCATCAAAGCATTCATGTTCATGAATAATAAGGGAAGACTAAGAAATTGTCAGAGACTATAGGAGATCCGGATGATATGCTAACTATACACAATGGATTGGTATCTTAGAATGGATTGTGGAAATTTTATTTATTTTTAAAATTTGCCCCTTGTTATTTTGATGTCATTAAGAAATCGCTGTCTAATGAAAGGTCACCAGTACTTACTCAGATTTTCTTCTAAGATTTTTATAGTTTTAGTTCTCATACTTCGGTCAATGATTCATTTTGAGTTACTTTTTACATGTGGTATAAAGAGGGGATTGATTTCATTACATTGTAAGTGGAAATCACATTATCCCTTCATTATTTGTTACACTGACTTAATTAATACATGTAGCTTTCTAGGAACTTTTAAAATTTGAAAGTTTGAAAAATCCAACTTTTTTTCCCCTTTACAAGATTGTTCCAGTTATTCTAGTTCCATCTAGATTTTATGATGCTTATTTAGAAAATATAGGCGTGAATAACTAACAATGTATACTTAGGAGAAACCAGTCTAAGCCAATTGAATAGTAAACAAATGGCTTGTGAAATTCCTTTTACTTGGAGTTCCCAGAGAATTTATATTATTATTTTAGCTCATACATGGTTTTTGACATTCACATTAAATTTTAGTAAACTTATTACACATTTGTATGGCAGTATTTCATTTCTCTTTCATTCTGCCACAGGTGAAATAGTCCACATGCTGTGAATCTCAAACAGATGCTTGACTTCTTATTACCAGTCCAAAGTCCCTGTATTTGATGGTTCAAAAAATCTCAAATCTCAAAACATCAGAGTTTGAAATATGGAAAGTTTTATTATTAAGAAGGCAACAATGAGAAGAGAAGATGGGATCTCTAGTGAGAACCCAAATCCATCTTAAGAAAGTAGAGTCCAGGTTTCTTTTTTGTCAAGGGGAATGGGAGGGACTGTTTTTTTCTTTTTGGAAACTCCAGCCACAATTCCTCTAATGATTAGTGTGTGTTATGCAATACTCAGCAGAATCTATTAGCCTGAGGCCTTGGGAGCAATGAAAGTTTTAACAAGATGGAATCAGAGAGAGTGTATTTCACTCTGTTTACTCTCTCCATTCTAGGGATTTTGATTATTTGGTTGTCCTAAAACTTCATCTTGCTTATGGCTTCGGGAGAAATTATGCTTTTGTAGTTGTCTTCTTTTTCTTGTTAAATCAGAGGGATGCTCTTTCTGATTTTCTGCATGCTAGGAAGAAGTCAAATAAGGTTATTCTTCAGGCAATCAAAGGTGAGAACCAGTGCTGTAAGCAATAGAAATGTAGCCTTAGAATTGTGAGAACATACAATGTACTTCAAAGATTATAGCAGGACATCTTATATAATAAAAATCTAATATGCAAATTGCCCCCTCTGGAGTTCAACTGACCAGGAGTTAACCTGCTCATTATGACACACAGTGGCCATCAAAGGGCAGTGCAGAATGGAGGAAGGCCATGGTCGGCAACCCTGATTGGCCCTGATCGCTGGCCAGGTCTAAGAACCCTACCAGTACATGAATTCTGTGCATCAGGCCTCTATCTATAAGGCATAGTCAAGTATTTATGAGCATTTTCAAGAGTTTCCAGAATATAGAATAACAGATTTGCTATTAAAGACTTTTTAGATTGGTGCCTTTAACTACTCAAACTTTTCAAAGATATCCTCTGAAATTTAGGATAATCTCCATACTGCATGAAACATGGTCAGATGTACTCATTGTGTGGTTTTAATTTCTTCTTCAATCATTTGTGACTTTTTCATTCATTTTTAAAAAATATATTTTATTGATATTTTACAGAGAGGAAGGGAGAGAGATAGAGAGCTAGAAACCTCAATGAGAGAGAAACATCGACCAGCTGCCTCTTGCACATCCCCCACCAGGGATGTGCCCGCAACCAATGTACACGCCCTTGACCGGAATCAAACCCGGGACCTTTCAGTCAGCAGACCGATGCTCTACCACTGAGCCAAACCGGTCTCGGCGACTTTTTCATTGTGATTAAGATCATGTTTTCAACTTATTTTTCAATCATGCCTCAAGACAATTATAGCATTTGCTTATTTTCCTGGAACTCTCATTTGCCCATGTTCTCAGTCCTGTGATTCAGAGCTATTTATCTAATCTACTTTCCCAAATTAAATTAAATTAAATTAAATCAAGTTATCAAAAAAGAAATAAATGTTTTTTTTTAAATCTCTATATTCTTATAGCCTTACCCAGCCTTAATTTTCTTTTCATGGTTCCTGTTCCTAAAACAACGTTACCTGTTATTTCTGACCTCTGAATTGCCCCAGTATAGAACATTGTTAGTTGTATAGAATTCACTTAACACTTATTTGTTAAATATACAAATATGAATATGTTAATGAAGACTAAATAAAGGATTAAAGATGCTATTAAAATTTGCAATGAATGAAAATTTTATATTGTTGTCCTATGGTAGTAAATATCACTTATGATGTATTAGCATTTTGGTGAAATTTTCCCAAGGTAAATCTATTTCATATTATCAGTCAATTATTTTTTTAATTTTATTTTGCACAAAATAGAAGAAATTAATGAATATAAATATGACCTTTCATCAAAGTATACCAAGATACATATGTTTTTCTTTTAAAAAATTGTCATAACAATGGTAACTATGTTGTATATAAAGGGCTTTTTTTTAATCCTTACTGAGGATATTTTTCCATGGATTTTTAGAAAGAGTGAAAGAGAGAAGAAAAGACAGAGAGAATTATCAATGTGAGAGAAGCACATCAGTTGATTGCCTCCTGAATAAGGCCTGATCAGGGCCTGGGCCAGGGAGGAGCCTGTAACTGAGATACATGCCCTTGACCGGAATTGACCTCAGGACCCTCTGATTCACAGGCCAATGCTCTTTTCATTGAGCCAAATGGTTAAGATTTTATTTCTTAAACAAAGTCCTGTTTGTTTATGATTAGTTATCCATCTACCCATCAATTTATTTATCCAATCATTAATTTCTCTGTCCATCTTTCAGCTACCCATGGTCTATTGACTAAGCTGATCTTAATATTCCCATCAGCTTAACTAAATTTTATACAGGTTTCTTTCTGATTATGGTCCCCTGAACTTTTATTTCTGGGAGCATGAACTTTATTTGAAATTGGTAATTTTCCATTTTTAATTATTTCTATGTCCCTTTGAGATGTAAATCTTTTCCCAGTCCCTTGACAGTTTTACAACTAAGGAAAGTCTTTCTCCAGGACCTGGTAGCCATCCCCTTGAAATGCAATTATCAATAAAAATAATGCCTCTGCTTCCAGGTCCCTGTGGGCAGACAGAAGCCAGACTGAGATGAATGCCAATGAGCAAGCACCAATGGCTTCATCGTACTGCCCAGCCTCTCCACATCTCCCAGCACATTTCCCCAGCTCGTCCCAACACCTTAAAACTCCCCTGTCTTTGTTTCAGGGAAGTTGAGTTCAGTCTGTCTCCCCTACTATAATGCTGTTAAATCAAGTCTTTCTTATTTGTTTAACTAGTCCTGTGCAATTCTTCTTTGACACTATCCATCCAGCTCTTGACCCATACTACCTGAGTTTGAATTCAGATGCCTCCATTAAGTAGCTACATGACTTTGAGAATTTTTAATCTCTCTGTAATAAATTCACTCACCTTTAATATGAAGAAATAATGCATCTACTTCAAAGATGTGTTAAAGGAAGATAATGTAATACTATAAGCACTTATATAAAATATATAGTGACATAAATCTTAACTACTATCTGAAATTGAGGGAGAGCAGATCAAGCAAAATATGTAATCCTAAAATAATGCTACTTATATTGCTTGTGAAAATAAGTTCAGATGGAGTTGCAAGAAATGAATTTCAAAGGGCACTGGTGTGGTGGAAGTTTAAGCATAGGGGCAAAATTTATTGGGGTGAAGGGAAGCCATACGCCCTTGGGGATGTAGAGGGCAGGCAGAGTCTAGCAGCAACTGTCTCAAGATACTTGATAATCCTCCATATGTTTTCTTGGTTTTCATGAACTAGTAAACTGTCATTAAAGTGATCCAATCTATTTCCTGCGCTTTTCCTGGGCTTGTGCTGGGCCTTCTTTTTTAGACAGAAATGAGCAGAGCAAGGTCAGTGGGCCAGGTACCTAAACACCAGAGCAGAAAGCCCCCGATGCCTGGCAAGGGGTAAAACTTGGAAAACAAGAACTTGCCTCCAGGGTAACCCGTCCTCCCTAGCATATCACTGACCATACAGTTGGACCACTGATCTTTTATATTGTTCGTCAAGTGGTTTTGACCTCCTGACCTTTTCCTCCCTAAAGATATCTTCTAGGCCTCAGGTGTATTTCAGCTCCAGGTGCAGAAAGGCTGCAAAACTAGCCAAGTAATGCCTTGGCTGCCTCAAAACCAGCTACACTGACTAATGACCCCCTGGCCTGCACTGATCAATTGGTGGAGGGCCCCAAAAAAGCACACCTGGAGAGCTGATCAATATTCTAATGAAACTCTCCTCCGAGATCTCCTCTAAGATTTCCATCTGCAAGAGAGAGAAAATATGCTCAGGACAAAGGACCCAGTGCATGCTCTCCCTCCGAGGAGCATGCCCATGCCATTCCCTTCACCCTCTTCTTTCCCCACAGGCACACATCTCCTAACTTCTAAGGGGCCCCAATGGGACTTACAGCCAGCGTAGCAATGGGCAATGGCAGCTCGTCCCGGGCTAACCCCCTGAACCTGTCTCCAAGGCCCCCCTTTCCCTGGCTTCTCAGTGAGCCAGAGCCACCCCCGCTTAGGCTCTCCTGTTGCTTCTTCTCTGCCCTTCCTTGTTTCTTTGCTCTAAGTATATATCTGCTGCGCTCAAGGACCCCATGTTCTTTGGCTCTGCCCTCTAGACCTTCCCTTTGAGTGTTCCCATCTCCCATCTCTTTTTCTTAAACAAATTCAAGTTTTCTATGTTCTCTTTCTATAATGGCTCTTTAGCTGCCTGCACACCGTGGCCTTTATCCGTTCACTATCCTCTCCCTGGACTTCCGGGGATTCCACATCCTTATCTAACCCGGTTATTTTCCCAGGTGAGGCGCTGCCCCTTTATGTCACCATTTTGGCTCCTACAGTACATGCCCCAGAATTCTGGTTTCCAATGCACGTATTTACCTCTCCCCTGTGCTTTCTTGGTTTCCATTGCATATGTGACAAGCGAAGGAATTGCTTTCCTGTTCTCCGAAGGATGCCAGTATAAGGCCTGTGTCACTGGGGAGATTCTTCCTTCCCACAGGGGGACCGCTCAGGGATTAAGTTCTGGGAGTAGAAGAGGCAGAGGTCTTCTGGGGAGCCTACACATGCTGTGGCTTCCTTGTGAATGAGGCTGAACATTTGGTTCAGCTCCCTAGTTTATTGGGCTTAATATCTCATTCAATTTGCTCCCTTCCTTTATTAATGACTAGCTATCTACACTAACACTTTGGCTTGTGGATTATGTTGAGCTGAAAGCAATCAGAGCATAACTCATGAAGAGTTTTTTGGGGTTTTTTGTGTGTGTGTGTGTTTTTTTTTTGTGTGTGTGTGTGTGTGTGTGTGTGTGTGTGTGTGTGTTGTTTAATTATTTCTTAACTGACTAAGATAATTTAGATCGGAGTCCTGTACCAGAGAGCAGAGATAACTTTACACCAGAAAGACTTATCTGCCTGGCCTGCCAAAAACTCCTTAATCAAACATTTGCTATTCCCATTCTCCTGTGAATTGTCTCTTCCATCCATTCTGAGTCTACCTCTTAGCTCAAGACTGCACATAAGCTTCAATTATTTGACTGTTGATGCACATCATATCTTCGGAGTTCTCATTGATAAAAAATTATTTTTTTCCTGATAATCTGTCTTATGTCAATTTAATTATTAGACTAGACAGAGAACTTAGAAGGGAAAGAGAAACAAACAAACAAACAAAAAACCACACAAAACAAAACAAAACATTTTTCTCCCTAATAAAACATTCCATTTAAATCTCAGTAAAGTTTTATTCAAATGTTACCATGGGCTCACTGCCATGTCCATCCCCCTTTTAAATAATGACTGAAGTAGGAACACTTCCTAAGTCTGCATTGTTATTCTCACTCCCTAACTCCCTAAGTTATTTTGTCATAATTGCAGAGACTCAGACAAAAGACTCAAGCTATCCAAGCTCATTTCCACTGTCATTACATGTAATCAGGGTCCCCTGAAAGCAAGATTTGGGAAATAATAGGACCCAATTCAGTGCAGATTATATCTAATATATCCAGGACGGAGAAAATGTAATTTTAACCATATGTAGACTTTTTTTCCCTTTGTGTTTATAATGAAACCAATCTTGGTTTAGGGATTCTGTTTTAAAAACTTCAAACACATGTCTTTCTCAAAATCTGGGTCTGTGGACAAATACTCAGCGAACACAATGAAAGATAATTAAAGGATAGAGAATACCCGTTGCTTGCTGGAAGACAGAAAAATGTTTTTGGCTCAACATGGAATAAGGAGATCAAAATGGGATCTGTTTCTGAAGTCATTATATAATTTCAAAATATATAGCAGCAATGCATTTCCTTTATGTTGGTAATACCTGCAGGATTGGATTTCTCATATACTTCAGGACCATGATACTGATGTCAATAGAGAGATGGGACTTTTTTTAATATTATTTCCTCACATTTTTCTTTTTAATAAAAATGATGGAATTTGCTTAAGAGTCTGGATTTATTTATGATTTATTTATCTATTTTTGCCTAAGCATTTTGGTTTAACATTTTCCATTGATTTAAGTTATAGTGTCCAATTTTTTCCAGAAAGTCCAACATTGATGATTATTCATATTTATGTAGACATTTACACAATATATGGATTTCAGGAAAGAAAACAGAAGTATATTAAAAATTCTTGCATTGAATTGGCTATGTACATAATCTACCATATAACTTTAATCACTTATGAAAGCCAACAATTTATAAGTATCCATTTACCCTCTACTGACAAGCAATGATATATATGTCCTCAAACTTTAGAAGATGTTTGACCAATGCAGAAATTTGATGTAGAAAGTTGATTTCATGATGAGAATGGAAAACTGACAATATCTGTTATGCATGTATAACATAAAAGCTACAAAGAGAATCCCTAATCCATGTATGAAGCTTTCCAACCTTTGCAGAACAGTTATTTTTAAAGTGTGCATATGGAATTAAGCAAAGGACACTGACATTTTCAAATCTTGGTTTTCCCATTTGAATCCTCAAGGACACGCAATAGCTTGACAGGCATTAATGTTATTGCTGGCCTTCGTTTCAGAGTTTCATTGGGGGATTTTTGTTCTAATCAAAATAAATAGGCTGTTTTATACCAAGAGTGATCTTATTGACAGATCCTAAAAATGTTAAATGAGCAACCTATCCTAGAAATGTTAGGTTCTAATTTAAAATCATCTTGGCCCTAGAGCCTTAACATGAAGTTATCCTATATAATAACAGCCTACTATGTAAATTGTCCCCTTGACTGGGAGTTCTACTGCTCACTATGACCTGCACTGATCACACGGACACAGTGAGGAACATGATGGGAATCAGCAACACAGCACGAGCAGGGGTGGCAGAGTAGTCGCTGCAGGCCCCAATGGGCCCCAATGAGAGCAGGACCTCGAGGAGATGATAGAGCAGGTAAGCAGGCAGTGCTAGGCCAAGGCGGGTGCAAGCGGGATCGCCCTGCCCATAGCCCCGCAGATGGTGACCAGAGGTGGTGGAGCTGAGCAGGGCTGCCACCCAGATCCCAGGCGCTAAGCAAGCCGGGTGGGGTCTCAAGGACTCAGGAGGAGGGGGGCGTGTGGGAACGCGGGGACCCAGGTGTTACCTGGAGCCCAGAAGTCAGCTGGGACCTGCCCTTGCAGCCAGATGCTAGTGCTTCAGTCACTGGCCAGGCTTAGGGACTGTGTATGAATTTCATGCATCAGGCCTGCATTTTGTTATAATTTCTTTTTTGATTACTGTAAACTACTCCAGGTATTTCTTCTTTGATTTTTCCATAATTAAAATTGTTAATACAGTACTTACATTTATATTTACAACTTTACTCTGAAAAATATATGGCACAAATAAAAACTATTTCTTTATTATTTTATTTGATAATTGCTAAATTGGTACTTAGGCATATTAGTATATAACAGATATGAATTTTCCAATAATGCTTATAGTTTGTCATATTCATTATACATTAACTAGAGGCCTGGTGCATGAATTAGTGCAAGAATGGTGTCTGGCCAGTCCACCCTAGTCAGGGCGGATTGGGCCAGGCTGGCCAAGAGAAGAGGCCACAGGCAGTTGGCCAACCATCCCTGTCCCCAATAGGGAAGGGGAGGCCGATCAGGGGCAGGGTCAGCCAAGGGGAGGGGCTATAAGAGGGTTGGCCAGCAGGCCCAAGCCCCAAACTGAGTGGGAGGGATTATTTGGGGTGGGGCCAGCCAGAGGAGGGGCTGTGGGTTGTTGGTGGGCCAGCCCCACATGCCCTTGACTGGAATCTAACCTGGGACCTTTCAGTCTGCAGAACGACACTCTATCCACTAAGCCAAACCGGTTTTGGCAAGATTTTACTATAAGTATTTCTATTTTAATTATTCAGAAGATCATTAGAGAGAAAGCATATCTAATACTTTGTATAATATCTAAAATATAAGCTGTATGTCTCCTGTCGGAAATGTGAACTATTTTTTCTATTATTGGAAGTTTCTTCATTGGGGAATATAATGTAGTGACTAAGACTATAGAACCCAAAAACAAACCATGTGGGTTTGAATCCCAGCATTCTCTCTAATATTTTTTTTTCTTGACAGTTTACAAAACCAATAATAAAAACTACTTCACAAGGTTGAGATATAAGAATTAAAAAAATTAGTTTATGTAGATACTCTTAGAATAGTGCCTACCATATATAAAACATGTTAATATGACATTATTATCTCATTTTTACTTGACATACCTTTGTTCAATTGACATTTATGGAGACTTTTGTCATGGTATTTGTTTCCTTCTTCAAAATGAATAAAGAAAAGTATTAAAAATGAAAGAAAGAGGAAAATAGAAGAAAAGAAAGAAAAAAAGAAAAGGAAAAAGAGAGGAAGGGACAAGGGAAGGAAGGAAATAGGAAAGAAGGAAAAATGTGAAGGTACTGGTTTAAAATGATATAGACTTATGAAGCCAGAATAAAACAAAAATTATAATTTATACAGAATGCTAGAAAAGCTTATAAAACCTCATAAAAACTATTATTACTTAAGGAACTACTGTCTTCTTAATAACTAATATTTTATAAGTATTTTTGGTGATGTTGATACTCTTGATCTTGGATATTCTGATTTTGGTTATTCTGAGTTCTTCAAAACTCTCAAATTCAAATGTATTCATAAACTGGATATTCCAAATAAATTAAAAATAATTAAGAGTGAAAGAGATTGACCCAGTTAAAATTACTTCAAGTCATTTCCCTTGAATTATTATAATGACTGAGATATATATTGAAACTGGATATTAAAGCTAAAACTTCAGATTACACATTCTCTAATTAAGTATTCCATTTTTTCCAAATCTAGTTTTAAAGGCTTTAGAGATAAGATTTTTGACATTTGTCTAGTGTCTTAGGATTTTAGTATCTAAGTACAGACTCCATTGTGTTATCACGACTATGAATCTATTGCTACATTGAAGCTAGAGGCTGGCGCTAGGAAGTCCCGTCCTTGACTTGAGTTCTAATCAAAAAAGTAGGCTGGGACTATTCCCTATCAAACACCACTCCAGCAAGCACTTTCCTTGTCTGTGAAATGGAGCTAAAAATAAATTCTATGCCTTTACTTAATTGTTTGTTCAGAAGAATAACATATAATGAATGAAAACATGTTATTCAATTTGAACTACTACCCAGTTATTCATTATTTTTAATATTTATGAATTATAATGAACTAATTAAATTTATGCTTATGATAGTCAATAAATATTTAAATCAGTATTTTACCACTTTTTAAAATTAATACACTATATTTTTATAGCATCTTTCAGGCACAATAATATTGAGCAGGAATTTCCCATGAATTTTCTCTCTCTACACCCTCTGTTTTCTCTGTTACTACCATCTTGTGTTGCTATGTACATTTGTTACAACTGATGAAACAATATTAATATCTAGTCATTATGTAAATCTCATAGTTTGAATTAGAATTTACTATTTATTTCATACAGGTTTATGGACTTTACCAACAGCATAATGTCTATGTCCTATATCTACTATTAGAGTATTGCATAAAACTAGTGGCTCAGTGCACAAAATCCGTGCACAGGGTGGGGGAGGGTTCCTCAGGTTGGCCTGCTCCCTCTCCAATCTGGGACCTATCCAAGGATCTCCTACTTCTGGTTTACAAAGATTGGACCTAAACCACAATCTGGGACTGCTGGCTCCAGCCACTCACCTGCCTGCCTGCCTGACTGATTGCCCTTAACCACTCTGCCTGCTAGCCTGCTCGCCCTCAACTGCTCCCTGTCGCCAGTGTGCTTGCCCCCAAATACTGCCTCCAGTCAGATCACCCCCAACTGCACCCCAATCCAGTGTGCTTGCCCCCACTTTCCCTCCCCACTGGCCTGCTCACCCGAAACTGTCCCTCTGCATGACTGCTCACTTCAAACTGCCGGCTGTCCTGATCACCTCCAACTGACTCCTACTGACTGCCTGCTCATCCCCAACTGTCCCCCCCCCTATTGTTCTGCTTACCCCCAATGGCCCCTGCCATCCTATCCTGGCCTGATCACCTCCTGGTGACCCAAGGTCCCAGCCCTTCCTTCCTTCCTTCCTTCCTTCCTTCCTTCCTTCCTTCCTTCCTTCCTTCCTTCCTTCTTTCCTTCTTTCCTTCTTTCCTTCCTTCTTTCCTTCCTTCTTTCCTTCTTTCTTTCTTTCTTTCTTTCTTTCTTTCTTTCTTTCTTTCTTTCTTTCTTTCTTTCTTTCTTTTTCCAGTGCCTCCTTGAGCAGAAGACAGGGCTGGCTGGAAGCAAGTATCTAGGATTTATTAATCTTCTATAATTGAAACATTCTAGCCTTGAATATTTACTAATTGAATGTTTAAATAAAAGTACATCTATGTATTTTTTCTGAATAAATATTTTAAAACTTTTAGGTATATACCTAGAAGAGGAATTGCTGGGCCACATGGTAACTCTTTATTTTAATTAAAAAGAGGCCAGGCCTGGCCAGGGCAGGAAGCTTGGCTTGCTCCATTGCCAGGGCAACCCAAGCCTCCTTCTTACTCCAGCTCTGTGGCCAGCCATCATCTTGGTTGGGTTAATTTGCATATATACTCCTGATTGACTGGTGGGTGTGTCTTATGGGTGTAACATAGTGATGATTAATTTGCATGTTTCTCTTTTATTAGTGTAGATAGATTCACTGCCCTCAAAATTTATTGTGTTCCACCTATTCACAGTTCCTCCATTCCCATCAAAAATGACTCCTGGAAAAGATGTATCTTTTTTCTATAGTTGTACCTTTTTGTTAATGTCATATACTACTGGTAGTATATATTTCTATAAACATATAACATATAATATACATAATATGTTATAATATAAATACTTATAAAGCACAAACAATCACGTTATAAATCATTTCTCAATATGCAGAACTGGTTTAACATTCAGATATGAATATGTGTAATATATCATATCAAGAGAGAAAGAAGGAAAGATTTTTCTTTAAAGAAGAAAAATCATAGTCACATCAATAGTCACAGAAAAATCATTTGACCAAAATTAGATTTAATTTATCAACATTTTTTGTGTATTTTTTCATCTATGTTTTTGAGAAATTAGTGTATAGGTTTTCTTTCTTGCAATATTTAGTTTTGGCATTAAAATAATGCTGTCTCATATAATGAGTTTGAAAGTGCCCCCTATGTTCCCATTTTCTGGAACAGATTTTAGAAAACTGGTATCTTTTATTCTTTTAATGTAGGTAGAATTCACCAGGGAAACCATTTGGCCTGGTGTCCTTCTTCTTCTTCTTCTTCTTCTTCTTCTTCTTCTTCTTCTTCTTCTTCCTTTTCTTTATTTTATTAAGGTATTATATGTGTACATATCTTAACATTGCCCCTCCCACCCAACTTTGGCTTGGTGCTTTCTGATTTAGAAAGCTTTTATTTACTGATTCAATTTGTTTAATAGACACAGATCTATTCAGATGATCTATTTGTCCTGTGTGAAGTTTGATAAATTGTGTATTTTAATAAATGGGTACATTGTATCTAAGTTACTGAATTAGTGGCCATAGAATTGCTCATAATATTACTACCCTTATTGCCCATTTAATGCCCATGGGATCAACAGTGATGGCCCCTCTTTAATTCTAATATTTAAAAAGTTATGTTCTTCTCCGGCCGTGTAGCTCAGTTAGTTTAATGTTGTCCTCTGCACCCAAAAGTTCACTGGTTTGACTTCCAGTCAGGGCACCTGCTTGGGGTTGCAGGCTGGATCTTCAGTAGGGGGCATGCAAGAGGCAGGTGATCAATGTTTCTCTCTTCCTCTCTCTCTAAAGTCAATGAAAACATATATTTTCTTCTGACTTATGTGAAATTTAATGTACTTTCATACCAGCAGCTGTCAGTTCAAAGAATGACAACAAAGTAGCCATCTTTGCTTAATTTCATCAATCCACCACCGATGGCGATAGACACGTGAGCAAGGCTTTTGGACTGGAAACAAAACATGTGGCTGGTCGCAGTCCCACCTACCCGCAAAGGCCCTCAGTGCAGGTGGGGGTCTCATGGCTCCCTGCGGGGAGCCTTGGGGCCCAGCACCTGGGCGTGGGAGCTGAACTTGTTGCCATTGCAGTTAAGACACAGTATCCCCGGCTTTTCATCTTTGCTGGATAGCCCTTGATATTTCATCGACTCCACATTTCAGCCCTGAACAAGTGGGGAAACTGTGTCTCAGAGGAGTCTCTCATCCAGAGTTACACGGCCTGTAAACAGATACAAACCCTGATTTGTTTCAGCACAGAACCCAATCTTCTCACTAAGCCCAGAGGCCTCCTAGGCTTGAAGTTACTGCAGAACTTCCGCTGGATGGCGCAGGGCCGGGAGAGCTCTCCTGGTCACAGACCTGGGCCCCTCCCGCAGGACAGGCACGTGATGACGGCGACCTCTCCTGGAACGTCCATTTCCAGGCCCCACAGATGGCCGTGTCCATTCCTCAGGGCTCAGTGAGGGAAAATATATTTTTTCACAAATTGTCTTCTCTCTTTTTTGCTTGGTTTAACTGGTTAGGGGATTATAAAATTTCTTTTCAAAGACCCATATCAAGAATGTAGTTAAGTTACTCCACGGCATTTGCTACCTCAGCATCCATTCTGATTGGCCATGTGGCCTGCATTGATTTTAAACTGATACTTACCCTTCAGGCAAGCACAAACCCTAAGAAATCACCCAAAGCTTTATAAGTAAATGGAAGCTCTCAACAGGTCTTGTGAGCAAGGTCTCCCTTGTCTCCCAGTACCTTGCTCTTACCTACCCACCCCATCTGCCCCCCAAAAAACCCACACATACTCATGGGAATTATGAACCTCAGTCTTTTGGTTTGAATTGATCAGTTGGTCTTAGCCTGGGACTTTAAAACACTCCTACCACAGACCCTATTAAAGGCATGTGCACCCAGTTCTGTCTCTGCCTTCTGCCCTGACAGCCCTATGTTGATTCTCAAGGCATTCCTGATACTTCCTCTTGGACCTGTGGGTAATAAACTTCTCTAGTTCAATTTATCTTGTGGTCTGTTATTGAATGGAAGTACACCATCTGGCCCCCTGTGCTCCACCTAATGAGTATTAATTTGACAAATTCATAACAAATTATCGTGTTTCCCCGAAAATAAGACATCCTCTGAAAATAAGACCTACTTACAGGTTTCCTTCTGAGTGAAATATAAGGCATCCCCCCCTTGAAAATAAGGCCCTCAGGCTCTGTCTCCGAATGAAAATTAATTTACCATAAACTGGTCTCTAGGGACGCCCCAACCGGCATCTAGCAACCAGTGACGTTACGGGGAGTCCTGACGTCATTGCTATGTGAATAGAGAAATCAGTGTGGAAACTTTGTGACTTGGGTGAAGAATTCATGGGAGAAAATCACTGATAGTTGCATTGCAAATGCTCTGCGAGAAGGCTACCTTGACAAGAAGTACTCATTTAAAGACAGTGCTATTGCTAAACATGAGAGCTTTGGTCCACTGATTCTGAAAGAAATGGAGTCACAAGAAATTCACTAGGAAATTCAGGAATATGATTGTTATGATGATGTTCCAGAAGATGATTACATGATTGTCATTGAATAAATGAGTAAATTCTGGATACTGTAGGATTCACAGTCTGTCTGGTTTGTGTTGACAAGTACCATACTACCGTACCGTATAATGGTAATAAATTTCCTTTATTTTCATTTAACAATAAATGTGTACCATATTCTTCTTCAGGGAAAAATAAGACATCCCCTGAAAATAAGACCTAGCGCATATTTGGGAGCAAAAATTAATATGACACTGTCTTATTTTCGGGGAAACAGGGTAGCTTTGGGTTTTGTCCATTTTTTTGGTATTATTTTTCTGTTTTAATTTTATGTATTTCTGCCTCCATTTTCATAATTTATATTGTTCTACTTAGTCTGGATTGAATTCTCTCTTTGCTTTTTCTTTCATAATGTGAAACTTAGATGATTGGGTTTGTCATATATGGTCTGTATTATGCTGAGGTATATTCCCTCTATTCCCACATTGCTGAGGTTTTATCATAAATTGATGCTGGATTCTATCAAATGTTTTTGCTGCACCTATTGATGTAATCATTTGGTTCTTATTCTTCATTTTGTGTTTATAGTGGATGATGTTAATTGATTTTCAGATATTGCACATACTCTGAATCTATGGAATAAATTGTACTTCATAATGGTGGGTGATCTTTTTAATGTATTGCTGGATCGGATTCTCTAATATTTTGTAGAGGGTTCTAGCATTTATGTTCATTGGTGATATTGGCCTATTTTTTTTCGTGTGTGTGTGTCTTTATCTTGTTTTGGAAGTAGAATAATGCTGGACTCTTAAAATGGGCCTGGGGATTTTCCACCCCTTGAATTTATTGGCATAGTTTGAGAAGGATAGGTGTTCTTCTTTGAATGTTTGATAAAATTTACCTGTGAAGCTATTCATTTCAGGACTTTTATTTGTTGCCAGTTTCTTTTCTTTCTTTTTTTTTTCTTCTTCTTTTTTTTGAATTACTTCTTCAATCTCACTAATTAAATCCATCTGATCTAGTGTGTCATTTGAGGACACAATTTCCGTGTTAATTTTCTGTCTGGAAAATCTATCCATTGATGTCAATGGGTATTATAATCCCATACTATGATTATATTACTGTTGATCTATCTCTTCATGTCAATCAAAATTTGCTCTATATATTCCTATATTGGATGTGTAAAAGTTTACCAGGGTTATATCCTCTTGTTTTATTATGTTGTGGCCTTCTTTGTTTCTTATTGTAGCCTTCATTTCAAAATTTATTTAATAGCCTATAAGTACTGCTCCTCCAGCTTTTCCCCCCATTTTTAGTTGCATAAAATATCTTTATCCATCCTATTACTTTTAGTCTGTATCTCTTATTCTGAGTTGGGTATCTTTGCAGATAGCATGTATATGGATCTTGTTTGTTTGTTTGTTTGTTTGTTTTTATCCATTCAGCTATGTATATCTTTTGATAAGGGACTTGAGCATATGTGTATTATAGTATTCTCAGGGTGTCCTGAAACCAGTCCCTCAAATACTGAGGAATGATTTTACGTTTTTGGAAAATGAAAAGTTATATGCAGATTTTCAACCGCACAGGGAGTTGACTCCCTTAGTCCCTCCCTTATTCAAGGGTCAGCTGTACATCACTTCAGGAGTAATGAGTAACTTATAGAGTTTTCAATTCTTTCTTTCAGTCCACTTATAACATTGCTGCTATTCATGTCCATCTTCCATATCAACAAATGCATTGTTTCTATTGTAACTTTGAATACTTCTGTCTCTTATATCAATTAAAGTTAGAAAAATAAAAATTTTATAATATTTTCATTTATTCATTTTTTACAGTCTTCTGATATAAGTTTCTGGACTCTTCCCCCAATATTAAATATGGATAAATAATATTATCTATAAAAAGCGGTTTTGTTTATATATAATAACATATAAATTTGTCAAAGCTTATCAGACGTTTTGAAGTTCTTTAACACACTCATTTTACAGATCAGAAAATATAAGCATATGTCCAACACTAGGTTTGTGGCAAAACTTCATTTAAAAACATTGCTATCCTAAGTCCTAACTCAGAAGTCTTTTCTCCAAATATTAAATTAAATGAATGAATGAATGAATGAATGAATGAATGAATAATGAATGAGACAAGGGAAAGCATAGGGATGTTTGAAACCTGTGCACCTGTTTTTATAGCTGTGCTCTCTGAATGAGAACATGTTAGAGGGAAAATAGACGGGATTTAGTGGAACTATCAAGGAAGGAGAAGGTGAATGAATTGGCTGCAATCAGTGAATTCACAAAATAATTGGTGCACAATTTTCACTGGGATCAGTTTATCCTCATTGTCTTTATACAGTATGGACAGAAAGAAAAAATATGTGATAAAGCTCAGGAACTCAGCATGCTTATATATCATATAATGAAATGACTGATATTTGACTGAAGAATCTGAAAAATTCATGGGGTAGAATTAACCTGACTAATAGAAAAGAAGTATTGCTCTGACTAAAGGTAACAATAGCTTATTAAAGTTAAGAAAAGATAGAAAATGTGCAATCTGTGTTTGAATAACCTGGTTCCTGACATTCTTAAGAGGAAAGGTTGTTTCATCTGGCTTTACATTTTTATTATGCATTTTATCTTAGGGAATATAGCACATCTAATTAATGTACCATGATAAATGGAGTTTCTGTATCATTAGAACCCACTTATAAAGAATGAAAAAAGATCTCCATGTGCAAACACAGAAAAGTTAATCCCTAGCTATCAAAGGTTCATCTCCTGCAAAGTCATTTCACTTTGCTCAGATATTTAATAGGAACCATTTATATAATATTCAGGCAATGGGAGAGAAACTGAAAGGAAAAAAAATGTTTTAATTGAGTTATTCAGCCATCAAGTTCAATCTTGTCAGATTGTAAGAAGAGAAATTGAGATAAAAATCCTGAGAGAGGATGTCCTACTTAAAAGAAAGAGAAAAGATAGTGGGGGAGAGAGAGGAACAGGCCTGGAGAAAACCTCACTGGATCTTGTCATTTTTCTGAGATGGGAGGACACTTGCCAATTATTACAATTTTCAAAACAGTGACATTTTCAGTGACATTCTATTATACTTAGCTTTCTGGGAGCTAGCTTCTTCACCCTCTAGTCTATGAAACTCATATAGTATGCTTACTTTAACAATTACTTTTTTATAAAGAATATATTAAATGCAGAAAAAATATAATGTGTGGGCAAATTATGATGTCTGTTTGCAAATTTTACCTTGAAATTATTATTAAAATATATATTTTATTGATTTCAGAGAAAAAGTGATAGGGAGAGAGAAATAGAAACATCAATTATGAGAAAGAATCATTGATTCCTCCTGCATGCCCCACATGGGGATCAAGCCACAATCTGGGCATATGCCCTGACTGGGAATCTAACCATAATATTCTGGTTCATAGGTTGACATTCAACTTCTGAGCCAAACTGCCAGGCACTTTAGAAATATTCTTTATTAGGCACAATATGAAATATATTTTTAGGAATTCATGATAGGTAAACTTAGATATGCTGCACAAGATATATTATTTAATATTGAATATAAAATTTATTTTTAAAAATTAACATTTTACCAAAAAAGAGGATATCTTATTTATTTATATATAAGTAAAAACTACCAATTAAAAAAAAAACTTAACATTTTTATCTCCCTTTCCTTTTCTCATATATCTGGCTTTTCTTTTATTTTTTCTTTTTTTTTTTTTACAATTGTTTCCTCCTCATGTCTTTCTATTTATTTTCACACACAAAAAGGGAATAGCAGTTGAATATATGTATGAGTGCAGTGTGTTTATCTACATATAACTTATTTTTTGAAGTTTTGATAACATTAGAAAGTATATTTATAATGAATTAAAATTATGAATTCATGTTATCATAATATTAAAATAATATACGGATAGCTGAATCTGTTCCACTTATACCAACCTCAGTAAAAGCATTTAAATTAAGTCTATCAGAAGACATATTGGTAATCCTGATCTTTATATTTAAAATTATTTTTCTGCATATTTTACATTATATTTTAGTTGGTGTCATTGTTTTCAATATTGTAAATTAGTTTTCATTTTAGCCCTGGCCAGTGTGACTAAGTTGTCTGAGCGCCCGCCTACCCACATGAGGTTGCCAGTTCGAGACCAGGTCAGGGCACATGGCCTGAATGTGGACTAAATCCCCATTACAGGCATGTAGGAGGCAGCCACTCTCTCATGGATGTTTTTTTCTCTCTCTCTCTCCCACCTCCCTTCCTCTCTCTCTCTCAAATCAACAAAACTTTTTTTTAAAGGGTTTTCTTTTTTAAATCTAGTTATGAATAATGTGTTTATGTCAAAGTCCTAAATATAATATCTGGAAGTCTTAGTCTATTTGGACTGTTATAAAAGCAATAAATCATAGAGTGGGTGGCATAGGCAACAAACATCTAATTCTCATAATTCTAGAAGCTGGAAAGTCCAAGATCAAGAAATTGGCAAATTCAGCGTCTGGTGAAAGCTAGCTTCTTGGTTCATCAATGACCATCTATTATTACTTTTACCTTTCCCAGCTCCCAGTTACTATGGAGCTGATTTAGATTCAGACATGACTCTGAGTCTAATTGGAACTCAGAGGCAGACATCACAAATTCCCTCTTAGGGAAATATTTATTTTTCAATAACAAAATCAAGTCATCTCCTGCCTCAAATCCTAGCAAATAAGTTGTATTTTATTGAACACTGTTCATATAATTTCATACCACACATACATACATGTAAAAGCAATGTCAATATTAAGAATTGGCGCTTATGTAGGTCAAGGGTCAATACCAGAATAAACTTTTGGGTGTTTTTAGCTATGGAGGGAGGGTTATGTGCGGTGACCATACAACCTTGTGAAAAGGGTGGGTCAGAAGTAAGGGGCCAGGCCCTGGACATTTGTTTTCCACATTCCATCTCTGGGCTCATTATCCAGAGGTCGGGGCCATTGTTAATGCTCCTCCCACCACCAGTGCTAACACCGCCCACCTCTCTAGCGCATGCGAATGGACTGTGTGCAGCTGCAAACAGTTATCTGGGGATTTGTGTGTCAGCTGCCATGGATAAGGAGGTGTGGGCTTTTCTTGTGCAGCCACCTCTAATTGGCATAACTCCATTCAACTACAGAGATTCTGAGAAAATTAGTGTTAGGTTTCTCCTAGTAGAGGGGATGAGAGAGCTAATCAAACCGTCAACCTCAGTAGTTAAAGGATTCAACCCAACATTTTATCTTTTGTTATAAATGTGCTAGAGGGAAAGGCAACCCTGCCCAATTTCTTATAAATCCACATATGCAAAAGCTTCAGAAATTGAATCTATTCAAGATGTCTTAAATCTACTTCTAAAGTGTTTCTGAGAAGTTTTTGACAATGAGAACTAAAATCTTAAAATAAAGTATCAGAAAGATTTCTGAATCTTTTTCACTTTTTAAATGTTATAATGGGTTGATAGTTAACAAAATAAAAAGCAGAACCCAAGATATATCGCCATTCTCTTCACATAATTCTAAACAATAGTTCACACTTTGTGATTGGCTAAAGAGGATGCATGCTTTCTTTGGTTTAGTTTTTAGCAGAAATAGAGTTGAATAATGAGCAATTTATTTTTACATTTAAACATTTATTTTTACAACAAAAAAAGCAAGCTTTATCTCCCAAGGTCTTTTCATTCTGAGTATAAAAGAAAAACTGTGATAAACACTAAAATGTTTCACTTTAACCTAATATCATGAACTATGGGGAAAAAAACACAAACATGTGTTAAGGTGATACCTAAATATAACCTTTTTGATAATCACAAGTTCAAAGCCAGTGCACAATATTCTGTCAATTTGAGTGGCTTTTATGGGAATAATTTATTTTTCTTGTGTATTTGTATTATGATTCAGAAATTACTATAAAAGTCTATTCTTCATGTATTTTTACCTTTATATCAATAAATATCATAGCTATATGACCAAACTGTCCAAATAAAATAAAACATTTTATATTTAAATTTAAACTTTAAACATAAAATGATTAAAATATCCTTTATATTTGGTCTCTAAGAATGGGTGTGATTTTTTATAACTTGCCAAAACTATTTATAGAATTAGATATAGCTAGTTCAATGCACATAATGGAAAGTCTTGTAAGAACTCAGAAAAAATGGTGTCCTATTTGTCCATCATTTACATTGTACAAAGATTAACATTCCCACATTCTATTCCTTATTTCTACTAAGCACAGTGAAACAATGAAAATAAACTAGTTAGTATCAGAAGTGCTATAACGATAAAAATGAATATTGAACCAGTCCATAATATTTCAATGAACAGAGACTTCATTATTCAACCTCAATAATCAATTAGCCAGAAAATAGACCATGTATGAGACAAATGCAATTATAAATTATATCTATGCATCCATGATAAAAAGTTAAAACGTTCATCATGAGTTTTCCAAATAAAGATATACTAGATTTCATTATTTCCTAAGTTGTTATCTCAATTCTCATTTGTTTCTAATTCTAGCTCTCTTATTACTTGATGCACTTTATCATTTTATTAACATCTTCACTCATTTACAATAGAGACTAGTGATTTTAAATCTATTCTGTCTGATATATTTTTAACATGTCTTCATATCCTATAGCGAAGTAATTCTGTTCTATTCTTTGTTATAAACACTTTTTATGGGCTTTGACCTCAGTACTTTCAGGTTGGTAATTTTTTTGTATGAAGTTAGATTTCTTGGTTGTTTAAAATTAAGCATTTCCAGGAAAGCTATTCTGATTTCACAGGATACCCTCTTCAGTCATTTGTTACTTTACTGTGCCAAAATATAGTGGTTTGGCTTTTCAGATTTCCTGGCTCTGTTATCATCCTCCACTATTCTTTCTAATGTTTCTCTTGGATGTTTTTTTTCTTCTTCTTGCCCTATAACACTCAATTTTGTTTACTGCCCACCACTTCCCCCTTAACCTAGGTTCCTGAGCTGGAACAAAGTTCTGACAACTCAGTTTCAGAAGATTATAGGTGCTGGACTGCTTTAACTCCCTTAGTCCCCATTACACTTGACTCCCAGATGCTACTAGAAATGGAAAATCACCCCCAATTCACCAGTTTGAGTCTCCAGTTATCTGGTCTGTCAGGCCCTCTCTTACCTGCAAATGCTAGCAATAAATTCAACATCATAGTCCAGTCCAGCCTTTCATTTCAGTATCCCAAACAAACTCTTGTTTGTTTTTTGCTGTGATCGTCATGGTGATGATGGGTCATGCTTTTGTCTCATATAGGCTCTTCTTAAAATTTTGTTCATCTCATTGCCTTCAATGAAGCAGATTATTTACCAGTTTCCATCACTTTGTTTTTGTTCTTCAAGATTGTAGGTATGATAGAATGCTGACTGATGAGCAGTAACAATTGCTAATTTTCCATCTCTGTAGTCCTTAATCACTTTTAATTTTGTTTCCACGTCATTTACTCCATGTGGCCTCCTGATGACAACATGAACAGTGGCTTTTTGGCACTTGGAGGACCTATGAAGCAAACAACGTGTGATTAAATCAGAACAAGGGGACATGATGCAATCAAGATAGGCAATAAACAGGGGATGGATAAGGCTGCCATAGGCATAACACCACAACATGCTGTTTTACAGCAATCATTGTGTTTATAAGTAGTAAGAGTACACTGTGAAACAAAAATAAAAGTATAGTATAGTAAACCAATAAGTAGCCATTTATTATCAGTATTCAGTGTCATGTAGTGTGCATAATTGAATGTGCAATTCTTTAAATGACTAGCAGCACAGTAGATTATTTTACAACAGAATTAATGAAAACACGAGACATGCATTGAGCTATGATGTTAAGATGATTATGACATCACTACAATAAAAGAATTTTTCAGTTTTATTATAATCCATGGGACCATCTTGTATATGTGGTCCACTGGCCACTGAAAGAAATGTAACTCTGTGGCACGTGAATGTGACTTTATATTTTTTAGTGTGAAATTAAAAAAAATATATCAAAGTCAGTTAATAAGCATTAAAAAGTAATTATTTATGCAAAATTGTGAGATATTTTGGCAAGAAATTTACAATGTCGTGTTAGCATGAAATACTGCTCAGAAATGAAGAACACTGATAGTGGACAAAAATATTTCATATTCTTTAAATGCTGTATTTATAAAATGCCAAACGAGTAGTTGACTTCATTTTCGCTTTTCAGTTGCTTCTATGAAGTAATGAACACATAGTAAATTAACTATTATTCTCCTGTGAATTGACACTGCTCATCTTAAATGCTGCTTTTAAAAAATCCATCACGGCTTGCACAAATTAAAGAGTCATACAGTTTGAAGATATAAAATTAAAACTCAGGAATTTCTCACATTTAATTTTAAACTCAATGTTCCCAGATGCACATCTTCAGAACAGTCCATTAATCAGAAAAGCTAGAAACTATTCATCATAGTTCCCTGTAACAATTCTTTCAGATGTCCCTCTCTTTGTTGGGCTATACATTTTGAAAATTGCTTACTCTTGGGCATTTTCTCCATTCGAAGATAAAATATCATGCCATCAACCTAAAATCTTTTCTATAATGATCTAAAATGTGCTGTTCATTTTTTAAGACATTCTGGAAAGCTGACAAGATCAGTCAGCATTTGATTTATAACCATCTTAAAAGATTTTATTTAAAAATGTCTTCATTATTATAAATTTTACTCAGATACATATAAAAGAAAACACACAAAAAGTCCATAATTAAAGAATAAAAAACAATATGGTACAAATTGAAGGTACTAGCTCTAATTGTCCTGACTGGCCTTTTAGTTTCAAAGGCAGCATAAGAAAGGCAGAAACTACAATGCAGCAAGCAAGAAAGAAACTGATCTTCTTGACTACATAACTTCTATCTAACTAAAGGAGAAATTTTCGTTGTGCAATATCTTCAAATCTTCAATC
This sequence comes from Vespertilio murinus, assembly GCA_963924515.1. Taxonomy (NCBI): domain Eukaryota; kingdom Metazoa; phylum Chordata; class Mammalia; order Chiroptera; family Vespertilionidae; genus Vespertilio; species Vespertilio murinus. Next base: position 72,487,830 of record OZ004707.1, read on the forward strand.
ATGGTATCATATTCGTTTCTTCCCTCCCCTTGACATCCCAGAGCCCACTAATGAGAGAGACGAATGGTGAAAGCTTTTATACATATTTTGCAAAACTTTGTGAATAAAAATAGGATTACCTTCTTCTCTGGTGACAGATGGTCCATGTTGCCCCATAGACATTCCTGACACAGAACCCAGTACAATGCAACTACAGGACTTGATTCTGGAAAATGTTACGTCGCAGGTGCTTCCGTCTCTCTCACAGGTGCATCTGATTACCCAAGCCTTCTTCATGCCCAAACCATGGCTACAAGAGAAAATTGTAACCTATAATATACATTCAGAATGTAGAGTGGAATGCTTTATTTGCTTCTACCACAGATAATTTTGAACATGAGTTTAGTGTTATTTTTTCTAAATGTTGTATTTATATACAATTTTACTTACTTATTACCCTTCCATAGATAAATATATAGTGTTCAACTCTCTGCTACCACCAGTTTTTGCAATAACCATCATTGTTTATATCCCATTATGGATTTGTGTGAGAATGTTTTGAAACACACACACACACACACACACACACACACACACATATATATATATATATATATATATATAGTAAGGTATATCAATCAAAGAACTTGTATTCATACATTAAGCCTAACCAATGGACACAGACAACAGGGGTGGGAGGGCATGAGTAGGTGGGTGAGGGGGGTAATGGGGGAATAAGGACACATTTAACACTTTAATCAATAAAGAAATTTTAAAAAATACATTGATATTTTAAAAAATCATTGGTATTATAAATCTATCAAATTGGGAAACATATTTTATTTAAAATGATATTTTTTAAATGATGAAATAAATTTTATACAGTTTTTCTTTTTCAAGATTATGATATAATGACATTGGTGAGTTTTCTAACATTGGACCATCTGCACATTCTCTAGAGGACAGAATTATATGATGATGCCCTAGATTACCACCCCTAGTATAGATCCTTTTTATAATACACTCAAAACTACAGTATGGGAAGGTTTTCATAGGTTTTACTTTTGTGACTAGATTATATTATATGACAAAAGAGAAGGCATTTTGATATGATCTAATTCCCTAATCAGTTAAATTTATTTAGATGATTTAGGAATAGAGGCCCAGTGCATGTATGGTGAGGACCCTTGGCCTGGCCTGTGCCTTCTTAAAATCCAAGACCCCCTTGGGGCATGTCAGAGAGCCAATTTTGGCCTGATTCCCAGAAGCCAGGCCGAGGGAACCCACTGGTGCATGAACCCATGCACAGACACTCTAGTATACATATTAGATCTTTGGTTAATCTCTTCCCTTCCCCCCTTCTCCTCCTCTCTGAGATCCATCAGTCTGTTCCATGTTTCCATGCCTGTGTTCAGAATATGCCCCCTGGTGATCATTGTGCATCATAGCTACCAGATGAAGTTTTTGCCTTGGTGGTCATTGCATGTAATAGCTACTGGCAGAATGATCGGATGGTCACTTAGGCTTTTATATATATAGACTGCTGCTACCACTCCCACTCACTGTTGGCACAGCCCAACTCACATATGCTGATGGTGCAGTGATTAGGGCTAGTGCCATCAGTGGGTGCAAGCAGCAGTTGCTGCCTTTGTCACCTCTCGGATGGAGAGAGGTGGAGAAGCCCTCAGGAGAGATCAGGGCCAGAAGCCACCACTCACACCCATTAACAGCACCAAGTGATCCAGACAGGCACCACGCACCAGCCATGGGTGCAAACAGCAGCTCCAGCACCGCTGAAGGTGGGAGCAGGGTCATTGCTGGCAGTGGGTGCAAGAGGCAGCTGCTGGTTCCAATTGCCCCCCCCCCGGAGCAGGGGGAGGTGAAGAAGCCCTGAGGGCACCAGCATCAGCACTGGGCACTGGGCACTGGGCACCAGCACTGGGCACCAGCATCAGGTACCAGAGGGGCCAGCACAGGCAGCAGATATGGGTGCCCAGGGGGACCGCAGCATGCAGGAGCAAAGAGTTTTCAGCAACCACCAGAGGCTCGCCCTGATGATAGTGACGAGCACTCCACCATGGTCTGGCACCCCTCCTCACCTGCTCTACCATCCTGCCACAACAGATGCCCATCATGTTTTGCACCCACATCCTGGTGATCAGTACATGTCATAGTGACCAGTTGTTCAGTTGTTCTGCCATTCTATTTGTATATTAGGGCTTTATACATATAAATTGTTTAATTTATCAGTAAGGAGGAAGATTATCTTTGACAGATTTGACCAAATCATCTGGAAATGTTTTAAAAAGGGCTTAGGCTCTCCCTGGAAAGAGAATAAATTTGCACTATAGATGGAAGCCGCTTCCTGTGGCTGTGTGGTCCAGACTGCTTATTATCTTCCTTTTCTGATTACCTAAACTATGCACTTTGAACTTAGCCACAGGCCACCCAATGCTGTAGGCCATTTCCTTGTAATAGATAATTTATAAATAAGTATTAAATAAGTAAAAAATATATACTATATATTAACTGGTTTTGCAAGTAAGTATGATTCTACAAAATTTCCCCAAATTAACAGGAAATATAAAAAATTATTAAATATATATTTGTTTACAAGGACATTGATATCAGTGATCCACTGATATAGTACTTTCTTAAATGAAGGCTTTGGTTCCAGTTTAATATTTTGCATTCAAAGTTTGGACTACATGAGTCTGTAAGCATCTTAAGCAAGTGGTTCCTCCTTCACAAGTATAGTTTTATTCATAATCTCAAAGTAATTCATATCTAAATTAATTAGCTCATTGTCTTATTTAAAGTATTTATTTGAAACTTCTTTCAAAGTTTCAAAAATCCTTCTTATAGTATCTTCTTAAGACATTTTGACCCTAGGAAAGACAGACTCACATGGAATATGACCAGGACCTGAACAATATAATTGATTTAAATACTTGCAAACTAATATATTGTTCATCAGTCAAATTACATGGGATTATGTCAAGAGGACAATTTTAGATAGTCAATTGACACTAGGTTGAAGTGCTCTCTTCAACATTGCATCGTGTGTGTTTTTCAATTAGTATTCTATATTATTCTTTCCACTTCTCTAATCAATATTGCAATCTAATAAATTGTTGGGTTTCAAATAAGAAACACATGTATACATATAAGAATGGAGATAGTGGCTAACATTTCTACATTTTTATATTTAAAATATTAAATATTATGAAATGATTAAATTACTCTTTCTTACTCATATTCTCTACTTATATTTTATATATGATACATAATACATTATAAACATTTGTATATAAATAAACCCAGAGGTGTCTTTTTTCACAAATCATTATAAAGTAATATCATGTTTGATTATTCAACTAAAATAGTATTATTAGTTAGGTTTTTTTTCTTTTTAGTCATTAAAATTAATTGATACGTCCAAGGCTTAAGAGTATACACTTTCGTGATATGGCGTCTGGATTTTATTTATAACTCTACCACTTACTCCAAGATGCCTCCAGCAAATTACCTATAAATAAAATATTATAGCCCATTATATGAGGCTAATGAAGATAATATATTTTAATGGATAAAAAGTACTTAGCATATAGACCAATTTACCGTAGGCTCTCTAAAGCTATTCTATATAATAAAGAGGTAATATGCAAATTGACCATAACTCCAACACACAATATGGCTGCCTCCATGTGGTCAAAGATGGCCACCACAAGATGGCCAGCAGGGGAGGGAAGTTGGGAGGGACCAAGCTTGCAAGAGAGGGCAGTTGGGGGCAATCAGGCCAGCAGGGGAAGGCAGTTAGGGATGACCAGGCCTGAAGGGAAGGGCATTTGGGGGTGACAAGGCTGCTGGAGGAATGGTTAGTGGTGATCATGCTGGCAGGCAGAAGAGGTTAGGGACAATCAGGCAGAAAGGCAGGTGAGCAGCTGGGAGCCAGCAGTCCTGGATCGTGAAAGGAATGTCTGACTGCCTCCTTAGGCCCCATCCCAAATGGGCTGTTAGACATCCCTCAAGAGGTCCTAGATTGGAAAGGGTGCAGGCTGGGCTGAGGAACAACCTCTCCCCCCTCCAATGCATGGATTTCATGCATTGGGCTTCTAGTATTACATAGTTTTAGTAGTTTAATGGTGGAAATACTTTATTTTCAGTAGTAATAATACCTTATGTGTCTTCAAAATGTGTTGCTTCATTAATTGGTACACTTGTAAAAGAAAATAGCAGAGTTTTATTTTACTTTTTAGAGATTTTTTTTCCCATTCTACTTCTAGTTCAGTATTATTTGCAAGGTTCCTTAAAAAAAAAAAGAGGTATGAGATAAAACTGCATTATTATTTGCAATAAACTTTTGCACATTTGTGAGAGAATAATAAGAAAATACATGTGTTCATTTTATTAAGCATTTCTGGTTCCTTTATTCTGCATCTTTGGAGAAAGTTTATTGGCAAATAATTTAGTGAATCATAGGTAGGGAGATTGTGTTTCATAATAAAATTATTGAAATGTATGCAGTAGTATATTTCTTTTCCAGATTAGTCTTCACTACCTCCCTTTAAATTTGTTTATTTCTTTTAAACAATTTTTCTCTCATAAAGTAAATAATTATTAGTCTCCTGCGTTCAGAAGCTTACTTAGTGTGCTATGCATTCCCAGATAGCCTGTCCTTAGGCTATTTATTATAGCATCAGCAGATGAGTTTTAGATTCCTGTTAGTTAAAGATGCAAGATGGGTCACAATGACGATATTTATTGGGAAATGGGATAGCCTAAGAAAATGAAAATCTAAATCTATGCACTTTATATTGAATTTTTAAATGACTTCTTAAACTTTGTGCAAATGTTAAAGACTGTAGCAACTGAAAATTGTAATGAATACTTCATATGAGCCTCCATCATATGCTCTCACATGTTTGTATTTTTGCCTCAGCTTGCTTATATTTCCTATTCCTAACTATTTTCAAGGTTTGAAGATAATTTCTTTTTAGGAATCACCCTGATGTATTACTTTAATACAGAAAGTATAAGTTCTCTTATAATCATGAATGAATAACCAGGAGCTGATTTAAGCTTGGCCAATAAAGTCTGTCATGAGTTAGCCTACTAAATCCCTGAAATCAAATCACCACATGGGTCACAGCTAATTCTGTTTGAGAGGTCAATGTCAATGTCATATTAAGGTTAAAGGTCTTAGTACTTTAGCTTTGTTGTATATGAATATTAAGTACGTTATGAAAAGAAAATGATGCGCCAATATTTGATAGCCTCTTATGTACAATGCAAAACATGTTATATAAAGTAAGGTAGACTATGAAAACTGTTCAGTATATTATATATCAGACATTATATAGATTTTAGTAAAATAATTTTAATAAACATCACCTTAGACTAAACATTGTGGCTGTATGCTTTGGATAGTAGTTTATCAATAGTCGTGAACAAACATTTTCAATACTTATAAAATTCTCTTAAAGAACAGTTAGTAAAAAAAAATCTGAATAAAATTTTTAGGAAATCCATGAATTGCATATGGCATGATAGGTACCATATTTCCATTTTAATAAAAGCAAAAACAGGAAAAAATATTATATTAAGAGTATGTCATATCATGCAGTTATAATTATCTTCTCTATATTTTATCTAACATATTTTCATGTGTAGCAAAATCTCCTCTAATTCCTGATGTAAAGATTCCTATATTCACATAAAACAAATTAGCAATAACTTTGCATCACATAGTGACATTGTTTTCCCATCAAACTGTTTATCCTTCTTTCAGTCCACAAAACTTCAGTGCCTTTTCCCAGGAGAAAGCCCTTAGTAAAATAAGGACACTTCAGAGCGCAGAACAGAATTATAAGACTGTCATAGGTGTCAGGATGTATTGTAATCAGCAGCAGAGTAGCATTGCCTGGAAAGCAGCCATTTCATCTAAGTCGTTCTTTATGGTCTGGTAAACTGCATCATATTTAAACAAAATAGAAATGACATTGTTATACAAAATAGTTTAATCACTCAGTACATGGTTAATTTTTCTGACATATTCTATTTCTTTATTTTATGAAATGTTTGTATGTTGTTGTTTTTTTACTATGAAGTCAAGAGAGAAAATAGAAACAAACTTTATTTTACTAAAAGAATGTGAACATAGCTGGGGGAAAAAATAAATAAAGCCTCTTCCTCCATTAAGAAACAACACAGACTTTTACAAAGAGACTCTGGAATATAATTTCAAATATTAAATCTAAATAATGATAATTATGTGTGCCTGTGTGTGTGTGTGTGTGTGTGTGTGTGTGAGAGAGAGAGAGAGAGAGAGAGAGAGAGAGAGAGAGAGAGAGAGATGGAGAGAAGGGAAGAGAAAGTAACTGGGTAAAAGGGAAAGATACATATAAAGAGAATATAGAGAGTGGGCAGTATTAAAATGGCAACATTAAGTAAAGCTGTAAATCAAAACTTGCCTTGTTATCATGAATAAAGACCATTTTGATTAAAGACTCAGGATTTTGAATATAGGGTTTGGGCTAGCAAAATTTTCCCCTTTCATTTACATCACTTCATTCTCCTTTGTTCTTTTGTAAATTTATGCTCACATTTCAAGGCATTGAACTCATTTGATGATGTCATTAAGAAGTGCTGGATCCAGCATTTTATTATTTGATTATTGAGTGTTTTGCACGCTTTGAAGCAAATTAGTATTCCGTCTTTGGTGCTCATTGCTAGACACTGAATGCAGATAGAACACATTATGCATTAGACTAGTTAAGAGGTTTTAAATTAGATTTGTGACTTGAAAGTTTGAATAAGAAAGCTAATAGAACACAAAATGAAGCAGGGGGAAAATTAGATTAATTATCTACATCATTCAGTGTGAACGGTTGCTGATGTACTATGCTGTGTAGAGTAATATTTTGGTACTAAAATATGCCTTAATTGTACCTACATTAAGTTGCTCTAATTTTTTTGTGAAAACACATATCCGTATTTACAAATCATAATACCCCGGAGTCTTTTTTAAAATAAAAATATATTTAAATAGGCCATTCATAGTCTCTCTCCCTCTCCAATTATGAATATTTACATTTGTGATTAATCTAAATATTGATTTTGTATAATAGCCTCCATTAAAATAACTGCTCTAGACCCACCCCAGCAGGGACTTCCGGCTCCGGTTGATTGGGGCTTATGTGGCCTGCGCGGGCCCAGCGGAGCCGGGATGGTTCTGCTGGAGAGAGAGCAGACGAATGCCGAACTAAACCTATCCCAAGGAAAGGTTCAGGGGAGGGCTTTGAGCCCTCAGACAACAAGTGTCTGTTAAGAGCTACTGATGGGAAACAGAAGATCAGCTCAGTGGTGAGCTCCAAAGAAGTGAGTAAGGTTCAGATGGCTTATTCAAACCTACTGAGAGCAAACGCGGAGGCTGAAGAAGAGGGACCGAAAGAGCAAGAGTGAGAGAGCCAAGCAGCACAGCCAAGGCTCCGGATTCCCTGCTCTCACCAACTCACCACCAAAACGCTGTTTTTCCTTTGGTTGTTACTTTTGGCCACAAAATAGGTTTCCGGTTCCCCTACATTAAGTGTTTTCATGCGAGATTTTGTTCATTTTGGACGGAAGGAGAGCTGTGATGTTTACAGGGTAGTATAAGAAGCCAGTTTATTTTAGATCTGGCTAATTGGTCCATGTCGCCTACTTGCACATTCCTGGATTTTAGTTAAAGACTCTGCAGGCATCTGTGTGAAGAACAATGCATCATTAAACCTGTCTATGTATCTGCAACAAAAAAATAAATAAATAAATAAATAAATAAATAAATAAAATAACTGCTCTAACTTGCTAGTTCAAAGTTCTATATACTAAATTCAGTCAAATACATATTTTTAGTCAATTTTATCTCTTAACCCTCACCTCTCAAAAATGATATGATCTCTCTTTCACCCTGAGAAAATGCCAAGAATAATGGCATTTGCAGGAACTGCACATTTCAGTGTAACAAAAAGGTCAGGCTGCCTTGGTCTATCCTAAGGCTCCTTCCTCTGATTTTAGGTAATCCGGTAATCCGGAAAAATTGAACCCATCCTCCTGCAAATCTGGTTCAATTCAGATACTTTAAGTTTCTATATCATGTGTGTGTGTACACGTGTGTGTGTGTGCGTGTGTGTGCCTTTTACTCCTGTTTTGGTCTTCTCTAATGGCAATGACATTGATATTTAACTAAAATAATTCCTGCTGGTACATCAAACATGCCTGAATAAACATCCACCTGTTCCTCATAAATGGCATCAGGTGCTCATTCTGTGTGACAAGCTATATTTTAATTTTAAATATTCATTTTTCATACACTGAACCTCAGTAGGGTGAGATTGGCATAGTGTCCTCTGGATGATAAAATGGTGGGAAACTAAGGAAGAAGGTTTGTAATTTCTACTTGGTAATGAATGAAGCATGACAATTATTATTAAATTAATTAAAATATAAACACAACACAGTTCCTAGTTAAGACTTTACTTTGAATTTTATGGATTCATTATAGAAATTAGAGTTAAGAACAACCTCCTTATCTCTCTAGAGAATGACCAAGTGAATTATAAATGATCTCAGTATTATCAGTAAATATATTCCTTTCAGTTTAAATTTTAACTAACTGAAATAAAATAATTAAATCTGATTCATTAGAGAAAAGTAGAAAGATGTGGGTTACATAGATTTCTTAAGCAAAAATGCAACATTTATGGACAAAATACAATAAGGTATCAGAACGTCAAATCTAACTTTTGCAAATCAAGAATCCTACCTATATAGAGCTTTACTATTAATTGTAAGTGATGACTAAAACAATATCCAGGGAAATCAGGGTGGGATCTGGCAATATGACCTTTATACCTCTTCAGGTCCTATCCCGCCTCATTGGGATGCAACCAGGCCAAGTAAATATATGAAAACCTATGTTTTATATTCATCATCATGACTTAAAGAAGCGATGTTCAATGCTGAAAATCCCCTTGTACTCAGATTATGTAATGTTTTATGTAATGTTTTCTATGAAGCATGCCTAAAATATGATTTGTTTAAAACTTTTCTATACTGACTAAGCATAGCATATTTGGGTGAAATCTTTCCATACATAGTACTCTCCAGCTAGAAAAAAAAAGTGTGATTTTTAATTCTGTCATTGGCATGTGTCTATGAAGATTTCAAAGGATTATGCATTTTATTTCATATTTTCATCATCATTTATCCCCCCTTTACCCTCTTCCACATCCACCAATATCCTCTACCTATATCCCCCCCACCCCACAATCACCACACTGTTGTCCATGAGTTCTTCTACTTTTTTGCTCAATCCTTCCACCTTCCAAACCCATCCTACTGACCAGAGCTGTCTGCCTGTACTCTATGAGTCTGTCTCTATTTTGCTTGCTAGTTCAGTTTGTTCATTAGATTCCACATATAAGTAAAATCATATGATACTTGTTTTTTTTCTGACAGGCTTATTTCCCTTCACACACACGTTCATAAGTCCAGGCCCATCCATGACGTCAAAAGGGTAAAATTTTCTTCATTTTTAGAGCTGAGTAGTATCCTATTGTGTAAACATGCCATAACTGTTTTATTCACTCATTAACTGATGGACACTTAGGCCAATTCCAAATCTTGGCTATTGTAAAAAATAATGAGGCAATGAACATGGAGGCACTTATACACTTTCATATTAATGTTTCAGGTTTCTCTTGATGAATTCCAAGAAGTGGAATTGCTGGCTCACACTGAAGTTCCATTTTTAATTCTTTGAGGCAACTCCATACTGCTTTCCACAGTGTCTACACTACTCTGCATTTCCACCAATAGTTCCCAAGGGTTCCCTTCATCCACATCCTTGTCAAAACTTGTTCTTTGTTAATTTATTAATGATAACCATTCTGACAGGTGTGAGGTGATAGCTCATGTGTTTTTAATTTGCATTATTCTGATGGTGAGTGATGCTGAGCATCTTTTGATATGTCTATTGGCCATATCTATGTCCTCTTTGGAGAAGTATCTATTATAGGACCATAGCCCATTTTTCAATTGGATTGTTGTTTATTTTGGTGTTGAGTTCTATAAATTCTTTATAAATTTTGGATATTAACTCCTTATCAGATGTGTCAGCAAATACATCCTCCCATTCCTTTCCTATTCAAAAACTCTTAATTTGATGTAGTCCCATTTGTGTTTTTGTTTGTTTGTTTCCCTTGCCCAATAAGATACATCAGAAAAAGTATTTCTACAAGAAATGTCTGAGATTTTACTGCCTATATTTTCTCCTAAGATTTTTTGTTTGTTTCAAGTCTAGCATTTAAGTCTTTAACCCATTTTGAGCTTATTCTTATGTGTGGTATAAGAAGGTGGTCTAATTTAATATTTTTTTGCATCTATCTTGTCCAATTTTCCTAGCATTATTTCTTGAATAGACTATGTTTCGTCCATTGTATGTTTTTGTCTCTTTTGTCAAATATTAATTGACAATAAAGGTGTGGGTTTACTTCTGTGTTCCCTATTCTGTTCCTTTGATTATATGTCTGTTTTTATGCCAGTATCATGTTGTTTTTATTACTATGGTCTGGAAGTATAGTTTGAAATCAGGTAGTGTGATTTTTCTAACTTTGATCTTATTTCTCAAGATTATTGTTGCTATTCTCTGTGGTTCTATATAAATTTTTGGAGTATTTGTTCTAGTAATATGAAATATGCCATTGGTATCTTGATAAGAATTGTGTTGAATCTGTACATTACTTTGGGTAGTATGGGCATTTTATTGATGTTAATTCTACCTGTCTATGAACATGGTATATGCTTCTGCTTATTTGTATTTTCTTCAATTTTTTTTTCCTTCAGAGTCATATAATAATATTCTGAGTACAGGTCTTTCTTTTTGGTATTTGGGGAACAACATAATCTTTTTTAATTTAATATATTGGGAAGATATTGGTTAATAAAATTATTCAGGTTTCAGGTGTACAATTCCACAATATATCTTCTGTATATTGTATTGTGTGTTCACTACCCCACGTCAAGTCTCCTTTTCTCCCTATCACCTTCCTTTACCTTCCTCCTACATCCTCCTTCCCTCTGGCAATCATCATATTGTTGCCTGTGTTCATGAGTCCTTTTTTCTCTCTTTTCTTTTCTATTTTTTTCTATTGAGTGTAAGTCTTTTATAGTCTTGATTAAATTCATTTTTATGTTTTTTATTGTTTTTAAAGCAATTGTGGATGGGATTATTTTTATTTTGGTTTCCCTTTCTGATAGTTCCTTATTGTTCTATAAAACTGCACTGATCTCTTGATATTTGTTTTGTGCACTCTTTAGTTACTGAATTCATGTATCAGTTCTAGTAGTTTTTGTGGAATCTTTATGGTTCTTTCTATATATAGAATCATATCATCTGCAAACAATGACAGTTTTACTTCTTGCTTTCCAATTCAGATGCCTTTTACTTCTTCTTCTTATAGGATTGTTGTGGCTTGGACTTGATCATATTGAGTATGATGTAGGCTATATGTTTGTCATATATGTCTTTAATATGTTGAGTTTTGTTCCCTCTATTCCTGTGCGCGCACACGCATGTGTGTGTGTGTATGTGTGTGTGTGATTTTTATCATAAACTGGTGCTGGATTTTATCAAATGCTTCTCCTACATCTTTTGATATGGTCAGTTAGACTGTTTGTTTGTTTTAATCCTCACCAGAGAATATTTTCCACTGACTTTTACATAGAATGGAAAGGAGGGGGAGAGAGAGAGAGAGAGAGAGAGAGAGAGAGAGAGATTGGCTCCCGACCAGACCAACCAGGCTGGAGACCTTAGACCATACCTGCAACCCAGTTATAGGCCCTTGACCAGGAATCAAACCCACAACCCTTTAGTGTGCTGACTGATCTCTAGCCACTGAACAAATTGGCAAGGGCATGATCATGTGTTTTTAGCCTTCATTTTGTTTATGTGATGTACCACATTTATTGCTTGTAGATATATTACCAACCTTGCACCCACAAAATAAATCCCAGTAGATCATGGTGTATGATCTTTTTAATGTATTGCTGGATTCAATTTGCTAATATTTTTTTGAGGATTGTAGACTCTTCATCTATTGGGTATATTGGCTTATTTTTTTTCATTTGTTGTGTCTTTATCTGGTTTTAGAATTAGGAAAATGCTGGTCTCAAAGAATGAGCTTGGTAGTCTTTTTCTCCTCTTGAATTCTTTGGAATGAGTTGAGAAGTAAGGTGCTAATTTTTCTTTGAATATTTCATAAAATTCACCTCTAAAACCATCTGGTCCATGTTTTTTGTTGTTGGGATTTTTTTTATTATTACTGCTTCAATTTTTCAATTTTACTGCTTGTAATCTCTCTATTCAGATTCTGATTTTTCCTGATTTCGTTTTGGAAGATTTTATGTTTCTAGTAATTTATCTATTTCTTCCAGATTGTTCAGTTTCTTGGCATGTTGGGATTATTTTCTTATAATCATTTGCATTTCTTTAGTGTCAGTTGTTACTTCTCCTCTTTCAGTCCTGATTTTTTAAAAAAAAATATTTTATTGATTTTTCACAGAGAGGAAGAGAGAGGGATAGAGAATTAGAAACATTGATGAGAGAGAATCATCGATCAGCTGCCTCCTGCACACCCCTACTGGGGATATGCCCGCAACCAAGGTACGTGCCCTTGACCAGAATCAAACCCGGGACCTTCTAGTCAGCAGGCTGAAGCTCTATCCACTGAGCCAAACAGGTTTTGGCAGTCCTGATTTTATTTATTTGGTCTCTCTCTCTCTCTCTCTCTCTCTCTCTCTCTCTCTCTCTCTTCCCTCTTGATGAGTCTGGTTAAATGTTTCTCTATTTTGTTTAATTTTTCAAAATAACATCTCTTGTTTAATTGATCTTTTGTATTTTTTAGACTGTATTTTATTTATATCTGCTCTTATCTGTATTATGACCTTTCTTCTACTCACTCTCGGCTTTGTTGTTCTTTTTCAAGTTTCTTTAACTGTAGATTTACATTGTTTGAGCTTTTTCTTGAGAAGGCCTTTAATCTTTATAAAAAATTTGTTTCTAAGGGACATTCTCCATATTTTTAGCATTTGTATGTGGCATGATTTTGTTCTTAAAAAGAAAGATCTATTTTAAGGAATCTATTATTCTTATTTTTATTTATTGTTTAAATATGTGATTTAATCTGTTTACACCTAACAAGCTATGGGCTATCAATACAATAGAGAGAAAACAATCTTACTATTAGTTCAAATAATGAATATTTTATGAGAAGAAAAAAAAGTATAAGTATTTGTACACATAACACTTAGAAACATTCTCAGGAGGGTAAAATGGAGTTTAATGCCAATCTAGCATTGGATTAACATGATGATTGTGGAACCATAGTATATGAGAGAGGAAACATAAAGGTAATATGTGGCATAATGATGAAGAAAAATAGATAGCAGATTAGAAAACATAGTTGGGATTACTCACATTGAGAATTGATTGTTCAGAAAGTAGTAAAATAATTGGATAATTATGGTAGTAGCAGTACAATGGGATTTGTGCAGCATGGACCAAAGAGCTTGAGAAGAACATTTATATACATTGAATTATTACAAAAGGAACAGTAATATTAAACTTAATAGGTCTGAATTTATTTTATTTTTATATCATAAAACAATTAATAGGCATAATAAAACATTAGCCAATAAAGATGACAGTCTCCTTGAGTAATTTATTTAATTTTGTAAAGTAGTAACTTCTAAAAAAAATACAGCTTTAGTAAATAGAATATTTCTAGAGTGCTTAGAATACTTAAATAGTCTAGAGTGTTTAGTGACTAGCAATAAAATCTGTTTACCAATAGTATTTTAGGTATGTGTGGGGACGGAAAAAAATTATTAATCAATATTTTAAATTATAGTTTTCATTACTAACTGTGTTATAATCCCATCCTCTGTATCTGCTACTGAGGTTTTGGTAAAAATTATTCCACAAAGTGGTACTATTGGGTTTTGATGTAGAGGGCAGAGAACAAATATTTTACTTTTAAGAAATACTTATTAACATAAAGTGTGATAATTAATCCATTTTGAGAAGCACTTAAAGACTGGTTATATTACTGTTGGGAGAAAGAAAGGAAAAAAAAGACCGACCAAATAGAGTGGAGCAGGGGTTAAAATATTTCATGGTGGCCAATCTTTTGTTTAAACAAAAGTGAAACAGAAATCACATATTTAAAATGCTCTGAAGGAAAATCATTGTTAAGTAGAGGTGTTCAGTGTTTGAAAAGCCCCTTATAACAAGAACATTTATCGTGAAGGTTAATGCATTATATATTACTTATTCAATTATATTTAGCCATTGTCAAAGATTTTGAAATTGAGCTAGGTATAGCATACACAAGAGAATACATTGCTTTGAAATACCCACACACTTCAGAAAAGATAAGGGTAAAATTCAAGGTAAGATAATTTCTATATTTGTTCTTTTGTGTTAGAGCATGAAAAGTTTTATATATTCATATAGTCGTGTACATGAATATTAAAAAAGGATATTACAGTGACATTTTATCAGATTACTGCCAGCAAAGTCAAAAAGTAAAATTTGAAAATGGTTAATATTTAGCTTCTATGTTGATCATTACAGAGAAGGCTATCATTACCTGACATTAAACCAAGATATGCCTTTTTAACATTCTGCACCATTGTCAGAGAAGTTAAAAAGCACAAAAGAACAGAATTATAAGGATGCATGATAAAAGAAAGTAAGTGCAGAAAGAGATAAAAGGATTGTGTCTTCTGTTGAGGTTTTATTTCTGTGACATCTACTCCTTTTACGGAAAGCAATTATCATAAAGCACGTCCAGGGAGAACTCAGTAGTAGCACATGAAGTCCTCTTTCCTGACTGCTGTATAAAGGGCAGAATTCATATTGAAACAGCCTTTCGGCGACAGAAAGTGTTAAACATTAGGTGGCCTGGATCCCTGTAAGGCCGTTTCTTCTTACAAAATTACTGAAACCACACTGAGAGAATTAAAGCTTATATAGATCTCAGAAAATCAGAAAAACAATTCGTTTTGGCAAAGCACTATGGTCCACTTTGTATTTGAAATGATGTGTTGCATTATCACTCAAAATGCTGACATTGAAGCTAAGAAGGTGAAATTTGTCTTCGATGGTACTGACAGAGCAGCAGAAAGTGACTTCACCTTAAACTTGCTTCACTGATTCCCATCAAAAGAGTCTTAAGGGGACTTAAGGTCATTCTCAATCTTCCCATCCTTTCTGGAAGAAAATCTGTCAGAACCCTGTCAGACTTAGATACATGGTCCCCTTCCTGAGGAAAGTTCCCTCACTGCCCGGCAATGCAAGTCCCAAGTGGGGTCATCAATCTTATCGGGAGGGTGAAGGTGTAGTCTCAAGAAAGTAGGAGATTAGGAATCTGTGCTCCCTTGGCTGGAGTATTGTATAATCATGCATTTATTTTTGTATTATGGGAGTTGTTGACACAAATGTGATTGAATATGTGCAATATTTTCCCGAAAGAACATTTTTTTTAAAAAATAGTAGGACTCTCTATATATTTGAAGAAATGATTGAAAGTTGTTATAAAAAAATATTTTGCTTATCTAATGCAATTGACGATTCAAAGCAAATCTTGTTAGAACCAAGAGACACGAAGGGGAAACTGTTCTGTTAGAGCAGGCCGGACTTGGAGCTCATCTGAAGAACACTGGATCTTGAAGTGTTACTCGGATAAGTTTCGGATGATTTTGGGTAAGTTTTGGATTATTTTAGTTGTTACTAAAGGACCAAGGCTTCTTGGACTGAAGAATTTGGAAGAGTTGGCCTTGGTAACCCCATAGTTATTGTGTTTTGCTTGACATATACAGTATGCACACATAACAATTAACACAGAACCCCAATTCTAAATCCAGCTATACGTTTTCGGCCCACTGAGTGAGGTCAGGAATGTGTTTGTTGGGGGAGAGGGATATAAATGGTTAACTTACTTGGACAGATTGAAAAAATTATTTATGATATTCCAAATTATGTTGTTAATGTGCAAACAACAAGAACAACAACAACAAAACTGATTCTGTGGTCCTGCTGAGGCTCTATATGTCCACCTAGTCCAGGTTTGTGAAGGTCTAGCCAATTGGGTTTGCTGGCAGGAATTGGCTGAAGTGGATATCGGCACTGTGTTGTGTTCATTTAGTGATATTGGCACAAGTTAATTGCCCTGCTGAACTGCTGCTTTCCATAAGTTCACAGTTTTTCTGCCTAAGAATACAATTTAAGAAACACCAGACAAATATCCGCCTATGCAGCACAGCACAATGAGCTTAGAAACACAATGCAGAATTCAATGATCTATTCCTGACATTGCTTGTGTTCTCTGACTACTGCTGTGATGTTTACCTTTTATCCCTGTTTCCTTCCAGGTTCTGTGACTGACTTTTGTCTAGCTTTTATTTTCTTATGCATCGCAGTATTCTCTCAGAGAGATTTTGTATCTTTAACAAAAAAATGGATTTTAAAAAATGTCATTTCATTTTTAAGATTTATTGCCAACTTTCTTGTTAGATGAAAATATTGATGAAAAACATTGTTGGAAGTGTTATAGTAGCATTCATACAGCATATTTACCCAATTATGAAATCAGTAGCTTTATGTGTAAAAACTTGTTCATCTGTGATCTATGTAGAAACATATAAATCTGGAAGAAGATTATGTTTTGAATACTTTAAATTTAACTAATTGTAAAACAAACAAAACCAGTAGCAAACATGAGCCCTCCCCCTTTTATATGTTATTTAATGTGGGCTTTGTTATTATAAGCAATAAGCTCTCTTCAAAATAGGCTTCAAATCAAAAGTTAATAAATAAACCTTCCCCCTTTTATATGTTATTTAATGTGGGCTTTGTTATTATAAGCAATAAGCTCTCTTCAAAATAGGCTTCAAATCAAAAGTTAATAAATAAACCTTCATCAAAGTAAGAGATACTTCAAATGTGTTAAAATGGTTTGTAATAGTATGTCCCATATTAAATTATTTAAAACTTAGCATTAAAATATACAATGTATTAATGTAGGTAGAGATAACTTTTGAGAGAAAAACATAAAAGTTAATATGAAATATCAGTACAACAAACTGGCATCCACACATTTTCATAAAAGGAGTGTAAGGAGACAACTC
The DNA here is from genome assembly GCA_963924515.1 of Vespertilio murinus. Lineage (NCBI taxonomy): Eukaryota > Metazoa > Chordata > Mammalia > Chiroptera > Vespertilionidae > Vespertilio > Vespertilio murinus. The sequence goes on from OZ004707.1 coordinate 72,505,038, forward strand.
ATCTGTATCAAAAGAAAGCAATTATATATTGGAACCCTTATCAGTATCTTGTACATAAGTGTTAAAATTAATCTATTTTTACCCACATTTTCTTAAATTCTAATGTAAGGGCAGCATTTCCCTCCATTGCCTCTATATGCAGACATTGTTATATTCTCCAAATGCAGTTTCTTTATTTAATTAAATTTATTGGGTGATATTGGCTAATAAGATTATATGGGTTTCAAGAACTCTATGATACATGATCTGTATATTGCATTGAATGCCCAAAACCCACTCTAATCTTCCTCTATTGATTCTCTTCATCCTTCCACTTCCCTCCCTCTACTAATGGCCATACTGTTTTCCATAAGTTTAATTTGTTTGTCTTTTTTGTTCTTTTTCAGTTTTCTATCTCACAAATGAGTGAAATCATATGGCTCTTGGACTTTTTCTATCTGACTTATTTTGCATGGCATGTTATTCCCAAGACCCATCCTTGTTGTCACAAATGGCAGTACTTTGTTTTTTCTTATGGCTGGGTAGTATTTCATTGTATATAGGTACCATGTCTTCTTTATTCAATCATCTGTCAAAGGTTACTTCAGTTGTTCCCATGTCTGCAATAAAAATAGGGATCAGCCAAAACCGATTTGGCTCAGTGGACAGAGCGTCAGCCTGCGGATTGAAGGGTCCCGGGGGTTCGATTCCAGTCAAGGGCATGTGGCTTGGTTGTGGGCACATCCCCAGTAGGGGGTGTGCTAGAGGCAACTGATGGATGATTCTCTCTCATTGATGTTTCTAACTCTCTATTCCTCTTTCTTCCTCTCAGTAAAAAAACAATAAAATATATATATATTTTAAAAATAGTAGTGGAAGACATAACCAGAACAATGAGACAAGAGAAAGAAATAAAAGGCATGCTAATTGGGGGGGGGGGCAAGTAAAATTGTCACTTTTTGTGTATGACATGATTCTTTAAATGGAAAACCCTCAAGACTCCACTTTTGGAATCTTAGAAACAATAAATAAAGTTACAGTATACAAAATCAATGTACAAAAATTCATTGCATTCATATAAACCAATAATGAAATTTCAGAAAAATAAATGGTGAAGATAATTCCTTGTGGAATTGCACAAAAAAATAAAATAAAATAAATGCCTAGGAATATATTTAACAAAGAATGTGAAGAAGTTACAGACTGAATACTACATAACAATATTAAAAGATATTTAAAAAGACAGAAATAAATGAAAACATATTCTGTGTTTCTGGATTGGAAGAATCAACATAGTTAAAATTTATATTGCCCAAAACAATTTATAGATTCAATGTAATCACCATTAAAATTTCAATCACATATTTTAAAGGAATAAAACTAAAATCAACAGATTTTGTGTAGACACAAAACACTCCAAATAGCTAAATAAATACTCAGAAAAAAGAACCGATGTTGTTTTTATAAATTCATCTCCCCATAGGAAATAATACCCCCTAATTCATTAGAATTTGAGTTGGTATTTTCCTCTCTGCATTCTTTCATTTTAAGATGTTGTTATACATGTATATCAGAGAAGGTATGTTCATGTTTTTGCCTTAGTCTACCTTTTGGGGAGTCAGTACCTGCAGATACCTACATATTTTCCAGTACATTATATTCACATATAGCATAACTCCTAAAATATATTTAAGCCTATGATCGTGGCTTATCCTGTCCTTGGATTGAAAGCAATAACATGCTCCTACTATGGTATTTCATTTTAAAGCATTCTGTCAACAGAGAAATCAACACATGCCAACTGTAATTGAAAGCTTAGAGCTGTTTGATCAGTAAAACACCACAAAGGAGGAAACAGCTTAAAGCAATAAAGAAGTGTAGATATGCCTTTTAACCATTTGACAACGGTTAGCCATTCTCAGGCTGCCAGGTCAGTCACAGGGGTGGTAATCCTGTGAGTATTCTGGGCCCAAAGCCGCTGTATTGTGCCATGAGGAACAAGGATGTGCAATTATTATTGATTATTTATAAATTTTCTCATATGCTCTTACATTCAACAAATAGTTCTTTGAACTTCCCATTTGATTTTTTTTCTAAATAAATACTTTTCTTTGTCACAATAAAATGATGTTTTGGTTTGAGAATTCCAGAACCACAATTTAAGATGGGGATTTATATATACGTTATTTATTGATACAGTGCTCTGGTGAAATGTGTGAGAACAGAGCAGGAGAACAAGTCAGGCAAATTGATGTTTTTACCTAAAATGTAGACTCAGACTGATTTCCCAGGGAGCTCAGGAGTATTGATTGCATCACAGGGTTGTCTCTCCTTGAGATATCTTGCAACCTATCCATCATCCATGGATAGCAGGGTGATAGGAGACACGCAACCTTCTAGGCATTTTTGTCTTTCCAGGCAATTGTCCAGGGAAGGGTGCAGCTGGGAGGCTTTACCAGCCAAGACTCACAGAACCCGAGGCATGGGAAAAGGTCTGGTAAACGCCATCCGGTGTACCACCTGTGAGTGCTCAACACTTGGATTCCAGCATTGCATTTCATGTTGTTTTAACCTATGAGTGTCTTTATTCCTGGAACTGGCGGCTGTCAGCATAATGAGGGTTCAGAATTCAGCCATAAATGCCATTACTGATGCTGTTAAGCCAGCGTAGCCACGGCAGGGATCCAGCAAGAATACAATATAAGATTTTGGTCTTTGTGACAACAACATGTGCTCATGTGTATCAGGGCCACAGCAGGGGATTTATTCCAGGGACCCAGAGCAGATGGTGCAGTTGCCAACTGACCTTTATGGACCATTGTTCACTGCTTGACTTTACTGCAATAAAGAAGCAGGGGAAAGAAGACAGCTTTCCCATTGCTAACTATCTATTTAGTCCACCCAAGTATTTGTTTTGTAATCATACATAAACATTGAAATAACTCATATTTCCCCCAAGATGATTTTTCATGAGAATGAAACATGGGGGAGATTATGTTAGGGTTGCCAAATATAGTAGTCCCAGTTAATTTTTAATTCCAGTTAAAAAGGAATTTTTTTTCATAGAATAAATTTTCCCATGCAAAATCTGGGACATATTATTACTAAATCTTATTAATTATTTATCTAAAATTCAAATTTAGCTGTGAGTTTTCTATTTTTATCTGCTAAACTGGCAACCCTAAACCATAGCCAGAGTACTTGAAAAATCATATAGTTATAGTGCAGTGGTTTCTTACAATTTTAAACAAAAGGATATTTTCATCACTTGTTCTGCATATATTTATAAGATGTTTTTGCAAAGAAGTGGGGGGAAAAACACCAGACTATCACATATTCAAGAGCTTGAATTGTTGCTCTTGTCAACTTCTCAGAAACATCAAATGTTAAACATATGCTTACACACACAGGTATACACGTGAACACACACACGATTTTTCATCCTCATTAAGTTTTAAAGGCTACTGCTTGGTAGAGTTACAGTATCAATTTATAAATGATATATAAAAAGAAAAATCTCAGCTTCCCTGCAGTGCAGTTGAAAATACATCGCCTTGCCTTCACTGCTGAGCAGAGCGATGCTGAGCTACTCGCTGTAATATCGCTTGGAATTGGAGACATCCATCACACTGAGGAACCCCACTGGTTGTAAGGAGAGGGACATTTCTTTATGTGTGTTCTTCCTCTAGGAAGGGGGGGAAAGCGAGTCAGGTTTTTCTTGTTCACCCTTTCTTTTGCTTTCTATATCTGTATTACGTTCAGGAATATGTATCACAGCTATTAGGCTCTTATCTATCCGCACATGCCATTAACAAGCTAGAGTGTTTTTACATGTGTTTCCCAAATGTGACACCAGTTCCTTTGTTTTTCATAAAAATCCCCGATGGGGTAGGGGAGAAAAAATCAGAAAAAATAATCTTTAAAATTTTTAAATTAGCCTGGCCACTGTGACTCAATGTTTGAGTATCTACCTATGAGCCAGAAGGTCATGGTTTGATTCCTGGTCAGGGCATATGCCCAGGTTGGGGGCTCACACAGGAGGTAGCCAATCAATGATTCTCTCTCATCGTTGTTGTTTCTATCTCTCTCTCCCTGCCTCTTTTAAATCAATAAAGATATATTTTTTAAAAAAATTCAAATGAATAATAGTAGAACTTCTAGCCAGCTAAATCCAGTCTGCTTTCATCCTGAGAGAACACTTTCTATTTTTAAACAGACTTCCATGGTAGAGCTTTACTAGCTCATCCAGTTTTAATGTAAATGAAACTAAATCTGAATCAATCTAGTGTTTAGGAATCCTAGGGGCTTTGGTCAATAAAAATAAATATCAAAGGTTCAACTACACCGGACATTAACAAGGCTTTTACTAAAGTGTTTGGTTTCATCTTTTGGTTTTTTGTTTGCTTCATTGCTACTTTAAAAAAAAATTATATATATATATATATATATATATATATATATATATATATATATTGATTTTTTACAGAGAGGAAGGGAGAGAGATAGAGAGCTAGAAACATCAATGAGAGAGAAACATCGACCAGCTGCCTCTTGCACACCCCCTACCGGGGATGTGCCGCAACCAATGTACATGCCCTTGACCGGAATCGAACCCGGGACCTTTCAGTCTGCAGACCGGCGCTCTACCACTGAGCCAAACCGGTTTCAGCTCATTGCTACTTTTTAATTTTTTTTTTTAGACTTGGCCTTCTAAACTTTAAAGTTATACAAAGAGTTGACAAAAAGTGGCAAAAATAATTCAAGTAGTAAATATGCTATACGATAATGATGGGAATGATCTAATACTGAAAGTGAAATGATCACATTGCATATGCTGTCTCCACTGTGGGGCAGTTTATCTGAAGTTCCAAGCGATAGTGGTAGTAATGTGCCACTTCACGGTGAGTGTTGGGAACCCGTGACAGCTGTTGCGTTATAGAGTCATTTGTAAAGCCCCCTCCCAGCCTTTCCAAAAAGTAGCACTTGGAAAATAAAAGTTGTTAAATCGGTGGCAGAGACACAATTTTAAATAGACTAAAATGGTGAATTTGAAGCTATGAAAGCAAGGTCCAGGTGATTTTAACATCAGTGGCTCTTGACCCCAAGGTATAGCTGTTTCCTCGTGTCTCTCTCTCCTTAAACTCAGTAAGGGATGGGAAGACTAGAAACTGGGATGTCATATCTTAGCCAAATAACACTGAGACAAAAAAGCTTATGCTCTCAATGTGAAAAGCAAGAAGAAACAGTAAAATATAAGAAGAGCACATTTTTTATAAAGTGGAACAAAGCATAAAATACAAACATGACAAAGCATAAGGAAAAACAGCATTAAGTGGCTTAGACAGAAAAATCATTTTGATGAACATAATAACATTAAGGAGAAGAGAGCACACTGGGAATGTGAAGCTGGAATGAGCAGTTGTTATGAAGAAAGAAACAGCTGAAAATACAGGGTGTAATGCTTACATTATGGTAGATAAATAAAAACCACTGCCACAATGACAAAAATCACCAATATGTATCCAGTAGTAAAATGGACTCTACTGAAGTATAAGTCACTAACCTGGAAGGTTAAACCAAACATTTTCAGAGAGGTAAAGAGTAATGGGAATTAAGGAAAGATAAAAAAAAGCTAGATTTGAAATGCAGATACAAAAATGCCACAAACTAATATAATATCAGAGTCAGAAGAAAGAATAAAAAAAAATTCAGAAGGCAGATATTGCATGATTCCACTTACATTATGTATCTAAATAACCAAGTTCATAGGAACAGAGTAGAATCGTGTTTGCTAAGGATTAGGAGGAAGGGGAAAGGGAAGTTGGTGTGGAACAGGTGTCCATTCAGTTAGGCAAGATGAACAGGCCTGCAGATCTGCTCTGCACTTTGAGCTTGTGGTTCACGGTGCTGGACTCCACACTTAGAATGTTGTCGAGGGCAAATATAATGTGAGATGCTCTTACCACGATTAAAACAAGAGAACTGCAGAATAATTTGAAGGTGATGCCTTAGGATTGTCTAAGTAGGTAAGAAAAAAAAAATGTGATCTCTCAGATTAAAAGAATAAGGTAACCAAAAGGATACAAGATAAAAGAAAAATAAACCTAAACACAGTGCAGAGAAATCGCATTGCCTCAGAATAAAATAATGTTATAGTTTCCATAGAGATGCTCTATCCACAGAGCAACAAAGAAGTATACTGTCATCAAATTGGTTAACAGCAACAGTCAAAGGTTAAGAAAATGGGTTAATATTTCCAGAATATTAAAGAAAAGCTGCTTAGAACAAGATTTCTATGCAGTGAAATGCTATGAATATGCAGAAGAAAAATAACCTTAAACATTTAAGTCTTCAGAATACTCAGCACACAAAAGCCATCTTAAAGAATATGCTTGAATCAAATCATGACTCTTTTGTCTCGGTGCCACACGTGGACTTTTACAGCCGGCTCTAGATTGCTGGGGTTAGTAGTTAGAAGCTACATTTCCCAGATTTCCTTGCCAGGCTCCCGGTTTGTAACTCGTGCCTGCAGCTTGGTTACAAACACACTTCAGTCCCGAGTGCTCCGGCAGCCTCCGCAGCACAGGCATTTAGAGAACTCAGTGATACAATTTCCCTAAAGTAGTCTCTGCTTCCTGCAATTACTGCAGAGACTTGCTTGATTATTTCCCGCCTGCACTTTGATCACATTTGTACCTAATTCCCAGTTTAAAATTCTTCTGTTTAAAGCACGATAATAAGTCCCTGCTTTTCTGATTCAACACTGACTGAAACAATGCTGCAGCAGATGTATGGAAAGCAAAGAAGAATGACAACAACTTGTCTAGAAAAGCAGTAACAAAATCATCTACATCTTTATATCCTGAGAATTAACATTTTACTAAAGTGGAGGAGAAAGGAGAGGGAAACACCAGGGGTAATAAAAACATTTTAATTTTTTTTTCTGGAGGTAATATAAAAGTGTAATAGAGATGTTTAAGAAAAAGATAAATATAGGTAGAAAGCACTAACTGGGTTTTCTCAGTGGTTAGAGTGTCAGCCTGTGGACTGAAGAACCAGGGGTTCAATTCAAGTCAAGGGCATGTACCTCATTGCAGGCTCCATCCCTGGCCCTGATCGCCTATAAGAAGGCAACCAATCAATGTGTCTCTCTCCCATCAATGTTTTCTCTCTGTCTCTCCCCCTCCCTTCCAATCTCTAAAAAAAAAGGGGAAAAATCCTACACTAAAGATTAACAACAATAACAACAAATATATATATATATATATATATATATATATATATATATATGTGTGTGTGTGTGTGTGTGTGTGTGTGTGTGTGTGTGTGTGTACATATATATGTAGTAATATGATAGGAGTAGAAAGCTGTAATAAAATATGTAATATGTAAATCAGCATAAAATTTGATCTAAAAAAGATAATTATAATAGAAAAAATAATATATAAAATTTGATTAGTAGAAAATATACCAGAAGAGAGCATAAATGAGTTCTTTTTAAAAATATATATATTTTATTGATTTTTTACAGAGAGGAAAGGAGAAGGATAGAGAGTTAGAAACATGGATGAGAGAGATTCATCAATCAGCTGCCTCTTGCACACCTCCCACTGGGGATGTGACCGCAACCGAGGTACATGCCCTTGACCGGAATCGAACCCGGGACCTCTCAGTCCACAAGCTGATGCTCTATCCACTGAGCCAAACTGGTTTTGGCATAAATGAGTTTTGATATAACAATTATTTTCAGAAATGTAACTGAATAAGATTATTAAAATTATGTTACAATATTTAAAACAATTCAGATCTGGGGGAAAAACAGATATGGGGAAATAAACAACCTCTCTACCTCCCTCTAAACCCTCCCCCCCACCCACCCACACACACACAATTCAGCTAGACTAAAAAAAATTAAGAAAAAAGGTGTCAGTTATCCCAAAGGGATAACACTTAACCAACCAGAGCCACACCTGCCAGGGCTACTTGAACATTTTCAACAAAGTTGTATTTTCTTCTGTGTGTTATAAAAATTCATGGTGAAATATAAGTTTTCTGGTAATTCTGAGCCATCTGTTTTGTTCAGATCTTATAGTTGTTTTGCTCTACACAACAATAATTAAATATGTTGGCAGTAAGAGAATTAACAGTTAGATTTCTTTAGAAGATTAACAGTAGGAACAGTACAGCTAAGAAGGAAATTTTTCCCACAGGTTCCAAAAATATTTCACCTTTACAACTCTACTGCAGGGAAACCTGGAGAGCCACCCACTCTTTCCTACCTACCACCAAATGGCCACAAAGCCTTCACTGTAGGCAGCATGTTCACAGCAGCCTTCTTTTTTCTTCTGAAGTAAGACTGCTTATTAATATAATATCGTCTCTATTTCACAGCTATAATTTTTCGCTATATTTCCTCATTTTGATTTTCTATTTTATATCAAAATTTGTGTTTTTTCTCATTTTCTTTAATGCTGACATCTCTTTTTAGTATGTCTATTAAAATAACTTAAAATTTTGACACTGAAAACAACAATGAAAATAGATAAATGGAATAATATCAAACCACAAGGGAAATTCGTCAGCAAAACAAAAGGGCAAACTATGGAGAAAATATTTACAAATGATATATCTGATAGGGGTTAATATCTAAAATATAAGGTAAACTCATAGAGTAAAACACCACACACACACACACACACACACACACACACACACACACACCAATTTAAAAATGAGCACAGGAACTAAATAAATATTGGTAAAAAAAAATACATAGACATGGCTAACAGATGTATACAAAGTGCTCAACATCACTAACATCAGGGAAATGCAAATCAAAACCACATTGAGATATCATCTCCTACTGCTTAGAATAGCCATTATTTATCACCTAATAATGATAATCCTATCTAATCAAGAGGGAATATGCTAATTGAATGCCCTGCTTTCAAAAATGGCAGTGCTCACAGCCAAAAGATGCTCCTCAGCCCCTTCAGAGCAGCAGGCTCATGGTACAACCAGTCCTCTCAGCCCCGCCTGGGTGGTAGGCGAGTGGCAAAGCCAGCCTGCCCCAGGTGGGCCCAGCCTCTTCCCATGCCTCCCTCCTGAGTCCCCCAGTCCTCTCAGTCCCCCAGGCACCCAGGGCCAGCCAAGGCTTGTGTTGCCATCAGTGGCAGCAGCAGAGGTGTGATGGGGCATCCCCTTCTTCTGATCACCTGGTTGCCTCCCACTCCTGAGGGCTCCTGGACTATGAGAGGGGGCAGGTCGGAGCTGAGAGACCCCATCTAGTGCATGTATATTCATGCACTGGGCCCCTCGTAATAATAATAAAGGTGTTGGCAAAGATCCAGAGAAAAAGTAAATTTTATATACTGTTTGCAGGGAGGTCAATTGGTGTAGCAGCTATTGAAAACTGTATGAAGGTTCTTCAAAACATTAAAAATAGAACTAACAAAATATCAAGCAATCTCACTTCTGGCTAAGTAGTCAAAATAATTGAAATGAGGAGCTTTAACGATTGCCTACATTTCGATTTTCATTACATGTCATTTACAGTAACCAAAACATGGGAGCAACTTAAATGGCTACTGATTGATACATGAATAAAGAAAATACAGTATATATACACATATTGGGTTATTTTTTAGCCTTAAAAAATATATTCTGCCATTTATGACTACATAGATGAGTCTGAAGAACATTATGCTAAGTGAAATAAGCCAGATACAGAAGGAAAACATTTCCTAATATCACTTATATGAAGCATCAAAAATAATGAAGCTCATAAAAGCAGAGTAGAATGGTGGTTACCAGGGCTTAGGACAGAGGGAAACAAGGAGATAATAATTAAACAATACTAAGTTATAGCTGTACAAGATTAGTGAGTCACAGTATAGCATAGTGCCTTTAGAAAAGAATACTGTATTTTATACTTAAAATATTTTCTAAGAGGGTTGATCTTATGTTAAATGTTATCACCAAAAACTTAAATAATCCTACCTAATAAAATAGTAATATGCAAATTAACCATCACTCTGCTTCACAAGTCACACTCACCAGCCATGCCCACCAGCCAATCAGAGCAAGTATGCAAATAAACCAAACCAAGATGGCTACAGCCACAGAGAGCAGGAGGGAGGTTTGGGTTTCCCAGGCAATGGAGAAAGTCAAGCATTCCACCTGTCCTTGCCAGCCTAGGCCTCCACTCAAGGCTACAAAGTTTCAATTATAAAAGGTAAACAAATCCAAACAGAAACAGCTGCCACCACTGAGCGAGCAGGAGGCTTGGCTCTGCTCCAGGGTTCAAAGTTTCAACTGTAGAAAATAAATAAATTCCAGATATCAAGGCCTCCAATTGGGTTGCTGGTGGGCATGGTCAGCCTGCAAACCACCAAAAGGCCCCTCCCTTAGGGTGTCCCATGCCCCAAGGGAACACCCAACCCAATCCGGGACACCCTTCAGAGCAAACCAGCTGCCCCCCCCCACCTGTGCACCAAGCTTCTATCTTATCTAATCAAAGAGTAATATGCATATTGGCCATCACTCCAACACAATATATGGCTGCCTCCAATGTGTTCAAAAATCCTGCTCCTATGTGGATACAAAATGGCCAACAGGGGAGGGCAGTTGGGAGGGACCAGGCCTGCAAGGGAGGGCAGTTGTGGGTAATCAGGCAAGTACGGGATGGCAATTGGGAGGCACAAGACATCCAAGGGAGGGCAGTTAATAGGGACCAGGCCTGAAAGGGAGGACAGTTGAAGGTGATCAACCCTGTAGGAGAGGGCAGTTCGGGGTGACCAGGCCAGCAGAGGAGGGAAGTTAGGGGCAAACAGACTGGCAGGGGAGCAGTTAGACATCAATCAGGCTGGCATGGGAGTGGTTAGGGGGTGATCAGGCTGGCAGGCAGAAGCAGTTAGGGGCAATCAGGAAGGCAGGCAGATGAGCAGGTGGGAGCCAGCCATCCTGGATTGTGAGAGGGATGTCCCAGATTAGAGAGGGTGCAGGCTGGGCTGAGGGACAACCCCTCCCCTGCCCCCATGCATGAATTTTGTGCACTAGACCTCTAGTCTATAATGATAAAAGTGTAATATGCCCATTAGACAAGACGTCCTTCTGGCTATCCTGGAGGAAGCCAGGGCTGTGAGGGAAGTCCAGGTTCCCAGGTGTCTGCCGGCAGTGGGAGGGAAGCCAGTGACAGCAACCGGGGAAAGGAAGGCCTCCTCTTGTACGAATTTTGTGTGTCGGGCCTCTAATAATAAATAAAGAGGTCTGGAGAATACTTCTGAGGTGATGGATATGTTTATGACATACATTGTGGTGATGGTTTCACAGCGTACAATTATCTACAAAATCATCAAGTTGTACTTGTAATATATGTTCTTTTATATATCATTCATAACTCAATAAAGTGGTTTGAAAAAAATTGACATTTGTTTTGCAATTTTAGCTCAAGTATATACTTCTATTTGTAGAAATATGTACTTCCTTCATTGTTATCTAATTATATGACTAATTTGTCATCAGTCTTAGCCATTTAGATTATCATCTTGGATTTGATTAGAGAAACAGTGATATTTAAGCAGAATTTTAGTCTGTGTGCCCCAGGAATTCCTCTAATCATTTAAAATTATATAAAAATCAACTTTAGATGCTTTAATTTGATTATAAATTATTGAGAACTACATATTTATTATTTAAATATATTTTATTCATTTTTTACAGAGAGGAAGGGAGAGGGATAGAGAGCTAGAAACATTGATGAGAGAGAAACATTGACCAGCTGCCTCTTGCACACCCCCTACTGGGGATGTGCCCACAACCAATGTACATGCTCTTGACCAGAATCAAACCTGGGACCTTTCAGTCTGTAGGCCGATACTCTATCCACTGAGCCAAACCGGTTTAGGCAAGGACTACATATTTCTTAATTTTCTCATTATATCAGTATAATGTTCAGTTTTCTTCAACTTTATTAAATCCAAACTTTGAGATATCTATATAATGAAGAGGTAATACGCAAATTGACCCTCACACTCTTGCATCACAAGATGGAGCCCCCCCACATTGTCACAAGATGGCTGGCAGGGAAGGGCAGTTGGGGAGACCAGGCCTACAGGGGAGGGCAGTTAGGGGTGATCGAGCCTTCAAGCGAGCAGTTAGGTGTCAATCAGGCTGACAGGGGAACAGATAGGGAGCTACCAGCTGGCAGGCGAGTGGTTAGGTGCCAGCAGTCCTGGATTGTGAGAAGGATGTCCGACTGCTGGTTTAGGCCTGCTCTGTGAGTTTGAGCCTAAATGGGCAGTTGGACATCCCTTGAGGCTCCCAGATTGGAGAGGGTGCAGGCTGGGCTAAGGGACACCCCCACTCCAGTGCACGAATTTTGTTCACTGGCCCTCAAATATATATATTTGTAAATATATTATGTTTTAATACAGTTAGGTTATAACAAAGTCATTCTAAGTTGCTGGATGAAGCTAAAAAAATTAATTCAAAACCTGATTTACCATGTTTAATATAAATATCAATATTTTCAGTTGGTTTTATAAGTAATCATATGTTTTTGGATTTATATAAAAAAAATCACACTGTTTATGCCACTTTGGTGCACTTGCATACTTAATTTGTATATGTGTGTGTTTATGTACATATCCCCAGAGTTCAGCAAAAGACAAACCATATTCAGGTCATGTTGCTTTTTTGTTTACTCTAACCTTCAGCATTATACTCTATTGTAAAATATATTGCAGTAAAATATCAAATGAAAAATTGTCCCCTGGGTATCTCTTAAAGTATTTTATGCATTATAGTCAAGTGTGTTTTTTTCTTACTAAATACTTTTGGGTTTTCTATCTTAAAATTGACTTTGTGGTATTTTTTTTTAATATATTTTATTGATATTTTACAGAGAGAAAGGGAGAGAGATAGAGAGCTAGAAACGTCGATGAGAGAGAAACATCGACCAGCCGCCTCTTGCACACCCCCTACCGGGGATGTGCCTGCAACCAACGTACATGCCCTTGACCGGAATCGAACCCGGGACCTTTCAGTCCGCAGACCAACGCTCTACCACTGAGCCAAACCGGTCTCGGCGACTTTGTGGTATTGAAAGACCAATTCAAATTAGAGACTAAATAGAAAATTTTATTTTCCACACTAGAGGCCTGGTGCACAAAATTTGTGCACGGGGGGGGGGGGGTCCCCTCAGCTCAGCCTTCACCCTCTCACAATCTGGGACCAGTGGCTTCTAACTTCTCACATTCCTGCCTGCCTGGCCGCCTCTAACTGCCCTGGCCCTGCAGGTCTGGTAGCTCCCAACTGCTCTCACCAGCTGGCCTGACCACCCCCAACTGCCCTCCCCTGCTGGCCTGTTCAACCTCAACTGCCCTCCCCTGCCAATCCAATCACCCACAACTGACCTCCCCTGCCAGCCATCTTGTGGTGGCCATCTTGTAACAATGTGGGAGCAGCCAGCTCGTCTTTTATTAATATGGATATAGATGATATAGAAATAGAATAGGTAGATAGGTAGATATAGATAAAGATATAGGCATAGATAGATGATATAGATAGATGATAGATATAGATATAGATATAGATATAGATATAGATATAGATATAGATAGATGCAACACTTTGAAATATGAAGTATGTGTTTCTGTGTATGACAAAGTAGTATAGTATAGTCTTGACAATCAGATTCCTTAATTTATATTCTGATTCAGCCACTGTGTCATAGATGACTGGATAACTACTAGAAATTTATTTTCCTTCCTATTTTTTCTTTTTTTGAATTTAAATATTCCTTTAATTTTCAATTGCAGTTGACATGCAATATTATATTAGTTTCAGGTGTACAACCCAATGATTATATAACTTGCTAACTTATCACCCTGATAAATCCAATACCATCTAACATCACATAGTTATTAGAATATCATTGATTATATTCCAGAATTGTACTTTACTTCCCCATGAGTATTCTGTAACTACTAATTTTTACTCTTAGGTGAAGATAATCTTTAAAAAATGTGCCTACTCCTAAGCACTTAATAATCCAAAGCTTTGTGAACAAGAATCACATTCTTTAGTTTGATCTGGAATAAGAATCTCTACTCCCATCCTCCTTTTGTCTTTGGATTCTTTAGCTCCATCTCCTCTTCACACAGCCTGCATGTCACATTCTCCCATAGCCAATCTGTATAATACTTGACACACAAAAAGCAACTAGCTTTTGTTTAATACTGTTTTCAGGAAAATCATACTGAAGAATAAACCTAAACAGATTAAAATAACAAATAGACAAATCAGTCCAAACTTCCTTAAAACCAAGTATAATGGGATGGTAATTTGAGTCGTCTTTATAATGCTTTTGTTCATAAATTAATCTGCATGAGACTTGGATGTGGTCATCATTTATGATGTATTCTAGATATTAGAATTTTTGAAGGGATAATTATATTGCTATTGATCATATGGTTTTCATATTGTTTTAATCTGTGTTTAACATGCCTTTAAGCTTTTAATTAACTCAAAGGTTCCTATATATTTTTATGCTGTCTAGAGTTATACATTTTAATAAAGCATTTCAGACACATACACATATTTTATATAGTTTGTATACATAAAGTATGTGTACAGTATATTGAACATATAGAGGAATGAACAAAGAAAAGTTACTGTATTCTAGTATGTCAGTTCAAAAATATTCTGTTACCAAAACAACAATGATAAAAGCAAATGTTCAGAGAAGTTCTTTTCCTACATATTTGGAAATGCTCATGCACCAGCAAATCCTACTCCATGCCTTGTGATGTATTACATTATAAGTTCCACAATGTGAATAATAACAACTTCAAAACATGTTTTCTTTTCTCATCCCACTTACCACAACAACTGGAGCATGACCTATTTTAATAACATGAATATATTTCAATTCTGTTTAAATATCAGCCCTGCATCTGTATTCTGGTAACCTTCTGCCTTTGTGAACTCATTCAAAATAATACATGTTACCCATTAAAATATTTATATATGCATACTTTTTCTTTATAAGTATATTGAAATATCATATTTAGTGTCTATGAGTTGTCTTCAACATTTTGGGTGTGCTAGCAAAAAAAATTGTTTATTTTATTTTTGTGGATTTAAGTTATGATACTTTCAGTTCAAGATTTAGTCTCTGTATCCTTAAAGATCCTCTAAATCAGAAATTCATAACCTATATATCTGAACTTGAATGAATTTGAACTTGAGTGTATACATTCATTTTCAAGTAATCTCTAACTGAAAATAATATTTCAGTCAAATATGTGTGCATATGTGTAGGCAACACAACCCAGCAATATTTAAGGTTTTATTATCATTAAATATCACAGGTAGTTTCATATCACATTTTAGCTACTGCGAATTTAGATAACATAGAACGGTATCAAATTATGATAGATATTAGACCTGCAACTCAATATTTTTTATTTAATGCATGAGTGAAGAATCATATTTATTATTATATCAAAAATGCTATTTAAAATACTTTTATAACTGCTTGTCAATGCAATTACTTTCTGTTATATTTCTATATATTTTATTTCATGAATTTAAATCATTATTTTAAGAAATGCATTGTGTTTACTAGTCTGCCTAAGAGATGTATGGAGCAAACATATGAGTAACACCTACTCCTAAAGAAGAGTAAAGGTATTCTTAAACATAAATTCAAAACCAACACAAATAGAAGAAAATAAAGATCAAAACACAATGTCCAAAGGTAGAAAGCTGGTGGACAACTGGTAGCCTAGAAGAAGCAATCATTCTGAATGCTGAGCCAACAAAATGAGAAGCCGAGAAATACCCCAACTGAGGGAATGAATTCCCCCAGTGATCCAGGGATTGGCAATGTCATCTGCTCCCCAAAATGAAGTGAATGTGGAACTAAAAGAAGAGGTTAAGTAATCTACAGTAGAGATTGAACCTCCAAATCTCTTCTCTCACTTTGTGGAACTGGTGACACTTCATAGCAAACTGGCCTGATGATGTACTTCCTGAAAAAGGCAAAAGAGAGAGGCACTGGAATAATGTAAAAATGGGCCAAATGTAAGGCAGGAGTGAGGCATTATCATACTGTGATTGAGAGGAATAGATGAAAGTTTACATCCAGCAATATTCACACTGCTTTGACAGCAGGGCTCCAGGGTTTGAAATGACAGTCAAGCTCATAGGGCTACAAAGGCATTACCCAAGTACTTACTTAGTGATGAGACAGATACAAGATATGCAGCAGCACAGCATGCACTTGCCACAGCATGGGAGAATTCTTGTCCTCCCAGACATGTAATCTGAATGTCTCACTCACACTGCACTAGGCCCCACATGAGAGACACAGCAGACTGCATGTGATTTTTTAGTGAAGTAGCATTAGAGTCCCTCATGTTTCAAATCCTACTGGTCAAATAGTGCTTCCTTAGAGGTACATGACAAGCTCCCATTCCTAGGTGGAGCTTCTTTTCACCAATTATATGTTACTTATTAATCATAAATGATTTCTCAATGACATGGTCCTCAATGTAATTTGTATCTGTAACGCTATCTGTGACCAGATACCGGTGCTTGAATTGCTATATAACAACTGTGCAGAACCCTCCCTCACCTTGTGTTTAGTTTACCATATCATCCTTGAGTTAATGTTGCAGGAGGGTTCAGCTAAAAGCCAGATCCTCATGCATCCCTAAGGCTAGAGGAAAGCTAAGCCAGCTGTGAAACCTTCAATACTAAACAGCCTTCATTGGCATTCATCTAAGGGATGTTCATAAGACAGACGCACACTCTCTATGCTCAGTGCTGGAAGAGCCTTCTGGAGATATCTGAAGAACACAGGGACAACATGTGAAATACCAACATTCATCTTTTTAAAGAAAGGATCACAACCAGATAAACCTCAAGAGAAGACAAGTTCCATCTCAATGCATAAGGCTATCAGTTTTTTAGTGATCAGTTATCAAAAATAAAAAAAATAATCCAAGAATTAATAGGAACTTCAAAGTTTCTAATTTATAATCAGAAATTAAATCATACAGATGTAAAATAGCATAAAAATTGAAAATTTTCATAAAAACGTATATTTTTACTAAGTTAAAGCATTTCTAAAATAATAGTAGATTGCCATTATAAAATAGCATTTAGAAAATGTAAGTCTTCTTGAAAATGAAATATTTTCTATATAATAAAAGCCTAATATGCTAAGTGCCCAGTCATCCACTCAACCAATAAAAATGTAACATGCTAATGATATGCTAAGCCTGCTAAACCACTCCCTATGACGTGCACTAACCACCAGGGGGAGGACAGTTCACCAGTTGACCAGTTGCTATGACATGCACTGAGATCCAGAGGGCAGATGCTCCAACTGGTAGTTTAGCTTGCTGCTGGGTCTTGCCAATCAGGACTGAGCAAGATGGACAGGACATGTCCTGGAGCCTTCCCCAGCCCTGATTGTGCACCAGTGAGGTCCCTTGGCATAGCCTGTGCTCTCTCACAATCCAGGACCCCTCAGGGGATGTCGGAGAGCTGGTTTCTACCTAATCCTGCAGGCTAGGCAAAGGGATCTCACTGGTGCATGAATTCCTACACCAGGCCTCTAGTATATATATAAAAGCCTAAGTGACTAGCCGACTGGCCATTCAGCCAACTGGCCAGTAGCAGTGATGTGCACTGGTGCACTGACCACAGGGGGGAAGACTCTCAAAGCAGGAGCAGAAACCATAGGCGTGAAAACATGAAACAGACTGTGAATCTCAGAGAGAAGGAGGGAAGATGGAGGGGTGGAAGAGATTAACCAAAGACCTTATATGCATATTAGAGTCCCAATGCAAGGATTCATACATAATTGGGATCCCTCAGCCTGGCCTGCGGGGATTAGGCCAAAGCCACCCAGTGCATGAATTTGTGCACCAGTAGGCTCCTACAGGGATCAGTCCAAAACCGTCTTTCCAACATCCTCTGAGGGGTCCCAAATTGTAAGAGGGTACAGGCCAGGCCAAGGGACCCCACTGGTGCACGAATCCATACACCAGGCCTCTAGTCCTATATAATAAAACCCTAATATGCAAATCCACCAAATGGTGGAACACCTGGCAGAACAATTGGTTGCTATGATGCATACTGACCACCAGGGGCAAACACTGAACACAGGAGCTGCCCCTGACTGGGGGCAACTTCTGTGTTGAGTGTCTGCCCCTCAAGAGGGAGGCAACTGACAGCAGGGATTGGAGGGTGGGGCTGGCCAACAGGCAGCGCCAGGCCACCAGCCAAGTTGGGTGCCAGCAGGGTCCCCCCCTTACAGTCGCCCCACCTGCCAGTTTCCCCAAAGAGGGAGGTGACCAGTGATGGCAGCAGTGGGTGGGGTTGGCCATCAGGTGGTGCCAGGCCACCAACCAAGGTGGGTGCCAGTGGGGAAACCCCAATTGGTCTGCTCCCAGCTGTCCCACAGATGGCCCTGATCACTGGCCAGGCCTACCTTATATATTGGGAACAATGACATGTATGGACTCTGGCTTGTACATTTTGTGGTCAGCCCTAATTCTGACACTTATAATTATGTGACAAAGCCAGTTACTTAACTTCTCTCTGCTTCAGTTTTTCCACCCATAAGATGGGGAAAATGGTGCTACTGCCTCAGAAGGATCATGTTATGTTCTAGTTCTACTTTAAAAAATATATATATTTTATTGGTTTTTTACAGAGAGGAAGGTAGAGGGATAGAGAATTAGAAACAACGATGAGAGAGAAACATCGATCAGCTGCCTCCTGCACACCCCCTACTGGAGATGTGCCTGCAACCAAGGTGCATGCCCTTGACCAGAATCGAACCTGAGACCTTTCAGTCAGCAGGCTGACACACTATCTACTGAGCCAAACTGGTTTGCGTATGTTCTACTTTTTATGATCAGGGCAAAAAAATGTAGCTGCCCATATAACAGCAAGATGCCTTTCACCTGTGTGAAAGTATTGTCACTGGTGCATGCAGCATCCCAGATTGCCAGAGGGATGTCCAACTGGTGGTTTAGGCCAGACATCCCCCGAAGTGTCCAGGATTGGGAACAGACCCAGGCCTGGCTTAAGGATCCTTAACCCCTCACCATACCTCTAGTATATAATAAATGTGCATTAAGATCCGTAATTCTGTTTTACTCTTTTTTAAAAAAATATTTATTGTTTAGATCATTACAGATGTTCCCTTCCCCCCTTAACTTCCCTCTAACTAGTACCCACCAATCCCATGCCCTCACCCACTATCCTTGTTGAAAGGTGTAAGATTTTTGTCCAATCTCTTCCCGTACGCCCACATCCTCTTGTCCCTGAGAATCATCAGTCCTTTCCCTTTCCATGCCCCTGATTCTATTATATTCACCAGTTTATTTTGTTAATCATATTTTTTATTCTTTTGATTTTTAGATTCACTTGTTGATAGATATGTATTTGTTGTCACTTTGTTGTTCATAATTTTGTATCCTTACCTTTCTCTTCTTCTTCCCCTTCTTAAAGAATACCTTTCAGCATTTCATATAATACTGGTTTGGTGGTGATGAACTCCTTTAGCTTTTTCTTATCTGTGAAGCTCTTTATCGGACTTTCAATTCTAAATGACAGCTTTTCTGGGTAGAGTAATCTTGGTTGTAGGTTGTTGCTATTCATCACGTTGAATATTTCTTGCCATTCCCTTCTGGCCTGCATAGTTTCTGTTGAGAAATCAGCTAGAAGTCATATGGTTACTCCCTTGTAGATAACTGCTTTTAAGATTCTCTCTTTGTCTTTTGCCCTTTACATTTTAATTATGATGTGTCTTCATGCTGTCCTCTTTGGATTCCTCTTGTTCGGAGTTCTCTGCACTTCCTGGACTTGTAAGTCTATTTCTTTCACCAGGTAGGACATGTTTCCTGTCATTATTTCTTCAAATAGTTTTTAAATATCTTTCTCTCTCTCTTCTTCTGGCACCCCCATAATTCAGATGTTGGTACACTTGAAGTTGTCCCTGAGGCTCCTTACATTATCTTCCTATTTTTGGATTATTTTTTTTTTATTTTGCTCTTCCAGTTAGGTGTTTTTGTTCTTCATATTTCAAATATTTGATCTGATTATTGGGATCCTCTAGTCTACTGTTGAATCTCTGTACATTATTCTTTATTTCAGTCTGTGTATGCTTAATTTCTGACTGGTCTTTTTCCATATTTTTGGCATTTTCACTAATATCCTTGAAAGTCTCGCTACGTTCCTCAGCAGTTTTTAGAAGATTCTTGAGTAACCTTATAACTGTGGTTTTGGATCCTATATCCAGTAGTTTGCTTTCCTCCATTTCTTTCATTCGTGACATGTTTCTTTGTATCTGCATTTTGGCTGCTTCCTAGTGTTGATAGAGTGGTCTTGTGTGATAGGTGTCCTATAGGGCCCTGTGGCTCAGCCTCCCCAATCACCTGAGGTGGACACTCTAATGCACCTTTTGTGGAATGTGTGCAGAGTCTTGCTATAGTCAGCCTTGATTGCTGTTGGTGTTACTGGAGGCAATTAATCTCCAGGTCAATTTGCTGTGAGAACCAGCTGTGTCTACAATGGAAGGAGTGCTGTGCAGGAGATACCCTTATGGAGCAGGGCTTGCTTCAGTGGGGCTTTAGTGCTCACTGAGTCTGCCCCTTGAGTGTGTCGCTGATAGATGTGAAGAGTTGTAATCTGGTATGCTATTACACTGATCATTGGGTACACTGGCTCTTGGATCTCTAAGAAGTGCAAAGTCAGTCACTGCCTGAGGCCACCCAGCAGGAACTACAGAGAGATTAGTAGATTCCTCCTCTTTGTGTGGGGTTTGGAAGTGCCCAGATAAGGCCCAGCTGTGAAGCAAGGCTGGCAGCTGCTGCTGGGCCTTGGGGCTTCTTAGGAAGCTTTGGGGCTCTCTGACTCAGCAGCAGTTTGACAGGTTTTAAGCTGAGAAAGGACAGGCCATTCATATGCAAAAGCCCCTGTGCACAGCTTGGATGGGGTTGTAAATTGGTCTCAGGGAATCACCAGGGTGGAGCAAACAACAATCACTGCCAGTCAGCCCTGCACCAGAGAGGTCCCCATGTTTTCATATTTAGAGTCCCTGCACAGGAACAATGATCGCTGTGAGCACCTCTGAGAAAGCCGCCTTCACTTTCTGGACTGATGCCAGATAGTCCAGTTTCTCCCCAAAGGAGTCTGGGTCCTATCGTCTCACCCAGAACTAGAATTCAGAGCAATCAGGAGCTTGTATCTTCCTCCCAATTGAAAAGAAAACAATAGCTCACCTGGTTGCCAGCCTGTTCAGTGTGTGCCTCTGTACCTCCTACCGATCTCAATGTGCTTTCTTCTTTACTTCTAGTTGTAGAACTTCCACTCAGCCAGCTTTCCCATGGTTCTGGATGATAGTTGTTCTATCTTTTAGTTGTAGTTATGATGTGATTGTGAGAGGCAGCAAATACCGGTGTTTACCTTTGCCGCCTTCTTGGTACTCTCCCCCTATTTTACTCTTAATAGACTATTTTACACTGTTATACTATTTTACTCTGCTTAGCCATCTTGCTAATAGAAATTCTCTATGACTGCCAAAACAGGTTTGGCTCAGTGGATAGAGCGTCGGCCTGCGGACTGAAAGGTCCCAGGTTCGATTCTGGTTAAGGGCATGTACCTTGGTTGCGGCACATCCCCAGTAGGGGGTGTGCACAAGGCAGCTGATCCATGTCTCTCTCATGGATGTTTCTAACTCTCCATCCTCTCTGTAAAAAAATCAATAAAATATATTTTAAAAAAGAAAGGAATTCTCTATGATTTATAAGTAAGACCTAGTAACTTAAATAACTATTTCTTATATTTTAGTGAAATCTGCATATGTGTTGTTTCCACATATTTGACTCTGCCCTTAATTTCACTTTGTAGGACAACAAAAATAGGGAATCTTTCCTGCAAGATCTTTAAATGCAGGAGGTGTTTAACTACTAGTACATTACTCCAAATGGTGTCTTCATAATAAGCAGGTTTAGTGCCATTAAATTTTTAATTTTAAAGAGAACTTTTAACTTATTTTATTATTTATTATTAAATTGTATTTTTTCAGTTTCATTTGTCTAGTATAGAACACTTAAACACATTTCTAAAGATACTCTTCTCTTGAGGTGTACAAACTTTTCTGTATGTATAGAGTTACACAGTAAATATTTTAGGTTTTACTGGCTACAAATATTTTAGGTCTTGGCAATATATTTTTGTGCTATATGTTTAAATAAGCAATTAAAATATTTTGTATGGCTTAAAGGCTATACAGAAATAAGGTTCAAACAGAATTTTGCCCTGACACAATAGTTTGCCATTCCCTGAGCTAATCAACCAAAGGAAGCTTTCCTGATTAACAAAGTTTATCAAAGTAATTGTATTTAAATCTTGAGTGAGGACCCATAAACTTTAGGTCACATTGATTTAATGGATAAGTAAAATCATAGAACCTTCTCACATTCAATATCTGACTCATTCTAAACCCATATACATGTAAAAATGGGGATAGCTAGCATTCTTTATTTACTTTATACTTTGTATTTTTCTAGTTGAGAAGAGATATTGGAATTTTTTTATGTTTCTATAATTGTAGTAGAAAAGCAGCCATAAGCTGTACATAAATGAATGAATGTGATTATAATGGTGTAAAACTTTATATATATAAACCATGTTTTCCAACTGTTGTTACAGGCTAAAAATATAATTTTACTTAGTGATTCTGTCACTAATAGATTAAGTATTTCTCCTAGTTTCAGTACCATAAAAACATACCTTAAAAAATATAACAAGAGAAGTGGATGATTCTCCCTTAAATTTAATGACAGTAAAAATGTACCACTCTTTTCCATAATTCAAATATACAGAGAGGACACAATTGTCATGTGTTTTCCAATTATATTTATACCACTAGTAACCCGGCGCACGAAATTCATGCACATTAAAAGGGAATTAATTAGAGGAAATATTTTAATATTACTATTTTCCCTTTCTCTATAATAGATGTGTCAGAGATGAAAGAAAATTAGTAAAATGTATATAAAAACCTTTCTCCTGTCAGAGTGTCGGGCGAGCCACAGGAACCAGAGTCAAGCCCCTGCCCACCCACATGCAGCTAGAAATTGCATGAGACTCATACCTGGTCGGCTTCCAGCCCCATTGGGCTAGATCCAGACCAGTCAAGTCCCACTGGGTTGGGGGCATGGCCTCAGGTCCCTTGTCCTGACTCCAGGGTAGTGGGGTGTGATCTGATTTCCCAGGCTGCTCCCGGGGGCACACCTTGAGATTCCCTGGCCTAGACCCAGGGTGCTGTCTGAGGCCCCCTATCAAGGCCCACCAGATAGGGCTTCCAGTCTTGGGACTTCCAACCTGGCGCCAGGGCAGGTTGCACAGCCTGAGGTCTCCCTACCTGGGCTGGGGCAGGGGCATGCCTTGAGGTCCCTGTTAAGCCCCCCCCCCCCAGGTGGGAAGTGTGCCCTGAGGTCCCCTGTGAATCCCCACATTGTGGGAGACATGGCCAAAGGTCCCTTGTCAAGCCCCACCAGGTGGGGGACACAGCCTCAAGTCCCCTCCCCCAGCCCAGTGCCACACAGCCTCAGGTCCCTGCTGATTGTCATTAAGGCTCATTACAGGAACTCTGCCTCTGCTGTGGCTGCAACCATCTTGTGTTCTGGAATCCCTGCCTCCGCTGTGGGCACAGCCATTTTGTTATGGTATGATGGTCAATTTACATATTCTCTCTTTTTTAGATAGGATTATAATTAACCTAGTTGTTAATTAACAGGAAAGAAGCAAAGGGAAGACCAGATAATACAGGCATGCCATTTGTGTCAGAAAGCTGCAGTTTAATACTTGTTAGGTCTGTTCCATGCAGATCCTGGGGAGCTTGGACAAAGAAAGAATAGGGGCATGCCCAGTAAGGTCATTGGCCAGAATAGTTGGGGCCACTGAAAGGGCAGGAAATCTGAGATAAACTCATGAACAAAAGAGCCCCCTCCCTTCTCTCTTGCTGCTCATGCCTAACTCCCACCAAGATTGCAGGGCTCTGGAGCTCTGCACCTGGCCACATGGCCCCCTGCCCTGTGGACCCCACACAATGGACTAATGGACTAGCCAAGCCGTGGGCAAACTATGCCCACAGGCTGGATCCGGCCTGTTTGGCTGTTCTATCAGACCCGCGGAGCCGAAAGAGCAGAGGATTCTCTTGCTCTCCCCTCCGCTCCTTCACCAGCAGCCCAAAATGAGAGTGCCAGCATGGTCAGGTTGCTTTTGTTCCAGCCCTCCAGTCCAGTTTAAGAACGCATTGTGGCCCTCAAGTCAAAAAGTTTGCCCACCCTTGGACTAGCCTGATGCTGTGCTGGACCTGGAGTTACCATGGAACAGAAACACTGGACACTGGCTTTGCTTTTATTTCTGCTGTACCTTTTCCAGGACTTTTGAAACCAAGGTATATAATGCCATGAAAATAAAATGTTTTACCAAATTTCACCCTCCCCTTGTAGCCTCTGTAAAGTCTTATTCTAGTGGTGTCCCAAGAACCCCATTCCCACTCCCACTAGCAATGGAGAAATTCCACCTGCACAATTCACTAATAATAACATCTAGTATTTTAGAATCTCCTCAGAGTTAAGAAATGAGAAAAAGAAACACTGGAATAGTTCTGATTTTGCCTCTTTAAAATGTTTTAATCTTAGTTATCATTTAATTTCTGAAAAATTAAAACAATTTCTCTAGCTCATATTACTCTAAAATGATATTAAATGTTACACGTTATCAATGAGGCTTGTGAAATCAATGTTCTATATAAAATTACATTTCCTTGTATAGTTTATAAATATATATGTTTCAACAAAAATACAATTAAGTTTGCAGTATTAATGGTTTTTGAGATCATATTTTTTAAATAATACATAATTCTGTCCTACAGAACAATGGTGGTACAATCTGAGAAATGCTTTATTAATGAATTTTGTCACTTACACAAACCTAGATTATATAACCTACTACATACATATTGCTTCTAGGTTA
Source organism: Vespertilio murinus (assembly GCA_963924515.1). Lineage (NCBI taxonomy): Eukaryota > Metazoa > Chordata > Mammalia > Chiroptera > Vespertilionidae > Vespertilio > Vespertilio murinus. Next base: position 72,530,091 of record OZ004707.1, read on the forward strand.
TAAACCTGTATAATATGTTATTGTACAAAACAACATGAGATTAAATCAAGCACAGAAAAAAATCATGCAATTCAGGGATGTGGTAGACACTATGTAAGCTTGCTGCTGGTGTAACATGGCATAGTGTTTGGCAGTAAACTTTTGTTTTCATAGAAAGAAAATGTACAGCCTATAAAAAGTATAGTATAACAAATAAACAACTAACATAGTTATTTATTAAAATTATCAAATATTTGTACTGTATATAATTGTATATACAATACATTATATGTAATGCTGTTATGAAATATAAAATATATAATATACATTTACATAAGGAAAGATCACTTTGGAATAAGTAAATAAATATGATAACATTTCATGAGGTAGCCATCATGTGAACATGACTAAAAGTCTTGAAATAACATGTAGTAATGATGGATAATATTAAGAAAAAATGTAAACCAAATTGGGGAATATTAAAACATAATTTTTGGACTGAACCCACATTCTTTGTCCACTAGAATCGAAGAATGAACCCACAGACATAAAGTGGAATGGCGAATGTGGAGATTTATTGAAGAACAAGTGCAGAGTCCCACATGCAGAAGAGGGAAAGAGTCCCACAGAACAGAGTCCCATGTGGAGAGGGGGAAAGGGTCCCACTAAGTTCTTTTTCCCTAAAGTTTATAAAGGCTGCAGGTCCTGGTGCCTGCTGATATCCCCTCTGATTGGTCACCATTCCCTTACATTCCCTTAGACTGGTTACTATAGGAATCTCACATGGGCTTGTGAAGCCCCCCCCCCCCCACCACACACACACACCTTCCTTATTGCTTTCCTATTCCTTTTGGGCTTTATTCCTCTCCTTCTGGATGAAGGGCTTCCTTCTCTTTATTTTGTAAATATAGGCCTTTTGCTGTTCCCAGCTCCCTCATTCTATGGGAATGTACTTGTTGCAGATTTTCAGCTTCCCTATGAGATGGAAAAATACCTTCTGCTGCTCTGCAGCCCTGTGCTTCCTCCATGGTCCCCTTAACTTCCAAATGTTCTAAAATTTCCTAAAATTATCCTATTTTACTCCTAAAATTCCTGTTTCAATATGATCATAAGATCTACTAAAAAGAATTAGCTAGAAATCTGAGTACAGAAAATTAAGGGGATACCTGAAAAAATAAGAATGACGTTTTTTACCCCAGTGACTAGCAAAAATAATCATAGAAATATGAGGAGTGCCAAAGCAAATATTGTACCAGACAAATTTAAACAGAGAGGGAGATTTTATTCAAGACATTGCAATAGGGAAGAGAGATTGAACTCAAGTCAACTGAAACAAAAGGAAAAGGAGGTGGTTAAGCATTAGAATGAAATAGTAGAAAAGTACTGGAGAACTTTAATGGGAAGGTTGAAAGTCAATGGGATATGTAAAGAAAATTGAGTTATTCCTGAGTCTTCAGTTGTTCTTCTCTATGATTTAGCCATCTGTCTGCTAATTTACTGTGCACATGAAAGTTAGAATTCTACCCTTCCACTGAGACATTTGACAGTGTTACTATCTCTTTAGAAGTTTACATTTCAAAAAAAAAGAGTTTCCAAGTCCCTGAGCAAGATATCCCCTGGGTTGTAAAATTGACAAGAGACTGGAAAAAAATTCACATATATTTCAAAGGGGCAGAGAAAAAATTTACAATTGCAAATTTTCTAAAGTAAATGTTCTAAGAAAAAACCAGTTAAGGTGCCTACAGTCAGGAAGAAACCTTTATCTAAACTTTAACCAAGATGAATGGAAACATTAAGGCAAACTTGGTAAGTGGGTAACACAATTCGGAATAGCCTGAATCTTCTCAAGAGTATGGGATGTAAAGAATTGGAGCACAATTGTTCACAATGAAATCCCAATGTTAAAGTCTTAAAAGTTTCCTTGTAAAACATTCCCTCAAAGGAACATCATATGACCTCAAATGGAAATTAGTAAAATATTTTAGTGTTAAGTGAAAAATTCTTGGATGTAATCTCATCCATTTTTTTATTTTTCACATAGATAAACTAAATTTTTAAGTGTAAATAATTTACTCAAAGACACAACTATAGAAATAGCTGAGTTGGTGAAATAGAATTTTTGAGCTGCAACTCGGATTCTTTGTCCACCTCGAAGAATGAATCCACAGACACAGGGTAGTACAGTAAACATGGATGTTTGTTGAAGAACAAGTAGAGACTCCCCCTGAGTTCCTTTTCCCTATGGCTTATAAAGGCTGCAGATTCTGGTGCCTTAATCCCCTCTGATTGGTCACTATTCCCTTGACTGGTTACTATAGTAACTCCTGCCCCCCCCCCCCCCATGCCCCCTTTCATCCTCATTGTTTTCCTATTCCCTTTGGGCTTTCCTCTTCTCCTTCAGGATGAAGGGCTTCCTTCCCTTTATTTTGTCAATATAGACCTTTGCTGTTCCCAGCTCCCTCATTCTATGGACATGTATCTGTTGCAGCTTTTCAGCTTCCCTAGTCTATGGAAATATACCTTCTGCTGCTCTGCAGCCCTGTGCTTCCTCCATGGTCCTCTTAACTTCCAAAATTTATAAAATTTCCTAAAACCTGTCTTTTTCACCCCCTACAATTCATGCTTCATTAGAATTAGATTTTAAGTGTCCTGTAATTAACTGGAAGGCACAAAAGAACCAAAAGATATTACTTTGCAAATGCAATTACCATCATCATATTTGTATTTGAAGAATAATAGAAGAAATGGAGAAAATAAGTAATGAGTTACACCATGTAATTCAAATAGGGGTGGAAAAACAGAGAGATTTAGATACAAGTTCACATTAAAACCAAAATGTTGCATTTTTGAGTCTGAACTTGTTGTCTTATGAAACCGCAGAATGTATTTGTGAACAAAAATGGCTAGCGGAAGCAAAGTTTATTGAGAAGCCAGTCTTAGGAGAGATGCAGATGGAGTTCCAAAAGCAGGCCAATGCCCAGAACTTCCAATTCCATGTTGTAGAGCTGGGCATAGTTCAGCATCCACATTAAGTAAGTCCATTAGTCCATGTGTTGAGTCCTACCTGGCCATAGGCCACATGGGTGCAGGGGAGCACATCTCCTGCCCCAGGAATGTCAGGAACCCATTGTATGCCAGAGAGAGAGAGAACAAGAGGAAACACACGCTTTTTATCTGGGGGGTAGATAGTCTTGCTTGCTTCTGATTGGTCCATTCAGAGAATTCTGCCTTAGTAACACTTTTGGGGTTGGTTTATATGCCTCATTGCCTTGTGATTGATGATTTGCATGCTGCCTGCCTGTCTTAACAGCATCCATACATTTTAAACCTCATGACTTTGTGTGTGCTTTTCTGTCCTTGCCCGGCTGGGTTGTTTTTGTAACTCTGCCAGCTGGGTTCCCAGGTTCTACTTCCCTTCCCATTTACTTAGCTTCTTTGATGGCATACAGAGTCAAATGGCTGTGGATAAAAGGGCACATACTAAACCTGACAAGCTCAGGAGAAGCTTACATGGTGTCTTTACAAACTGAGAGACCTAAAGTAACCACATAAGCTGGCCTGAAATTAAAACTTTCTAACTTAAAGCAGTTCATTGAGGGTAGTCATGACCTAGGCTAGTATCTTCCCTGAAAAAGGTCAATCTTTAACTTAGCTGAGTCAGTCTGTTGTCTTTTTTTGCATCTATGAAAACATATCTGATAACACACCTTTGAAATAGCAAAATAATTTCATTTTTTTCTGGACCACTCAAAGCACAACCATAGCTCCAGAGCAGAGACCACAAATCCCCTCATTGTTATTATTATCATGTTAATTAATTGTTAACTACCCTATATTGGTCTATGTAAAAGAAGTGTGTTGCCGAAACCTGTTTGGCTCAGTGGATAGAGCGAAGGCCTGTGGACTGGAGGTCCCGGGTTCGATTCCGGTCAAGGGCATGTACCTCAGTTGTGGGCACATCCCCAGTAGGGGGTGTGCAAGAGGCAGCTAGCTGATCGATGATTCTCTCTCATGGATGTTTCTAACTCTCTATCCCTCTCTCTTCCTTTCTGTAAAAAATCAATAAAATATATTTAATAAAAAATAAAATTAAAAAAATTAAAAAAAGAAGTGTGTCCATCATTTTACTTTTTATCTAATCCCAAAGCTTTCCCTACTTTGCTTTCTCCCTATTCCCTAATTTATCACCAATTGATTTTATGTAACCCCCTTAAACCTTCCCCATTGATTCTGATGCATAAAATAAGTACTAAAACAGTAATTTCCTGGAGTATTTGCTCAATTAATTGAGATATTGCTTCCTGGCAACTGTTGTTATTTAGTCTGAAATAAACTCATAAAAAACTCTTACAGGTTTTGATGTTTCTTACATTGACGAAGTTCAAAGGCTCATTTTATTATTTTTAATTTGTCCTCATAGCAAAACATAACAGGAAATCCCCATGGTTCTCCTGCATAAACAATATTTAGACTTGTGAACGAAAAGAGCCACATGCTAACCTGATAAGTTCAGAGAAGGCCTGCATGGCAGTCTTGCAGACTCAGAGATCTGAAATAACCACAAAGGATGGTTTGAAAATTAAATATCCTACTACCAACAGGTTATAGTGGGCAGTCATTTTCTAGGCCAATGTTTTCACAGACAAAGATCAGCTTTGATCTTTACAGAGCCCAACTGCCTTCAGGCCTCTAAGATAACCTATCTGTGAGATGTCTGAGTAACTTGTAGCTTCCTCTTTACCCTGACCCCTGAGGGCACAACAAATGGCCCTGAGACATCCCCTCATTGTTATTGTTATCAAATTAATTGTCAACTGTTAATTGTGTTGGAGTGTCCTGTAGCCATCTCTGTAAAAGAAGCTCATGTCCATCATTTCACCTTTTACCCTATCCCAGAGGTTTCCCACAGGCTTGCTTTCTCCCGCCTCCTTACTCCATCACCAATGAATTTCATGTAATCCACCTATGTCCCTCCTTTGATGGCAATGCATAAAGACAGAAACGTAACCGGCCATTCTCTGGAGCATTATCTCAATCCATTGAGGTTCTGCTTCCCGGCAATTGTCCAGTTTGGCTCAAATAAACTCACAAAAATTCTTTATAGGTTTCAATGGTTTTTTTCATTAACAGACTATTAATTTTTGTATTAAAGTTTGTTGTGGGTGGTAGTGGTGGTCTTTTTTATTTGTGTTTGTATTATTGGAAGAGTACGGCATTTACAGACTTCTTCCTCCACATTTTCTTTCAAATAGACATGAAAATTATAAATCGTATACAATGGGATTTCAACTACTGGTCTTAACTGGTAAGTACTGTGGATCAAAAAAGTCTTAGACTTCAGGCTTCAGTAACAGTGACAATAATAATAATAATAATAATAATAAAAACCTGTTCTTTGTACATGCTCCAGATGGTTCCTCCTGCCTCACAGGGTTCTTTTTTGTTTGGACTGTGACTTGATCAGTTAGTTTTAATCCATGTCCCTAACAGCAGCACACAATAAAAAGCTGGCAAAACACCATCTGGGTCAGATGAAAAGCATTGCTGGGCTGAGTGTCTTCAGCATACTGATGGACTAATGCTGCCAAATGTCACCCTCTTTATTGCAAGACAAAATATCACATTGATTAATCTGTTTTTCTTTAGCTTTTCAAACCTTATGATGCCTTTTAATAAGTAAATGTTTATATCAGACTACAGGCTCAGTGCATGAAATTCATGCATGGGAGAGTGTCCTCAGCCCAGCCTGCACACCCTCCAATCTGGGACTGCTCTAGGAATGTCTGAGTGTCCATTTAGGCTCAATGCTAGGATCAGACCTAAACGAGAAGTCAGACATCCCTCTCACAATCCAGGACTGCTGGCTCCCAACTACTCACCTGCCTGCCTTCCTGATTGCCTGTAACTGCTTCTGCCTGCCAGCCTGATCACCCCCTAACCACTCCCCTGCCAGCCTGATTGCCCACAACTGTCCTTCCTTGCAGATCTGGTCCCTCCCAGCTGCCCTCACCTGCTGGCCAACTTGTGGTGGCCATCTTGTGTCAACATGGGGGCAGCCATCTAAAACCACATGGGCGCAGCTATCTTATGTGTTGGAGTAATTGCCAATTTGCATATTACTCTTTCATTAGATAGGATAGAGGACTGCTGCCTGGGTGAGGGCTGGCTGGTTTGCCATAAAGGGTGTCCCAGATCAGGGTGGGGGTTCCCTTGGGTTGTGGGGTGACCTGGGCAAGGGGCCTGTGACCCTAGTATCTGGGATTTATTTATCTTCTATAATTGAAACTATGTAGCCTTGAGCAGAGGCCAAGGCAGGCTAGGAAGCTTGGTTTTCTCCATCACTGGGTACAACCCAAGCCTCCTGCTCCCTCCAGCTCCATGGCTGCTGCCATTTTTGTTGGAATTTATTTATCTTCTATAATTGAAACTTCCCAGCCTTGAGCAGAGGCCAGAGCCGGCTAGAGTATAAGGGAAGTTTGGCTTCTTCCATTGCCTGGGAAACCCGAGCCTCCTGCAGCCATCTTGGTTGGTTAATTTTCATACTTGCCCCAGATTGGGAGGTGGGTGTGACTTGTGGTTATATCAGAGTTACCATCAATTTGCATATTACTCTTTTATTAGATAGGATGTTTAGCAAGTCGAGTACCTTCAACTATAACAGGTATGTACCTTAAACACTGAATATAGATTTTGTTTTCTTTCTTTTTAATGGGTTAATTTTTGGTTTAAGATAAATTATTTAATTTCTTTTTTGAGAAGCTCTAAAAACATACTATATGATACCAATGTAATTAACTCAATTAATGATGAACTGGAAGGGAACCAAGGGAAGGCCTAATCTTATAGACATGCCCAGTAAAGTCTGGGTGACAAAGGGAAGGGTGCTTACCTGTCACTCATACCTGGAAACAGGGCACTGGCCAAAATAGGCATGAAGGCATGGTCACTGCAAGTGAAGAAAGATTTTATATTTAAATTCCTGAAAAAACAGGTTCTTTCTCTGGCCTTCTCTCTTGCTGTTCAAGCCTGTCTCTTCCCTTGTGGAACTCTCACTCTTTGTTCTTGCTCATATGGTTCCATAGCCATGTTGACCCCACACACAATGGACTGATAGATTAAAATTAGCCTGATGCTATGCTGACTGAACTCCACCAGGGAACAGAAACTTGGACTCTGAATTTACTTCTAGCTCTACCGAAGCCACAGCTGTTCCTTTTCTAGCAGTGGTTTAAGGGATATAGGTTTTTGGAACCAAGTGATACAATTCCACACAAATAAAGCTTTGTACCACCTCTCATTCTCCCATGGGGCCTCTGGAAATTCAAATTCCAGCTGTGCCCCAAGAACCTCACTTCCACTGCAATGGAGAGATTCCACCCACACAATTCTCTAATTATGTATATACTAGAGTCCCAATGAACAGAATTCATGTGAAGGTATGGTCCCTAAGCCTGGCCTGTGATCAGGGCCATCTTCTCTGGCTGCTCGCAGCCAGCAGCTCCCTCAGCTACGCCCCATCCCTGAATCCCCATTCGTCATCAGGTGATGGTGCCTGATGGCTGGCAGAAGGGACTGAGAGGTTAGCTGCTCCTGCCTGCTCCCCTGCTCCACCCCTGTTGCAAGTTGCCCTCCCCTGCCCCACCCCTGATGCAAGTTGCCCTCAGCCATCTTGTTACAACATGGGGCAGCCATCTTGTGATGATGTGAGGGTGTGAGGGCACAAGGGCCACCTAGGCTTTTATGAGTGAAAGCATATGGCTCTTAACTTTTTCTGTTTGACATATTTTACTTAGCATGATATTCTTAAGATTGTTTTTTTTTAAATACTGCATAGCTAGTTTTAACAATTTCAGCTCTTTAATTAGAGTGTTTGATATAACTTCATTTAATATGTTTATTGAAACATTTGAGTTTAAGTCTATCACCTTGTGTTTGTTTTATATTTTTTTCCATTTGTTCTGTTTATTTTTTCAACTTATTTTTTTTCCAATGAGTCAAACTCTTGTTTCATTTCCAATATTTCCTCTATTAATTTAGTTATGCCTAATTGTGTTGCTTTTAGTACTTTCATAATATTATAATATGCGTCTTAAACTTAACACAGCTATGTTCAGTAATATCTTAGTGTTTCACACATAATATAGTATTTATAAAAGAATGATCCAATTTTTCTTGACTCTTGTCAACAATGTACATTTCATCATTAATATTATTCCATAAAATTGAATGCATTTTGCAGAGATTAACATTTCAATATTAAAAAGCCACTTATATTTACACTGTCTTGTGATCTTTGTCCCTATAATTTTATCTTTGTTATCATTTCCCTTCAGTCCAAACTTATCTTTGGAAATGTTTAAGTTCCATGCTGGTTATCTGGTAATGAATATTTCAGTGTTTAATCTTCTGGAAATGTCTTTTTGTTACATTTATTGTGAGATGATGATTTTACTTGTAGAGAATTTGAGATTAACAATTGAGAGTTGATCTGAGAAATCAGAAGAACATTTTATCTCCATTCTCATTCTCTGCCCTCAGCCTTAGCATCCTGGCACACCTGTATCTTGGGTTGTGGGTCTTGGAATTTTTACATCTCATGCATTGGCAATTGGCTTTTGCCTTACATTCAGTGTAAATCTCCCAGTGCCTGGATGATATCCTCAGCTTCCTGGCCCCATGCTTTTTCCTGTGCTTTGGGGCATTTCTCATTCAGAGACTGAAGTAGACCTCCATACCTGAATACTCTCTTGACCTATCCTCAGATTTCTTAGGTTCATGTGACAGCTATCTCTCTGCTCTTACCTAAACTTTCTTCCAAATACACCAGCACACTGACATATGCTCAAATTATAAACATTTATTAGAATTTCATCTCCTCCCTTCTTTAAAAAAAATATTTTATTGATTTTTTTTTTTTACAGAGAGGAAGAGAGAGGAATAGAGAGTTATAAACATCAATGAGAGAGAATCATCCATTAGCTGCCTCTTTCACACCCCTTACTGGGGATGTGCCCGCAACCAAGGTACATGCCCTTGACTGGAATCGAACCTGGGACCTTTCAGCCCGCAGGCTGACACTCTATCCACTGAGCCAAACTGGTTTCAGTTCATCTCCTCCCTTCTTAACCTATAATCATTGTAGCTTCTATTTCTGTTGCTCCAACAAGAATCAGTGTTGGCATGCGTCTCTTTGGTTTAAGAATGTTTGTTACTTCTCCATTTATTCATACATGTATTTCTTTGAGACCTCAGTTCTGTAATAAGTTCTAAAACATACCATTTTAAGGTAATTTATTTTGTAATTATTGTCATATGCTTTTCTAAAGTCCAAACTCTCTCTCTCCATTGTTCAATTGACATGAAATAATTTAAATAATTTAACCAGTCATTGTCAAAAACTGAAATGTTATGATATCCTTTATTGAAAGAATTTGTATCTCTTTTCGATGTTGTGCTATTTTGGAGTGGTGAATTTATTCTATAAAATTAAATATAGAGCTAAAATCATTCCAACTGAAGTAGATATTTAGACTTACCAGTTTTCTTTTAAAAATACATTTAGAAGTTGATTTCCCCCCTAAAAAATATTTCTGCCAGAGTACTATTTGGATTGTCTTCCAAGAGTTCTCCTCCAACCCCTACCCTGGGGATACAAGTGCCCCAGTTTTAAGATGACAGTTGAATTAGAAGGAAATCTATAGTTATTTAATGATACATCCTAAGGCAGGAGCCCCAGGTTTTATTTATCAAGATAATAAGATTCTCGAAAGAGCCATGCTTCAACAACTCTTCCACTCTGAAGCCTGCACTGGATTAAAGCTGAGTCTATGCTCAAGGTCATAGATTCTTGCTAGTGCCACATCCTTACAAAAACAAGTTACATGATGTAGGGAAGCATGGGAAACTTTGTTGGAAAGTTTGTAAGGAGGATATTCCAAAAAGGGAAGTGTGCTGAAAGCAGCCCACCTTGTTTATGGGAATTCCAACTTAGGTGAGTGCCAAAGGCAGTACCCCTAATTATTTCTTGACCTTTCCAAACAAATCTGTATATGAGCAGACCCTTAGGTGTTTACTGGAATCCTTATGCTTAATATGTAGGTGTCCTCCCTTAATGGACACTGCAGACACATGTGTCCCCCAAAATTACTTACCCTACTGATTGCATCTAAAAGATAAACTCTATCTCAAACTGCTGTTAAACTAAAGGCCTAATAAAGCATGCATTTGAGGCTGCCTGGTTCCTTTAACCAGGCATTCCCTTAGCCCTCTTTTTCACAGCAATCCTGTGTCATTTTCTCAGCAATCCTGTGTCTTTTTCACAGCAATCCTGTGTCATTCATCACTTGGGGTCTGCTGGTCAGCCCTGAAAACATGAGATAGAAGTTACTCAAAAAAAGAGTACTCATTGTATGTCTGTTTCTTTTCAGAAAAGAAAAACATTTGCAGACCCTCTATTATGGCTGGGTTCTTAGAGCACTGGATGAAGACTAATATGTTTATACTTAGGTGAATAATGTGCAAAGAGAAATGTCATGGTCACAATTAGTTACATAAATCAAAATTCACCTCATGGGTCTCTGCAGATTGTTCGCTGAACTAAACTGAGGTTATATTATAAGGATCAGGAGAGAAGAGCAGCTAACCAAGAAAATGCTGCAAAGGAGATTTCTCTCTGACCTCTGTTTCAGAAGCAAAACAAAGCTTGCTTCAAAGGTCAAAGTCTTCACTCAGAACCAGTAACTCTCTTTATTCTGGTAGCTCTATTTTAGTCTCAATTGATTCTCCATTGCCAGATTTCTTTGTAACTTTTTCTCTTTGTAAAACAAATGATTTTCATGCCTAGTATTATGCTTGTGAAAATATAAATATACTAGTGGCCCAGTGCATGAAACCCATACACAGGAAGGGATTTCCTCAGCCCAGCTTGCACCCTCTCCAATTAGGGACCCTCAGGGATTAGGCCTAAAGTGGCAGTGGGACATTCCTCTCTCAATCTGGGACTGCTGACTCCTAACTGCTCACCTGCCTGCCTGATCACCCCTAATTCCCTCTGCCTGCCCGAATGATTGCCCCTAAGGCCTCTGCATGCCTGCCTGATCACCCCAACTTCTCTCCCCCGCCAGCCTGATCATCCCTAACTGCCTCAGCCACAGTCCCCACCACCATGACTTTGTTCAGAAGGAAGTCACACATTTGGAAGATGGCTGGTTGATCTGGTCTAATTATATTACCCTTTAATTAGTATAGATCCCTTTTGGCAATGATAAACAATATAGAAAAACACTAATTTTCTACTTTTTGCATATAATAATTGAGTGTCTTTAAAAAAACTTTTGCTGAATCCATCTAGGTTCTTTGTGAAACTGACTTTTAGAAACTGTTTCAGTTAATTTTGTTTAAAAATGTGTGCACTGAAGAAGAAATTTCACATTATTTTCCAGTCTATAATAGCCAGGTTTCTCATCTCAGGACAAAATTAAGACTAAACAATGTTTTCATGGGTATACTACAATTGGCACTTTTAAATTCCTAATGACCAGTAAAATTTAGTTATATTATAGACAAAGTAGTTATTGAAGCAAATATATATAAAGTAATTTTAAGCAAAATTAAATTTAATTATAACAAAAATTAAAAAGATAATAATTCCCATGGATTCAATGGTATCTTTGAATTCTGATCATAGCTATATTTAATAACAAGCTTATTAACAATTAATTTTTAAAAACACACATAAAAATCACATTTACTAAAATTCTTATTCATAGACTATAGCCATTAGACATATAAATTTAGAAGAAAAAAAGATATTCAAGGAGACAGCAAAATCCTCTATCCTGTCAAAAACAATATGGAAATTCTACATAGAAAAAGGAGATTACTTTTATTTCCTACTAATCCTACCTATATGAAAAAAACAAACATGAATAAAAATGGCTAACAAAAAATGATAATGATAACAATGGTATCTAACATTTCTTAGGTATTTATCCTGTAAAATACTTAATTTGTTATAAAACTTAAATGTAAGATCTGAAACCTAGAAACTCCTAAAAAAAATATAGTGGTAAACTTCCTTGACATGTGTTGGCAATTATTTTTTTGATATAATGTTTAAAGCATAGGCAACCCCCCAAAAAAAGTAAACAAGTAAGACTACATCAAACTAAAAAGTTTCTGCAAAACAAAATAAATTATCAACAAAATAAAAAGGGAAACTATAGAATGCAAGAAAATATTTGCAAATCTTATATCTGATAAAGAATTAATCTTTAAATAATAAAAGGAACTCATACAATTCAATAGCAAAAAAATCAAATAATCCAACTAAAAATGGGTAGAGGGCCCAACCAGAGTATCTCAGTTGGTTGAGCATCATCCTATGAACCAAAAGGTTGCCAATTTTATTCCAGGTCAAAAGACATACCAATGTTACAGTTTCAATTCCCAGTGGAAACCAATAGGTATTTCTTTCTCACATTAATGTTTCTCTCTCATATCAATGTTTCTCTCTCTAATTCTCTCCTTTCCTATTTCTATGTATGTCTTCAGGTGAGATTTTTTTTAAAAAAAATTGTTATATATAAATAAAATCATATTTTTAAATTTTTTAATATAATATATTGATTTTTTACAGAGAGGCAGAGAGAAGAATAGAGAGTTTAAAACATTGATGAGAATCATCAATCAGCTGCCTCTCTTGCACACACCCCACTGGGAATGTGCCCGCAACCAAAATACATGCCATTGACTGGAATAGAACCTGAGACCTTTCAGCCCGCAGGCCGATGCTCTATTGAGCCAAACCAGTTTTGGCTAAAATCATATTTTTAAAATACAAATAAAAATGGGCAGAGGAAGGTACAAAAAATACATACAAATGTCCATTGGGTATAAGAAAACATGGTCAACTTCACTAATCATCAATAAAATGCAAATTAAAACCACAAAGAGCTAACAACTCACATCCGTAGATTGGCTATTATAAAACAAGCAAGCAAACAAACAAACAAACAAACAACACACACACACACAAAAAAAAAACCCAAAACACAAGATATAAGTGTTTCTAAGGATGTGAAAAGAGAGAATCCTTTTGTGCTGTTGTGTAAATTGGGGCAGTTACTATAGAAAATAGTATAGAGCTTCCACTAAAAATTAAAAAAGATATTTTTATGATTCTGCAATTCCACTTATGGATTTATATCCAAAGGAAATTATATCACTAGCTCAAAGAGATATTTATTCTTACATGTTTATTGCAACATTATTCTCTTAGTGTCTATTGACAGTAAATAGAATAAACATGAGATATATGTATGGATGTAGACTATTATTTAGCAATGAGAAATAAAGAAATCTGTCATTTGTAACAACAGGAATTTTGAGGATATTGTGCTAAGTAAAATGAGTCAGATAGAGAAAGACAAATACTTCATAATACCACTTATATTGTATGCTGAATCTAAAAAATGTCAAAATCAGAGTAAGTAGAAAAGTGATTAACAGAAACTAGATGGTATGGAAGGTGTTGGTCAAAGGGTATAAACTTCTGGTTCTCAGATAAGTAAGTTTTGAGGATCTAATGTACAGCCTGGTAACTATAGTTCACAGGAATGTATTATATACTTGAAAGTAGCTAAAATGTATGTCTTACATGTTAGCATGTACACACACACACATACACACACATAATTTTGTGAAGTGATGAATGTGTTAACTAACATGATTGGTATAATCATTTTACAATATATCTATGGGGCCCTAGCTAGTTTACCTCAGTGGATAGAGCACTGACTCTCAGACTGAAAGGTCATGGGTTCAATTCCTATCAAGGGCATGTACCTTGGTTGCAGGCTTGATCCCTAACCCCAGTGACCCAGCTGGGTGTACATGTGGGATGCAACCAACAATTGTGCCTTTTTCATATTGATTTTCTCTTCCTCTATCTCTCCTTCTCCCCTCCGCTCTCTGAAAATTAATGGAAAAAATATTCTGCAGTAAATGTTAACAACAATACAACTATAATATATAATAAAAGAGAAACATGTAAATTGATTATACTTTCGAGATGCCCACCAGCCAATCAGGAGTGAGTATGCAAATTAACCCAACAAAGCTAGTGGGTTAATTTGCATACACAGGCACCCAATGGAGAGCAGAGTGGGAGAGCTGGCAGATTGGAGGACTTGGCAGAGTGGGAGGCCATGGGATGGAGACAGGAGCAGAAAGGGAAAACTAAGAGCATGGGTAGCACCAGGAATTTTTGAAGTAGTAGTCCTGGTGGCAGCCCCAGGACCAGAAGTGGAAACCCAGAGTGTGGGGAGCACCAGGAATGCTGGGAATCATAATTCTGGTGGCAGAAGGATCTCCTAGACAATAGATAAAGTGAGCCTGGAACAAATTACTGTTACGGTGGGGGATAGAGGGAAAGCAAAGGTAAAAGACATAAGTAAAATCAGAGTGTCTAGGAAAAATTAAAGGGAAGATATCCTAAAACTTCCAGAAAATCTCTACCAATGAAGCAAAGAAAAAAGGAAAAGCCTCTATCATACTATGAACAGTAAACCAAACTGGGTTGAAGTCTCAGATAATTCACTCATATGATTGCAAAGACAGACAGAAACTCCCGGATTAGAGAGGGCTCCTCTGAGGGCTCCCAGATTGGAGAGGGTGCAGGTCAGGTTGAGGGACCCACTCCCCATGCACAAATCTTTGTGCACCAGGCCCCTAGTGTGTGTGTGTGTGTGTGTGTGTGTGTGTGTATAAAATCATCACATTGTACACCCTAAATTTAGACTTTATATGTCAATTGTATCTCAAAGCTGGAGAAAAATCATTTATCATCAAAGTATCTTTAAAAATGCATGCATTATTATACCCTGAAGAGTAAGATAACTAAATGGAGATACAAGAATTTGGATAATTTGTTCTAGTTTATCTGAAACCAACCAATGAAATAAATTAACAAACATATATATTTTGAAGCTTGAGGCAAAATGAACAACTCTTACTTAAGAAGTGACCCTCTAAATAAATAACATATTTTACAGTGGTGGTCTAAATTTTTTTTCTTCAAATTTAGAATCCCCCCCCCCCTTTTTGATACACAATGCAGCACAGCCTTGTAGTTAAGAATGTTCATTACAGTAGCTCAGTAGTTGAAAACAAAATGCTATTGGACAAAATCTCTATGCCTTAGTCCTGTTATTTAAGAAGAAATAAAAACAATGCTAACTCATTAGATTATTATAAAAATTCCATAATTATCTGCATATCTCTTAAAATATTGCCTGGTATATAATAAACTCTAAATAATATGACATGTAATAATAGAAGACTAATAAAGTTTACTCTTTTTTTCTCAGATGTTATAAACAGATATGATTCAAATATTATTAGCTCATATACTATTGTACATGCATTCTCATATGTATTTGAAATCTTTAGAAATGTGCAATTCTTTATCAAAAATATGAATCAACCATAAACTTTTATAAAAAGTTTTTTTAGGTTATATTTAAACATAATACCTTTAAAATATTGTACTTTTCAAACATGAAAATGACTAAGTAATAAATAATGCTGATGGTATAACTACCATTACTATTAATAAAATATCTAAAACATATTGATATTTGCTTGGTAAAAATACATTTTTGCATGTTAAAATAGCTGTGATAAATCATTATACCATATACTGATATATTGTATTTACATATTATTAGAAGGAAGGCATTTGTGTAAATTAGGAATATTGCTTTAAAAGGAGAATGTATTATTTTTTTATTATTCTCTAAAATGTAGACTATTGCTTTTGGGAATTCATAATGTTTTATGTATAATGTTGATATACATCAATTATTTTTAGAAGAAAATGCATTTTATGCTAAGCTGATTACAAAATATTATTTAACTTACCAGAACATTTTTAAAAATCCTCAGAAGAGGCTTTCAAGAAAAAAAGATTGCACCTAGAAGTGTTGAAAATCATTCAAGGTATGGTAATCATTTCAACATATTAAGCAAAGTTAAATATCATTAAAAAATAAATTCAGTACTGAAAATTCTGATTCATGAATATAAAATCACTTACATATGGAAAGCTACTCATCAGAAAGAATAACAAATGCCTAAATCAGAAGCAAACTTTCATTAAAGAAAATCCTAAAGCCATGTATATTTATTCTTTTTTTTTCAGTTTGGAAAACAATTCTGTCCTTAATTCAAAATAAATAGCATATTTTATTATAAACTAATGAGGTTCAGAAACAATAGATTGCAAATGATAATTGTTTATTTCAATGCATCTACTAAAGATAAAGTACTGTCTTTTCTATGTTAAATACAATCTCATCAAATTAAAAATATATATATACAAAAGAAAGAAAGGAAGGATGAAGGAAAGAAGGAAGGAAGGTTACAAAATACTAACTTGTTCTTCCAATGCTCATGACTAAATACAGAATCTACTTTAATGTGTTATTTTATGTAGTCTTAACGTTATGAATAGCTTTCAAATTTTTTTATCATTTCAGATAAAATCTATTTTATAGTCATATCTTAATGAATGTTGGATTTTTAAATAAAATCCCTTTTTAAATATGAAAAAGTAAAACTATTCAAAATACATTTTTGTGCATTAACAATTATTTTACAATTATCACTTTGTTCTAATCTATTAATATGTAGTGAAGATATTTTCAACATTTCTAACTTATGAGTATTATAAAATATTAAAGCCATCATTCCACACAATACAAAAAGGATAAATTTTTAAAGTATATTCTTTGCAAAATATATATGATATCATCATAATTTTAGTGCAGTCAAGAACCTGGCTATGATTCACAATTTCTCTACAGATGATTTTCTTAGGATTAATTTTACATATTCAGGTATATGCACTCAAACACACACACAGCTACTTAAATGTCTCCTTTGGTTAAGTTAGGATTCTGGCTATTTTCCCCCTTTAAGATGAACTTTCAATGCTTTTTATTTAATATTTCACAATTTTATTAGTAGGGGAAAAACAATACTTTTGAAATATCAACAAAAATCATAATCCTGGAAACTGAGAAGGCAGGACAGGGTTAACTTCTGTATCCTCCATTTTGTATAAGTATGTCATTATGTAATTGGACTCTAGCCCTCACCCAACCAATTGGGGTCAGCCAAAGCAGTGACCTCACCACCCCTATAAATCTTTTGTTCTAGATAAATCTGTTCTCTTCTCCACCTTACTGCTGTGTTGGTATGTGGGGGGTGAGCTCAGGCTAGCCTGGAATAAAAAGACTCTTGCTTTTGCATTGGGCTCTCTCATCGTCTTTGGGATCACGAAATCTGGGCATAACAGAAATTTACAGAGTTGTCAAAGAAAATGTAATCCTATGTACATTGCATTGTCTTTTAATCTTCAACAATGTCCCTCTAGGCTGAAGTTCAATAATAAAGCATATATAATTCAATAAAAATAACAAGTTTAATATTTTACAAACTTTAGAAATGAATAGATACATAAAGCAGCATTTAAGCCATGCATAGCCTCACAATCCAATGTAGTTTGTGAACATATAAACACAACAATGAAATGGTGAACTGCATTACATTTTGGCCATTTAGGAGGGAAGAATAATCATCCTGATTTAGAAAACTCTTTTTTAGAAATAAAGAACAGCTGAAACCGGTTTGGCTCAGTGGATAGAGCATCAGCCTGCGGACTGGAGGGTCCTGGGTTTGATTCTGGTCAAGGGCCATGTACCTTGGTTGCGGAGTACCTTAGTGGGGAGTGTGCAGGAGGCAGCTGATCGTTGATTCTCTCTCATTGATGTTTCTAACTCTCTATCCCTCTCTCTTCCTCTCTGTAAAAAGTCAATAACATATATTTTTAAAAAATAAAATAAAAATAAAGAACGTGTCTTGTTGATTGTCTTGCAATAACAAGTGTTAGAGAGGTTGTATAGAAAAGGAAACTCTCATTCACTATTGAAGAGAATGTAGGCTGTTACAACCACTATGGAAACCAGTTTGGCAAGTCCTCAAAAAATTAAAAATAAAGCTACCATACAACTCAGCAATCTCTCTTCTGGGTATATACTCAAAAAACTTGAAAACATGCATTTGCAAAGATATATGGACCCCTATGTTCATTGCAGTATCATTAATGGTGGCCAAGACATGGAAGCAATCAAAGTGTCCTATGTTAGAGTACTGGATTGGTACACTGGCACAGTGGAATACTACAATGAATATATAGCCATATATTTTATTCCTCCTTAATTGTTTGTTAAATATCTGGGTTTTCAGAGATTTTCTATACATAGCTAACTAACATGGTAAGCATTAGTTTTAAGCATTAGTTTTACTGATAATTCAGTAAACACAAGAATGCCCCATAATTTGTGACAGAATATTTTTTTGTTGATAAGGTTAATATCAATACTAAGACTCATTTATTCATATATTGTAATCTCTAACTATGGTTGATTCTAATTCATGTTAAAGGTTATATAACTGAAAAAACTAATTAGAATCACATAAGAATGGCTAATAGTGGCAGGATAAAATTAGAAACAAATCATTACTTTGTTACATGTAACATTTACTTCCCATATGTAGTCACATAATTTGATATTTATAGAAAAAATCCAAGTAGTAAAATTTAACATTTCACAAAGATCATCTGAGAAATGAACAATGGATGAAGCAGAACAAATAAAATCATTTTGGTCATGGGTATTTCAGTTCAAAATTGTAATAGAAATCATTTTCAATCTTTAGTATGTCAATCCTCATTATAAAATTTGTGAACCTAAGGCAGAAATTAATTTTAGTTGTTATTTAAAATACACACTCATAAAGCACTATATATATATATATATATATATATATATATATATATATATCACATAAAAACAAAAAAATATAGAAGAAAGAATTGGAATTTTTTTCTGAGAATATAAGTTCCATCACTACAACCAATTAACAAGGAAAGGAAAAGTAAAGCTTGGGTTGTACAGGGAAATGTTAACACAACTGAACTCATTTTAAATAAGTAAAGCAGATATTAAAACTTTTTAAAGAAATAGCCTTACTATGCACATGCTTTAAAATATTTTAATGTATTCTATAAAGTGTTTAGTTTATTGGTGCTATTTCTCAATGTTCATTAAGCCCAACAAAAACTATTAAGAGATAGTCACCATTAATCATAGATATAGGTATTAAATGACTTCAGATTATAACTAGTAAAAGATCTACATTATTGTGACTTTTTACACATGGTTTTTAATAATCATATTCTAAAAAATAATTAAATTAAATTAAGTATATTTGATATAATTTGCTTAAATTATTTTATGCTCATCTATCTGGTTAAATATATTTGATATATATTATTAACTTAGTTAAGTTCAGTATATAAATAATATAATTTTACTTTTTGTTTATTCTACCATGCCATAAAATACTTTTCCTCCTAATCATAGAACTTTTTTTACTATAAATATCCTTGTATTTTGAAATTTGTATCAGAAAATCTTAAATCCAAATATCATTCTAATGTGATAAAAGTGAGTAATATTTACCCATATCAAGTTACTCTTCTCTTCTAGTCGGAGAACACTAACTTTTTTAGTCCTGTTTCATTCAGGCAGTGTATATACAACTAATTTGTTCCAAAGGCATTATTAGAAGTGATTTGTGTCAGCTCAAGGCCACATCAGTTTTGTTTGTGTATAAGACTTTTCAGTTACTTCTTGCTTCTTACAAAAGTGAATGTAGAGAAATCTTGTTGTGAAGATGGTACTCCCAAAAAGATCAATAGATGCCCGAATAGATGAAGAAAACCACTTATGAGAACCTTTGGTACAGATAGAAGCAAGTGGCTCAAAAGATAAGCACTTTTTGTACCCTAAAATTGTAAATATTTTGGAAAGCACTGCACAAACCAGAAATATATTGATGGAAAAAAAAATAGTAAAAACAGTTTACTTACAAAACAAACTAGAGGCCCAGCGCACAAATTTGTGCACAGATAATGCCTGAATGGCAATAAAGGCCTATTGGGGGCTGTCTGAGGGGGATAGGAATCCAGGAGGTTAGCCAGCTGGGGTGGGGGGAGGGGCCATGAGAGGTTGGCCAACCAAGGGAAGGTGCCGTGGGAGGTTGGCTGTGGGAGTGCACTAAACACTAGGGGGCAGCTCCTGCATTGAGCATCTGCCAGCTGCTGATCAGTGCATGTCAAAGCGACTGGTTGACTGGTTGTTCTGGTCGTGCCAGTCATTGGGTCGTAATGGTCACTTAGGCTTTTAAATATAGATGACGTAGTGTTTGATGTAATTTTGGGAATAACCAATTAGAATTGGGATGCTACAACTGCAAATTTCAAAATCAACTATGAAATTCATCTAAAACACTCAGACTTCTTAATAGTATGTGATATTTAACCCTCTGAATCCCTCCTAATGCACCAAACTCAATTGGGAACTGTGACATGCAAACTATAAGGCAGTTCAAATACTCTCAGTGGATTGGAAGACTTTGTTGAGCTGAAGGAATATATCACAACTAGATGATATATTCTAGTGAATGTTGGCTATGCAGGGAGCAAGATACTTATACACTCTTTCCTCTCTTGTTTCATCACAGTTGCCACTTTGCTTGCTGAGAGAAATAAATAATTTATAACTGTTAAATGGAATGTGTTATATTTTGAACCCAGATCCTTGTTTAATTTTTAAAAATATATGTATCTTTATTGATTTAGGAGAATAAGGGAGAGAAAAAGAGAGATGCAAACACCAATGGTGACAGAGAATCATAGATTGGTTGACTTCTGCACTCCCCACACTATTGATCAAGCCTGCAACACAGACATGTACCCTGACCAGAAATCAAACCATGACCTACTGGTTCATAGGTCAATACTTAACCACTGAGCCATGCCAGCCCAGCTCCAGTCCTTGTTTTAATCTTGAGGTATAATGCCACTTATACTTTCAAAATATGTCACATTTGAAAAAATATAAGTAATTATTTCCATTTTAGTTTATAAGTTAACATTCCATAAATATAATTAAAACTAGACAATCAATCAAGTGTCAATGTGTAAGTCAAACAAAATTCTTTAATTTGAAAGACAAATCACAAAGTTTGTTATGCTATTATTTATAAATGAGAAAAAATAAAGGGAAATATCAAAGTTTTGCTTTTAGAAAAGATGGATAGAAGAAAATATAATGTTGAGAATTTTGAATAATACACTAGTACTCCTTCCCCCTTTTCTCTTTACATATATATGCATTAAACAATGTAAACTAATCAATTACACTGCACATATACATCTTTCTCAGTAATCTAGCTAAGAAAAAAAAAATGTTACTTCATTCAATATTTGAAAATAATTCTGTAATTAAAGTTCCAATATATGTTCAAATGAGCCTGTCTCAACTTTATTTTAACCTATGATCCATTTTGGTAAATATTAAACTCTTATGTTCTCCATTAATGTCATTTGAATTTCAAAGTAAATTAGGCATTGTCACCAAAAGCATGTCAAATCAATGCTAATATTAGTAAAAAAAATACATAATTTGAAAGATTAAGATCATTGTGTACTTAAGGTCTTCTTGTTTGTTGTCACTAAGTTCACTGTCCTTGGAAGTGAAAAAGTTTAAAGACAATATAGGTCATTATCAATGTCAAGTCTGTTTCATCCTTTAGTTTTCAAGCTTAATTTTTATTGCAAAATTTGACTTTTTTATTATTATTGATTTCAGATAGGAAGCGAGAGATAGAAACATCAATGTTGAGAGAGAATTATTGATCAGGTGCCTCCTGCATGTCCCCCAATGGGGATCAAGACCACAACCCAGATATGTGCCCTGATCAGGAATTGAACCATGACCTCTTGGTTCATAGACCAATGCTCAACCTCTGAGCCACACTGGTGGGGTATAATTTATTTGACTTATTATTTCTAGATATAGAAATAATATATTTCTATATTATTTTGATTGACAAAAGATACACTTATCGATTAAAGTGTTCTTGGAGGTATTGCAGGAAAGAGAATTTCTCGAGGCACCCACAGCTTTATTGATGATATAAAATTAAGAGGGTTTTCCTCCAAGGTCTCATCTCTCGCTATCTCATCATAGAAGGCCAGTCTTCACTTCAGCAGAGTGAGATTTAAGGGCACTGCTCAGAATGTCTGCTCCATATTAAAATCCAGTGTAGTCCAGCATCTGGCTAGCTTAGTTTGTGTTCCAGCTACAAACTGCATGGCCATGGGTCCTGTGGCTGCTTAAGACCAGGTGGCAGACTAGGGAACTAGTGAGTGCAGGTCACGCAGCAAGAAACAACAAGAGTGAATTAGAAGCAGGAGAGAGGGAACTCTGGTCATTATGATTTCACTGTGCATGTGCCCATCTCCCCTCTGTGCCATTTCTTCTCCCAGAGAATTATAGGGAATGAACAGGTGGTTTCCTAGGGAGTATGAAGTTGTAGCTTCCTGGTGAAGCTGCCCAGATAACTATGCTTTTAATGCCTGGCTTTCCCTGTGCTCTCTTCTTATTATTAATATTAATAAACTAGCTAATTATGATGATAATAATACTACCGTATTTGCCGGCGTATAAGACGATTTTTTGGCCCTGAAAAATACCGTATTTGCCGACGTATAAGAGACTGGGCGTATAAGACGACCCCCTAACATTTCCACTAAAAATACAGAGTTTGTTATATACTCGCCGTATAAGACTACCCCCCACTTGGAGGCATATTTTTCAGGGCCAAAGGGTCGTCTTATACGCCGGCAAATACGGTAGTTCTTGATAGTTAAGTAGGAAAAAAGTTTCACTGTTGACATTTTGTCCTTGCAAGTCCCTATTTTCTCATATGTCAATAATAGAGTCAAACTACTTAGATATGGTTCCCTTCATTATTTTGAGAAATATCAGCATTCTGTCATACTATTTAATAAAAAGAGTAATATGAAAATTAACCATAAATCTACCACACTCATAAGCCATGCCCACCAGCCAATCAGGAGGAAATCTGCAAATAAACCCAACCAAGATGGCTTTGTTCACAGAGAGCAGGAGGGAGGCTTGGGTTTCCCTAGCAATGGAGGAAGCCAAGCTTTTTGCCTGCCCTTGCCAGCCTAAGCTCCACTCAAGGCTACAAAGTTTCAATGATAGAAGATACATAAATCCAAACAGAAATGGTGACAGCCACAGAGCTAGAAAGAGTAGGAGGCTAGTATTGCCACCGGCAATGGAGGAAGCCAAGCTTTCCACACACCCCAGCTGGCCCAGGCCTCTGCTTAAGGCTAGAAAGTTTCAATGATAGAAGATAAATAAGTCCTAACATAAATGGCTGCCACCATGGAGCAAGCAGAAGGCTTGGGTCCACTCCAGGTTACAAAGTTTCAGTTATAGAAGATAAATAAACCCCAGATACCAGGACCTCTGCTTGGGTCACCAGATGGCGTGGCCAGCCCCTGAACTACCACAGGCCCTTTTCCCAGGCCGCCCCATACCCCAAGAGAACTGCCACCCTGATCCAGGACACCCTTCAGGGAAATCCAGCTGGCCCCTTCCCATGAACCAGGCCTCTACCCTATCTAATAAACGAGTAATATACAGATTGACCATCACTCCAACACACAAGATGGCTGCCCCCATGTGGTCAAAGATCCTGCCCCCATGTGGACACAAGATGGACACTACAAGATGGGCTGCAGGGGAGGGCAGTTGGGAGGGACCAAGCTGCAAGGTAGGGCAGTTGGGAGCAATCAAGCCTGCAGGGGAGAGCAGTTGGGGAAGACCAGGCCGGCAGAGAGGGCAATTGGAGGGACTAGACCTTCAGGGGATGGCAGTTAGGGGCAAACAGACTTTCAGGGGAGCAGTGAAACATTAATCAGGCTGGCAGGGGAGGAGTTAGGGGGTGATCAGGCTGGCAGGCAGAAGGGGTTAGGGGCAATCAGGAAGGCAGACAGGGGGGAAGTTGGGAGCCAGTAGTCCTGGATTGTGAGAGGGATGTCCAACTGCCTATTTAGGCTCAATCCCGCTGGGAAGTGATCTCAATGGGATGGGGCCTAAGCAGGTAGTCAGATATCCCTCAAAGTTTCCCAGATTGGAGAGGATGCAGACTGGGCTGAGGGGCACTCCCTAACCCCCTGTGCACAAATTTCATGCACTAGGCCTCTAGTTTATAATAATAAAATTGTATTATGCTAATTAGACTGGGCAGCTGAATGACCTTCCAGAAAACATTCTGGATGTCCTCTGGACAAAGCCATAGCAGTGGTTAGTGGCGATCTGGCAGGCAGGCAGAGTTGTTAGGGACAATCAGGCAGGCAAGCAGGTGAATGGTTAGGGGTGATCAGGCAGGCAGAAGGGTTAGGGTCGATCAGGAAGGCAGGCAGTAGAGAGGTTAGGAGCCAGCAGTCCTGGATTTTGAGAGAGATATCTGACTGCCAGCTTAGGTCCAATCCTCTAGGTTGAGGACTCCTCCCTCCCGCATTTTTTTTTTTTTTGCACTGGGTCTCTAGTGTTTCAAAATGTCTTACACTGATATACTGTCTTTAGTATTGATACACCAATAATACATCATGATCTTAAACAGATTAAATTGTTATTCTACTTAATTATAGGACAGAAGATATATTAAGACAAAGCATTCTCAGAAGGTATACTCAGGCACAATAGTAGTGTGTCTAGAAATAATATATTTTGCATGATATGCCAAGTAAACAGAAGTAGATGACAAGAATTAGCATTGTAGAGGAATTATAAAAATAACAAACAAATAAGCAAAAACAGAACAAAAAAAAAGGAGGATCATCTTTTCATAATAACAATGAACTCCTTAGAATTCTTAAAGTTTAATATCACTTTGTTTCCTAGCTTTACATTGTTTTAGAAAATATGCATATTTAAGATATTATTGAATACTGATACAGAGAGTAATATTTATGGAACAAGAAACTTCTTAAAACCATGAGTTTCTCCTTCAATAATTTGCCTGGCATAAATAGAAAGAATAAACATAAATAGAAATGAATATATCCTGAACAAAATGATAAATCTCTTTTTTGATTTCCAGTTACTGTTTATTTTCCACATTGTTATAAAGCACCCATGGGCATACAAAGTTTAATGGCAACACTTATAACAATAGGTATATATTGATGTAAAAACTGCAGCGTCCCTAAAATATCAATCTATCAATCAATAACAAATGTTTTAGCAGTTTTCTGGTATGTTGCTGTTATTTTGCTAAACAAGATACATTAGCAAAATAACTTGAGTGGAAATTAATTCACAGTAAATACATGCCACCAGAAGTACTATGTTATATTGCTTAATGTCATTTTGTATGAACTTTATTGTATTGGATAATTTAATTTCTTAAATTAACTTTTCTTCAAACGCTATCTTATTACTTTGTTATTTCCCAAAGCACCAAACATGAGAAAGAAAATCTATTCCTTAAATTTGTAAATACAGAATTAAAACATATTTAATGAGTTGATAAACACACTTAACATGGATTTCTTATATAGTGAAACTCCTATAAAGGTTTACAACTGTCTTTTGATGTTTAGGTTTTCAGTTTTATTTTGCACAATTTAAATGTATATTATACCCCTTCTCACAGCAATCTGAAGTGTGCTCTTGTCATTTTTTAAATTCAAACTTTATGTTGAAATAAAAGGCAAGAAAGAAAAATATGTCTGTTAGGTATACATGCTCTGTCAGTACCTTTAAAAAGTTATTTTCACACTGATCTTGAATAATTTTTAGAATAGTTAAGTACACACTTATGTATGAATGGTGATCTAATTTCTATAGCTATTAGCAAAAAGAATTGTAAGCAAATTAAACATTTCACAGGAGTGAAGATGTGACAGATGTCACCAAGATGCCACATAGGAGGCTCCTGCATTTTTCTCCTGCCATGAACACACCACATCCTATATAATTAAAGGCTAATATGCAAATAGACTGAAATGCAGAACAACCAAATGATTGGTTGCTATGACATGTGCTGACCACCGGGGGGGGGGGGTTACACAGAATATGGTGGGCATGGGTAGCAGGTGGCAGAACATGGAACATGGTGGGCACTGGCCACAGCGGGATGGTGGAGCAGGTGAGCGAGTGCCCCACCATACCAATATGGGACACTAGTCACTGTCATCTGGTGGAGCCTCTGGTGGTTACTGAAAATTCTTTGCTCCCTCGTGCTGCAGTTCTGCCTGGCGCTGTAGCTGGTGCTCACACCCCCTGCCAGTGCCCAGTGCTGACAACAGGTGCGAGTGGCATCTGCCAGCTCAGATCGCTCCTCAGGGCTTCTCCACCTCTCCCTGCTCCTGAGGGGCGATCATGGCAGCAGCTGCCACTTTCACCCACTGACAGCACCAGCCCTGCTGTCAGCAGGTGCGAACGGGGCTGCTACTTTCAGCACATGGGAATGGTGGCCACAAGAGAAGAGCTGCTGGAAGACAGGGGACCAGGGCCCACTGTGGGAGGGGCTGGGCAGGGACACTGAGGATGGGCTGAGACCCACTCCTATGCCCACAGCATGAATTTGTGCACTGGGCCCCTAGTACTAATATATAAATACACATGGATTAATACCCTCTGAGATAAATCTAGAAACTACCGTATTTGCCGGCGTATAAGACGACTTTTTGGCCCTGAAAAATATGCCTCCAAGTGGGGGGTAGTCTTATATGGCGAGTATATAACAAACTCTGTATTTTGAGTGGAAATGTTAGGGGGTCGTCTTATACGCCGGCAAATACGGTATTTTTCAGGGCCAAAAATCGTCTTATACGCCGGCAAATACGGTAGTTGGATAGTCCCTACACAATGGTTAACTGAGATAATACATAAAGTTGGTTATAAAACTCTGAGAGATGCTCCGTCTGTAAACCCCCAATCCCCACCCAGCACCCTACAATTGGAAGGGAGCCCTCAATGCCCAGCTTTCCCAGTGAGGAAGGAAGGTTTGGGGTCAAACTAGCACCTTAACTTTTAAGGCTGCCACACAAGGGAAAGACCCTCATAGCATCCAGCTCCAATAGCCAATGAATTTGTGTTCACAATCCCAAAGGGCCGCAGCAAACAAAGAAGCAGGTGCTAAGCAGGTGTTTGAGCACTCACCCACATGGCTGGGGCTCATGCTCAGTCCAGGGGAACAGCCATAAATGACTATCTCCCTGTTTTTCCCTGGAAGGGAGTTGGCTGCAGACTTTCCCAGCTGCTTCCCTAGTTTCTGGATTCTAATCAGGGGGCATGTGGGATCAGATTGGAATCCTCATGGGAGCCTTATATGACTGGTGAGCTTGTCCTTGGCTGTTTCCCTTCAGCTGGTTCCAAAAGTGAAACCAAGTCTCCAGCTTCTCCCTGGAAGAAGTTGGTCCACCCTTCTGACAGCCCAATTATGGCTAGGACCTGAGGGGACTGGCTCCCAAATCACCTAGTTCTGGAAGCTGATAAGGCTCACCATTCATGAGTTGCCCAGAACCACACCAAAATAAAGTTACTTCTATTCAGCTCTTCCCTCTGGCTCAGCACAGAGTGGGTATGCAAAAACAGCCTCTGGTTTCCCTCTCACAGGGGTAGCTGCCTACCAATGTACTCACTTTCCAGGCTTCCAATTTTCCTGCATAAAGGAGCTGAAGGGGCTGGACCCTGATAGGCCTATGGACATTTTCCACGCGTTTGGATGCTGTAGATATCTGTAAGCATGATAGCAACTTACGTATGCTTGTCTATTGAAGTCAGTGAGGAATACTGTAATTCACATTTGACTCTAGTTTTTATGAATTTGCCTCAATGCCAGTAATAGAGGTAAATTTTGCTTCAATCTCCCTATTGTAACTACACTTCTCTCTTTCACTGAAGCGAGCATATGTGAAATCAAGTGCATGAGACTGATTTTGTAAGAGGGAAGCTTCCATTCCCCTAATTTATTTTTATAAATTAGTTTTCACACACATTCTATTTTAACTTGTTTTGGTAAGAGATTTGACAAAGCATAAGTCATAACTGATTGAGACATATTAATGAGTCATGCCATCACTGTCAAGTTGCCTTGATACACAGTGTTGTGCAATACATCTGATATAGGAGACAATAGAAATTTTGGGCATTAACTTACTAGGGATCTGTTATTGTAAAAACACTCAAAACTGTAAAGAATTTTGGTGAGTTTATTTGAGCCAATCTATTGACAATTGCCGGGAAGGATTGGGATAATGCTCCTGAAATAGAAATTTTAGGGAAATATAGTTAGGTTTAGGGAAATTTTAGAATTGGGATTCATGGAAAAACACAGGGCTACAGATAGGGAGAAGGTACATCTCCATAACACAAGGAAGCCAGGGAGCAGCAACAGTTGCATTTACATAAGAAAAGGGAGCTGGAAGTAGTCAAAAGTCAATATTTACACCATCGCAGCCACAGGAGCTAGCTAGGTGGCTCCAATACTTGACCCCAGCACCCCAGAGGGGCCATGTGCCCTGGGTGAGCCATATGTCCCAGGGGGCAGTGTGCCCAGGGTGAGCCATGTGTCCCAGGGGGCCGTGTGCCCAGGGTGAGCCGTGTGTCCCAGGGGAAGCAGTGGGACCCAGGGGGAGGGGCGGTGAGAATAGAGGAGGAGTGGACTCTATTCGTGTGGTCCTGAGATAGTCACCATAAAACAAACAGACTGCCAAATGAGGAGCTTATTCTATTCATGTGATCCTGAGATAGTCACCATAAAACAAGCAGATTGTCAAATGGCAGTGGGGAGGGGAAGGAGACCTGGGGGAAGATAAGAGAACAACCGAAGGACTGGTATACATGAATATAAGTACAACCAACAAACACAGAAATCTGGGTAGGGAGGGCATGAATGGGAGGTGGGGGGGGGGCAATGGTAAGCTATGTACACATATAATACCTTAATAAAAAAGTAAAAATAAAAAAAAAGAATGCAAAAAAAACCCAAACAGATCACATGTAATTTATACTAGTTATACCTGTGTAAATTTGTCATGTCATATTAGCTAATTTCATAGTTTACAATATGTGCTCAACTGTCATCATATGACAAAATTATAACTTTTTAAAAATAATACTCTCAGAAATTATTCCTAATCTATACCTTTTTATAGTATGTAATGTATTAAGTAAATTTTAATATATATATATATATATATATATATATATATATATATATATACATGTTTCATATATGCACTGAGATCATAATAATCTGGTCACTCAGTGTATATGTATGTATATTTGTACACCAGGCCTCTAAGGTCTGGTGTATGTATTCATGCATGGATGAGGTCTGGCCAGGGGAAGGAAACATAGGCAGTTGGCTGGCCTGCCTGCTGGTCCGAACTCCTGTTTGAGGAGACAATTTGCATATTTGACTTTTATTATATAGGATATACACTAAGTGGCCAGATTATTATGCATTCAGAGATCATAATAATTTGGCTAATCAGTGTATGTATGTTTATCTTTTAAAAAGAACTAATGATAGGAATTAAGAAATAGTCTTTGCTTCTTCAAGAGAGCTGTACTGTTTAACAACTTTCTTACCTTATTTTTTCTTTAAATAGAAAAAAAAGTGTTTAAATTTCAATGAAAAGGAAGTTTCTACTTGCATGATGGTTTCTTTCTATTTAAAGATGCTAGTCATTTTCACCCAGAGCTTTCATGCCATTTCCATGCTGTCTCATCAGCTAGTCAATAAAGAATTATGTTCAGAGCTGTAATTCCTTTCTTTTTCAAAATTGAGCAATTACTCACACATTTGTGTTGTAGGCCTTGATTTGTCAAACACAAATCCAGATGTTTAGTATTTTTACATATAGGTTCTTTAGCATTGCATCTATTTTACCCTTTGAATCAGCAGTATAGCAACCATGGATACAGAGATAAATCGTATCTGCAGTGATATTTTAATAATGTCTCATATTAAATGGAAAAGTACTTTCATTTCATATTTGCTTTTATTGGATATGAAAATCTTTAATAATTTCATATCATACTTTTATAGTGGCCATGTTAATTATAATTTGTAGAAGTTTTGTTAAGTAGCATATGTTCTTTTTATAAATTAATCATCCCTTAATGAACTGGAAAATTGGACTAATCAACTCACAATATTTTTAATTACTTTGGTTTTGAATATGTGTACACTCTTTTTGCTTCCTTTTAAAAGTTCTAAAAAGAACATTAACCAAAAGAGAACATAAAGCAAAAAATGAAGATAAAAGAAAAAAATTAATGAAATAGAAGATAAAATAAAAATGAGAGAAGATAAAATACAAATTTTATCAAATTGATAAAGTTATTTTAAAACCTGATAGAAAAAAGAACCAAAATTATAAACTCCAAAAATCCTAGAAATGAACATAATTAAAGTATTTATCTTGTTTTGCCAAGGAATTTGACTATATTGGACAAATTTCTCAAAAATCCTAAAATTCACACAAAAATAGAAAATTTGAATTATTATATATATATATATATATATATATAGTATAAAAGTAAATTTATTGTTTTCTTAAAAATTAAAGATATAAATCTCATGTCAAATGGCTTCCAACAGATTTATTTCATATTTCATAGAGTGAAGTAGATTTAATGTTGTATTTTTAAAATTTTTGGTAAAATGAATTTAAAAAATATTTATTTTATTGATATTTTACAGAGAGGAAGGGAGAGAGATAGAGAGCTAGAAATGTCGATGAGAGAGAAAAATCGACCAGCTGCCTCTTGCACACCCCCTACCGAGGATGTGCCCACAACCAATGTACATGCCCTTGACTGGAATCGAACCTGGGACCTTTCAGTCCACAGACCGATGCTCTACCACTGAGCCTAACCGGTTTCAGCGGTAAAATGAATTTTATGTGGCTAACATATCCTTCATACCAAAAGCTTAAAAGAACTTCACAAAACCCAGGAAAAAAACACACACAAAAAAAACAGTATCAACTGATCGACATAGCTTATGAACATGGATGCAGAATCTTTAACATGTTAACAAATCAAAAGAAATAGCATGCGACAAGAATAACATATCATTATAAAAAATGGTGTTTATAAGCCTGGCTGGGTGGTCATTTGGTTTGAGTGTCATCCTGTAGGTTTAGGCTGGATTGCAATATACCTGGCTTTTGGCTCCATCTCCTGTCAGGGCGCATTTGGAAGGCAATCAATAGATCTCTCCCTCTCTCTATCTCTCTCTCTCTCTCTCCTCTCTCTCTCTCTCAATCTTCCTCTCTCTCTCCCTTCCCCTATCTCTAAAAGTCAATAAAAATATATTCTCAGGTGAAGATTAAAAAAATATGGTTTTTACAAGTACAAAAAATAATTTATTATTATTTATCATTTAAAAATATGTTGTGTAATTTGTTACATTAACAGGTAAATGAAGAAATGTCATATGATCACCAAGACATGAAAGCCTGAGGAGTAGGCCAGCACCCATTATTGATGGGAGAAAGAACTTAGCCATACTTTTGCTGTTTGATAAAGTGTATGGAACAGCTTTCTCTCTGAGTCACTATCAACACTTCTATAGTACCGGTATGATAACAGAAGTCCTAGAGAGTGTAAAAAAAGCAGGAAACTAAGAAGTAAAAGACAAGGGAAAGCAAAGATATAGAAGAACTCTTTTGTCTTCAGGTTTTCTATAAATATTTGTTTAGTATTTGAGATCCTGCATAGACATTCATCTGCATTTCTCCAAAGTGCTTCTTTGTTTTGGGAGCAAATGCATAATGTTTATTTTATTACCAAGTAATCGTTTTTTTAAGCTCATTTTATTTGTTAAACATGTCTAAAAGTCAGAGAAACCTTTACTGAACTACTTGAATAGTTATTATTTTGTTAGTGAGTGTTTTTAACAAAACTGTAAAAATTCTCAGTTAATTTGTAGAGGCACTCAGGAACAGGGTTTTAACTTCAAATGCGTAGTTCTGTTTGCAGATATAAAAATGCTTGAACATTCTGGAATATGTTTATAGACTTTTTTTTTTTACTTGGCAATACTATAGGCAGGCTTAAAAGTGATTCACGAGATATGAGGATATTTATTTATTTTATGTAGGTTTGTTTTGCAGAAAGGATTCAGGGTAATATAAATCCATGTTTTATGCAAACACTGTTTAAAATATTTATTGAAAGTATCCTGTGTATTTTTGTGATGGAAAGATATAAGGGAAATATCTTCAACATAGTTGTCTTCATACTTCTATGTCAGCAAAGTTATTTGGAATGAGTGAGAATGTTTTAATGTTAGACATGTGTAAAATGATCCCTGAATTTACAACCTGTTAAGAACATATATAATATTTTTAATTTTGTGAAGTTAGTTTCACCAAAACTTCGGATTTTTATAATCATGTCTAGGTACACTCAGGTTAATGCTAATTAAGTATCAATGAGTAAATGTAAGAATAACAATGTTTGGAGTAAATAATTCAATTCTTTCCAATTTTAAGGTATATTTATTCTGGAACTGAGTAAACTATTTCGTGATTCATCTAGCTTTCTTTACCACAGTAATGGCTCCCACCCTATCAACTGAATCCCTACAAGGTCTGATGCAACTGAACAATAATACACCAATCATGCCCTGGCCAGTGATAGCTGCTACTCAAATGATCAGAGAGGTTTGCCAATAAGCCTTGTTGTGCGTGCGTGTGTGTGTGTGTGTGTGTGTGTGTGTGTGTGTAGTGAGTATTTCTATGGTCACAAAATTTTTGATTTTGGGTGTTGAATACATAATGCAGTATACAGATGATGCATTATAGAAATAAACACTTGAAACCTTATAATCTTATTAACAGTCACCCCTAAAAATTTAATAATTTTAAAACATACTTTATATACAATAAATTGGAAAATTTTATTTTGACTATTAGACATAGCCACTACAGATGGGATATGACTTCAAATGATATTACCTAGTATCATGAAGACACAATGTTTAAAACTAAGACTAACATCTTTCAAGAATGACTAACCTTTGGGAAAAATTAAAGTGTATATGCTTAGATTTCATCAGTCTATCATTATCTTGTATTATTTTTAATATGTGCCTAATACAGAAAAAAATACCACCATTTTACCTGTTTATATTGTTCTAATAAAATGAATGGTACCTGCATTCAAATAGATCCCTCATGTGTATGTAAAATTTTAATAATTATTAATTTTTTTAAAAAATATATATTTTATTGATATTTTACAGAGAAGAAGAGAGAGGGATAGAGAGCTAGAAACATCGATGAGAGAGAATCATCGACCAGCTGCCTCTTGCACACCCCCTACTGGGGATGTGCCCGCAACCAAGGTACATGCCCTTGACCAGAATCGAACCTGGGACCCTTCAGTCCAAAGGCCAACGCTCTATCCATTGAGCCAAACCGGTTTTGGCAATAATTATTAATTTATATTAAAAGCAAATTAGGAGCAAACACAGTGTGCTCAAACAAGAAATGAGCTTGTCCTCCAGTAGATACTGGCAATGCTTGGAAACATTTGTAGATTTCAACAAACTGTGAGGAAGTGCTCTCCTGATCACCCGCTGGTGGAGGCTGGAGATGCTGCTGCTAAGCACCTGCCTCACCGTGAGCAGGGGCACTGTGCACAGAGAGAAAACTCCTGCCCCAATGGAGCGATGTGCGGTTTAGCTCCAACATTGAATTTTGGAGAAATAAAATTAAGTCCATAAGAACTATATACGATTTTCCTGTTTTTCCATGAGTGTGGCGATATAAATGAAAACTCAATTTATTTGTTAAAGATATAATAATTCTATTGGTTATTAGATACTGTGCCAGTCTGTCAGAGAAAGTAGAGGGAAAATAAAAAAAAATGTATTGATATCTTGTAACTAATGGTCTGGCAGGAGACATTTTTATTAACAAGTTTAATAATATCATGATATGTGTGTTTATTCCTATAGGATTAGATTTCAGGATAAGGATGCTCTTACATACTGGCTTTTATTTTCATTCTAAAATACAGGGTATGGCTATGAGAATGAGGAGGGGCAGGGTTAGTGGTAGATAAGGGCTTGGAGGACAATAGATATATCTGGAAGATTAGTTTCTTTGAGAAGGCAAGGATAAAAAATGAAAACAAATTAACTATGAATCATTGTTGAAAATCTAGTTAAAGGTGGTGACTATAATTTAAAATTATAACAAACTTAAGCTCTGCCTCTATTTTATCAGACACATAGAGAAATTTAATGACAACAATAATGATTCCTGAAGCCATTAATACTAAATTTGTAAACACTGTGATAAATATACTTACTGGATTATTTCATGATTTTAACAGCTATTTTATGAAATATCTACAATTATTATCAAATGGTGTTTGTACAAACCGAGGCTTACAAATTTTTAACTATTTCTCTGCCCCAATAATTCTATAAGGGACGTATGCACAGGTGACCTAGCGGGTCCTCAGCCAGAAATCTGACACATAGGACCCTAGGTACTTAATAATTCCACCGAGCATAAATTACACAGGAGACAAATAGGCAATGCACGAATCACTCACAGTTTATTTACCAGAGTCCTGGTGGGCTCCAGAATCCTAGGTAGGCCAGCCAGGGATCTGCACTGACAGACAGACAGATAGACAGACAGACAGACAGACACACACACACACACACACACACACACACACAAACACACACACACAAACACACACATATACACACACACTGTTCATGAAGGACTTTGCAGCTGCAGCTCGGCTTGAGTTGAGGCCTCTCACAATGGCTCAGGGTCCGAGGCTCAGGGTTCGGAGCTAATGGATTGGGCAGAGCTTTGACGAGTGCAGGCAGGGGAAGTGGAGAGCGACCCTCTGTGGAGGAGCAGAAGGAATGTCTCTGATCTTCTGTGGAGCTTGCTCTTTTTATGTGTCTTCAGTGCTCAGATGTGTCTTCAGTGTGTCTTATCAGCGGGTCCCAGGAGCTTGCTATCCGGTCTTACATATGGGGTACAGATCACTTTACCTAGTGCCCACATACAGGTCACTCAAGGGTGCTTATCAGTTTGTTTACATTCCATTCCACATTTTCAGATATCACACTTCAATTCCACACTTTAATACTTATTCAATATTGTATTTATCCTTATTACTATTACTATAACATTCTCCAGATAATGATTAATCAAGATAGGAATGCAGGTAGTCTGAATTCCTTAAAAACAAGACTCTTTGACTTTTCACTCTCTTACAGGTCAGAATTTTGGCAGGTGCAGGTTGATGTAGCATCAAAGTTACAATAAAATTAAATCACCCATGGGAGCAATTTAAAAGTTAAATCATATAATATTTGCTAAGTGAGGTTGGGGGTAAACACTAAAGAACGTTTTAGACCTATGAACAGAAATCGTTATATGTGTAATAAGGAAGAAGATAAACTGGATTTGAAATACTTGAATAAGAGAATGGAAAGAGAAAGAGAGGTGGCTTCATAGTATAATGTTTAACTTATTGATTATTTTGGCTGGCAATTTTTCTGAAGAAAAATACAAATTGTGATTGCTGAAATTAGTGAGGACAAGTGAGAAAAAAAAATTGAAAAATAGGTAAAAAATCCTAAGTGCCAAAATTCAGAGTCTAGGGCAGGGGTGGGCAAACTTTTTGACTCGAGGGCCACAATGGGTTCTTAAACTGGACCGGAGGGCCAGAACAAAAGCAACCTGACCATGCTGGCAATCTCATCTTGGGCTGCAGGTGAGGGAGCGGAGGGGAGAGCAAGATAACTCTGCTCTTTCGGCTCCGTGGGCCGGATAGAACAACTGAATGGGCTGGATCAGGCCCGTGGGCCGTAGTTTGCCCACGGCTGGTCTAGGGTATTTAAGATTTATTAATGAAGATAAAATGCAACAATACTGTTATCAGGGTCTGATGTGTCACCTATACCCAAGTGAACAATGAATTAAAGGATGGGAAGTTGACTGATCCAGTATTAATAATACAGTACTGAAATATTTATATTTTTGTCTCTGATTTGCGTGAAGAAGAAATTATATGAGAGCCATAGTGATGTCACAGATAGAATTTTCACTCTTGCTCTGAATTAGGAAGATTCTGAATAAATAAAGAACTATTTTTACTTTATGACTGCAGGAGAATCAGGGTCCTTTGGGAATGGGCAGGTTTCATTTAAAAAATAAGATGAAGGAAGTGTTCAAAGACTGAATTACGGATATATAATAGATAATTACTACCATAAAGGAGATATAATGTACAATGCAAGCAGTGTAATAAGAGAATTATGTACAGAGGGTACGATACTAAGACAGAAGAGTGATAATCTGTATAAAACGTAATATATCTTAGCAATATTTTAAAGAAAGCATTGACATTAGAAAGAGGTTATAAAATATGAATAAGCTCTTACCATATATACCCAAAAGAGGTAAAAGCCAAATGGACCAGCATTTGCTAAGACAGAGATCCATAAAGTTTCAAGGAACTATTTCTGCTAGGTGATGGTTGTATCATTTCCCAAAAATATATAGTTATTTCCTAGACAATAGGAGTTTGAACTGCATGGGAACACTTATATGTGAATTATTTTCAATAAGTACTGCAAATGTATAATCCTTATGATTTTCTTAATAACCTTTTATTTTCTCTAGCTTACTTTTTTGTAAGACTATAATAGAATACAATACATATAACATAAAATATATGTTAATTGATTATTTATGCTATTGTTAAGGTTAACAGTGGATGACAAACAGTTAAATTTTTGGAGAAACAAAAGTTATGTGCGGGTTTTTAATTATGTGGTAGGTCAGAATTCCTACCCCCTGCATTGTTCAAGGGTCAACTGTATAGAACTTGCTAACAAGTTGAAGTTGGGAGTTTCTTATATATAGCAATCAATTCTGAAGTATGGAACTATAAGCATGGGAAAAAGAGACAAATAATTGTATTTTGTTTTCTTTCTTCTTATAATCTTTTAGAAAATATTTTTATTGATTTAAAAGAGAAAGGGAGAGGGAGAGGGAAAGATGGATAGAAACATCAATGATGAGAGAGAATCATCCATCTGTTGTCTCCCCCACTTCCCACACTGGAGATCAAGCCTTCAACCTGAGCATGTGCCCCGACTGGGACTAGAACCATGACCTCCTGGTTCATAGGTTGATGCTCAATAATCTTTGAAAAAAGATTGGTTTTGAAAAAATGGCCAACAGGGAAGGGCAGTTGGGGGGAAGGGATCAGACATACAGGGGAGGGTGACCAGGCCTGCAGGGGAGGGCAGTTAGGGGCAAACAGACTCACAGCGGAGCAGTTAGATGTTGATCAGGCTGGCAGGGGAGTGGTTAGGGGTGATCAGGCTGGTAGGAAAAAGCAGTTAGGGGAAATCAGGCAGTCAGGCAGGTGAGTGGTTTGGAGCCAGCAGTCCTGAATTGTAAGAGGAATGTCCAACTGCCTGTTTAGGCCTGATCCCACTGGGCAGTTGGACATCCCTCAAGGGGTCCCAGACTGGAGAGGGTGCAGGCTGGGCTGAGACACACACACGCCCCTCTACTGTGCACAAATTTTGTACACCATGACTCTAATAGTCTATATGTTTTCAAAAATTATTGGTTTGCTTTTTTTCAAGTCAAATTCTTTCATTTCTATAGGTAGAAATGCAAATAGATAGATGGATAATAGATAACTAGATGATAAATACACATATATAATTAATGTCAATAATTCAATATTAATAGTATTATATATTATATGAAGTCTCCATATGCCTCTAACCGAGATAGCCTTAATAATATCCTCAACTTGACTAACCTTCAGACTGTTTTCTTCATTATCCAATTCTTATAAACTCTGCTGCCTTTCAAGGTAGTTGACTTTAGTATCTATTTCAATAATCTTGAATAAAGTTTTCCTTGTTTATTACATTCCACCTAATGCAATTTCTTTCTGACATCATAAGGCTAAATATAAGAGGTCATGAATTAAAAGCCTAGGTACATTCCTTTCAGTCCAGTTGAAATTTCTTTAATATATAATGGATATATATTGCAAAGAATGGAACAGGCTTTCCTCTTGGTTCTTAATACTTGATCTTGATGTAATTTTTCATGATCTTTCTGTCTCCACACCAGTTTTATTGGTTAAATTGTAGTGGCTGTCTTAACAGTACTCTGCAGATTATAGTTATAATAGTTAAGCATTTCTATTATATATAAAGTTCCCTGAAAAGAGAGACCATCATTTGATTTCTTTATATCCATCATCACACCTTAAAAAGAATGGTGAAACAAGCAGACATTTAATAAATGTTTTGCATGGTAGGGAAATTCTGATAACAGTAGACTCAAGCATGGGTAAAAATCATTGAAATAGAAAACAGGTGCATGGCCACACTAAATAAAATTACAGAGATTATTTCATCTGATTACAATCATGATGGCTAATGCTTGGTTATGTCCATATAATTTTAGTAAATGGGTTTGGTCACCATATGGCAGAATTTGACTTACTGACTATGAAAAGAAGATTTCATGCAGACACACACACAGACACACACACACACATTCCTGTGATTATGATGCCTTTGCTTAACATACAGATGTGTCCTTCTAAAAGATGTGTGTCTATATTTATAGCTATGTAAATATAGCTCAATATACATGAGATTGGAAATTGCAAACTAGTTTTAAGTGATTACTCCTACAGAATTTAAAATCTTACTTTCACTCATTACAAAATCGTTTAGCATTGAGCATATCTAAGTAGAAGCATACACTATTGCATTTAATTGTTTTGTGGATAATTAACTGCTTGTCCAATGGGAGTAGGGTTAATAGTCGTTAGCATTCAGGATCAAAGTGAATAAAGATAAATATATATGTCTCACCTACCAAGACATATATGTATGTCTCACCTACCAAGATTTTATTTGTAAAAATTTGACTTACAAGAATTTCATATCTGATACATATTTTCAACAACCTAAACTATGTGTGGTGTTTCCTACTGGAATATTTTTTGTTTGTTTATTTTAAATATTTTTATTGATTTCAGAGAGGAAGGGAGAAGGATAGAGAGATAGAAACATCAATGATGAGGGAGAATCATTGATCAGTTGCCTCCTGTATTTCTCCCACTGGGGATTGAGCCCACAACCTGGACATATGCCCTTGACTGGCACCTTCAGTCTGCAGGCTGACACTCTATCCACTGAACCAAACCAGCTAGGGATGGAACATTTTTTTTAAATACTTATATTGGGATTATTTAAAGCTACAAAGGAAGACAAAGATTTACATAAATTATCTTCCATCTGTTTAGCGCTCTGGAGCAGTCACTTAACACACTGGCATCCTAACACCTGAAAAGTTTGGTTTCTTTTCAAAGATAGCACTCATAATAGTAATACAGGAAAACATGATATGTTATTTATATTCTTCTTAAGATTATGTTCAACTAATTTACCATCAGAAGAAGTCAAATTTATCTGGGTCCCGGGTGCCAGAGGGAAGCAGGTGCCAGCAGCTGGTGGTAGGAAGGCCTACTCTAGCACAAATTTTGAGCATCGGGCTTCTGGGTCAGGGGACTTTAGAATGTTTCAAATTATAACCACACACAAAACTTTAAAGCTACCTCTGTACTAATATGCTCACTAATGCATAGCTCTGAGCAGTTGCACTATTATTCTAGAAGGCCCCTGAGCAGGGCATCTACTAGTTAGTTAATTTTTAAGCAGATATTTTATATATATATATATATATATATATATATATTAGGTTTGGGGACTATGTATGTATTTTGAGGAATCCATTTATGTGCAAAAATTCTTTTACTTTGTTGTCACTGTCATTGTCATTTATTATTTTTTTCTTCTATTTCGCTTACCTGAGGAGATATATCAGAAAAAAATATATCGCTAAGAACCATGTCAGAGAGTTTACTGCTTATGTTTTCTTCTAGGAGTTTTATGATTCCAGGTCTGACATTTAAGCTTTTAATATATTTTGAGTGTATTTATGTACATGGTGTAAGAAATCTTCCTTTTTTCCTTCCTCCCTCCCTCCCTCCCTCCCTCCCTCCCTCCCTCCCTTCCCCCTCCCTTCCTCCATCCCTCCCTCCCTCCCTTCCTTCCTTAATTCCTTCCTTCCTTCCTTCCTTCCTTCCTTCCTTCCTTCCTTCCTTCCTTCCTTCCTTCCTTCTTTCTTTCCTTTTTTTATTTCTTTCTTTCATCTCCTGCTTAAAATCTGTGACTTTTCAGCCCCAGCATAGGCAGTCACAAAGACTTTGCCTACAGGCCTCAAGGGGAAAGCTATCCTCCCAGCAGACTTAGTGCACAGACATGGCATTGCAATCTGAGGGAGTTGCCCGTCAGAAACTCAGGGTCCCCTGGATGGTAATGCTGTTGGCATTTTTGCCTGTCTAGCCCCAACACCTTCATTGTGGGTGGCTTTATCTGTGGCCTTGGTCAAAGGTCTTACTCAGGTGCCTCTATGGAGGCCACCTTATGGGAGAGTGAAGGGAAGTGAAAACCTAAAAAGGCACTTTTCCCCACTATGACTCACTATTAAGAGGTTTTCCACTCCTAGTCCTCCTACCTCTATCTTCCCTCTGAGACTCAAAAGTCTGTCCCATACTTCTATGTCTCTGGATCTGTTTTGTTCATCAGTTAATTTTGTTCATTAAATTCCACAGAAAAGTGAGATCGTATACTTATCTTTCTCTGACTGACTTACTTCACTTAGCATAATGCTCTCCAAGTCCCTCCATACTTTCTCAAAGTTTAAGAGATTCTTCTTTTTTATTGTTGCACTAGAGGCCTGGTGCACAAATGGGGTCCCTCGACCTGGCTGGTGATTGCCGTCTATCTGGGGGCCAGCTGGCTAGGGAGAGGGGCCACAGGAGGTTGGCATAGGAGGAGCACACTGACCACTAAGGTGCGGCTCCTACATTGAGCATATGTCCCGGGTAGTCAATGTGCATCACAGAGACTGGTTGACTGATCATTCTGGTCATTTTGGTCATTCAGTTTTAATGGTCACTGAGGCTTTTACATATATAGACTAAAGGCCAGGTGCACACATTTGTGCATGGGTGGGGTCCCTCAGCCTGGACAGCAATTGGGCCTTATTGAGGCCATCTTGCCCTGTCTACATCGGGGCCGATCAATCAGGTGGAGGGACTGTGGGAGGAGGTTGGCTGTGGGAGTGCACTGACCACCAGGGGAAAGCTCCTGCATTGAGCAGCTGCCTCTGTTGGTCAGTGAATGTCATAGCAACCAGTTGACAGGTCATTTGGTTCACCCATCATATTGGTTGCTTAGGCTTTTATATATATACTAGAAGTCCGGTGGACGAAATTTGTGCATGGGGAGTAGGGGTGGTCCCCTCAGCACAGCCTGCCCCCTTTCCAATTCAGGACACCTTGGGGAATGTCCAACTGCTGGTTTAGGCCCGATCCCTAGGACCTGGCCTAAACTGGCAGTTGGACATTCCTCTCACAATCCTGGACCACTGGCTCCTAACTGCTCACTTGTCTGCCTACCTAATCACTCCTAACTCCCCCACCCCAACTATCCCCCCTGCTGGTGTAGTCACCCCTAACTGCCTATCCCCACCTGCCTGGTTGCCCCACGCAGCCTGCTGCTTGGTTGTTTGGTCACCCCTCACTGACCTCTCTGCTGGCCTGGTCGCCCATGCAGCCTGTTTAGTTGTCCATTTGGTTGCAATGGTTGCTTAGGCTTTTATAAATATAGATAGATATTATTCCATAATGGAAATGTATCACAGATTTTTTTATCCACTCATCTACCGATGGACATTTGGTCTATTTCCAGATCTTAGCTATTGGAGATTGTGCTGCTATGAACATAGGGGTGCATACATTTTTTTTTTCTGAATGGTGTTTCAGTTTTCTTAGGATATATTCCTAGTAGTGGGATAACTGGATCAAATGGCAGTGCCATAATTAATTTTTGGAGGAAACTCCATACTGTTTTTCACAGTGATTGTCTATATCTTCACCAGCAGTGCACTAGGGTTTCCTTTTTTTCCATATCCTCGCCAGCACTTTTCATACATAATGCATCCCCTGAAAATAAGACCTAGCTCATCTTTGGGTGCAAAAATTAATATAAGACAATGTTTTATTTTTGGGGAAACAGGGTATTAATATCTACTTCAAATGAACTCCACAGTGTTTACTAAAGGAGTGAGAAAAATGGAAGGAAAAACAGAAAACCATATATACTCTACATACTACATAAAAAAGCATTTTTATCCCCATCCTACAACATAATGGAAATATTATATGTTTATGTAAAATCACATAATAATAACTATAATATCTAATTAGAATTATAAGATATTCTAATAAATATAGAAATTAGACAACTCTAAAATAAAGTTAAATTTTATTTCAATAAATAGTGTAGCCCTAAACAGGTTTGGCTCAGTGGATAGAGCCCTGACCTGTAGACTGGAAGGTTCCAGGTTAGATTCCAGTCAGGGGCATGTACCTTGGTTGTGGGCACATCCCTGGTTCAGGGGTGTTCAGGAGGCAGCTAATAGATGTTTCTCTCTCATCGATGTTTCTAGCTCTCTATCCCTCTCCCTTTCTCTCTGTAAAAATTCAATAAAATATATTTTAAAAAATAAATAGTGTACCTTTGTTTTAATAAAACTGCATTATAAGTATTATATTTATAATATTTGAAGTTCAAATTGACATGAGGATTGAAGTCATGGGTGTATGCATGTGCTGTGAGAGATTTAGGAAATTTCAATTTATTAACAGATTTTCTTCTGTTACATTTAAAAACATTTTAAGTGTAAATTTCCTTTTAGAAGTGGGTATGATAACTGCTAGTTTATGCTATTTATTTACCAATCATTTTTTAGTTACTACTGTATGCCTTTAGAACATTAAGATCATAGTACATTAAAATTAATAATATTTTATGGGCAACTATATATGTGAAACTATAACTAAATGGAAAAAAAAGCATCTCAATGTTCAAAGTTTGAATACCTTAAAGCTTAGTCTAATAACTTATTGTCTCATTTTATATATATATATATATATATATATATATATGTGTGTGTGTGTACCTTTGCCAAAAATTTATAATTCTAAAACTAAACTTGCTCTTTCCATTGTTTATAAAACTGCAATATTTCTAAACATGTAAAGTAAAATAATAGCACGATAAGCATGCTCTGACTATAGTAAATGTGTTCAAATCTTTTTCACAAATGTTCCTATTACATAAGTTCAGACTAATTATTTTTCAACTTATAATGGAATCCAGCGTGTCCCCGAGGCCTAGGGCACAA
Organism: Vespertilio murinus; assembly: GCA_963924515.1. Classification (NCBI taxonomy): domain Eukaryota; kingdom Metazoa; phylum Chordata; class Mammalia; order Chiroptera; family Vespertilionidae; genus Vespertilio; species Vespertilio murinus. The sequence goes on from OZ004707.1 coordinate 72,573,451, forward strand.
GATCTGCTTGAGAGACTGGCGTATGTGGCCTCATGGGCGACAAGGAAGAGCGAGCATTGGGAGGTAGGAGGAAAGGGACTACACACAGGCTATCACTTTGACTTTCAGAGTAAAACACTTTGTCTAATTTATTTTACCTGATTCCTCCTTCCCCTTTTCCCATTCCAATTATCTCTCTCATTCAACTCCTATTACAGATCTCCGCCGCCGGCAAAAGCTGCGCACGAGAAAGATCCCTCCGAGGCTGAAGCTCATGCTCATCCCGGATTGCCCCATAGGACCCCGCATCGCGTAGCCTGGATTCCCAGCGCACATCGCCCTTACCGCAGCAGCAGCGACCCAAAATGATAAGCGGAAGCAAAATGTTCCAATTGCTTATGGTAACTTTACTTGCCCAAGGTCGGAACAACCGAGTGATCTGTTTTAACAATCCCTGGTGAGGAATTGTACTGATTTTACCTTTCTTCTGAATGAGCCTGAAACTCCAAAATGCCTTGTAAAAACAGAACGGTGAATTTGAAAATACAAATCATCTTCATGACGGCATTGTCTTTAGTCTTAGCTACTCACCTGAGCATTCTTTGGACTATAGCGCAAGCGAGGATTTGCTTGAATAAAAGTAGCCAAAAGGAACATGCATCGCAAGCCCTCTGGGATTTGGTGACAGTCTCTCTTAAATAAACCCGCAGAGGGAGTTGCAGGGAGGGAAGGCCTGCGTAAATCAGGATAGCCTGGAGAGCAGCAAAGAAAGGCAGGTCAAATCATTAAGCTAATCAAATAAATGGATTGAACTCTTTTTTTTTCTGGAAGATGGCAGCTTCTTTCTTAGAAAACACTTAATCATTACAAATTTCATGCTCAGCTAATAAAAGTTAGTGATTATCCAATTAGTAAGTGGCTCTGCTGCTTACATGCTTAATTAAAGATGTTTGACATAATTTCTTTTTCCTAGGTCTTGGAAGCTTAAAACAGAATTGCTGCTGACAAGTCAGCAACCACAGAATGTTAGGTTTCTCCACCCCTCAGCATTATATTCCCCTTCCCAAGTAATTCCTAGTGATAAATAATAGCCACAAAAGAGACATGTTTTTTGTATGCATGCATTCAATACTCAAAAGGTTAGAAATCTGGTATTATCCTGCTAATATTTTCTTATGCAGATGAAGAAGTTGAGGCTTATAGTATTACATAATTATTCTAATTGCTAATAAATAGAAAGCAGGTTTCTGAAACCTGAGATTTTCACACTTGAGAAAGTCCATTGTCTCTCTAGTCAAACCAATCTGTGGGTGAAGTAGGCATTATAACAAATTAGACTAATATATTGTAGAAATTTATTGGCTTTAGGAGGAGAAACGCTGACTTTTTAAGTTATCTCAACATTAGAATCACAATTTAAACAGCACCCACAAAGAACAAAATATTGAATGTTAACGAGAACAGATAATGTTTAATGGAAGTTTTGGAGGAAATTATACTAAAAATGGATATAAAACACCCAAGGATATATGTATATCTCTTCTATATCCATAATGCAATTGTATATATATATATATATATATATACACACTTTGGTTTACACAAATGCCAACTTTCACTGCAGTTCTTTAAAAAATATATATATTTTATTGGTTTTTCACAGAGAGGAATTGAGAGGGATAGAGAGTTAGAAACGTCGATGAGAGAGAAACATCGACCCAGCTGCCTCTTGCACACCCCCCACTGGGGTTGTGCCCGAAACCAAGGTACGTGCCCTTGACAGGAATCGAACCCGGGACCTTTCAGTCCACAAGTTGACGCTCTATCCACTGAGCCAAACCGGTTTCGGCTTAATGCAGTTATTTTATATTATCTTATTTAGCTACTGTACAACTATTTGTTAATTTATGGCTTTACACAGCATTCAGATTAATCAAACAAACTAAATAATCAAATGCATTGATGACTAGCATAAATTTATATTTATGTGTAAAATATGTAGCTATCTCTAGTTTATAGTTTTTAAAGTTTTTTTTAAATAAAATTTATTGTGATGAGAATGGTTGATAAGATTATAAGGGTTTTAGGTGTACATTTCTATGATACATGATCTGTATATCTTGTGTGCCAACCACCCAATGTCTAATCATCTTCCATCACCATACATTTGGTCTCATTTACCCTTTACTACCTGCCACCTCTTCCCTCTGGTAACCACCACAGTTTCAAATTTCTATTTTTAAATTTTACCCAGTAAAACTTTCAAAGGTCACAAGAAGTAGCTGCTAAAATATGTTTTATTTTTTTATTATTAAACTAGAGGATCAGTGCACAAAATCAGTAGACTCGGGATGTGTGTCAAACTCAAAAATAACTTGCAGGAAGCTTAAATGTTGCTCACAAAACAATTTCCAATCATTTACAAGCAATGGGAAATATTTTAAAGGAAGGGAAATAGGTGCCACGTCAACTGAACGAAAGACAAATGGGAAACCAAAAGGTCATCAGTAAAATGTTGTTTCAATGGCACGAGAGTCTTTTTTACATCAAATTGTGACTGGCAATTAAAAGTGGATTTGTTTTGAGAATTCCAAATGCATAAAATCATGGGTTGATTCAGGTCAAACATCAACATCTACTGCAAGGCCAAATTGCTTCGGAAAGAAGACAATGCTCTGTGTTTGGTGGGATCAGAAAGGTGTGGTGTATTATCAGCTTCTAAAACCAGGTGAAACCTATAACACTGATTGCTACCAACAAAAAAAATAATCAATTTGAATCATGCCTTCATCTTGAAACAACCAGAATGGGCCAGAAGACATGACAAAATAATTTTGCTTCATGATGACATACCATCACACACTTCAAAACCAGTTAAAGATACGTTAAAAGATCTTGCCAGGGAAGTATTCACCAAACCTTGCTCCAGATTACCACTTGTTCCTATTGATGGCACACACACTTTCTGAGCATCACTTTAAAATGTATGAAGAAGTGAAAAATTGGGTCTCTAAATGGTTTGCCTCAAAACAAGAGAAGTTCTATTGGGACGGTATCCATAAATTCCTGAAAGATGGGGGAAATGCATAGCTTGTGAGGGACGTTACTTTGAATAAAGCACTTTTGATGTTTCTCTTGAAATTATCATGTTTCCTTTTATTATAAAATCTGCATTATTTTAAAAAATATATATTTTATTGATTTTTTACAGAGAGGAAGGGAGAGGGATAAAGAGCTAGAAACATCGATGAGAGAGAAACATCGACCAGCTGCCTTTTGCACATGCCCTACCGGGGATGTGCCTGCAGCCAAAGTACATGCCCTTGACTGGAATCAAAGCTGGGACTCTTCAGTCTGCAGGCCGACACTATCCACTGAGCTAAACTGGTTTTGGCCAAAATCTGCATTATTAACTGATACATCTAGTACATGTTCTTGGTGATCCTATGTGCTGCATTGAATTAATTATATATTTCTGTTTAACAAATAACACTTAAAATTATCGGCCTTAAACAAAAATATTAATTTATTATTGCTTCTTCTGTTTGTGAGCCAAAATTTCAATCAGAAAAGAGCACATTCTCAATGTATGAGGCCTCAGGAGGAAGTACTAAATAACAATGGTGGCTTCTAAAGGTACCACCACATAGCTGGTGGTTGGTTTTGACTGCAACCTGGAAATTTGGTCAGAAAAAAATAGATGTGCCTGTTCTATGTAGCCTGGGTTTCCTTACAACATCTTGGCAAGATTCCAAGGGTAAGTGTCCCAGGTGAGAGAGAAAGCAGAGTAGATGCTATATTTCCTTTTCTGTTCAACTTTTAGAAGTTGATTATTCATTTGATTCCTCAGGCAATGGCACCTATCTGTTGAGAATATGTTTCAGGAAACAAAGACCTTTCACTTTTTCAGAAAGGACTGTCAACCTTATACTATACTAGAGGCGCAGTGTACTAAATTTATGCATGCAGGTGTGTGTTCCTCAGCCCAGCCTGCATCCTCTCCAATTTGGGACCCTTCCAGGGATGTCCGACTGCCCATTTAGCCCCAACCCAGGTAGGATCATGCCTAAACGGGCATTCAGACATCCATCTCACAATCCAGGACTACTGGCTCCCAACTCCTTGCCTGCCTGCCTTCCTGATTGCCTCTAACCACTTCTGCCTGCCAGCCTGATCACCCTTAACTGCTCCCCTGCCAGCCTGTTTGCCCCTAACTGCCCTCCCCTACCGGCCTGGTCACCCCTAACTATTTTCCCCTGCAGGCCTGGTCACCCATAACTGCCTTCATCTGCAGGCTTGGTCCTCCCCAACTGCTCTCCCCCACAGGCCAGGGTCCCCCCAACTGCCCTTTCTTGCAGGCCTGGTCACCCTCAACTCTCCTCTTCTACTGGCCTGGTCACCCTCAACTGATCTCCCTTGCAGGCCTGGTCCCTCCCAACTGCCCTCCCCTGGTGGCCATCTTGTGGAGGCCATGTTTTGTCTACATGAATGCAGGATTTTTGACAACATGGGGGCAGTCATCTTGTGTGTTGTAGTGATGGTCAATTTGCATATTATTCTTTTATTAGATAGGATTAGATAGGGTATAGGCCTAGTGCATGGGTGGGGGCTGGCTAGATTGCCCTGAAGGGTGTCCTAGATCAGGGTGGAGGTTTCCTTGGGGTGTGGCTTGGCCTGGGCAAGGGGCCTGTGGTGGTTTTCAAGCTGGCCACATCCCCTAGCAACCCAAGTGGAGGCCCTCATATCTGGGATTTATTTAACTTCTATAATTGAAATTTTGTAGCCTTATCAGAGGCCAAGGCAGGCCCAGGGCTGCAGAAACTTGACTTCCTCCATTGCTGGGGGCAACTCAAGCCTTCTGCTCTCTCTAGCTTTGTGGCTGCCACCATTTTGGTTGGGATTTACTTATCTTCTATAGTTGAAAATTTGTAGCCTTAAGTGTAGGCCAAGGCAGGCCAGGGCAGGCAGAAAGCTTGGCTTCCTCCATTGCTGGGGAAACCCAAGCCTCCTGCTATCTCTGTGGCCACAGTCATATTGTTCTTGTTAGTTTAAATACTCACTCCTGATTGGTTGGTAGGCATGGCTTGTGGGTGTGAGGTAAAGTGAATTTGCATAATACTCTTTTATTAGATAGGAAGATATTGTAGGATGGGATAGCTTATCATAGTTTTTTTGTTTGTTTTTTTAATATATTTTATTGATATTTTACAGAGAGGAAAGGAGAGAGATAGAGAGCTAGAAACGTCAATGAGAGAGAAACATTGACCAGCCGCCTCTTGCACAACCCCCACAGGGGATGTGCCCGCAACCAATGTACATGCCCTTGACCGGAATCGAACCCAAGACCTTTCAGTCCGCAGACCGACGCTCTACCACTGAGCCAAACCAGTTTCGGCATAGTTTGTTTTTTAAGCCACACAAATATAAATAATTTGAACCCCCCCCTTAATCCTATGGTTTATTCCATTATGGTGCCAGCTCTTAGTCCAGGATCTTATTGTGGAATTAAGGTTTAAGATCCCCTTTTTTGCTGTTCCTAAAATACAACTCTTTCAGTGCAATCTGAAGATTCATGAAATTAAGAGAAAAATGAATATGCTCTCCACATCCAATGGTTATGCAGACATAACTTCATTACAACAGACAGCTCTGTTTAATTAGAGAGAAAATTGAAGTCACATAAATATGACCGGTCCATAGAAATTATGAAATTCAGAGGAGTATATGATACATGCTGATTACTTGATTCGGACCTATTTCCTGGGAATAATTTTCCATGGCTGTTTGAGGTACACTCTGGTTTCTTGGCTGTCTTGTGAGCCATTTTTTCCATCTCCATAAGATGTGGCCAATGCTTGCAGTGCCTAATTTTCTCTGCCTACTCCTATTTTCAGTTTTTACTCCAAAGGTATATTTATATTTGGTACTATCTTTACCTCTGATGCTGATCTGTTAAAAATCTGTCAATACAAGACTTAAAATATTTGTGAGGCCTCTGTGGGTTTTATGAGTGTTTTTCTATTGAAAAACCACGTATAAAAATTTGGATGAATATACTCTTCTCTACATTGGATTTCCTATAAAGCAGCTGTAGGATAACAGTATAAAGATTCTTAGAGGGGATTCATATTTTCTGTTTAAGGTACCAACTTAAAATTTTCTGAAATCTAAATGAGACTTTTACAATGACAATGTCAACTTTACTTTTAGATTGCCATTAATACCCTTGATGAAAAAATATCTCAGAAGCCATTTCATAATTTTAGCATCACATCATCTATGAGGCGAAGAATGAGAAAATTCATTTGGACAAAGAAAGCCATAATTTCTTTATGTTTATTCACGTATCCTTAAGTTTATCTCTCTGTATTCACATTTTACTAAATTCATTTAGGAGAATCAAGCCAGTATTTTCAGCAGATAGCTTGTTAACTTCTAATTAGATACATGTTTTTTAAGATAATAATTTATTTTTTTCCTTATTTTTCTTTCTTAATGATTTTTATAAACAGTTGCAATGTTTTATTAAGCAAATTTTACATAAAAATATGAGACACAATATTAAGTGATGATTTTTATTTCACAGAAAGACCCCCGATTTTCTTTCTCATTTTTTATTAAGGTATTATATGTGTACATTCTGACCATTGCTCCTCCCCACTCCCATACATGCCCTCACCACCCAAAGTTTTGTGTCCATTTATAATAAACAGCCTAGGTGCCCATCAGTATATGACTGGATCAGAAAACTATGGTACATTTACACAATGGAATACTGCGCTGTCATAAAAGGAAGGAATGCTTATATAAGCATATAAATTATGCTTATATGCATGCATACAAGTCCTTTGGTTGATCTCTTTTCTCCCCCACCTCTCCCTAACCTTCCCACTGTAATTTGACATTCTGTTTGATGCTTTACTGTCTCTGTATCTATCTTTTTGTTCAACAGTTTATAATGTTCTTTATTATCCATAAATGAATGAGATCGTGTGGTATTTTTCTCTCATTGACTCTTTTATTTCACTTAGCATAATGTTCTCCAATTCCATCCAGGTTGCTGCAAATGGTAAAAGTCCCTCTTTTTATGGCAGCATAGTATTCCACTGTGCAGATGTACCATAGTTTTCTGATCCACTCATCTGCTGATGGGCACCTAGGTTGTTTCCAAATCTTAGCTATTATAAATTGTGCTGCTATGAACATAGGGGTGCATATATCCTTTCTTATTGGTGTTTCCAGTTTCTTATGATATATTCCTAGGAGTGAGATGACTGTTTCAAATGAGATTTTCATTTTCAGTCTTTTGAGGATACTCCATACTATTCTCCACAGTGGCTACACCAGTCTGCATTCCCACCAGCAGTGCACTAGAAGATAGAAATCATATCAAGCATCTTCTCAGATCGGAAATCAACTACAACAAAACAATAAAAAAAGTATTTTTTAATGATTTTATACCTTTACATAATAACACTTATAGAATTGTCTGAAGGTCATCATACTTCTGCTAACTTTATCATCAAGGTCATTTTAACTTTAACCGCCACTTGATCTCAAAGTTAGTGACTCAAATTTCAGGGTTATTTTTGTTTTGTTTTGTTTTGTTTTGTTTGTGGCAGAACTACACTCTTAGTTGTGTTGCCGTAAGTAATGTATGTTAGTTACTTATCACCATGTAACGTATTAGTCCTAAACAGTACTTTAACAACAAACTAACAATTTCTGTGGATGGATTTTGGGCAGAGCCAGTGAACACTGATTTTTTTTTCCCTCTGTCCCACAAAGCCTACTATTTCATTTAGGAAACCTGAAAGCTGGATACGGGAATTGTTTGAAGGTTTACCACTTAGATTTTTGGTAGCTACAGAAAGTGTTGGTTTAGTGACTTAGCCAGAGATATTTTTAGAGTATACACACATCGGACCCTGAGGAGACTTATGCTTCCTACAACATTATGGCTGGGTTTGAAACAACTGTACCCAGAGAGAAAGAGGGGTGGGCAGAAGTGATTTTACCTTTTGTAACCTTGTACTACCTTCAGCTTCAAAAGTCATGCAGGATTAATTCTATCACATTTTACAGAGTAAGGTATTCTGCTCTGTCCAGTTTTGAGTAGGAAGAGGAATCCTTCTTTGATATAGGTATGCCAACATCACAATGAACGAAGAGAATGTGGGATTGAATATAAATAGGTGTGGTCATCCTTGCAAAATGCTGTCTTCCCATCATCGAGCATCATAAGTTGACTAAAAAGTACTAAGAACATGAGGAATTTCAGAACTCATGAGAAAAATCTTATAGAAATAGCATGTAATGCATTAAAATAGTTACTTTAATCAAAGCACCTATATTTCAGAATATATTGAAATATGAGCAAATTTTCTGCAGGGGGCCTGATGCAGCGGGGATCTCCCTTTTCCACATCCCGCATGGAAAGAGAGATGAACGAACCGGTTCTAAGGGAAGGTGGCCAGGGATTGAGAAATAATAGAAATAAAGAGAGAAGACACAGAGATAGATTTTAAGCTGGGAGCTGGGTGGGCCACCATTCTGTCTGCTGGAGAGGCAGGAAGACAACAACCCCTCCCAGGGCATTTATTTTATACCCCTAATACCAGGAAGTTATCATCAACTTATCTGCATTCTTAAGTAGGCCTAGCATGCCTGGATTTACATATCTAGTCCCGCCCCTGCCGACACCTGGGCTGATATGAAGGCCAAGCTGACAACATGTCCACCATCTTGGGGAAACATGTTCCCAGGGCGTGGCCCTGCCTTGAGTTCAGCTGACAGTAATTAAAGAAAGTTGCCCATGTGTCTTCCCAGGTGGCCCTCTACAATTTTCTGTCAACACTTTTATGTGATACATTTTTAATGTTAAGAATAAAGGCATTGCCAAAACCGGTTTGGCTCAGTGGATAGAGTGTCGGCCTGCGGACTAAAAGGTCCCAGGTTCGATTCTGGTCAAGGGCATGTACCTTGGTTGCGGGCACATCCCCAGTAGGGGGTGTGCAAGAAGCAGCTGATTGATGATTCTCTCTCATCGATGTATCTAACTCTCTATCCCTCTCCCTTCCTCTCTGTGGAAAATCAATAAAATATATTTTTTTTAAAAAAAGAAAAGAATAAAGGCATAGAAGAATACATATAGTCTCAAATTACTCTTAAAATTTTCCATTTTATCAATTGAGTCCCAGCTACTTTATAAAAAGTGAAAAATCAAATATACATATGAGTTTCAATGGAAGTGAAATTTTATAGTCTGTATCATGTGCATATTTTTAATAAAATTATAAGCTGTGTGTAATGTTTTCATTGAAGTATTTGGTAATAGATTAATACATATTATAATAGTTGTTGTTGTTGTTGTTTTCTGCCAGTAAAAGTCTTCATTCTGCCTAACTGGGGTCATAGTGTTTAGCTAAAGGTTTGAGACATTAATTGTAAAGCATAAATTAAAATAATGCATATCCAACATTTAAAGGCACACCAGGAACTTCATTCTTAATTCATTTTTTTCTATAATTTCCTGGATTTCAGTGAAAATATACTGAAATTATGGCCAGAAGAAAGTTTCAGAAAGCAGAAATGTGAGCCGCTTGCCCAAAAGCCATCTGCTAAAAAGATTAGAAAATTTGGATGATCTAGGACCTAAAATTTTATATTCTGATAGAAAATGTAGGTTGAAATAGAATTCCCATGAAGTCTGTATACTTTTACTAGAGGTGAATCAAGACAAACAAACCAACAGACCGGTAACAAATAAATGTATAAAGGCAATGGGTTTACACTCGGTTAGCTGAAGATAAAAAGTATTCTCTGAGTGCGAAGGTCTCATTTTTCTCACAAGAAGCCCTAACAATGCCTATCATCTATCACAGCCTTGGCACTTACGGTAGGTGAATGGCAGGCAGAACACAAATCAAGTAACCATTATCATTATCATCATTCTCATTCATCAAGAGCATATCTGTGCTTTGTGCATATGTTGAATGAAAAAAAGTTCACTATTAAGTGTGGATTGATGGATACATTCACCTACCTCAGAGTTTCCCCCAGTGAATGACCTCTTAGAAGAGATTAGAACTCATCATAAACACTGTCATTAGTGTAATCAGTAGAATTCCATTACACTTGCTGCTTATTTGTCAAATATGCTTCAGTGGAAAGCTGAATAAAAAAGCCCCATGTGCTTTGTCTTCCACAGGTCCGCAAGAAGCCAGCAGCCATTGTCACTTCATGAATGATGCCTCTGGGATAGGTGGACTGTCTCTGGACTATGCACCATTCTGCTTTCTTTCAGAAGAGTGAGCAAAACTCCACAAAAATTACCTGGGTTTGTTTACCCTGTGTTTTTTTTTTTTTTAAATCTTCCACAGAGCAGTGGGATAATTGCTTTTATGATGCATACCTAAACAGGTATTTGTAAAGTCTGGTTAAAATATTTGTTTATACCTGCTGAACTGTCCAAAAGGCCCCAACTATCTCTTTCTGATTATCCCATGCTCCATGTAGGAGTGTAAATTGGAACTCTGAGTTAGTGGAGTTTGCTGGAGACCTGCTGTGTACTATGTTATCAGTGGTTATTTCAAAGTCCAGCATTAATAAACATTCAACTCTATTTCCTATTAATGAAAGTTCTTTAACCTTCACTATAAGCCTCAGGACTGTACAAGAAATATTTACTGCTGCTAACTTTGCATTTGAACAGGGGACATTCAAATTTGAAACTCTGGTGGGCAAATTTTATCCAAATGGCAGTAAAACAGCACATTAAGGAAGAATTTTCTGATATTTTTTTCCTTTGTTGACTATTACCTTCCCATTTTTCTTCTGCATCCTGAAGTACAATATGCATGTAGACATGAGCCATTTGAAAGTACTAACGTTAAGAGGCAACATCCCTGTACAGCATCTTGTTTACCCTCATGAGCATAAAGGGGAGAAAAAGCCAGGGATCTTGTTCAGATTATAAAATCCACTGGAAATCGATTGCTTATAATAACCTTCTATATTTTAACATTAAAAAAATAAGTACATTTCATAGCTTGATATTTCAGGAAGAGTATTTGTTCTTAAAAGTACATTGATCAATATTGTCACAATACACTATGGTATCTATATATGAGGATGTATAAGGCACTGATATTTGCTAATAACTACAAGGTAAGTCATTAGTTCAAGTGAATTGATAATTTCATCCTACATGTGTGAAATACTTTCAAGTCAATATACTGTGAAGTGCCTCAGCATTAACTAAATTTCTATAGGTAGGATGTCTTATATATTATTTGTGTAATGTTTCAAATAGAAATTACACTGAAAATCTATTTCCTTTTAAAGTTATGTAAAGATAAAAAGGAATTCCATTAATAAAATATTAAAATTATTAATTTAAGTATATGAGGATTCAATTTATCACAACAGTAATATGATATTATTTTAGATTATTCATGTTTTTAATGTATCTCTCCACTTGCACCTTCTGTATCATGTTGAATGAAATCAGTATTTAAATATTTAGTGTTTGTAGTGTGATATCAATATATAGAAGGAAAATATTCTAACTCAATTTGGTAAATCACAAAAAAAAAACTACCTTAATCATCAATGTCAGTTAATCAAAATAGTCAAGCATAAAATTATAAATAATGAATCCTACATAATTCACACATTTTATGTTAAATATATAAATGTATTAATGTATAATCACTATTATGATCTTGTGTATAGTGTTTTCTTTAGAAAGTTGTCTTTTTTTTGCCTAAACAACACTCATAAAGGGGGTGGTGGTGGTGGTGGGGTGTAGCCAGCCTGTAAACAGCCATTGGCCCCTCAGGCAAGCTGGCCACACCCCCTTGTCTGATCCATGTAAACTGGCAGTCAAACATCCCTCAAGGGGTCCCAGATTGGAGAGGGTGGAGGCTAGACTGAGGGACATACCCACCCCCATGCAAAAATATTGTGCATTATGATTCTAATGTGCTTATAAAAAGAATTATCCATTTTCAAGGTCTTAGAATGCCAGGCAAGCTAACACCATCATTGAGAAATACTGGGTCACAGGCTATTTTGACTTTTTCTCTGTCATCATTTTACTCTTGCCACTGTTTCTAAAAGTTTAAACAAAGATTAGCCCTGGCTGGTTTGGCTCAGTAGATAGAGCATTGGCCTGGGGACTGAAGGGTCCCAGGTTTGATTCCAGTCAAGGGCAAGTACCTTGGTTGTAGGCACATTTATTTATGTTTCTAACTGTTTGTCTCCCTTCCTCTGTGTAAAAAAAATCAATAAAATATATATTTTAAAGATAAAATAATAAATAAAAATTAAAACAGATTAGCTGAAAGCTCACTCTGAGGAGACATGTAATGTGAGTCATTAAATTTGTTTTCTATATTATTTAATAAATAATATAAAAGTACTATATATACTATATAAAAAGTACTATAAAAGTAATATATACACATATATATGTGTATATATATATATGTGTGTGTGTGTATATATATATATATATATATATATATATACACACACACACATATATATAGTATTATTTTCTCCATGAACAAACCTACTTTTGCCCCATCCTGTATATGAGTTCAGAAAATATACCTCCAATACATTCTCCCATGAATCTCATTGAATTAAAATTATTTTATAACTATTGTTAAAGGGAGATACAAAATGAAGAAAAAGAAGCCAGACAATCCACAAATTAAGGGAGTATATAAAAGAAACTAAGTGACATTTCCGGAGGAATTGTTGTAGTGGGTGACCATCTAGATTTGACATAGATGCAAATTCAGAGGAGAGGTTGTCACTAAAGAAAGGAAGTGATTGCAAATGATATAAACAATATAAAAATAGAACTAAAAATGCTGTAATTTGTTTGAATTTTATTTTTCTAAAGATTCTAATTGCAATTCTTTCTATTGCAGTATTTGTACTAATGAACAAAAATAGATCCAGAGACACAGAAGCATTGAACAGACCATTAAACCTCAGAGGGAGGTCAGTGGAGGGTGAGGGTGGGGGTAAGAGATCAAACAAAGAACTTATATGCATACATATAAGCATAACCAATGGACATAGACAGTAGGGGGTGAGGGTCTCTACTGGGGGGCAGGAGTGAGTGAGGAGAAGTCAATGGGAGAAAAAGGAGACATATGTTACACTTTCAACAATAAAGAATTAAAAAAAAGAAAATTTATACAATAAAAGACATATTACCACAGTTTATTACTACTGGAACATTACTTTTTTTATTTGATCCTTTAAATAAATCTTTTCTAATTTCATTATTTTTCCTTAATCATATTCTCATAAATTAAAAGCATCCTTTGATTATGGAAAATCTAAGACATTTTTCTTATTATATATGTGATGCATGTTTTCAAAGACATTTTTACCTCATAGTGCCATCACAATATTCTCTGAGTCTGCTAAATAAATCTCTGTAAACATCCCGGGTGATGTCTGCATGTCTAGAAATTCAGTTCAGTCTTGGAGGTTTGCATGTATTGGTGGGAACAGCTGTTCAATAGATTTCTTTATATGGATTAGATATTATGATTTAAGACCAAATAAGCTAAGGTCCCAAATCCCTCAGGTCTCACACAAGCTACCCCAGTTCATGTCATTTATGTAGGATGAGATCTCTTTTATTCACTTGAATTACACAACTGTCTGTGGAGGTTGTGGCAGGGGTCAAGGATGAGTGATGGGATTTGTTGATTTCTGAGTGTTCTTTGTACAGAGATAGTGGAGAAGTGAGGTGGAATAACCAACTATTCCAGCTAGAATATTTCAAATAATGTACAAGTTTTTGTTCACATCTCATCATTTCAGGGTTCTTCAGTTCACTTGGCTTTTCTAACCCTTTATCTCTCTGAATTTCTACAAAAACAGATATGCATTACGCAAATTGCAGAAGAAGACAGAGCAGAAATATTACTTGAAATAATAATACTTCAAGTAATATTGAAGTGGCTAAAAACTTTGAAAATCTTCTTTATTTGATAAAATACTGCAAATCAAAGAAAGTAAATGAACTCAAAGTAAGATAAACCCAGATCCCCACAACGAGACACATTATAATCAAACTGTTGAAACCCAAAGACAGAAAATGCTAAAAATAGCCAGAGAGCAGTGACTTGCCCCATTAATGGCATCCTCAATAAATTTATCAGCCAATGTCTCCTCAGAAACCTGGAGACTAGAAGGTAGTGGGCAATATATTTCAATGGTTAAAAGTAAAAAGTAAAGTTAAATTAAAAAAAAGTCAAATTAGAATTCTATAGTAACCAAAGCTATCTTTTAAAATGAGGAAGAAATTAAGACATATCCAGTTAATTCAATATGACTACATCTATCCTACAAAAAATGTTCAAGGAAATCCTTCAGGTTCAAATGAAAGGACACTAGACCATAACTTAAAGCATTTAATGATCTAAATATCTCAACTGACATTAAATGGATAAGAAATTTAAAAAAATCCACTCCAGTATTATTGTAATCTTGGTTTGTAACGTCTTTTTATTGTCTATAAAATTTTAAAGACAAATTCATAAAAAAGTTCTATAATGCTACTTATACACTTAAAAGCCCTCTTCTTAAAATGATTCAGAAGATGTTAGTTGCATATTCTTTAGACTTATAATATCCAATATGACAAAGAAAACCCTCATTTAGAATCTTCATTGCTAAAAAAAAAAAAAAAAAAAAAAAAAAAAAAAACAACAACAACAACAAAAAAGTTGTATGGCTTTTAACTACAAAAATTAGTCTGTAGACTTTTTAAAAATATATATATATATTTTTATTGCTTTTCTACAGAGAGGAAGAGAGAGGGTTAGAGAGCTAGAAATATAGATCAGCTGCCTCCTGCACACCCCCTACTGGCGACATGCCACCAAACTATGTACATGCCTTGACTGGAACCAAACCTGGGACCTTTCAGTCCACAGAACAAAGCTCTATCCACTGAGCCAAGCCGGTTTCAGCAACTTTGTGTTTGTAGAGGACCAAACAACCCTGGCTGAAGGGACGTCAGGGGCAAAGGTATGGGTAAAGAATAGAGATGGAATTTGCTCAAGACAGTCATTGTGGCCATTTAGCTAACATAAAGAAAGACAAGGCTTAACATTTAAGTCAGAAGGGGAAAGAGGACCCCCATGGCAACTTGCTAAGTATATGGTTCTGAAATCTAATATGGTGCGGGGAATGTCATGCTTCAGGAAAATAACATATAACAATTTTATTGATTCATTAAAAAATAAAAGCTACACAGTAACTCTTATTATCCCCACACTCTTAGTTAAACCTCTTAGCACAGATTATGGTTCCAAAGAACTGGTTCTCCAATAGCTATCCAAAAGAAAAAAACTTGGTGAAGAATTGCAGGTCTTCCACTACCTATTATCTTTATAAACAAGAACTGGCCAAGTCACAATGGTGTCAACTGACCATCATGCTGCCTGGCTGGTGTGGCTGAATGGTTGGGTGTGGACCTATGAACCTGGAGGGCATTTGCTGGGGATACGAGCTCAGTCCCCAGTGTGGGGCATGCAGGAGGCAGCTGATCAATCATCAATCATTCTCTCTCATCATTGATCTTTCTATCTCTCCCTCTCTGAAATCATTTAAATATATATGTATATATATTTAAATATATATATATATATATATATATATATATATATATATATATATATGCCACCTCCTTATTTGAACCTAGTGCATTGACTGCTGAGTGAAAACAGATTTCATAGGTGTCCCTACTTGTTACTTCCCTATACCCTTCCATTACATTTAATGACATTCACATACATTCCCACATGTTTTTCATCTGTCAATGCAATACATCATGGTATCCTGAAAACACATGGTGAGTTGCTAGTGCTCTACCCCAAATAAGTTCTTCCTTTTTTCTTAGTAACAAAACTCTCATCTTATTCAGGTAGCAATGTAAAGAGCTTTCAACAGTTTTTTCCCCAGTCAACATAATTGGTTGATGTGGCGTGTAGAATAAGTCTTGCTGACATGTGAAAAAGCAACATGAATTGTGTGGGGATTTTGAAAATCCTCCTTAGAAAGGTGGCAGAGAACTCATGTGTACTCCATTTGTTTCTTCCTGCTTCTTACTTTCCTGCTTAGAGTCTGGAAGGATCAGAAGGCAAAGTGAAAAAAGGAAGACCGGGCTAAGGACAGCAGAGCAAAAGTGGAAGAGGATATTTGTTCTGGCAAACCAGGAGCTATTATGCCATATCCGGAATGCCTATCTCTGGATTTCTTTTATATAAAAAATAAATTAATATATTTTAAGTTCCTATGTTTTTTACTTATAACAAGAAGGTAAATATAAGATCTGTCATATATACTGACTGGATTTTAATTAGAGAATCCACTTTAATTTCATAATACTTCTATTTTTATTTTAGAAACTATATTTTTTTCCTATCTAAAAAGCTTAATGTACTTTCTTCTTCCTAAAATGAATTTCCCCATAATGTTCACCTGGAAAAATATTAATTTGGTTATGTTGGGCCTTGAGGAAATATCATGTAAAGTATAAAGCCTTCCCAGATGTTTCTCATCCATGTTAGTGGCTTTCTATCATTGTCATAGTACAATCACTTCTGCTTTGCTCTCATAATCTTACCACTTGCTGTTATAAATTGATTAGCTTTTGCATGTGAGAATTGTGTGTGAATTTGGAACATGAAAATCATCTCACCTATTTTATATGCGAACACATAAAACATATCAATTTATGTTATGCAGGCATTCACAAAATAAATTCAATGTTAAATTTTGATTATTTAACATAAAAAATTATCTAGAGAAGCACTCTTAGAATGTCACTAGTATTTAAAAGTTTAAAATATATTTTATATATATATATATATATATATATATATATATAGAGAGAGAGAGAGAGAGAGAGAGAGAGAGAGAGAAAACGGATCACATCAGCACTAACCCTAAAAAGAACCAATATTTTTTTGAGAATCTTGATATACTAATACCTAATTATTGCTTATTCACTTTCAATTATTTCTAAATTTAAACCAAAGGTTTTTAAAATGTTAATTAGCTACCTAGGCAGTTCATCTGGTTAACCACCTCAATTTAAAAATGACATTTAATCAAGGAAAAATGTGGGTGAAAATAACATTTAAGCATATTCCTTTCCAGTGTTTATTGTTGTTGTTGTTTTATCTTGCAAAATAAAGTACTTAAGGAACTTCATATGTAAAGGAATTCATCCATGATTTTCCAAGACCTAGTTGATAAACATTTTCACTTGAAACTCCCAAAATTCTCACCAGTCCAAACCAAAGTTAGTATCTTCCTCCCCAAAATAACTCATGCTCCATTTTCTTTATTTGGTATATTACTGTTTTAATCCCTTGAGCCTATAACATGGTTAAATGTTACTTTTCTTTGGTACCTAACTCAACTTTGTCCATCATTCCTCTCTAACTATCTTCCATGCCTATCTTACACTATTTTCAGAGTTACCCTGCTGATTCATGGCCTCGATTACTGCATTGTAAGGATTTAATATTACTGGCTTTCTACCATATTATCTAACCTAAAATTTACAATGCCTCTTTATTGCATAAAGATAAAATTCATCTGATTTAAAAGGCCTCCATGTTTCTTCCTCGCAATTTATCACACACTACTAATTTATCTTCTCTGCTATAATCAGACACCTGAGTCCCTGAAACTTTCATATGACTCCCCCCCCCCCCAAATGCCTTCTTTTATGTCTATTTGTCTTTTCAATGAGAATCTCAGGTCATTGTGATTTCTGTAGTTCTTCCAAGTAATTATATATATTTTTTAATGTGAAGAGTCATCACTCATTATCAGCACTTCCTCGCTGCCTCTAATCAGTTACCTCATTGTCCAGGTAATGGCATGTGAGTGGTTTTATGCTTCTTTAAAGGAATTGAATCTATAGCCTTTGTGGGCCTCTCATTTAGAGGCTTTGCTCTCAGTGCCTGCTTGGTTGTTGCGCTGTGCTGTTTGGTTGCTTGTCTGCGAAGTATTAGATGTCTGAACACTTGTTTAGGAAAAAATGGCAAAGTCAACTCAAGATGAAACATTATAATATTTAATAATAGGAATAAGATACATTGAATTCATGGATATACATTTAGTGGTGGTAATAGTGTCTTTAACAGTATTTAATAAAATCTTCACAATCACGACTGAAAATAAGTATCAGAATGTTATTTTAAAAAATAAAAAAATAAAATTGAAAAGTTACTGTTTGCATCGGTCACTGACACTGCAAATGGTAGTGCAGCAATATGTACTGTAATCTATCTTATGTGGAAATTTATTCCAATATAAATCTTCAAACTTTATAAGCAGTGAGGAAAATTTTTGGTATAAAAATAAGAGCAATTTTAAATTTATGTTGAAGGAGCTATTTATTTTCCACTCACTAAGGTAACACAGAAACTGGGTCTCCTAGAAAAGAGGAACATGAGATACTCTGTATTTAATATAACAATTAGCTTAAAAAGACTTATTAGTCTCCCTTTTACTTTTGGAAGCTATCGCAGAGCATAATAAACAGCTGTGTGGACATGGGCATAGCTTACTTGAAGAATAAAAATTTCTCTTTTATTTCCAAAGCAATAAACAACAACTCCTCTAATTTTTCATGGACAATTTAGAAATATGATGGAGACAGGGTCACAGCTAATGAATTTGTTTTGTGGCTAATGAATGCAGGTCTACTGTACTTACAAAGGCAATCACAGATTAACAAAATAACCCTTACGTAATTAACCTAGCACAAATACACAGATTAATCAGTCCTTTTCACCACTGACCTTGTTTGAAAAAAACAAAAAAAACTCTCACATCTAAAACTAAACAGCAAAAGAGAACATGAAGAGAAAGGTAATAATTCTATTGCTTTCCTAAGACATTTACAGATGACATATATGAGACAGTATAAATATACATATTAAAAGTATAATATCTATACTGTTTGTATTTGGCTGGGAAGTTTGGATCCTTACCAAAATATTAATGGAATTTTGTGTAATAAATTATGGGATCAGTCATTGGAATGGTAACATAAATTTCAGTTATATTTGAGGATGCTATGAGAAATTTACCTATATGTTAGGATGTGGGAAGCGTAATTGATTTGTGGAATCATCTGCTTATACTTTTTTTAAAAAAAATATTTCATTGATATTTTACAGAGAGGAAGGGAGAGAGATAGAGAGCTAGAAAGGTCAATGAGAGAGAAACATCGACCAGCTGCCTCTTGCACACCCCCCACCGGGGATGTGCCTGCAACCAATGTACATGCCCTTGACCGGAATCGAACCCAGGACCCTTCAGTCCGCAGACCGACGCTCTACCACTGAGCCAAACCGGTTTCGGCTGCTTATACTTTTTATTTTCCTTTTATCAAGTATTTAATTTAAGTAGATGCAAAAAGAAAATGAATTTCTCTATATAAAGTACTTTTTTTATAATCTCCCTCCTTTACCTAATCACCAGCCTTTAGGAAAAAAACAAACAACAACAACAACAACAACAAAAAACACATACACACACACACACACAAAAAAAAAAAAAAAAAACCCAGGGGGTTTAAGATTAGACGTTATATCTGGCCAGTCATAAGTACTCAGCATCATTGATAATTCCCTTCTGAGAAAATATAATCTATATGTATAAAAATGGACAGCAATTCCCTTTGATGAATTAAATATAATTCAAATTTCAAAAATAAACACAATAGAAGGACCAACAAATAACATGGAATATGTAAATGTAGATGACATTTATTATTCTTCACTTTGTTTTGATACATTTATACAAATGTGAATGTTAGAAAAATCATGCTTATTTAAAAAAAAATTACAAGTATTTATATATCATTGGCTTACCCAGTGCTACCTTTAAATTCATTTTAGCCTTCCATAGTTAAATCACACTTGTTGGGGATGTTCTGATGTCCAAGTTATTATTATATAGCAAATAAAAAATTATTTAAAGTTGTAAGGACTCTGAGAAAAAAAATACTAGCATCTTTCATAAAGAACCTGATAATATTAGAGAAAGTTAATCTGGCCAAAGTTACAGAAGTTTTTATTGACCTTTATTAGCACCTTCAATTCCTTTTACCTTGTTCTCTCCATAACATCTTCATTATGCTCACCACAGGTATTTGCTATTCTGCTATGGTTAAAATATTTCAATTTTCATCTATATGAACACTGTAGTCAAGGAAATGTTTTGATTTTCAAAGTCTTAACTAGAAGCAATATTCCATTTTCTGGCAACGTGTATCTGTATACCTACAGGCATAGTAAATCCTGAGGATGCTAGCTCATTATGAATTGTGGTAGAGAAAAAAATATTCAGAAAAAGAGAGGAATATAAAGCTTTAAAGTTCAATCTATTTTTTACTTTTATTTTATTTTAACTGATTTTTAGGAAGAAGGGTAGAGAGATAGAAATATCCATGAAAAACGTTGATTGGCTGTCTCCTCTACACCTCCTACTGGGGATCCAGCCAACAACCCAGGTCTGTACCCTGACCTAGAATCAACCTAGAGACCTCTTGGCTCATTGAGATGCACAGCAATTGAGGCACCCTGGCCAGGAAGTCCAATGTATTTTTAATTAATGTGTTCTTTTTGTTAAATAAAGTTTTTTACCTATACAGCATGTCAAATCATTTCATTTTTTGCTTGTTATAATATATTTTAAGCTGTACTAAATTAAGACATTGATACCTTGTTAGCAACACCACAAATTGCCATTGTCACCAAACCGTGTTCAATATATGAAGTGATAAGAATTTTTCCCATTTGTAACAAGTCAATTTGTTCACATTGATAAATTCAACTCAAGTGTTATCCATAGAATAAATATGTGTGCAACTTGTATTAATATGATAAAATATTGTGCATATCTTAGATTAGAAAAACTTGGTAGTCATCTAATTAGAAACAAACACTTATAGTTGATGGTTTTCTTACTCAACTTAGAGAATATTTTCTTCTCCAACTTAAACAACATGCTTTACCTGGAAAATATATGACAATTAGATATTATAAAGTTGTCAAATTTATTTTATATTCCTTTATTAAATAGAAAGAGTGGCAAGCAGAAATCATCAGAGATGACCTCATATTGCATGAGAACTCATATATGCTCTGCATAGCCATTGTGGTCACAGTAAGTCCCAAATAGACATAATAAAAAATGAAACATTCATGTAAGGAAAATAAAACTCATGAGTATTATCAAGTTGCTCTAGCACTTATATAACAGTCAGGAAATAACTGAATAATTTAGTGGTAAAAGTATTTTAAATAAATTATATATATTTAACAAGTCATGCAATGAAATATTCCTTTGAGCATTAGATCAATGTGGGGGAAAAAACAAATGTTGGAGTCATTCACCTAAACACTATTATTGACATAAATGACATAAATTTTCATCAAGATAGTTACTGTCTAGAAGGCTGAGAAGTGCTAATTTTTGTATAATTAATTTTTTTCTTACAAGTACTCTCCTCACATTTTCTGCATGCCTGTATTTTTTTGAGGTTGATCTAAAATCTACACTTAATCACACTGACACATATCTGTAGCAAATATGCAATTTTGATTATATATAGTTCTATCCAAATATATTTCCTCAATATCTTAAAATACTGTGATTTCTAAGGCTTATATCTAAGGAATTGGGGCGGGGAATGAAAGTCTTACATAGGATATTCTGTTTGAAAGAAGATACTACCTTTTAAAGATCAGGTTATCAAATTATGACATACTTCCAAATTCTCCCATTTAATCTCCTCATTTCTGTAAATATTTTGTGAAAAATAAGCAGTGTCAATGACCATTGAGTTAAAATGCATTGCGCCTAAAGAATGGGTCAAAAGTAGGCTTACAGTTCTTCATATGGAAAAAAATAATACAATGATAAATTAATAATGATATAAGAATAAACTGCATTCCTCATCCTCACAACTGTAAGCCTACTTTTGCCCCAGGCTGTATTCAGGTTCTTTTATTTTTTTTTAATTCTAGAAGATTTTCACATCTTAGAATATATAAATACTAGAGGCCTGGTACATGAAAATGTGTGAACTGCAAGGGGGAGGAGGTAGGGAGGGACAGAGGAGTCCCTCAGCCCAGCTTTCGCCCTCTTATCCTCTTGCAGTCTGGGACCCCTCAGGGGATGTCCACCTGCCAGCTTAGGCCCATCTCCAGGGGATCGGAGATATCCCTCTGGTAGCCTGGGAGGCCTTGGGAGATGTCCCACTGTGGCTTATTTTGTACAATATAATTATCTTGTTATATATAGTTCACTATTTTTAATTATCTTTCAGTTTCTGGTTCATTCTCTTTTTACAATGTGCAAAACTAGAAAATCCAACAGTCTAGGAGAGCCACATAAGGATATGAGTTTCCCTTCTAGTTGTATGGAAAAAAAGAAGAAGTAGGACAGAAAGATGGGATGAAATTACTCATCTTCCAGGGAGAACAATAAATTGTGTACACTTTTCTCTATTGATCAGAATGTTGCTAATAACTGGAGCTTTCTCTCATTTTACTTTAGATTTCTCACTTAGATTTTGTGGTGATACTGCTGTGGCAGAATGCACAGGAGAATGATCAGCCAGCACTCTGAGGGAGGAAAGTTTAACCTTTATTTCACAGATCTGCTAGTCCAGGGGTATTTCAGATCCAAAGCCTGAACTCAACTCATGGGGAGACTCTGACCTATACATCTCCTCCTGTGGTGGGCCTCTGAGGGCCTCCACAGCTCCGCACACGTCAGTCAGAATGGGGAAATAAGACTACAGTTTTAACCAGATACTGACCTAGGTTGCAAGCCCCCCATTTTCCTTTTCAGTATCATAATTCAATATTTAATGATATTTTTAATTGTTTTTAAACATCCTATAATATAACACAACCATTCACACCTATAGTTTCTTATAGTGCCCAATTCTTTATAGGCTAATAGTAATTGACAGTGGAGTAAGTGAAAAAATGGTCTATGGAAACCTTATTTTTGAGCCCTGCATATGAGAGTAGAAAATTTGAATTTAAAAGTATCTAAATAGTTTTTTCTATGGTTTCCAATGTCTCTCATTTTCCTAAACTCACAACATTCTATCCTCTCCTCCGTATGGTTTTATGCTCATGGTTGTTTTCTACTAACCTCAACCCCTCATGCTTCTCTCAGCACCAAGGGAAACTCATACCCTTATGTGGCTCTCCTAGACTGTTGGATTTTCTAGTATTGCACATTGTAAAAAGAGAATGAAGCAGAAACTGAAAGATAATGAAAAATAGTGAACTATATATAACAAAATCTAGGATAGACCTATCTATCCAAATATCTATTTTGAATTTCCTTTTAGAAATCTGAAAGCAAATTTTTAGGGGGAAAATTAATTGCTTAATCCTGATAATTTTCTTATAAGTGCATAGAGATCTAACAGTGGGGGGAGGGAACCACCTTAACTTCATTCCATATTTTATACTATCACAAGGAAAATTTATTTGATTGGAAAACTAGGAGTAGTTATGCATAGGCCTGATCTAGCTCTTTCTTCCCATTGGAACCAAAGAATCATCAATGGATATATTTTTCACTCTGCTTATGCCTAGTCCTCTTTTCATTGCCACACACTAATACAAGGAATTAAATTTAAATTCTGACATATCAATAGAATAGAAAAGGTTTTTAGGCTACAATTTGCTTTAAGATCCAAGCAGCCATAGAGAACAAAACAAGTGTGGCTAAAGAGTAAATGCATTTTTAAATCCTGAATTCAACGTGATTTAACAAACATTACAGAATGACACATTCAGCCTTCAAAAGGTATGCCTGAGGCTGTCAAATAGACATAAGTTTATTAAATGAGGATAAAGGAGGATAAATTAAAATTTCATCCTCAGCCATGATATTAAATCTTCTCAACCTCAACTATTCATCTCCCATTTCTAAAAACTCCTCTCTCAGAAATAGAGAACATCTATTCAAAGTTAGCTGTAGTTAAAAAAGGGCTAGAATACTATTCTGAAGATTTTAAAACAATAAGGATACAAAAATATTTCAAGGGCCTAACACTCCCCACAGGAAATCTAATTAGTTGCTTGTGGTCATTCTGAGCATTCTACTGAATACCTCTGCCTCCAGGATGTCCGATATCCCACCATCTGCTTGGTCAGCTATATTCTTAGGGGCACAACATGAAATATTGAAATCAGCAAAGTAAATGCTTGGATCTTAAATAGAAAATTCAGAGAACCGAATGAAACAGACAGAAATAATGTGAAAGAGTTCTAATCAATGAGGTGTTAAAGAGAACATTAACTGTCAGATGTACAGAAATGATTATATTTAGAAAGTTACAAAACAATAACATGTTTAATATGTTTAAGACAGAAACTTCATAAAGCATCCAAGGTGGGAAGAATGATTGGGTTGTAAAATTTTATGTTTAAAAAACAAAAAACTAATGCAATGGATTTGATGACTAGAGCTCTAGTCTTACATTTTAATTCCACTAGGAGTCTAGTTCTCATCCAATGTTATATTGTTAGTCATACAAAAAAAAAAAGAAAGAAAAGAAAAATATTGTGCCAAATTCTGGTACAGTATGTAAAATCTCTTTTCTGATACAGTTCACTCTGCCAACAAAACACTCAGTCCAAATCAATAAGTAAATAACTTGTGGAAAATATAGCTTGAAAAGAATTGAAACAGAGTTAAAGTGTAGAGGACAAAAATAAATCCTTTCACAATACTGAGAGATTTCTACATTATTTCAATCGTGGAATGCACCTGCATATAACTAACTTAAAATTGGGCATTTGTGAATTATATATATTTCACACATGTGAAACATTGGTAAAATGGACATAATTTATTTTATTTTATTATCTTTTTAAGAGTCCTTTTAAAAATAAATTTGGAAGAGAGTGAATTTTTTTTATTAAAAAATCAATTGGCAAACAAGTTTACTGTTAAGAAATAGAGGTGAGTTCTTTATATATTGGATATTAACTCCCTATTGGAGCTGTTGTTTGCAAATATCATTTCCCATTATGTCGGTTGCCTTTTTGTTTCTTTTTGCTGTGCAAAAGCTTTTTAGTTTGATATAGTCCCATTTATGTAACAACCCAATTAAATAATGAACAGAGTTCCTAAATAGACAATTCTCCCAAGAAGACATACAAATGGACAAGAAACGTATGAAAAGATACTCAGCTTCATGAGCTGTTAGGAAAATGGAAATCAAAACTCCAGGATACCACCTCACAACTGTTAGCATGGCTATTATCAATAACAAAAGTAATAAAAAGTGTTCTGAAGACTGTGGAGAAAAAAAGACACCTCATTCACTGCTGGTGGGAATGTAAACTGGTAGAGCCACTATGGAAAACAGTATGAAGGTTCCCCCCCAAAAAATTAAGAACAGAGTTGGCACCTGGCCAGATGGTTCAGTTGGTTGCAGCATCATTCCTTACACCAAAAGGTTTTTGGTTTGGTTCCTGGTCAGGGCATATATCTCAGTTGAGGGTTTTATCCCCGGTTGGTAGCCATCCAATTGATGCTGCTCATCTCTCTCTCTTTCTCATTCTCTCTCTCTCTGTCTTTCTGTCTCTCTGTCTCTCTGTCTCTCTTTCTCTCAATTTCTCTTTCTCACTCTCTCTCTCTGGTTCTTTCTCTAAACATATCCTTGGATGAGGATTAAAAAACAAACAAAAACAGAATAGAGTTTTCATATAACCCAAAAATGTGAAAAAAATTATTTACAAATATATATGTACCCTTATATTCATTGCAGCATTATTCTCGCTGGCCAAAACATGAAAACATGATTAGATACTGAAGATCTGGTACACATACACAATGGAAATCTACTCAGTCATAAGAAAAGATGAAATACTGCCATAGCAACAACATGACTGAACCTTGAGAATATCATGCTAAGCAAAATAATTCAGACACAGAAAAAAATAAGAACCATATGATCTCACTCCTATGTGGGATATAAAACGGAATGCAATAAAGGAACACACAAAAACTCATAGACACAGACAGCAGTAAAGTGGTTACAGGGGAAGGGGAGTAAGGAGGTAATAAAGGGTAAAGAAAGGTGTTGGAAGGTGATTTGCTTCAAGTGGTCAACACACGATGTAATATACCAATCACGTAGCATAGAAATGTACACTTGAAATTTACATAAGCATTTTAACTAATCTCACTTCAACAAATTTAATAATAAAAAAGAAAGAGTAGCAAGAATGCATGGCTTTTAAGTGTTTTGTAGAACTCCTTAAAAAACAAACTTTTTCTTTTCTAAGTATAATATTTTAATAATGATAATTACAAAAGATGTTAAAAACAGCTCATAAAAGCCAATTACTTCTTTAATATATAAGGTATTTGATATAATAACTCACATAAATTTTAATAACTCTCATAAAAAGCATGGTGAAATGAATTTTGTTTCATAATTAGAAAACTTATACTAAAACTTGCTGCAAAAAAATCCAACAGTTTGAAAATATGATCTATGCCAAAGTAGTATAAAATGAAGCCAGAAGTCTTCAAAATAAAACATTTTTCTCCCTAATATTTTCTCTCACTCTATCTCATTTTATGTTTTCTGAAATTGTTGGAACTCAAATTCAAGGGAAGCTGGATTGTTTTGATTTGGCTCCTTCGGAACCTGTTTTTGTTTTGTTTTGTTTTGTTTTGTTTTTCCCCCCACCACTGTTATTCTTAGATTTATTTTCTTCCTTAGCATCTGCTTTTTTGACTTGTTTCTGTCTTGTCTTTCTTCATTCTAATTTTCTTCCCCCTTTCCTATGATCAGCCATATTTCTATGATCTTCTTTCTCTGAATCAGAATTCTTCATCACAAACTATCAACTTGTCTTATGCTAAAATAGGAATTCTCTAGTCTGCATTTTCTCCTCCTTCATTTCCACTGTCTTTATGAAAAGCATCTTCAGGAATAGCTTGCATTTGAGCATCAGGTGCATGAAGGAACATTTGTAAATTTTCAAATAAATACATTTCCATATATTCTGGAGTATTTTGTTTTGTCATGCTTGAAAGACTAACACACAGTTTTAAGCCTCATCCAAAATCTCAAAGTAATTATTATGTGGCAACTCACTGATAATCTCATAATCATAGACAACTATAATATCATATGTAGAATATTGAACAACATTATAAATTATGTATCTATATTCTGAAAGCATCAGAAATGATAAATTGAAAGATTTTGTAAGTTCTACATGTTTGAGCATCAGACTGAAACAATCAAGTTTATTGACAGATAGTGAGTCTGTCCCAAACTCTAACTGGGTTGATGCATCTCCATCACTTTACAGATAATAAGCATATGACTCATCATCCATCTCAGTTCTCATGAGAAAATTGATAGCATAGTGCTTGCCTTTCCTTCTACCAATATCCCTCAAGTCTCCTTCTAGGAATGATGCAGTTGCTACATAATCTGTTGAAATGGTATGTGCCCTGGCTGCTGAAAAGTTACTTCAACCCCATTACCACAATGGATATCAATCTATAATTAGTAGTATGCTAATTAGACCGGATGTCCTTCAAGATGAAGCACAGCGGCAAGGACCAAGGTAGAGGTGGCTGCTGCAGTGTGTGGGGGCCAAGCCCCTTGCATGAATCTTGTGCTTGAATATAAGACTCTCTGATGATACATTAGTAATTCAAGGATGGCAAGCACCATATCATTAACATAACAGAATCCTGATGCTTCTGATTTCTTACCATGATTTAATCCTCCAGCTCAATTAACAACCACATCAGTTTATTGTAGGTATAAGTTCTAGCCCCAGCAACCGAGCCACCAGTTGACAGCTGACAAAGAGTCCATCAAACATAAGGCAATGTTCTCCAACATCAAATCTCTGCGTATACTTACTGTACTCACACTTGTTAGCTGGTCTTAGTGAATGCAGCAAAGAATTTCCCCAAAATAACAAGAAGCATTTTGTATGTAATGACATTTTAGATACATCTTTTTAAAAATGGATTTATTGTTGGAAGTATTACAGATGTCTCACATTTTCCCACTATTGATGTCCTCCAACCTAACCTCCCAACCTTTCATCACACTATTGTCTCTATCCATGACATAAAGGCATATAAATTCTTGGGTTAGTCTCTTTCTACCTCCCCACTTCCCTCTGAGATTCCTCAGTCTGTTCCATGCTTTCATGTCTCTGGATCTATTTTGTTCATCAGTTTATTTTATTCATTAAATGCCACATATAAGTGAGGACATGTGATATTTGTCT
Organism: Vespertilio murinus; assembly: GCA_963924515.1. NCBI lineage: Eukaryota > Metazoa > Chordata > Mammalia > Chiroptera > Vespertilionidae > Vespertilio > Vespertilio murinus. The sequence goes on from OZ004707.1 coordinate 72,601,809, forward strand.
TTCTCTTGCTGTCTTATTTTCCTTGGAATGAAACTCTCTAGGTCCTGTCATGCTGTCTCAAAAAGTAAGAGATTGTGTGTGTGTGTGTGTGTGTGTGTGTGTGTGTGTGTGTGTAATAGCTGCATAGTATTCCATGCTGTAAATGTACCACATTTTTTTTGGTGTAAATATACCACATTTTTTGTGCGTGTTTTTAATAGCTGCATAGTATTCCATGCTGTAAATGTACCACTTTTTTTAAAATCCACTCCTCTACTGATAGACACTTGAGCTGTTTTTAGATTTTGGTTAATATAAATAGAACTGCTATGAACATTGGGGTGCATATTTTCTTTCTGATTGGAGATTCAGGATTCTTATATTCCAGAAGTGGGATCACTGGATAAAATGGCAGTTACATATCTGCATTTTTTCAGGAAACTTCATACTGTCTTGCATAGTGGGTACACCAGTCTGAATTCCCACCAGCAGTGTACTAGGGTTCCCTTTTCTTCACATCCTTGCTATCACTTGTCCTTAGTTTGTTGATTTGTTGATGGTAACTATTATGCCAAGTGTGAGGTGACGTCTCATTGTCATTTTAATTTGCATATATCTGACAATTATTGATTGAACATTTTTTAATATGTCCCTTTGCAATCTGTATGTCCTCTTTGAAAAAGTGTCTATTTAGGATCTTTGCCCTTTTTTAAAAAAAAATGTTTGTATTGCTTTGAGAGAGAGAGGAGGGGGAGAGATGGAGAGAGACATAGAAACATCAATGAAGAGAGAGAATCATTGATTGCTGTCTTCTGCATGCCCCCTACTGGGGATGTAGCCCACAACCTGGGTATGTGCCCTGACTAGGAATAGAACCTGGATGGTTCTTGGGTTAAGACTCAACCATTGAACAACACTGGGTGAGCATCTTTGTCCATTTTTTAATTTTCTTTTTGTTAAGTTGATGAGTTCTTTATATATTTTGGAAATTACCCCTTATCAGATATATCATTGGCAAGTATGTTCTCCCACAAAATGGAATCTATTTTCATTTTGTTGATGGTATATTTTTCTGTCCAGAAGCTTTTTATTTTGGTGCAGTCCCATTTGTTTATTTTTTCCTTTGTTTCTCTTCCTAAGCAATATATTGGTAAAAATTCTGCTATGTGAGATGTCTGAGATTTTGTTGCTTATGGCCTTGATTGTATAGTGGTTAGTACTTTGCCTTGTGAATGTAGAATTTTGTTGTAGTATTCACTGTGTTATTTTGTTATTTCTTTAGCAGTGGCTCTATGAGGACTGTGTATTTCCATTTTTCTATATAATCCATAACTTAGCATCAAGTTATGGGTCATGTGGATTCTATGAGATATCATCAGATGGCCCTGTCCATAATAGTAATTTCAAATATCACAATTGTCCTAGTAGCCCTTTATTTTTTGCCACCTGCTTGACAGCACACCATGGGCATCAGGGCATCTGGGCTCTGGCTTCTCCTGCTTCCATGACTGGGCATGAAGAGGAAGAAAACTTTTAAAAAATATATATATTTTATTTATTTTTTACAGAGAGGAAGGGAGAGAGATAGAAAGTCAGAAACATCGATGAGAGAGAATCATCGATCAGCCGCCTCTTGCACACCCCCTACTGGGGACGTGCCCGCAACCAATGTACATGCCCTTGACCGGAATCGAACCCAGGACCCTTGAGTCTGCAGGCCAACACTCTATCCACTGAGCCAAACCGGTTTTGGCAAGAAAACTTTTTGAAAAGATAACATGAAACACACTTGAAAATATAATCTTTGACTTATAGCCAGATAAAGAATTGATGCATTCATATGATTAATGAAAAGCCCAGACCTTTCAGGGAGAGAGGAACAAAACGGAGGAAATAAAATTTTATTTACTAAATAAAGATATCAAAAATTTTTTTATACTTAATAAAAACTGGCTTTAGGAGTAAAGGTTTTTATAAACCAACTAGAAGCCCAGTGCATGAAATTTGTGTCCAGGTACTTTACCTATGCCTAGCCTGCCATCAAGGCCATTTTTCTCTGCTGCCCACAGCCGGTCCCGCCCCCTGCCATCACCCACCTCTGGTTCCCCATTTGTCATGGAGTGATCAGAGCCTGCTAGTCAGGGAAAGGGAGGGACCAAGAGGTGATCAGTGTGCCTCATAATAACTGGTCCAGAGGTTGTTTGTTCATTCCATTGTTAGGGTCAATTTGCATATTACCCTTTTTTTATATAGGATTGAGAAACACTAGAATGAATTGTAGGAACCTACAAAGAAGATACATGAGTTGAAGTACATATTATATAAAACTGTGAATATACACTGAGTGGCCTGATTATTATAACCACCCCATCAGTACTTTGTTGGGCCACATTTTGCCTTCAATACTGTGGCCATTCTTCTTGGCATTGACTCCACAAGATGTTGAAAGGTGATGTGAGGAATCTGACACCATGCCTGATGAATCTGACACCATGCCTGTCCAGTTCTGTGATTTCTTTTAAAAATATATATTTTATTGATTTCTTACAGAGAGGAAGAGAGAGGGATAGAGTGTTAGAAACATCGACCAGAGAAAATCATCGATCAGCTGCCTCTTGCACACCTCCTACTGGGGATGTGCCTGCAACCAAGGCATGTGCCCTTGACCGGAATCGAACCCGGGACCTTTCAGTCCCCAGGCCGATGCTCTATCCACTGAGCCAAACCGGTTTCGGCCAGTTCTGTGAGATTTGATGGTTGTGGAAGCAGCTGCCTAATGGCTCTTTTAACTTTGTCCCACAAATGCTCAATTAGATTGATATCTGGTGATTGTGGGGGCCACCTAAGCAAGGTCAAGTCTCCGTCATGTTCTTAAAACCACTCCTGCACAATATGAGCACCGTGGCATGGCACATTGTCTTGTTAGAAGAAGCCATCTTCATTGGGATACACCATCAACATGATAGGATGAATTTGATCAGCAATGATACTTAGGTATATTGTGCTATTCAGACGTTATTCCACATGAATTAAAGGGCCCAAATCATGCCAGGAAAACATGCCCCAAACTATAACACTGCTCCCACCAGCTTGAAGGGTTGTACTCATGCATGTGGGGTGCATGCTTTCACGCTGTTTCTGTGAAATTCTCACTCTGTCATCTGCATGATGCAACTGGAAATGTGATACATTGGACCACATGACTTTTTTCCAATGCCCGACTATCCAATCCTGTGTTCCTGTGCAAATTGAAATATGTTATGGAAAAAAATGAAGTATGTGTCAACAGAGTATAATAATAAATTATAATCTAGGTTTCTAGCCAGATAACCTAACTAAGATTGGCAAATTAGGCTAAGTTGCAATAGATAGATGGAAGTTTTTTATCCTAACCTGTTTTTAATAAGACATGATTTCTTCCAATAAATTAAATCAAAATTGATGACATTAACTAGGGAAAAATAATTGTAAAAACAACATAGGAAGCCTAGAGAACTAAATTATATCATTTCATATTATAAATGTGCTACAATTTTTAAAATATATAAGCATCTAAGAAATTCTTAATAATTACTTATGTAGTGTCCCAGGACATCAGAGCAATGGCGATGTGAGAGAAACCCTTGATCTCTCTCCTCGAAGTTTCCATAATTTGAACAATAATTCGACAAAGTTGTCCTTGCTCAAAGCACAAACCTGTCTGAGAGATCTGCATCCTGAAACACTTAAAGGTGGGTAAGTGGGAGTGAACCAGAAAGGGGAGAAGGAAGAAGAGCTCAGAAAAGACTCAGATACAGCCCTGCCACCTGGAGCTTACTGAGGGGTGAAGCTTGGAGAGGGAAGGAATTGGTGTGGGCAGCATGCCCTTCATCCAGAGTACCAAAGGGATTTGTGAGCATCCCTGCAGGAGCAGGCATTATGAGCTGGGCTGAGCCCAATGCCATGGGCAGCAATGCAGCAAAGAGGTGCAGCCATGGCTGTCTGGCAATGGGCATTCCAGACCGAAACAAAGCCACAGAGCCAGGCCACCTTCCCTCCACTCCCTGAGCTCCTCTCCCCTCCCACTTCTTATTGGGAAGCAGAGCACATCATCTTCAAGCCCAAGAATCGGTACTACAGAAATATGTTTTCCCTGAGCAAAAGGTGCACTCTGCGACTACTGGCAAGGTCAAGTGTAGCACCAGAAGGACATCGCAGGAGTCTGCTGGTTGCCATCACTGGAAGGCAAAGCAACAAAGGAGACAGGTTGGGTTTTCCATCTCTCTCCACAAAGGCACATTGTGACTGCTCTTATGGTGGTCATTTGGCTTCAGGGAACAACACTGAGATTTTAGAAATTTAGACCCCATCACCCACTGAGTTGCCCTTTGGATTTGGTCCCCTGGGATCTGATCACAGTGGGGCACCAACCTTCTCAAGAAACAAAGGTCATTTGCATCACCCCAGGGAGACATGTAAAGTCAGAAAAGTGCAAGAGTGCTAAAATCTTGTGATTCTGCACCACCTACTCAAAATAATAGAAAGACTTTTTATCAATTTACACATACATATTTGCCTAGACAGAGAAGAAATGTATCAAATACTGTGAAAAACCAAGGTATTGAGGTATCTCAGAAAGAAAATGAAAATCTCCAGAAAATAAATTTAAAGACATGGAAATATGTGATTTAAGTGATAGAGAATTTCAAATGGCAGTTATGGAAGAACTCAACAAAATACAATAAAACATGATAAGTAGTTTAATGAATTCAGAAACCAAATCAATGAAAAAATAAAAGGAGTAGTATGCCAAAGAGATTGAAACTTAAGAAAACAAACAAATAGAAATTCTGGAGATGAAGAACTCAATACAAGAGATTAAGAATGAACTAAGGAAAAAATTAGTGGTATTGAAGATAAAAATCAGGATATTATACAGAGGGAACAAGAGAAGAACTTGAACAATTAAAAACAAACAAACAAACAAAAGCAAAAACAGCGTGGTTTAGTGTTTAAGCATTGACCCATGAACCAAGAAGTTGCAGGTTTGATATTAGGTCAGAACACATAACCAGGTTGCAAGCTCAGTCTACAATGCAGGGTGCTCAGTAAGCAGCCAATCAATGTTTCTCTCTCATTGATATTTCTATTTCTCTAGCTCTCTCCCTTCCCTTCTCTCTAAGTGAATAAAAACACGTGCTTTTTTTTAAAAAAAAGGAAACAACAGACCAACAACATCAACAAAAAAATTTCGATAAGAACTGCCTGGCTCTATCAGAAAGAGTAATATAAGAATAGGCATGCCAGAAGAAGAAGAGATGGAACACAGACCCTATTCAAATAGTTGATGAAAACTTCCCAAATCTATTCTTACAGAAGACCTGAGAATAACCAAGTAATGCTTAGAGAGATGTGGGCCTACAGTTACACTTTATTATTTTTTGTGGGCTTAGAGAAACTGTATTTTAAATTCCGACATGGAGGAACTTTCTCTATTTATATGTTTTTACTTTCTTTGTCTCCCAAATATGGGGTGTTTCTGGTCCTCTTTGAAAGTTCTTTAAAAAAATTATATATATATATATATATATATATATATATATATATATATATATAATTGATTTTCTTCACAGAGAGAAAGAGAGAGGGATAGAGAGTTAGAAACACCGATGAGATAAAATCATTGATCAGCTGCCTCCTGCACACCCCCTACTGGGGATGTGCCCGCAACCAAGGTACATGCCCTTGACTGGAATCGAACCCGGGACCTTTCAGTCCACAGGCCGATGCTCTATCCACTGAGCAAAACTGGTTTTCAGCTCTTTGTAAGTTCTTAAAGAGCCCTATGTGCTGGGGTTTTGAGACCTCACCTAAAGGCTTGGCCTGGCGCCAGCACTGACAACTTTGGGGAAGGTTTATGGCCTCTCTGGAGTAGTCTTATTTTCCTTATTATTTAAGCAAGCAAGCATTTACAGAGGCCAGAATAGCAAGGCTAAAATTTCAGCAGCAGTTTTTATATAAGATGGATACTTCACTATGGAAAGAGCTAGATCCTCAAATTTAAGAAGCAAACAGAATACCTAGTTACCTCAATCCCAAGAGACCTTCTCTAAGGCATATTGTATTAAAACTGTAAAAAATTAATAACAAAGAAAGAATGCCCAAAAGAACCAAGAATTTAAACGTTAACTGATAAAGCAGTGATTTTCAACCTTTTTCATCTCATAGCACACATAAACTAATTACTAAAATTCTATGGGAAACCAAAATATGTTTTTTGCCAATATGACAAATTTTTTTTATTTATTCACACCCAATAGGTTTTATTCTTTTGGCTGCTATCATTTTTTAATTTGACAATCTAAGGGAAAAGAGGTCAGTGCCTCTGACTAAATAGTCAGGTAGTGCATGCTTTCAAACATGCTTGCGGCATGCTCCTGTGCCCTGGCACACTTTGAAAATTGATACAATAAAGGAGAGCCGATTGGGTTATCATTGGACTTCTCAGCAGAAACAAGCCAAAAGATAGTGAGACCAAATATTACAACTGATAGGGGCAGAAACAGAATATTGGGACCAGCTATAATTGTAAGAAATATTAGTCATGCTCTGTGGACAGTGATTATTTTGTTCTGATTAAATAAGGCAAATTCTATCCTGGTTGGTTGTTGCAGGAGGAACTTGGGAGCTCACCTGGAAAAGCGGTCCATCATCTCCCTCTGGGAGCTGCCTATTATCATGGAAAGATTAATAACCTGGTTGCAGAATCCAGAGCCACCAATCCTTTGAAGACCCCCCCAGCCCTTTGCGTATCAGCAAGCCTTTACAGATCTTCAGCCTGCATTGCTTGTAAATTGCCCATTTTGCATACCCTTTTGCCTACTTCCCCACGTTGCCTTTGTCCTTCTACCCAATATAAACAGCTGGCTTCTGGGAAGAGGCAGAGCAGATGGATGACCTGCTGCTCTCCTATACTGCCGGAGGTATTGGAATAAACACTCATGTAAGATTCAACCTTTTCTCTGTTTTATTGATTCAAGGCAGCTGGGACCCATTGATTAGATGGTTGGTTATACAATTACTGAAAGAGAGAAATACAGAAGCAGAGGGAATTTATCTCCAGAAGGCCCCCCATTACAAGAAACACTCAGGGGGGGGGTTAGTCTACCTGTAACAAAGCACAACAGTTCACAGAGTTATGAGTGAGCATCAACAAACTTGCAGCATAAACAGAAATAATTTATGAAGACAAAAACATAAAAGAGGAGGGGGTGAAAGTCTGAATTTTCATCCAGTACTCTCCATTCTATCTGAAGAGAGAATTTAGTATATCCATTTTCATGTGTATATAGGCATGTGTGAGTGAGTGAGAGTGAGTGTGTGTGTGTGTGTGTGTGTGTGTGTGTGTGTGTGGTGTGAGAGCTACACTTTAGAATTTGCTTGAGGGCATTAGTTTGAATAAATATTTATTAAGGGTAAACTACTTCAAGTGGTACTTGTTTGCATAAGTTGTCCTTAGGTGTTAGGTGCTTAAAGTCTCCTTTGGGGATATTGCTTTGCATAAACTGTTTGCATTTAGAGTCCCTTTAGGAGATGTTAATTGCTTTAACTGTCATTAAATTGTGAAGATTTAGATCCTGGTAAAGTAATAACCTGGAGTGTGACTGAGAGGAACTTCTGAGGTAAATTAGAATATGTTTGAATCCTGAAGGTTTGCTATAGGATATATAAACCAGCCACTAGAAGGTAAGTTCTATGGAAGCAAACATTGTATCTCATTATTGATTTATATCAACATAGCTACTTATGGAAGACACTTAATTATCTAGTAGATAACTGAATGAGTTAGATGATGGATTTTTGTTTAGAAATATTTATCTCCTGATTGCTACTCATTTTTGAAATAAAAAGCTCTTAATAACATTATATATATATATATATATATATATATATATATATATATATATATTAACTTGAAATATTCTTTGTACTCTGAAGGACATATTACATCCACTTCTAATGCCTCTATATGGTGCATACTCATTTTTCCCCCACCTCCATATACCTTACTGTGATGTATAATATTATGTATCAATAGGACTGGGCTATAGTACCAGGTTTTGGTCAAACATCAGTCTAGATATTCTGTAAATTATTTTCTACTTGTTTAGTTATGATTAACATTTGAATGGGGGAACTTTAATAAATGTAGTTTATGCTCCACAATGAGGGTAGCCATCATTCTTAAGAGAAAAGACCATAGTCTCTCTTTAAAAAAAAAAAAAATATATATATATATATATATATATATATATATATATATATATATAATTGCTTTTTCACAGAGAGGAAGGGAGAGGGACAGAGAGTCAGAAACATCAATGAGAGAGAATCATCGATCAGCTGCCTCTTGTACAACCCCTACTGGGGATGTGCCCGAAACCAAGGTATAAGCCCTTGACTGGGATCGAACCTGGGACCCTTCAGTCTGCATGCCCAGGCTCTATCCACTGAGCCAAACCGGTTTTGGCCATAGTCTCTTTAAGAGAAGAAATTCTGTCTTTATACTGACTTTGAACTCAACACTGCAACATCAGCTCTCGCCAGCCTATCTTGGTAATTTCAGACTTGCCATCCTCCGCAATCAATTAAGTTTATTCCTTAACAATCTTCCCCATAACTCCTGATTATTGGTTCTGTTTTATTGAAGAACCTGGACAAATACACTTACCCTAAGTGAGTTTATTGTTGGCAATACGATTTCTCTACATATGAAGGATTAGCATATGAAATGTTTTTTCTCTTAATATTATTAAAATAATAGTATAATCTGTATTGTAGTATAAAGTTGACAAGGCATAGGAATGTAATAGGAAATATTTCTATTTAACCAGGACAATTTTGTTCAACCCTTCCATTCCCAATTAATAAGATAGGGTATAATAACCATGATGAAATCTTAGGCTAGATCAATGCCAGGTGGTTTTATTTCTACCAACTACTTCAGTAATGAAGCCAGGTTTCTTCTTAATCACATAGTAATTTAGAAATACATTGGAATAAGATGTAATAAAAATTTAAAATTGTGGAATCTACATATATAAAAGATTAATGTGCTAAGTGTCTCTCTGCTCCTCTGACCAGTCACTAAAATGTGTACTGACCACCAGGGGGCAGACATTCAATGCAGAAGCTGCTGTGACAGAGAAATGGCAGCACAGACCTGCAACTCACAAAGCAATACTCGGCTCCCACCAAGTGGGATATAGACCCTACCACCACCCTGGGGCAACAGCCCACCAAAATGCAGCCAACACTACCGAGACCCCATGGCCAGCCCAGAAACAGTCACCATGGGCACTGGGTAATGATGTTGTGTAGCAATGCCTGGCTTCCTCTCCCTAGTGACTATCCTCCTTGCACTTTCTTCAGCACAGGAACATGACTTGCTTTATAGCCAGGTGCAAACATTTTACACTGTAACCAAATGTCTGTGAAGTGTTTGCCTGTGCCTCATCTTATTTGATCCTCACAGAAGTCCTGGAATTAGTAGATAGGAGATTCAGTGAAATCCTATTTTCTTTTCATTAGCAAGAAAACAGAGATTTAGAAAATTTAGAAGCTTGACCCTACTGAAAAGAAGTAAGAAATGGTGGACCTTGAAAATGACTTCAGGTTTTCTCACGGCACAGAATATAAGCAAACATTGTTGAAGTTAAATATTTTACCCTTTCTTCTCCCTCAGTGATCTACAATAATAATCTGCTTTGTGTTGCTGACAATTACCTGAAAGAGAAGTTGGGGTGCTTCACTGGGCTGGAAAAAGTTTAGCTAAAAAAAAAATAGGTCTAACTAAGCAAGTTTATTCCATATGTATAAAAGGCTAAGTTGACTTGTGCATGCACGATGCATATAAAGCTCTCACTGGCGCCAATTGCACGTGTGTGTTTCCAATGGGAAGATGTTCTCTGAAGTTGTGCATTACAGAAGCCCTATTGGCAAATCAATTTTTAAAAGAATTAAATTATTATAATCTGTTTTTATTTTATTATGCCCTAACATATTTGATATTAGACAAAATGTATTAGACTCTAATAGTCCATCAATCCTATAAAATTTTAGTGATTGAATTCCATGACAAAAATGACTGAGCTCAGTGATTGAGTGTGGACCCCTGTATCAAGAGGTCACTGGTTCTATTCCAGGTCAGGGCACATGCCCAGGTTGTGGACTTAATCCCCCAATAAGAGGTGTGCAGGAGGCAACTGATGTATGTTTCTCATCCATGTTTCTAGCTCTATCTCCCTTTCTTAAAAAAAACACAATTAATTTTAAAAAATGCATTTGAAAGTTTTTATGTTATGCTCTGTATTTCACTATCATTACTGACCTGTAACTCTTATTAGATATAATTTTCTTTTTCTCCACATCCTTTCCAGCACTTGTTGTTTGTGGATTTGTTGATGATAGCCATTCTGACAAGTGTGAGATGGTATCTCATTGTTGTTTTGATTTGCATCTCTCAGATGATTAGTGACTTCGAGCATTTTTTCATATGTCTCTTAGCCTTCTGTATGTCTACTTTCAAAAAGTGTTTATTTAAGTCCTTTGCCTGTATTTTGATTAGGTTGTTTTTCTTCCTTTTGTTAAGATGTATAAGTTCTGCCAAAACTGGTTTGGCTCAGTGGATAGAGCCTCGGCCTGCGAACTGAAAGGTCCTAGGTTCAATTCTGGTCAAGGGCATGTACCTTGGTTGCAGGCACATCCTCAGTAGGGGGTGTGCAGGAGGCAGCTGATTGATGTTTCTCTCTCATCAATGTTTCTAGCTCTCTATCGTTCTCCCTTCCTCTGTAAAAAATCAATAAAATATATAATTTTTAAAAAAAGATGTTTAAGTTCTCTATAGATTTGGAGATTAGGCCCTTATCAGAGATAACATTGGCAAATATGTTCTCCCATGCAATGGGTTTTTCTTGATGTTTTGGTGATGGTTTCTTTTGCTGTGCAGAAACTTTTTAGTTTGATTTACTCCCATTTGTTTATTTTCTCTTTAGTTTCCATTGTCCTAGGAGTTTTATTGGTAAAGATATTGCTACAACATATGTTTGCTATTTTGCTGCCTATGGATTCTTCTAAGATTTTTATGGTATCCTGTGTTACATCTAACTTCTTTATCCATTTTGAGTTTATTTTTGTGTATCGTGTAAGTTTGTGATCTAGTTGCATTTTTTTGCATGTGTCTGTCTAATTTTCCCAACACCATTTATTGAACAGACTGTCTCAATTCCATTGTATGCTCTTGCCTCCTTTGTCAAATATTGATTGAGCATAATGGTTGGATCTATTTCTGGGTTCTTTGTTCTGTTCCATTGGTCCATGTGTCTATTCTTGTGCCAGTACCAGGAAGTTTTGAGGACAGTGAAACCCTGTGTACTGCTGGTGGGAATGCAAACTGGTGCAGACACTGAGGTAAACAGTATGGAGTTTCCTCAAATAAAAGTGGAACTCCCCTTTGACCCAATGATCCCGCTTCTAGGAATATATCCTAAGAAATCAGAAACACCAATCAGGAAGGATATATGCACCTTTATGTTCAAAGCAGCGCAATATACAATAGCTAAGATTTGGAAACAGCCTAAGTGCCCATCAGCAGATGAGTGGATTATATAACAGGGGTGCATCTACACAATGAAATATTATATTGCTGTAAAAAGGAAAGAACTCTTACCATTCATAATAGCATGGATGGACATGAAGACCATTATGCTAAGTGAAATAAGCCAGTTGGAGAAAGATAAATATCATGTGATCTCACTTATTTGTGGAATATAATGAACAACATAAACTGATGAACAAAAATAGATAGAGACAGAGAGGCATCAAAAAGATCATCAAACTTCAGAGGTAAGGCAGAGGAGGGAGGAAGTGTAAGAGAGCAACCAAAGAACTTGTATGCATGCAGAAAGCATAACCAATGGACAAGGACACTGGGGGGAAGATTGTAGGCATGTGCGGGGGGGATGAGGTGGCTAGTGAGAGTTCAATGGGGGCAGCATGAGACTTACATAATACTATATGTAATACTTTAAACAATAAAAAAAATTTTTAGAAAGATATAATTTTCTCTTCTTAACTGCAATGTGACCTGAAACAGCCATTGGTGAATAATTCAGCACTGATATCCATCCTCATATTGATCTGTTTTTGGCAGGTTCACTTTATTCACATGACATATATTTAGGGTTTTCTGTTATGTCCATCATAAGGAAAAGCACTAACACTTTGCACACATATTGTTTTGACAGAAACTGTTTTCCGGTATATTGATGGCATGGCTGCCAATGATATTTTGATAACCTGTTTTATGTACTCCACTGGTATGAATGTTACTGAAGCACAATAATGTTTAATACATAAAAATAATATAAAACTTCCTCACACCCCCGTATATAAAATTATCCACATTGTTCACTGAAAATTTAGAGTTTATTCAAGTGCACACTTATTTTATATTTTTTATCTATAATTTCTGATCATTAGTGATTTTAATCCCATGCAATTATTGGTTATTATAAACTTATATTTCAAAAATGTGATCTTTGCTAATTTCTTTTTAGGCAGATATGTTTTAACAAAAATTAGATAGAGAAAATAATAGGACATATGAGACATAAATATATTGCTATTTTAGAATCTACACTAATAAAAGAGAAACATGCAAATTGAGTATCACTTCACTATGCCCACCAGCCAATCAGGAGTGAGTATGCAAATTAACCTGACAAAGATGGCGCTGGCCCCATCCCCCAGCCACTTAGAGCCTCTGGGCAGCACTTATGCAGGAGCAGAGGAGCCAGGTAGGGTGGGATGCCTGCTATGTGGGGGAAGGCAGGGAGCAGATGAAGCTACAGGGGCAGCGCTCTGGTTGGAGCAAAGACTGAAGCCTTTGGCCACAGCAAAGGCCTGAGTCCTTGGTGTGGGAGGAAAACTGGTACCAGTAGTCAGGGGAAGGAAGGCCTATTGTACGAATCTTCATGCAACGAGCCTCTAGCAACTAGTTAATAAGATGACCAGATCGTCCTGCTTTTGGTGGGACAGTCCCGATTTTCAACAATTATTCCCGCATCCCGCGGTGTTTTAAAAAAGTCCCAGTTTTTGGAAAGATTGGAAACATTGGAAAGATTCTTTCCAAAAATTGAGACTTTTAAAACCCCGCGGGACGCGGGAAAAATTGTTAAAAATTGGGACTGTCCAGCCAAAAGCGGGACGATATGGTCACCTTACTCTAGTATAACATAATTCTTTAGAACTTGATATCTTGGAAATTTTCTTCTGAATCCTTCTTCAGTTTTTAAATCACTGGTATCAGAAAAAAATAAAAATACTTGCTTCAATTCAGAATTGCCCTTTCAGAAAGATATTTCTCATACCCTACAATATCTCCACTTCTTTGTGACCTCTAACATATTATTCTCTAGGGAAACTAGAGAAGCAAATCACTCCACATAAACAATACTTTATGCTAATAGAGTGCCCATTATTTCCCAAGTTTTAAATTTGCTACTTTTTACTACTTACATGAATTATCTTTTAAAATAATATGATGCGGCACATATTTTTATTATTACCAATGTATAGATGAAGGTAATCACAGCATAAATATATAAATACAAGCCTGAGGTCATTCTTCTGATTAAACTATTGTGCTGGGTTTTAAACCCTCACTGTGGATCTCCAGGCCCTTCTTATAAATAACTGCACCAAGAATCAAGTACAGCCTGGAAACTCAGCAAAATGGTTAGCAAAAAAATGCATTACCTTTTAATTTATTTAAACAGCTTAGTGGTTTTGTTGACTAGGCAATTAATGTATATGTTTTATCAAATATATCACCATAGAGAATTAATTAATATAAATCAGTGATTAGCAAAATGTGGCCACAGGGAAAAATCTGGCCTCTTGCCTGATTTTATAAGTAAAATTTTAGTGGAACACAGCACATTTATTAATTTAACTGTTGTCCATGGCTATGTTTGCACCACATGGCAGAATTTAGTAGTTATAGCAGAGACCATATGGACAACAAAGTCTACAATATTTGCTATCTAGCCCTTTACAAAAAAATGTTTGCTAACATCTGATATAGATTTATTTTATGTCATATAAGATGACACAGAAACTACTTAGCTTTATAATAAGTTATAAAACTGAAGACAACTTTATAAACTACCAATAATTTTAAAATATTGCATAATCATATTTAAAGAGTGGATTATCTTTCTGCAAAAGTGACATTCAAAATTTTTGTTATATCCTATACAAGAAAAGAGTAATATGCAAATTTACTGAACTGAGGAACAACCAATTGCTATGACACACACTGACCACCAGGGAGCAGAAACTCATATAGTATATTTCATATCTTACTGTGAACACATGAATAGTACTTATCAAGCAACACACAAGTCTCTGTTTTTAGAGAAAGTTTAGGGAACTCTGGCAGATAACTGCCTCCATTTTCTACTACTTCTCATTTCTGTGATAGTCCAGACTATTTTTAAATAATTCATTTAGGAATGATTGGAAAATATGAACACTGAGTGTTGCTTCAGGTGTTACTTGGCCACTCACCTAAAACTTTAACTAAAAGAGTTAAAATGTAACTATCATGCTTTGAGATATAATCAGATCCTAGCCAATTGTGAACAGGTGAGAAAATCAGAGGGGACATTTTAAAGGGTGACTTTTCCTTTAAGGAAAAAGAAAAAAGAAGATACATACATTTTTAAAAACACATATTTTATTGCTTTATTTTAAATCCATGTCACCAAAAACAAATTCCTTCTCTGCACTGAATAATAACATGCTAAGCTTAAAAGAAAATGCATCCATTTGTTTGAGGAGCTAGTAAAAATCCCTGGATAATTACAGTTTGTTATAAATTGCTTTCTATGTGTATTAAATACTGATTTCATTTTCTGGTTCTGAAACATTTCCTGTTGAACTCCTAAATTTCATCTCATAAAGGTATCAACATTCTGCATCTTTTGTATGCATTTCCACCACAAATAATGTGAATTGATCCTATTTATAAGTAACATGAGCCTCTACAATTATAAAACCTGACTCAACTGGTAATACTTGTATATTATTTTCTGAAAAGTTGAAAGAAATATAGATACAGCTTTTAGACCAGAAAAAATTATTAAGGTAAAATCTCAAAATTACATAGACCTTGGTTATATGCGTAAAATTTTCTCAGAATTTACTTAAAAACCAAGCTTTGTTCTCCTTCTAATATAATATTAATATTTTTAGTTGCAATTTCAAAACCATGTCAATTAATGTAAACTAATTCAGGACATAAAGTTTAAAACATATTTTATTAAAGTATTATCTGTGCCTATTATTTTACATTTTGAGTTTTGTTTTAAATTGTAGGTTTTATTTATTTTCCTAGAAATCAAGCAAAGTCCTTCATCTCAAGCTAAAACAAACAAAGTACATAATCTATTTAGGGAAGTTACGAAAGGGTTATTTGTAAGTAGTAGATAAAATGAAATAATTTTCATTACATTTTAAATATATGATAAACAATACATACCAAAGTTTGCTGATTTGAGATAAAGAAACTATTTGCATATTTTGTCTTTTTATAATGGTTAAGAATTTATAATATATCTTGATGTATATTTCAATTTTATACAAAAATCTGACAAATAAGGAGAAAAGTAACTTGGAAGTAAATTATTATATTTAACATTTATTTTAAAAACATATCATTCTGATTTATACAAAGTTTAATTTACAATTTCTTAAACATCTTAAATAACTCATTACATCTATCACAAACATTAATATTTACATTTAGGGAAAGCTCATTTTTGTAATCCTTTACTTATTTTCACCAAAATAGGTATATATGAATTTTCATATGAAATTTGTGCATATGTATATATTGTGTTGATTTGGCTTAAAATATTTGTTCTATTGTATACATGCACATCTTTAAAAGAAAGGCTCTCATATGGTCTATTTCATATCCTTCCTATGAATACATGTATAGTACTTATCAAGCAACACACAAGTCAGTCTCAGACAATGCCCAAAGGGCTTTACTTCTCTACAATGTGTCAATGGTTACACTCTGGCTACGTTACCAGGCGTTGCCATGACATTATCAGATATGGAAAAGGGAAAGTGAACTTACTCCAGTTTCTGGTGAATCACACAAAATGCGAGGCTTTTCCGTTATATTGAATTTCGTTGAGGATTTCAGGTTTATTTCTATGCAGTTAAGACCAAGTTGCTGCTCCCTAAACCTCTATTATAAACAAGGAGGAATTCCAGAGAGTGAACACACACACAAACTTTGAAGTTAGATTTTCTTCAGTCAGATTCTAAGTTATGCCACTGGTTAACTTGGGTATATAGTATATAACAATTTTGAGCTTCACATTCCTTTTCTAGTAAACCAAATTAGCATAATAGATTAAATAAAATTATAAAATTCAATTCATTTATGACACTGTGAAGCAAATAATATAATGTTCTGTATTTATATTTACAACACCTGACCTGCTATCATGTTAAGCCTCAAGTTCACTTAAATGTTTTATTTGTTTTAAATTAAGCAAAAACCAGATTCTAATTAGCCTTTATTTTCTCTGCAGAATTAATGCCATGGAAGTTAGAGTAGTAATTTTAGATTATTAATATAGTTCTAAATTTATGAGTTAATACATTATAAAAGTATAATTCAGCACTCTGTTTTGTTGTTGTTTTTTAGTTTTTTGATTTTTACCTTTTGGGGGCAGAAATAATAATTTATTCACTTCTGTAAGTTTATTTCTGGGCTTTTTTTTAGAAATTCATGGAGCTTGGACACATTTTATGTTCTCAAAATACATTTGAGTGCTGAATAAAAAAAAACTATTTAAATAAATGATGTCAAAACCAGTTTTACTAAAACTAGAAAACAAAGAATATTGTATTTTTAAGCAGTGGCCCTGGAGTCAGGTTGGTGGGGTTAAAATTTTACTTACCACCTCTATAAATGGCTGAGTTGCCTATTGTTATATTCAACTTTTTTGTCTGCAATGAATAACCCCTAAATCTCAGTAGTTCACTGACACAGATCTTGATTCTACAAGTTGACTTGGGCTGAGGTTCTGTTATGCTCTGTGGGGTCCAAATGTGTCTGACTCCAGCACCTACATAGTGTACGGATGTTCTTTTTTATTTATAATATGTTTTTGTTGATTTTAGAGAGGACAGGAGAGGGAGAGAGAGATGGAAACATCAGTGATGAGAGAGAATCATTGATGGGCTGCCTCTTGAATGCTCCACACGGGGAATAGAACCCACAACCAGGGCATATGCCCCTACCTGGAATTGAACTTCAACTTATTGGCTCATAGGTCAATGCTCAACTGCTGAGCCTGCTGGCCAGGCAGATCTTCTTTGTATACATTCCTTTCAGGAACTCAGACTGAGCACATAATTCTTATTTTTGATGACATTTTGTTTTCACATTCTTCATCAGAGTTTTGAGAGAACAAAAATAGCATCTCTTATAGTTTCACTTTCCCAAGAGAATTACTTCCTTGAAACTGTTTTTTCTTCAGTTATATTCTATGGTTGCATTTGTTCTCATTAACAGTGAAATAACATTTCTTTTTAAGTGCTCTTCTGAAGAAGGGACAGAGTAAAACTTCCTTGAACTTCCTATTGTCTCTGCTGTACATTCTTCATGCATTTGGGCATTGTTGCATTTGTAATCTACACTAATAAAAGAGAAAGATGCAAATTTGCTATACCTTCGTGATGCCCACCAGCCAATCAGGAGTGAGTATGCAAATTAACCCAACAAAGATGGTGGGTTGATTTGCATATGCAGGCACCAAGAGGTTGGGGACGGGGTGGACGCTTGCTGTGGTAATGATGATGGCCTTCTGCACCTCCCCAGCTGCTCCGGGCCTCTGGGCAGTGTGGGAAGGTGGAAAGGTAGCTCTAGGCTGGAGCGAAGGTAGAAAGATAGCTCTGGGCAGGAGCAAAGGTGGTGCCAGTAGCCAAGGGAAGAAAGGCCCTTTCTTGCACAAATTTTCATTTATTGGACCTCTAGTTTATATATATAAAATCCTAAGTGACCAAACAACTGATGACAGGTCAATTGGTTGCTATGATGGGCACTGGCCACCAGGGGGAAGACACTCAATGTCCACCTCCTCTGTGGGCCAACCTCCCACAGTCACTCCCTCTAGCTGGCCAACCCTCCAAGGTCCCTCCCCCAAGCTCCTCCCTCCCCTGGATTGGCCCCAATTGCCAGCTAGGCTGAGGGGCCCCACCCATACACAAATTTGAGCACTGGGCTTCTAGTAATAAACATTTTTCAAAAGACCCCTGAGATGAAGAAGAGCCTTTATCTAGATTGCTCAGTTTCCAATCGAGTGGGGCAGAGGGAGGGAGGGATGATTCCTTCATAAAAAGTTTTGAATGTTAATCCACAATATAAGGTGGCAAAAAATGTTGGATTACCTTTTTTATGAGTCAAAATAATTTGAAATCTAGTGAAAAATAGAATATTTTTTTCTTTCAAGTTTCCATTTTTCAGTCTGAACTCTACCCTCCAGTGCTATATTGAGTTTACTGTTTTTTACTGAGCAGGATGCAAGGGTGGTTTCTTCCCTAAGTCCTGTTCCAGGTGGATTCAAAGAATAAAGCCACGAACAAAGGGTAGTAGATAAAAAAGGGTGGAATTTATGGGAAACAAGTACAGACTCCTACATAGGGAGAGGGTCCCAAGGGAAGACCAAACCACTAAGGTCCTTTTTTGCTAAGGTTTATAAAGTCTGCAGTTCTTTGTCCTTGATATCCCCTTCAGCTTCAAAGCTCAAACCGCACAGGAGCCCCTCGTTTTTCCCCCTCCCCTTTCAGTGGTCCAATTCTCTATCTCCTGTGAAAATCTGTTTTTCTCTTTCTCCCATTTGTCAACATTTCTCTATCCCCTGTGAAATTTTGTTTCCTCTTTCTCCCCATACCCTGTGGCTTTTTCTTATATTCTGTGAATGGATGTCTTCCTCTCCCCTTATCCTGTGGTCTCTCTCTCTCTCTCTCTCTCCCTCTCTCTCTCTTTCTCTCCCTCTTTCTCTCTGAATGTAGGTCTTTTGGCAACCCTAAGCCCTCACCTTTGTAATCCTCCCCCACACATCCTCTAATTCCTAAAACTCACTAAACCTGCCTATTTTACTACACCTGAAACTCCTTTCAATATCATACCCCAGCACAATTATTTCATATTTGGAATAAGGGGAAGGGTATGTACTTCTGTCCACATATGAAAATGAGGTTTCATTAGTTGCTTTCCAGAAGACGCTTCCTCCAAACACACTAAAGCCATGGGGACCTCTTGTATGCTTCCTTATCCCCACATGCCTTGACTCATCACCCTGCATCTTTCTACTTTACTGGCAGATACAGTAGCATAAAGTTCTGTTCTGCTTCTGGGACTACACCTTCCGCTGCCTCCCTCTAAGCTCTCCCTGCACTTGAAGAAAGCCTTGCACTTCAGTCCTTCATCCGGAATATCAGCTGCTACACTCACACCTTCTGTTGCTTGCTTTTCCAAAATAAATTAGATCTCAGATCTTCAACTTTCTGTAACGAAGGTCAGAAAACATTAAAGACAAATTTTACTTTCCACTGTAATACATTTCACCCAGCTCATTGGAGGGCAAATGGTTTCTTACTTAAATGTGGGAGTAAAAGGTAGCAGTTTAGGAAAAATGGGAAGTTCACTTTAAAAAAATCTAACATCCCATGAGTTCTTTATTGAAATTTACTTTCAAACATTTCACCCTCTGATGTGCACCTCCTATTCTCCTATTTTAGTGTCCCTGAATTTCCTTGCCTTAAATATTTCACCTCTTTGACATTTTATTTATTAATTCTCTCTTGTACATATTTTATTTTTGCCTATTTATATCTCATGATCATTTTTTAAATCATTCATTTAAAAATATTCTCAATGCCTTTGGCTTTTCTTCCATGGGATTTGGCTGGTATTCTTAATCTTTGTTGAACTGAACTGTCCTTTGGCAGCTACGACTATTATAATCCTCTTTTTTGATCAACAACCTCAGATAATTATATTGCCTCACCTTTTCTCCATCTGATTATAGTCTCAGGTAAACTCACCCATTTGCTCCCATTCTCCTTTGCTAAAATTGATCAAAGGTCCTTCCTCTTGTTAAAGGCCAGCCAGTTCCTCCATCCTTTCCTGTATATATTTTATTGTTTCTCTGCATCTTTTCGTAAATCGTCAGTCTCTACAAGAGTGTATTTCTCATCATGGAAACTACCCTGTTTCCTCGAAAATAAGACAGTGTCTTATATTAATTTTTGCTCCCAAAGATGTGCTAGGTCTTATTTTCAGGGGATGTCTTATTTTTCCACGAAGAGGAATATGGTACACATTTGTTGTTAAATGAAAATAAAGGAAATTTATTACCTGTATAGGGTACGGTAGTATGGTAGTTGTTAACACAAACCAGACAAACTGTGAATCCTGAGGGTCTTATTTTCGGGGGGATGCCTTATATTTCACTCAGAAGGAAACCTGTAAGCAGGCCTTATTTTCAGAGGTTGTCTTATTTCCAGGGAAACATGGTAGGTTTTTCTACTTAGCCTATATAATAAATGGTTAATATGCAAATTGACCATCACACACTCACAAGATGGCTGCCGACAACCAGGCCAGCATGGAGTTTAGTTAGGGACAACCAAACAACTGAAAAGCAGGCTGCATGGTGTGACCAGGGCATCAAGTGGGCTAAGAGGAGTGACTAGGTCAATGGGGATGGGGGACAGTTGGGGGCGACCAGGCCAGGAGGGGGGACAATTGGGGGAGATTAAGCTGAGAGGGGGGGGCAGTGAAAGGCAACTATGCCAGCAGGAGGGAGGTCGGGGGCAACCAGACCAGCAGGGGGAACAGTTAGAAGTGACCAGGAAGGCAGGTGAGTGATAAGGAGCAAGCGGTCCAGGATTGTGAGAAGGATGTCCCATATTGGAGAAGGTGCAGGTGGGGCTGAAAGGAACCTCTCACACTGTGCAAGAATTTCATGCATGGGGCCTCTAGTAAGTAAAAAAATAGGTATTTCGTAATGCTTAAATTAATAAACCTTGTGCTTTCCTCACATTTTCTTTCACCCACAGTCCCATATCCTTTTCAATTCACAACAAAAGTTCTGAAAAATTGTGTACCCTTACTTCTTCACTTCTTAATCATTGGGTTGCTCTTCAATCTTTTGCACTCAGATTTTCATCAGGAGTGTTTCTCCAAAGTTGCTCTACTTCAAGTCATAAAATGGTTTGCACACTTCAAAATGTAATGGTGAAACATATCCACATTTTATAAACTCTTCCCAAGACTTCCTTACCCATTTCCTCCCTTACTTTTTTCTTAAAACTGTAGACTATCTAACATAACAAAGATTTTATATTTTATATTTTATATTTTTCTTCTATCTTGTCTGCTTCCCTTCTCCAGAATATTGTCTCCGTAATTGCAGAAATGTTTACCCACTCTCTTTACTGTTGCTTCTCTTGTGCCAAAGAATCTCTAGTGCAGGAAAGATTTTAAGTTTATATTCTTTGTGGAAAGACTGGATATTCTGTCTTCAAATAACTAGCTCATTAGATTTATTGACCACTACTGAAACATCTTTCTCCCTCTTGGCTTCTAAGATAGTACAGCATTTTATTCCCTAATTCAAAGATTTCAACTTTTCAGTGTCCTTTGTTGAGTTATTGTTTCTCATTTTATTTTAAGGTTTAAGGCTATATCCTGGGTATTATTACTTTCTATATATATTTTCCCCAGTAACTTTATTTTATTTACTTACTTTTTCTTTATTGATTAAGAAGTTATATATGTGTCCTTTTCCACCCATACCCTTTCTCCCCCCACACACACTCATGCCTTCACCCCTCTGGTATCTGTATCCATTGGTTAGGCTTATATGCATGCATACAAGTCCTTTATTTGATCTCTCCCCCTTACCCCTACCCTCCCTTCCTTTCCCTCTGAGGTTGAATGGTCTAATTCATGTTTCTCTGTTTCTGGATCTGTTTTTGTTCATTAGTTTATGTTGTTCATTATATTCCATAAATGAGTGATATCATGTGATTTTTTTTTTCTGACTGGCTTATTTCACTTAGCATAATGTTCACCAGTTCCATCCATGCTGTTGTAAATGGTAAGAATTCCTTCTTTTTTACAGCAGCATAGTATTCCATTGTATAAATGTACCACTGTTTTCTAATCCACTCATCTGTTGTTGGACACTTACACATCTTAAGTTTTCAAATCTTAGCTATGGTTAATTGTGCTGCTATGAACATAGGGGTGCATATATTCTTTCTGATTGGTGTTTCTAACATCTTGAGATATATGCCTAGAAGTGTAATCACTAGGTCAAATGAGAGTCCCATTTTTAGTTGTTGTTTTTTATATATTTTTTTTATTGATTTTTCACAGAGAGCAAGAGAGAGGGATAGAGAGTTAGAAACATCGATGAGTGAGAATCATCAATTAGCTGCCTCCTGCACACCCCCCACTGGGCATGTGCCCGCAACCAACGTACATGCCCCTGACCAGAATCGAACCTGGGACCCATCAGTCTGCAGGCTGACGCTCTATCCACTGAGCCAAACCAGCTTTGGCCATTTTTAGTTTTTTGAGGAGCCTCCATACTGTTCTCTACAATGGCTGCACCAGTCTGCATTTTCACCAGCAGTGCATGAAGGTTCCGTTTTCTCTGCATCCTCCCCAGCTCTCCAGCTCTCCAGTAATTTTATTTATATCCATAATAACAGTTAATTAAATACAAATGAATTGAAATTAATATTCCCATCCAGACCCTTCTTAATTTCTCTACATGTGTATATTTATCTCCCTACTTGACCAATCTCCTTAAATGTTTTAGGCACTTTAAATTTAGCATGATCATGATAGAAAGTTTGATTTTTTTCTCTAATCTATTCCTCATTCAGCATGCCCCATCAGAGTAAAAGATATCACCTTAAACTTGGCAAAAACAAGCAACGATGAATTCTCTGTGATTGCTTATATGCATTCACATCTACATGAGGCTTCATTAGAAGTACCTAGTGTGGTATATGGTTATAAGCTAAAATGTTAAGCCCCCACTTCTTATACACCCAAATTATATAAAATGCGTTCACCTGTCACTGCTTAACTGCCATTTCACTAACTCAAACTATATTATATTTAATTCTAAACAACTATATCCTGCTATCCCTGTTCTTTTTTCCTATTATTTCTTCTCTTTACTAAATAGCTAAAGGATGTGTTAAAACATAAAATTGATAATGTGACCTTGATGTTTAAATAGCTTCCAACTGATCTGAAAACAAAACAAAACAAAACAAAACAAAACAAAACAAAACAAAAAACAAGCACACACACAGCTTTTTGAAAGTTTGCAAAATCTTCCTTGATCTGGACTGTGTGCTCCTTTTAAAATTCATCTTGCATTTCCCTTAGTGTGTTTGCTGAGCTGAGGTACATTGATTTTCTAGCAGGTCCTAAAAGGAAGAATCTTTTGGGGAGTGGGCTTTGGTGTACTTGAATTTGTTTTTCCATATGCCTGTAATCTTCAGCCTTTTATTCTATACATGGCAGATTCTTCATTTTACAAATCCCAGGTAAATATATCCTTCGTGGGGATCCTTCTCTGACCAATCAGTTCAAATATTAGCTTTCCATTATTATTTCTAGGGAATGGAATGCTTGCTTCTTAGCACATATAAAGCTGTACATTTTTAATTTTATTTTTTTATTGTCTACAGCTAAATATAGTATCAGACCATGACTTTCACATTCACAGCAGAATCACAGCACATAACTTTATACTTAGTATAAGCCATATATTATTAACTAGTTGATAAGTAAAATAAAAGAAAAACATTTTTACAATAATATTTTATGATAATGATAGTTTAGAAATCATTTCACAGCTTCTGCTTAGGTAATTTATATTCATGAACTATTTAACACTCATGGATAGTTGACCTGTTTAGCCATCCTATTTAATAAAAGAGTAATGTGCAAATTGACCATACCTCTACTACATCCATAAACCACATCCACCAGCCAATCAGGAGCAAGTATGAAAATTAACCCAACCAAGATGATTGTGGCCATGAAGCTACAGTAAGCAGACACTTGGGTTTCCCTGGCAATGGAGGAAACCAAGCTTCCCACACATCTGGGCTAGCCATGGGCTCCACTCAAGGCTACAAAGTTTCAATTGTAGAAGATAAATAAATACCAACACAGATGGCAGCAGCCATGGAGCTAGAGAGAGCAGGAGGCTTGAATTGCCCCTGGCGATGGAGGAAGCCAAGATTCCTGCACACTCTGCCTGCCCTGGCCTCTGCTCAAGGCTATAAAGTTTTAATTATAGAAGATTAGTAAATCCGAGATACCAGGGCCTCCACTGGGGTCACTGGGGGTATTGGCAGACTGCAAACCACCACAGTTCCCTCATAAAGGCCAGCTCATGCCTCAAGGGAACCCCCAACCTGATTTGGAACACCCTTCGGGGCAAACCAGAGGGCCCCCACCCATGCACAAGACATCTATCCTATCAAATAAAAGTGTAATATGCAAATTTACCATCACTCAAACACACAAGATGCTGTCCCATGTGGACATAAGATGGCCACCACAAGATGGCCAGCAGGGGAGGGCAGTTAGGGGCCAACAGGCTGGCAGGGGAGTGGTCAGGGGGTGATCAGGCTGGCAGGCAGAAGTGGTTAGGGGCAATCAAAAAGGCAGGCAGATGAGCTGTGGAGAGTCAGCAGTCCTGGATTGTGAGAGGGATGTCCAACTTCCCATTTAGGCCTGATCCCAGAGGATTGGCTAAACAGGTTTACTGTGCAGAGGATTGGGCCTAAATGGGAAGTTGGACATCCCAGGAAGGATCCCAGATTGGAGAGGCTGCAGGGTGCGCTGAGGGACACTTCCCCTGTGCGTGAATTTTGTGCACTGGGCCTCTAGTATTTTTCATAACAGAACTAGTGCTCAAATTTTTAGCTAATGGCATCTAGGGAAAAAATGATCCAGACATGGTATGAATTCAAAGATTTATAGTATAGTGCATGATTATAAGCTTAAATTTCAAACAGCCACATCTACAAAAGTCAATATTATTGAAAGAACTTTTACCCTTCATCCCACTTCAAATCTTTATTCTTTCTTTTTTATATTCACGGTAAAGGAGAGTACTTTTAAGACTTGACACTCATTGATATGTTAAGATTGTTATAAATATTTTAAAATGCTAAATTGGGACTTTGAAAAACATTCCATGGCAAAAACTCACTTCTTATATCAAAGTACAGTTATTACTTGGTTATCCATCATGTTAGATGAAACTGAGATGGTAGTTAATTAAATGTTCTGGTTAAATTAAACTTTATTTATGTTGTTTTAAGTTGTACTGTTACCCATTGTTTTAAAGCCTTTAATATAAAAATAAATACTTGGAAAAATGCAAATCAATTTTCTTTGTACAGTACTAAAGTTTTTGCAACATACATTTATCTAACTTTTCAAAATATGTGAATGTATAAGAAAGAGTCCTTAAAGTTTTCTCTTATTTGTTTTCTCTCTTTTGATACATTTCACAATCACCATTACATTTTACAATGAAGATCTGTATGTCATAAATTCTAGAATAGTTTCCATAAAATTAGAGACATCATGAAATGGAAGAGATCTCAAGATTTTTGGTTTATCTCTATACCCAGTGCAGAATCTATTTCTGAAATAAACATTTTTAGTAACTATTCATTTTCTATTTGCATTCTTTCAGTGAATAGATATTTAATATTAAAAGACATAAAACAGTAAATTTTGCCACATATACTATCAGGTAAGTTGTCATAGATGTTACATAATTAATTTTCATAACACTCCAACAAGATAAATGTGACTAACTGCATTTTGCATGTTAAAGAGTTTATTTCTCAAGATCTTCCTTTTGTTTTTATTTGAAAGTTAGCATTCATGCTTTGTGCTTTTAAAAATAAGCCTAGGTAAATCAGAATATTCTAGTAAAATGAATATAATAAAAGTTTCTTAGATGCAAAATAATGGGATAGTGATCGATTATGTTATTAATGAGTATAGACTTCTGAGTTATATAATTGATATTTTCTGATTTTGTTAATATAAATGTAGAGAAGTAATGAGATGGTGTTGTCTGCTATAAAATTGAAAAACTGAACGTTTATATTATTTCTCACTCTTAACAGCTAATAGCAAAAACCAAAATGCAAGCACTGAAAAAATGGGAGGTATTGGCATTATGACATCAATAGATAAATTTCAGCAACGTTGAGAATTAGTGACTAATGAAACAGGAAAAGAATGAGGAAGCCTAACCTAAAGGCAAAAGGACAAGGGCAGAAAGAGAAGCATATTATTCCTGTAGAATACCATATTAGCTCAGATGTTAGAAACTGTGGGTATATAGAAGCAGTGTGTGAAAAGGATAAAATAAGATTCACTGACAACACCCACGCCTGCACATATACATACACACACATCCCCGCATGCATTATACCTCCCCCAATGCATTCATCACCCCAAAAGAGTGTGCTGATAAAGAGAGAATTAGATTCTAAAAATTAAAAAAAAAGATATAGTGATATAATTAGAAAAAGTTTAGTAGTTAGTGTCCCATAACAAGAACATTCTATTAAGGCATTCCAATGTTTAACTGTGGATTCTCCACTGCTTTTGCATCTTAATGGACAAAGCCTGCAGTTGAAAAGCCTAATCACATGACGTTGGCTCCCAATCAGCTTTCTAAGTATCTTATCCTTAAATACAAAATAATAAGTTATACTTACCACATATTGTATAAGCCCACATATAAGAACATAAAAAAAACAGTTAAAATTATAACCAGTAAGGAAACAAAAAAATTAAGGATAAATATAATAAACAAAAGGATAATACATCAATAATATAAGAATAGAAGGCTACATAAGAGAAATATTTAGTGATAGCAGCCAGCTTGTTAAATTATAAAAAAAAAAAAAAATAAGTAGAATGTTTAAAAAGAAAATATATCAAAATGAAAAAAAATAATATAAAAAGAAAAGAATGTGAGTTAGAAACTATAAACTTAGAGGACTAATTCATAATAACAAAACATGCATGATAATAAATTATAAGATAATTTATAAAGTAAGCATAAACAATTCACTCAGTACATATATTAGGGAGAAAAACTCCACAATAATATATTTCATTTTGAAATTAAAATAAAGCAAATAAAATTTATCTCAAATCCAAAAAATACATCTTCACCTTGATAATAATGACAATATTAACTATAACAATTTATTATAAAAACATTAAAATCAGGCTGATCATTTTTCTAAAGAGCTTTGCTATGAGCTAGATACCATGTTGTTCTTGACAAGTTACTTTGGACATGTTCCAGTAAAATAAGAAAATAAACTTAACACAGAAAGTGTCAAAACACAGAAAGTAGCTAAGAATCTGTTCAGTAGGCCAAAAGAAAATCAATGAGCATGAGAGTAACAAGGTGGAGTTGACTGAATCAAGATTTTTAAGACAAAGAGTAATTCTAGTGATCTGACTAAGCCTTTGGGCAAACTCAAGGTATAACAACTACAACAAAATGGTATAAGGAAATGAATTATAGTTCATTAATTGGCTTTTAAGTAAAAATATATACCTGATTAGCAAAAGTGATGGACTGAAAAACTCCGCTTTGCCATTCTCTTATAGTTACACCTGCCATTGAAGTTAGATCTGACACTGAATCTAAGATACCTATCAAGATCATTTTTCAAAATGAAATCACATTGACAGATTCCAGGATGAGGACATGGGTATATCTCTTGGAAGACAACCATTGAACCCATTATGCTGTGCTTATAAAATTGAAAAGAAACTATTGTTAGAATAAAACACTCCTTGAAAAATGGGAAGCATCATATTACTTGGAGGAAAAAAGCTAATTCTTAAGTTTAATTTTTAAAAGCATATAATATGCATTGATTGACTACACCTTGAATCACATGGGGGGAAATGTTACTGTTGTATATAAATAGACACATATTTCAAAATTTAAAGCCCAGATATACAACTGTAATTATGATTATAAAAATAATGTATAAGGCATTGCAAATATTTAATTGCATATTAAGTGAAAACTTTTAATATATGGTGAATGTATGAAAGAATGCCTAATGTATATAACAAAAACCATTTGTTCTAAATATAATCATACATTTGTTAATGTAAATTTAACTTCAAATTCTTAAAATTCTATCTTTGGAACATATAGATAAAAATCTAATGAAATTCTGTGGGAAAAGTAAAAATAAATTTTGGCATTTTCTATTGTAGCTAGTGAGTACACAAACATAAAAAAATAGTACATGACTACATTTAACTCCTATTTTTTTAAGTTAAATATTTATTGGACTTGATGTTCAAAATACTCAATCTTTTAATATATATGTAATTTCTGGAAGTACTTAAATCTTCATGCAGATTAATCTAAATAAATTTTAATATAGACCAGGGGTAAGAAAAATAAATTTAAATGTCCACAAGCTAAATCTGGCCAAACCTATGACAAGGAGAAAAATTCTGTGATGTCCTAATTTAAATGACAGCCGTGAGAGGGTGAAAGGAAGAGACCAGAAGTGGTTAATCAGTTAACAACTGCAGGGCAAAACTCACAAACACTGCTTATATTACTGTGTGTTTATTGAAACTTTGAATTCACTTCCAAGGTGGATTCTGTTGTCTATACCAAAGAAATATCTGGTTTTCCAATACCACAGCAGAACTAATTGTAACACAGAGCCCACAAAGCCTGCATTACTTAGTACCAGGCAATGTACAGAAAATGTTTGCCAACCCCTGCTATTATTCAGCGTGTGCAATAAAACTTGCTGAGACAATTAAAATATTCTGTATGTGCTCTCCAATAAGATTGCTAGGAGTCACATGAGGCTGCTGTTAAGGATTTGAATTGTGGCTAATGTGAGTGAGAATGACCTTTGAGGGACAAGAAATTGAGAAATTTTAAGACAATTTGAAGACAAATTTTTATGTTTCAATCCTTTGTCTCTGCTAAATTTTCTAACCAGTTGAGAAACTGAATTGTTAGTTTACTTATTTTTATTTCAAGTACTCACATGCAACTAGTGGTGATGTTACCAGACAGTGCCACTATAGATGGTGCTACAGTTGTAGAATGCCATATCGTTTTAGTTGAGAAATTTAATACATTGTGGCAGCTTTCCCCACCCCAAGGATTCAGGTTATAAATACACTTGTCGCACCATTCACAAGTAATTATTTCATGCTAAAAAGATAAATTTGAATAAGAAGTTATTGAATGTAATAACACAGTGTTACAGACTTTTAAAATGTAAGGGAAATCTTAATAATTTTCTGCGGATGTTATATATACATCCCCATTGACTATCATGAGGAGGAGGAGGATTTAAAATAATGTTAAAGACATTTTTTGGACAACTGAAATAAAGTTGCCTCTGTCATCTAGTAAAAATACATGGTTTAGTTTACTGAAAAGATGGAGTCAAATTTAGCTTTTTTTTTTTTTTACATGAACCTATCTAAATAGTTTGTACATTTCTAAGTAATTACCCACAAGCATATGTACAAAATATATAATTCATTTTGTTCCTTCTTAGTGAAATGGTTTCTTTGGGAAACTCATTTGGTGAGTTTCACACACAGATATTCGTTTACAGAAATGAAAGTAATACTCTGAATTATATCCATGTAAACTGTGGAATAAATATTGAATTTTACAAAATGTTCTCTGATTTTCTACTTTGTGAAAATGAACTAACATTTGTTCAATTCACTTCTCTCAATGAATATTGATAGTGTGAATGAAGAGTTTCAAGTGGAAGTTATTGAACTACAATAAAATATGACACAGAAAACTAAATATGATAATGCTGGTATATTAGAACTGGATAAATACATTGGGACATGTTATCATAGATATAAAAAAACATCGTGAAAAGATTATATCCATCTTTGGAAGCATTTACAATGGTGAACAGCTGTATTCTACTATAAAACTGAATATAATTATTTTTCCATGTTAAAAGATTCAAAGCTGACTTCTTACTGCATACCACAGCCCAAAGTATAAGAATGACATTGACATTGATAGTTCTTGGCCACAGCTAGAAGCAGAACATGCTAACAGGGGTACAGGGGTGTCCCAGCATACATGCCTATGGGGTCAGGCTGGGAGCTGATTGTGCTGAGAGGGGCAGGCGCCACCCAGCCAATAGGCCTCAACCTTGGCAGCAGCTGAAAGTGGAGCATTCGGAGAGGGAGAGGGGCCCAGCTGCCTCCCAGGTCCACAGTCCTGGCAGAGGCTGAAAGCACAAAGCTCCCATAGGGGCATGGCGCCTCCCAGCTGACAGGCCTACAGCTCTGGCGGCAGCTGGGAGCAGAAAGTGCTGAGAGGGACACAGGTGCCTCCCAGCCCACCGGCCTACAATCTGGGTCACTGCTGGGAGCAGACAGGGCCACCTCCCAGGCCCACAGCCGGCTGGAAGCGGATCACTTGGAGGGGGACCCGCCACTCCGCAGGCTGCAGCTGGCTGGGAGCAGGTGGCTCCAGGGATGCACAGCCCAGGCTAGTAACAGGTGGCGCCAGCGGTGCGGCCACCTCCCAGGCCTACAGCCTGGGCCACGCTGCCGGCTCTCATCGGCAGCCCTCCTTGGGACTGGGGGTCTCTGGAGGGCCAGAGAGGGCTGGGCGCTGCCATTTGTGTCATGGAGTGATGCTTAATTTACATATTACTCTATTATTAGATAGGATAAATATATATAAAACTACAATTGATAGTAGGAGATTTTAGAATGAAGAGCTATGTTGAAAAGTGTACAAATTCAAATACTGATCTTACAACAAATAATGGACAAGGCATAACATCTGGATTAATCAAACAATAAAGTGCAATAATATTATTTATATTTATAAGTATAAAAAATGAAAATAAAATTATTATCAAATTAGAAAAGGTGAGTTTAATTGGTATAAAATGTGGTAGGTCTTTTTTTTTTTTTTTTTTTTTAAATATATTTTATTGATATTTTACAGAGAGGAAGGGAGAGAGATAGAGAGCTAGAAACATAGATGAGAGAGAAACATCGACCAGCTGCCTCTTGCACACCCCCTACTGGGGGTGTGCCCGCAACCAATGTACATGCCCTTGACCGGAATCGAACCCGGGACCTTTCAGTCCGCAGACCGACGCTCTACCACTGAGCCAAACCGGTTTCGGCTGTGGTAGGTCTTTATAACTAAAGTAGTAAAGTGAGAGATTTTAAAAAGTGGAATAAATGTAGTATATTCTTTAAAAAATATGGAAGACAATGAAACCTTAAAAATAAATAAATTCCCCAAAAGAGTTTGACTTGGAGTTATGAGGAGCACTTCAGGGATTATTGCTGCTCATTACAGTAATTTTTGACCAGATTTGATTGTTTAATGCAGCAGAGCATTGCTTTGTTAAAATTATTTAGAATAAATTTAAAAAATTGAATAACAAACTGCACCAAAATAACAAAAAAGCATACTCTGGAGAATCTGATAAATTTGAAATACTTTCTTTTCTTGAGAAGAATGAAAAAAGGGGGAGAAAGAAGTGAATGCAGACTTCTTTTCTCAGTAGAGTCTAGTAGACTCTTACCTTTATTTTTAATAATGATACTTATAATTTTAATATCTACTGAAGAACTGCTCATCAATCATTCAATACTCCAAATTCATAAAACTAACATTTTAATTGGGGATACAATTAAAAAGCAATTGCATTAAATTTGATAACATGTTCAAGAAAATATGCTAGCATGGACTTATCTATCAATAATGTCTCACCTGGCCTAACCAGATCAGGGAATATTTACTAGGAAAATCTATATTTTACATTCAATTACTTAGCAGAGAGCTCCTGAATGAGATGTGTATGGAAGGTGTTGGGTAGATCTAGAAATATAAATCTACCTACAACCCTCTTGAAAGGTACTGAGTAACCAATAATTCATGCTTATCAGTTGCCTTCAAATGTCATCATTTGTACATTGTAGGATCATGGTTATATATATAAAATGAAATATAAAATTCATACTCATTGAAAAACATACCTTTTAAACACAAATTATAAAGAAGTTAGAAAAAGTACTTTGTTCTTACCCATTGGCACTAATTTGTAAACTCAATACCACATCAGGCCCTCCTCAAGTTCTACCAACAAAAGCAGTCTCCTGTTGCCAGGAAACAACCTTCAAAATCAGGAAATTAACATTGATAAACTTTACCATCTAACCCTCAGACTATATGAAAATTTTGCCATTTACTCTACAATTTTTTATAGTAAAAAAAAAAATCTAGTTCACAATTACTATTTTTTTTACACTGGGAGGTTACATTAATTCTTTGTACATTTTCCATTCTTAAGCATAAGTTCAGTATATTTATTCATTGATTGATATCTCATAATAAATGGAACTCATGCTTTTATATTTTATTCAATGCATTAGTATCTGTTAATATCATTATTCATTATGATGTTAAAATTATTTCTAATTGGTACAGGAGAAGAAACTCTTACAAACTGGCTTCTGTGTCCTCTTGACCACTTTATTTTTTAGTAGACCAAGATGTCTTTGATTCATATTTGCAGTTTCTTTTTAAAATTGTTTTATTGAATTTATTGGGGTGACATTGATTAATAAAATTATATAGATTTTAAGTGTATAATTCTATAATACATCACCTGTATATTGCATTGTGGGTTTACTAGCCCAAATCAAGTCTCCTTCCACCATTTATCCTCCTTTACCCTCTTCTACCTCTCCACCTCCTTTCCCTTTTATAATCACCATTTTATCTAAGGTACTTTGCTCTTTTAGAGAAAAATGATATTTAGAAGTGAAAAACTGTGTTTTCTTTTTCTTTTTTTAAAATATATATTTTATTGATTTTACACAGAGAGGAATTGAGAGGGATAGAGTTAGAAACGTCGATGAGAGAGATACATCAACCAGCTGCCTCTTGCACACTCCCCACTGGGGATGTGCCCGCAACCAAGGTACATGCCCCTGACCGGAATCGAACCCGGGACCCTTCAGTCCCTAGGCCGACGCTCTATCCACTGAGCCAAACCGGTCTTGGCAAACTGTGTTTTCTTGCTCATTGCAAATCTATCATGGTGATTGAGGTCTCACTAATTACAGGCCTTCTCATGAAGAGATCTCAGAAATATCCATAGGAATGTACATATAGACATATACTTACATGATTAAGTCTATGTTTATGAACCTACCTACCTTTCTATTATCTATCCAACTACCTATTTGAAAGTCATGTACTCATTCTAATGTATCCAATTTAACAACAAAGTATACATTCTGTTTTTCTCCCATTTTGTATTTATAACTGTCTTCTCTACTTCTAAGAAATCGGCTTTTGTCACCTCTAATATATTTACTTATTTGATTAATCCCCTGCATTTACCCAGTACTTTGTTTCTGCTACATCCATCCCTTGTGCTGATATCCTCTACCCTCTCCTTGAGCTCTGAGTTCCATTCTGGGCAGCCCTCCTACCCTACATGAACACCCTCTTTACCTATTAGATAATTTTAGATTTCAGTCTTTTTAATGCATATAGATAATCTTTGTGCATCCTAATCATTACAACAAACTTCATTTTTTCAAAGCTATTTGATTTTCTACTTAAGTTAACACTAACATACATAGAAATATTTTGTTGGCTATAAATTATAATTGATTAATATGTTATAGAAATCATTGCCCATGTAGCTCAGAATAGTGACATATTTCAGGATTAGTAGGCATATTATAAACTTTTTTCCATGCTAAGATAGCCTTTTCCCATTGAAGAGAGTAATAAGATATTGTAATGTAATATCCAATAAGACTTAGATATGTATTTCAAAAAGTAATATGATTACTTGGTTTTTAATCAGTGCACACATATATTAAATGTTATTAATATTATAGATAATTTGGTCTTAAAATGTATCCTTAAATTGTCTTCATGTATATGAACAAATCTATGATGCTGTTCTAGTGTCTGTGAGTGTTATGTGTGTGCAATTAAAAATAGAGCAGATAAGAGAATTACTAAGATTCTGATTTTTTGAAGCAGTAGATTCTGTGAGACTACAACTATATGTAGAAATCCACTGAATAGGAAATGAGCATAACATTTTGGGAAAGAGCATATATTTTTTTATCTGAGCATCATGATATAAAATCCCAGTCTCTCACTATGTGTGCTTTAGAAAAAAATTACTTGGCCAATTTATGTTTCAATCCTCCACCTACAAAATGATTGTTAAAGCATATCTACCTCACTGAGTTATAATAAAATTAAATGTGGTATAGGGTATATAAAGGCAGTATACACCATGTAATAATTATTGAGATATTAAAATATTTTTATCATAGATGATATTAATATTGCCTTCTCACGGAATCTAAAATATAGTCCTTTATTAAAGTGTCACCTTTCAATGGAGATCTCTATATATGCCTACAAATATTTGGAAACAAAATTGTTCATTCCCAACCAGTTTACTTATCTATGCTAGAACATGTGAATATTATCTAATTTGATTTTTCTGTTCTATGCCACCTTTTTAAATTAATTTCCCTGCAGCTAATTTAAATAAGAAAATTGTTAAGTGATAAGGATTTTAGTTAGTTTAGTAAAAGAAACACAAAACTGTGGGTATCTGGGGAGAACAGCTTGTATTTGCCAGCAAACTAGCCAGAAGGCACACTTAACAATTTTTTTTAATCCTTTTGCATTTGACAAGAATACCCACTGTTTCCTATCTTTCCAAAGGGAAGGTTGTCCATTCTTATTCACTCTCTCTCACAGCCACACTGGAGCAACAACTACATTCTCCTCTTTCTGCTCTGCTTGAGCTCCTCATCAATATCTATTTTTGCTCTCCTCTGTGGTGGAGGACAGATGTCCTTGATTTTAGTGGGCTAGTACAGATTTTCAGAATCAAAGGCTACTCTACCACCTATCATTTTCACAGACAATTCAAAGTAATCTTTCATCCCTCTTCCTTGTGGACCATCATTAATGAAACTTGCATTTTTAATGTTCCAGTCCTGCTGACCACCACATCTGAAACTGCAAGAATGACAGTCCATGCAAAACTCTATCCTACTGTGCTTTTGCTCACGGTCTTGTGAAACTGAGAACCAGTACAGAGTGTCATGGAGTTTTGACAAGTCATTTTGAATGAAAGCTTTGTTGTTTTGGCACCAGAAATAAAAAGCTAGGGAGACTTGTTAGTTTACAAAGTTGGATAATTCCCAAATGCTAAAAAAAAACAACAAACATAAAAGTAAAAAACATATTTTGTGAAAATGCTGTAAACCTTGGGTAAGAGAACATGATAAAAGCTTTTATGCACTACATTTGGTTAACCTCCAATATATAGATGTCTTGGACTCAACCTACATAATTCAGGCTATTATTTGTAAAACAATTTTAATAATCAATTAGTTGATTCAGTACATTGGCAGACTTATTGTACCTGGTCTATCCAGAAGAAATCATGATCAGAGTTAAAGTGATGTGTGCTCTCTTAAAAACTTTTCAAAACCCCTTGGAAAAAAAAATTGATTCTCTTGGATAAACACATGTATACCTGTTATATCAACCAACAGAGTACTCATCTATGAGTTCATTTATGTTTTGCAGATTTGGATTACTAATTTCTTTCTCTATATATTTTCTTATATGTATTTATAGTTACATTTTAATTTTCAATTGCTTGACTATAATCATATTGGTTCTGAGGAAGAAATAGAAAACTGTGTGCTCATTTCTTATTCTTACTGTGTATTCTCATATCTTAATCTTTTTACAGTTGCTAGTGATACAATAAAATTATCCATTTAGTACGGAAACATCAAAGAAGCATTCAGAAGTAAATTATTTTTAAAAGTTTTTTAAAACATATTTTCTCTTTCACATATAGGAAGTTAGTGGGAAATTTATAAGATATTATTTGAAGTAAGTCTTGTTGTTTGTCAATATGGAAAATCGGAATGTTTTAACACAGCAATGGGTGATCTATATATAAAAGCCTAAGCAGCCATCACAACTGAACAGGTGAATGGACAGGCTGCTTGTGGTGACCAGGCTGTCATTGAGGGGCAACCAAACGACTGAGCAACAGGTTGTGTGGTGCAACCAGGCCAGCAGGGGGGTCCAAATGACCAAACAGAAGGCTGCATGAGGCAACTGGGCCAGCAGGCCCACCACAGTGAGAGGTGACCAGGCCAGCTGAGTGAGCAGTTGGGGGAAAATGGGCCAGCATGGAGGGTACTAAGGGATGACCAGGCTGGTGGGGGGCAGTTAGGGGCAACCAGGCCATTAGGGGGGCAGTTGGGAGTGACCAGGCTGGCAGAGGGGGGCAGTGAAGAGTGACCAGACCAGCTGAGGGGTCCTTGGGGGCAGCCAGGCCAACATGGGGGGTACTAAGGGGCAACCAGGCTTACAGGGGGGGCAGTTAGAAGTGACCAAGCCAGAGGGGGGGAAGGTAGGGATGACCAGGCTGGCAGGGGGAAGTAAGGGGCCACCAGGCCAGAAAGAGGGGAAGTTGGGGGCAATCAGGCTGGCAGTGGGGGCAGTAAGGGGTGACCAGCTGGTGGGAGGGCTGTTAGGGGTGGAGTGGAGCTGGCAAGTGGGACAACCAGGCCAGCGGGGGGGGGGGCAGTAATGGGCAACCAGGCCAGTGGGGGGCAGTTTGAGGCAACAAGGCCAGAGGGCATGGGGCATTTGGGGGTGACTAGGCCAGCAAAGAAGGGCTGTTGGGGGCAATCAGGCTGGCAGGGGAGCAGTTAGGCATCAATCAGGCCAGCAGAGGAGCAATTAAGGGGTTATCAGGTAGGCAGAGTGCTTAGAAGCCACAGTTCTGGAATGTGAAGGGGATGTCCAACTGCTGGTTTAGGCTCGATACCCCTGAAGGGTCCCAGACTGGAGAGGATGCAGGCTGGGCTGAGGTGACTCCCCCCACCCCCACTGCCATGCAAGAATTTTGTGCACTGGGCCTCTAGTATATTATAAAAACATTATTTGAACTTTAGTTTTTTACTTAAAATGGCTTATGTGTATCTCCTAAGTGTGTGCATATGTATGAATGTTTATGTAAGTGTATTTAGATGTATATATGTAAATATGTACGTATGTAGCAGTATCCTTTATGATTCTGTAACACAAAACAAATATTCTAACAAAAATAATTGTAGAATTTCTCATGTCAAATGCATGTTTCTTTGTATTTTATAGAAAATATATGCAACTCGAATGATTCCTACCTAAAGTGTCAGCTTACAATAAAATGACTACAAGCAACCCAAGAAAAGGGTCTCTGTTTGTATCATGCACACATGATTTCAACAACAGAACACATGCCATATTAGAAGATGAAACTGGGAATATACCAGGTCTAAGAATGGCAGATTAAATCAGGACAGACTTATCCAGTTAATATTTTGCAATTAGAATTACTAATGATGTTTAATATTAATTTGCATTTTAAAAATAATATTCCCTTGTAAATACGATGAAACTCCTAAAGTATATACATGAGGGAAAGTAGCAGACGAGACTCCTTTGGATGAGAAAAAAAAAGTGTTTTTGTTATTTGTATAGTAGCAAATAGAGAAGAAATGTTCCAATCAACCAACTTCCAAAAGGTCAGACCAAGGTCATAAGTGAAAGTAAAGTAGCTGTGTCTCAAAAAAACAAATACCTCTTCATAAACTACTTCTCAAAAGGAACATGGCTTATTTGGCATTAGAGAATAGTAGCATTATACACAAATATTACCATCTGTGTGTGTTTCAAATAATATCAAAATAGATTTGTTTTTGTGTGTGTCCTGCAGTTTTCATTATTTTGGGCAGTTTGCCTCATGTTACTAGAGTTAGTTGTTAAGTTACAAAGAGCATACTTAGATTTTGGAATTCTGAACATCACTCTTAATACGGCTGAACATATTCCCTGATCGCTCAGTCTCCTTTCATATCTCATTAAATACACATGCTAATTTACAATTAAACATAGTTAAATGTAATAGTAGCTAGGGAATTGATAGTGGTTTGTTTGCTGCAATGCAGTACATTTATTTTTTTAGCCATCCTCTATTTTTATTCAAATCCCAAAACATTTCTACACTTTTAAATATTGAATAGTCTGCATTGGTCATAAAAGTCCTTGATTAATAGTAAATAATTGAGTTCAGTCAACAGCTTCTATTTCTTCCTATGACAGTTTAATTTGTAGAATTTAAGATAGCAGCATTTTAAAGTTGTGCTTATATCCAAATTGAAAAGAATGCTCAGTATTAACTATTCTTCCTAATGTTATTGTATTATTTCATAGTCATGACTTATCTGCTAATAACATTTTTCAAAAACTCAGGACAAATTTCTAGAGTAATATATAAACATAAATTAACTGTTATATACATGCCCTTTACTCTTTCATGACTTGTTTTTCAAATCTTTCACCATTTATTTCTTGTGATTTAATAATGTATTATTTAAACTAGAGTTGTATGTAGTAAGTCAAACTATAAGCCATCTAAAACAAACCAGCTTTTAGGTTTTCTGTTCATCGTGAATCCCATTATTTCAGTAGCCAAGAAGTTCCTAAGGTATACGTTGTCAATAGTGTGGACAAACGAGCTCCAGTGTACACTAAAATTATCACAAGGAGTTAATTTTCAGTTCAGCTATTAATAATATTTGTTTTCCATGCAACACAATTACTAACAAATTCTAGGCAATGCGCCAAGTTTAGGGACTCAGATATGAAACACAAAGGCCCTGTCCCCAAAATGCAAAATATGTTGTGTGGATTTTGAATTTCTAATCCTCTTAAAATAATATCTCTCAGTATTTTATTTGGCAAAATTCCTCTGAGAAAGTGGGGCATTTATTTAATCAAGAAAATGATATAGGTCTTCACAGCTTCACCCTGAATTGCCACAGAGCTGGGTTTTACTTTTGAGAATGGATAATAAGATTGTTTTTCTTTAAAATAAGGAATTGAAATTTGTTTTGAGAAATATTTTTTTAGCTAAAATGTTCACAGTATTGATTTAAATGTCTATCAGATTATGACAGAAATTTTTTCAAGCTTATGTATAATTACACATGATCCATTAAAATAAGCCAAAGAAACATTAAGATAATCTGCGAACATGCTTAATTATTAACTATACATATATTTGATATTGTCATCTTTCTATAGAATATAACAATATCAATTAATACTTGTATGAATAAATAAATTATTTTGTAAGCTAGATGTTTTGAATTGTGTTTCTGCTACTTAATAGTTACCTTGAGAATCTAATTTATCTGTTTTAAGATAAAATTTCTTTTGTTATCTGTGATGAAGATATTATAACTGACCATATATCAAAATGTCTATTTAATAATAGAAACTTTTCTGTTCATAAAATATTGTATGTAAAATACTTATAAGGAACAATAATTTATGGATGTGCACTATACATGTTGAAGACATACACACATATACTTCCTTTTTTATATTATAAAACCGATTTAGAGCAAGTCCTAAAACAAATACTGAACAAAAAACAAAATAACTAGATGGGAGATTAACTTCTGCATTTAATGAGTTTTATATTACTAACCTTCCGACAGATAGCAAGTAAAAGTCTAGAAAATATTTTTAAATTATTTGCTGTAATTAAAGATTGAAGAAAAATGCAGAAAAGAAATGGGAAGGCAAATCAAAATATTAAACAGAGAAGTAGTGATGGGTGATATTTGTGTCTATGGAGGTTCATTTTCTCCAGGACACTTCTCAGTTCACAAAACATGAGGCTGGAAAAACACACCAGAAAGTTCCAATTTAATTAGCTTTAGGAATCAGAGGACAGTGTCCAGGACTGTCAGAGTGGCTGGAGAGTGAGGCAAAGCCTTTTCTTTGTCACAAAGGCAACATCCCATGAAGTGGAAAACTCAAACATATGCGGCTAAACTCCATCCAAAAGCTTAGCTAGTTATTGAACTGCACATTTGTGGGGAAGACATTCACAGGCCCCGTGAACATATTTGGTAACATTAAACACTCATGGATGAAAACTTCCCCAAGCTAACAATGGTCCTACCTGACAAAGAAATCTACAGTTAGCATCCTATTGATGCTTAACAGTGAAATATTGAACACTTTCTTCCTAAGCTGAGGAACAAAAGAAGATTATTTACTCTTACCACATTGGTTCAACAAGAAGAAAATAAAGTCATACAGAAAGAAAATAGAAAATGAGGCAGCCTATATAACAAAATCTATAAATTAACTGCTATAACTAATAAGTGAATCGAGCAAACAGCAGGATACAAAGTCTATGTCACCATACATAATTAAAAAATGTAATTATTAAAATATATGTATAGTATCATTAAAAAAATGGTAGTGTTTAGTGTATAGTGTCCAGCCTCTAACTCAAAACCACTTGTGCAACCCCTCCCTCCCTATTGCTGGTGCCTAGACCCACTTCTGTTTAGTTTTATATTCAGCACATCCACAATCATAATCCAGAGGCTTTTTTTTTTTACTGGAAGCTGATATGCTGATGCTGTGATAAAAAAGTAACTTGATACAGAATATTAAAAAAATAATTTTTAAATTAACTAGCAAACTTGAGGACCTTATAATACTGTTTTATTTTTAAAAATACATATTTTTGTTGATTTCAGAGAGGAAGGGAAAGGGAGAGAGAAATAGAAACATCAATGATGAGAATCATTCATCGACTGCCTCCTACATGCCCCACACTGGGGATCAAACCTGCAACCTGAGCGTGTATCCTGACCAAGAATTGAATCATAACCTCCTGGTTTTATAGGTCAACCCTCAATCACTGAGCCATGCCAGCTGGGGTATAATACTAGATTTTTGATGTATAAGTACAAAAAAAAATAGAGGTGCAGATATATAATCACATTTATTTTAGTCAATTAGTTTTTGACAAATCAATTGATTGAAGCAAGTCCTTTTAAATTTTTGATTATTTATTTAATTATTGGGGTAGCATTGGTTAATATAAT
Organism: Vespertilio murinus; assembly: GCA_963924515.1. Taxonomy (NCBI): domain Eukaryota; kingdom Metazoa; phylum Chordata; class Mammalia; order Chiroptera; family Vespertilionidae; genus Vespertilio; species Vespertilio murinus. The sequence continues at coordinate 72,643,048 of OZ004707.1, forward strand.
TTTATAGGTTTCATGTGTGCAATTCTATAAGTCATCATCTACAGACTGTATTGTGTGTTCAGTACACCAAGTCATATCTTCTTTCATTATCATTTATCCCCTATACACTCTTATTCCTTACCCACCTGTCTTTCCCTCTAGTAATCACCATATTGTTGTTTGTGTCTATGAGCACTTTTGTTGTTGTTTTGTTCTGTTTTTGCTTAATCCCTTCATCCTTTTCTCCCAACCCTGCAATCTCCCTCCCCTCTGACAGCTGTCAGTCTATTGCTATTTTGTTTTTTTAGTTCCTTTTGTTCATTAGATTCCACACATTAAATAATATGGTGTGGGGGCCTGATGTGGCAGGATCTCCCTTTTCCGCGTCCCGCACGGAAAGATAGATGAACGAACCTGTTCTAAGGGGAGGTGGCCAGGGATTGAGAAATATTAGAAATAAAGAGAGAAGACACAGAGAAAGATTTTAAACTGGGAGCTGGGAGGGCCGCTGACCTCCCCTGCTGGAGAGGCAGACTGACGACCCCTGAGCAACACAGCACCTCTATTTATTCTCAAATACACAAAAGGTGGGGTTTTCACAGGAAAAAACAAGAAGCCTAGGAGGGGCCAGATCCCACCCACTCCTTCCTGCCTGACAAACACAAGCAGGAACTAAGAACATCTCAGCACTTTCAGGGCAGGAGTGTAACTGGCATGATTCTGTCAATATCCCAGCTCAGTCAGTAAACATGTCCAGGTCTCTTCCAGGGGGCTCCCTACAATATGGTACTTGTATTTCTCTGTATTATGGTAAGTGAAATAATTGAGTCAGAGAAAGACAAGAAAGTCCTTTAAAAACTAATTGAATATTCATGTATAAAAAGCAGGTCAATATCTACTACTCAGTATTTATTAGCAATAATTTGAGTTATGTCAGTGATGTAAATGTAAAAGAAAAACTTATAGCATTTTTAAAGAAAAATTTCCTTAAGAACATAAGACAAATAAAACAGACTGAAATATAAAAACTAGAAAAGGAAAACCACTTTTCCTGAGTAGCATCAACAACATGGCAGAATAAAGGTCAGTGGTCATTTTCCAATGGAAACTATAATTTGAAAAACACCCACAATCCCAAATTTCTTAGTGGGAACTTAAGGATTCAGGTAAGAGTTTGTGACTTCCTGGTGGAGGTCTAGATAAAGGAAAGAAGGTTTGAGAAGCCAAGTCTAGACCCCCAGTAGCAGGCACACCAACCACACAAACCTAGATTTAACCCTATATCCCTGTGGAGTAATAATCTCCAGGCTTGCTCTTCTATTATCCTTCCACCAGTCTTAATAGACCTGACAGGGACCACATCTATCTGAGCCACTGGTAATAAGATAAATTCCTGACTTAACTATGAACCCAGAATCAGTCACATATGTCTGGGAATCCAGTAGGAGGCATACCTGCCAGTCTCCAGTAGCAGGCTTCCGACAGTGGACCTGACTACTACCTGGGCCTGGAAGTGTACCAGTCTACCTCCTACAGCCCTTCCTGTCTGCTCACCTGGAGGCAAACCTATCCTCAAACAGACACAGCAGGAACCATATCTCCAATGTCTGCTCCACTAACCATGGGTCCAACTGTGGTCCTAGAGGCAGCCTTGATGCTCCAACGATCTCATTGAAAGCACCTCCAGCCCTCCCATGGACCTGACTCCAGTCCCACCCAACAGCAGACCTGGCTCCAGCCATGCCACCTGCATCCCAACAGTGTACTCTCTGATACTGGCAGTGGCCTCCCCTGGACAATTTTAGTCAACCAGCCCAGAGATGAGAGTTTTTATCTGCTGAAATAAGTCTATAGAATGCTCCTTCAAGCTAGCATACACTAATCCAAGCTTACAATGATTACGAAGAATTAGGAAACATGACATCAGTAAAGGAACTTAGTAAAGCTCCACTAATTTACCCTAAGGAAATATAAATCCATGAACTTCTTGACAAAGAATTCTAAGTAATTATTTTTACAGAGTTTAAAGAGCTGCAAGAAAGCACAGATAGACAACTAAACAAAACTGGGAAAATAACACAAGAACAAAATAAACTATTTCTTCCACAAACAATTAAAAACCATAAACTATAAAGGGGAACCAAAAGTATAACCTGAAGCTAAAGAATATGGTGACTGAACAGGAAAACTCTATAGAGGATTTCCATGTAAGAATTAATCAAGCAGAATATAGTACCAGCAAACTTGAAAACAAGTAAGTTGAAATTTACTAGTCAGAGAGAAAAGAAAAAGAAAATAAGGAAAGGAAGCTTACAGGACTTAAGTCGTAGCATCAAGTGAACTGAAGCACACATAATGAAGTCCCTGAAGGAGAAGAGAAAGAGAGAGAAATTTTACTAAATGAAATAATGGTTGAAAATGTTCCAGTTCTTAGAAGGGAAATGTATATCTAGATTCATGAAGTCTCCAAATGGGTTAGATATAAAGAGGTCTATACTGAAACACATAATTTAAGTAACCAGTTCTTCAAGTTGAAATGTAAAGACACCAAACAACAATGCAAAAGATTATGAAAATAACATCTCACTTCTAAAGCTAAATATAAAGGAAAACACAATATTGCAATACTGTGATGGCATTGCATAAATCACTTTTTATATTGTGTAAAAATAAAAATAATTATATACATAGAACATTTTAATGGGAACACGGTGTAAAAAAATAAAGTAAAATCTGATATCAATTACATGAAGTGTCTGAGTAGAATAATGTGTAAAGTTTCCCTATGCAATTGAAGTCAGGTTGTTGTCCATTTAAAACACAGTTATAGCTACAGAATTCAATGTGAGTCCTAGCCTGTTTTGCTCAGTCATTAGAACAAAACAGACTCAGGGCCGCGGGTCCAATTCTGGTCAGCACCCATGGGATGTCATACCTGAACTCTGCCTCTACGGAGGTCCTGATGAGATTAGAAGGCAAGAGCAGGCCACTGCTGAAAAGGCTGTGACCAAGGGAGAATTTTTGGAAGAAAAGGCTGCCCCAGCTCCCGAGTTCACTGCTGCTCAGCCTGAGGTCACGGTCTGGTCTGAAGGTGTGCAGGTGCCCTCTGTGCTGACTCAGCAGTTCCCTACTGCAGGCCCATCACTGCAGACTGCTCAGGTCTCTGTATGGGTGGCAACAGCCACTGAGTGATCTAAAGCTGTTCTTCCACAACGAACTCTTAACAGAATGGAAATAATGTTGATGGAAAATAAAGTTTCTAAGAAGAAAGAAAGAAAAAAGAAACAGCTAGTGAATGCATAAATAGAAGAACAGATCTCTCATCTTTCAAATCAATCAATTAAAATAATTAGAAAAATAATAAACCAGACACAGTCCTTGATAAATATGTATGATAAATTTAGCTATGTATCTTGCTGAAAGATAGAATAATATGTAATTATATGGAAAATGTTGGCATTTATTGGTGAGATATAAAGAAAAAATAGGACTTTCTCTGTGTATGTATTCAACCAAATTTCTCCACTAGTATGTTAAATATATTAAATTCTTAATATAGTATACCACAGAATTTGAATCTATAGTTTGAATTCCAATAGCACAAGAGTCCATCAATTTGAGTGGCATAAGTCTAGAGTTCGCCCAGTCTTCTCCTCATCCATTATGCTCTGTCGGAAAAAGCCAGGGAAGCATTCTCTGGTTCTCACTTATTATCAGCTCCGCTTCCACAGCAGTGCAGAATTTCGATGTTCATTGCTCCTGGTGTCCTTCTTCTTTGTTGTTGCTGGTCCTATGCACATGGACTGTCATCTTTGCAGACACCAAGCACCTTTTTACCATTTTTCTCATTACAATGACCTGTGTCATTTAGATTTACCACTAAATACCTGAAGTTAATTGCTCTTTCTCTCTCAGTGCATTAACTCCAAGACACCTTTCCTTATCTTAGCCCATAGTACAAAACGCATTTTTTTCCTACAACTCTGCTTATTAATCACGGGTTATAAGACATTACCATGTGTAGACCAAATTTTGTGAATCACCATTAGAAAAATGGATTGGGCATGGAAAGTTATCAAATGGAATAGAATATAGTACATCAGAGTGAGTAAGAGTAAGATCACTTTGTGCAGGTTTTGCCTGTTACATGTTTTTCTCCAAAGAGATCCTATGGCTTATGCAAATCATGGAATAATAACTCATACTTTCAGACCACTTAACTTGACATGTTATTGTAATCATTATAAATTTATGAATAAGGACTTTATTGAGCCCATTTTGCCCTCTGAGGAGGCAGATACTAAGACATTGTAAATAACTTGTCCCAAGTCACAGTTCTAGTTGGTGATAGATCTGGGACTAAGCCCAAACAATGTGTCTAGGCTCTACCAGCAACCTCACTGCCCCAGGACGCTAGGTGACAGCAAATAAATAAATAAATAAATATTTGACAATTGTGCAGTGACAGTTAGAAAACTAGTCTGCCCTGAATACCAGGAAGGTTGTTGCCTCTTGCCACAAGTCAGTCATCGTGTTATTTCTGACCTAGACAATTTCTATAATGCAAATAACATAGATAAGGAGTTGACTTAATTATATATACCGAACCCTTATAACATTAATGATATCTTTAAATTGTGGAATTTGCTTTTTAAAAAGTTTTTCATAATTTTGATCTGTCCTAAGATTACTACTTGAAAAGAAGTAAAACATAAATGAAGGAATCACAGTAGTCAAAGGTCTAGTGTTTTTTCCTAGTCAGCAGCTGACCACAACAGTTCAACAAAGGAAATTGATTTTTACTTTAGTTATAGGAAGGGAAAACTGGCTAGAACCTGCAAGCACAATAGCAATCATTGGCTTGGCAAAGATCCCTTCTAGTCATGATAGGCCAGCTTCCACTACACAATGTAAAAAACACACAAAACAAAACAAAACAAAAAGTGCTTACTCTAAGTGGTGCTGTATAGCTTTCAGATCTAGACAGATCCCAGAATGATGTTGATTGACACCGGAAGTTCAGACAGCTTTATCACTGTGATTCAGCATCATGTCAGAATTAGTCTAACACTAGAATTACTCTGAAAATGACAAATGGCATACTTTATACTTAGGTAGTGACATGGAAAATATGTAGTTAATGATTTGAGAAACACTTATTAGGACCACCTGTGTATCAGGTATTCCTTTAAGTAAAGAATTTTGTTTAATTTGCTGCTCCAAATGATCCATATAAAAGTTTATTGTTATTCCAAACTAAACTGTCTATAATAATCTACAATAATAAAAGCATAATATCCTAATTAGACCGAAGTCTTTCCAGACAAGCTGTCGGACGAAGCCGGGGCTGTGAGGGAAGCCCAGGTCCTGGTGCCAGTGGGAAGCCGGTGGGGGCAGCCAGGGGAAGAAAGTCTACTCTTGCATGAATTTCGTGCATCAGGCTTCTAGTAATTTAAATAATTAGACACTATAAAAAAGCTGAATAATATTTTAGTAGAAATCATAATTATAGGTTAAAAACTAATTCAAGTATAAATAATAGGGAAAAAGAAATAAAATAGAAGCATTATAATGGTAGGATTTACAAATAAAAGTGAGAAATTATCAGAGGGAAATTGTAAGATTAAGAAATTCAAAGCACTGCAAGGAGGGACAGTAAAAAGTAAGCCATTTGCATTCTGCTTATGCCTATTCATTCACTATTCCTTATTCTACACAATTGTGTAATAACTGCTGTTACTTCATTGAGAAATATGCCATTAATTTCTTATTATATTTAAAAATATAGGTACATATATAGTGCTGTTATTAGTAATAAAAGTGCACATTTACCTTGTGCATATTAGGCAATGTTAAGCCACTTTACAAGCATTATTATTTATAATCCTGAGGTTATTCTTTTGAAATTCAGGATAAATGTGTGTGTGCGTGTGTGTATGTGTGTGTGTGTGTGTGTGTGTGTGTGCATGTATTATATATTTATATTATATTCAAAGAAAAAAAGTGCTATATATAATCAATAAATTGTATTTCATATACAATGTATTAGGTATAGCATCTGTCACTGAAATATATTAACTGTAAAAACAAAAATTTATTTTTCTAAAATAAGGACAGCATTAAATACATTGTTTTAGCACTTCCCAACCTTGAAACATTACATACTTAACAGTTTTTATTCTACACAATCATAAAAGCATTATAGAAACTAGAGGCTCGATGCACAAAATTCATGCAAGAGTAGACCTTCCTTCTCTTTGCTGCTGACACTGGCTTCCCTCTGACATCCTGAAATCAGTCTTTCCTCACAGCCCCAGCTTTGTCCAGAAGGTCGTCTGGAAGGGTGCCCAATCTAATTAGCATATTACACTTCTATGAAAGACTAGTGGCCCGGTGCACGAAATTTGTGCATGGGGGTAGTATGTGTTCCTCAGCCTTGCCTGCACCCTCTCCAATCTGGGACCCCTTGAAGGATGTCCCTCTGGGATCAGGCCTAAACCAGCAGTCAGAAATCCCTCTCACAATCTGGGGACTGCTGGCTCCACCTGCTCACCTGTCTGCCTGTCTGCCTAATTGCCCTTAACCACTCTGCATGCTTTCCTGCTAACCCCAAATGCCCCACCCCTGCCAGCCTGCTCCCCCCTAACTGCCCCTCCTGCTTGCATGCTTGACCCCCTTTACCTCCTTGCTGTCCTGATCACCCCCCAACTGGCCCCTCTGCTGGTCTGCTTACCCCCAATTGACCCACCCCCCACCAGCTTGATCACCCACAACTGCCATCCCATCCTTGCCTGATCACACCCCTGCAATTCAAGCTCCCAGCCCCTCCTTGTTTTGCTTTTTTTCTTTTGTTCAGTGCCTCCTTGCGAGGAGGCCAGGGCTGGCTAGAAGACTGGGATTTATTTATCTTCTATAACTAAAACTTTGTAGCTTGAGTGGAGACAAGGGCCAGCTAGGGCAGGTGGAAAGCTTGGCTTCCTCCATCACCAAGGCAACCCAAGCCTCTTGCTAGCTCCAGCTCCATGACTGCTGCTATCCTGGTTGCCTTAATTTGCATACTCACTTCAGGTTGGATAGTGGGTGTGGCTTGTGGACATGGAGGAAGTACAGTCAATTTACATGTTACTCTTTTATTAGTGTAGATGTCATTTTTATAAATAACTGTTTCAAGCAAGATAAATAATTGTATAATAATAACCTTGTTTTAACACTAATGCAATGCTAATTATAAGAGATAAAATATTTTAAATTAAATAAACAAATAAGCAAAACCTTAAAGATAGCTTTTATAGGCATTAAAAAGAACAGTGCGACTTCATTGGCATGGTGGAATAAAAGGTTTCTACCATTTACTCCCAAAGACCAGGGGTTTAGCCAATCATCACACATGAGATTCCTTTGTGAAAGTCCAGTGGAGAATTCTAGCACATAATTCCAGCAAAAAGGTCTAGATTGAACATATTTAAAAGACTAAGGGAAACAGTTTCCCTTTACCTGTGTTACCCTTTTCATAAAATGACACAGAGGACTTGGCCCTGACTTATCCTGCAGGGGAAAGTGAGAGTGCATCTGGCTCCTCCAGCTGGGCAGGATGCTGTCAAAGATACCCACCTCTTTCTCACCCCAATCAGGAGACTGAGTGTGTTGCACAAGTGGGGTGTGGAGAGGGGCTTGAAGGACAGCAGACGGGGCTCTCAGAGAGCATTACAAACAGGCAGATCCTAACTGGGTTGCAGACTCTAGCAGTAAGCCTGTCTATCAAGAGCTGCTGGGGGGATACTGCCCATGGATCCCACCAACGGACAAATAGGTATTCTCAATGCTCCTATCATCCAAACAACTCCCCCTTCCCCAACCTCATTGCTGACTTCCTGAGGACACTGTCCACAGCAGTGGGAGTAGGCTTTGTAGACGGCTAGTGACCATTGACACAAAACCCATCCAACTCTGCCCAACTCTGTGGATGTAGGAGGAACCACATAAATTTATGCATCCACAACTCCCTAGAGAAAAGGGAAGCTGTCAGCTCTCAGCCTGGCCTTGCAGTATGGAAAGAAGGCATGCACTCTTAAGAACATCCCACAAGAGAAAACAACAAGTTTTTTTGTAGCATTGTAGCCATAAAAACGTGTGAAAAACTATCAGAATCTCTGACAGGGCTGGTGAAAGGTGTTAATTCTCCAAAGCCAGTCAATAAATGCTAGAAGAGGTGACTGACTGGTTCTTCCAATGTGATATGCATATGACACCAAAAGCACAGGCAACAAAATAAAAATAAGTAAATAAATAAACAAACAAACAAACAAGTGGAACTACATCGAATTGAACAGATTCTTCACAGCAAAAGGAAAAAACAAAACAAAATAAAGAAGCAACCTCCAGAAAGGTAGAAAATATTTGCAAATAATATGTCAGATAAGAGATAACACCCAAGGACATAGGAAACTCACACAACTCAATAGAAAACAAAGGCAAATAATCCAATGAAGGTATGGGAGGGAACCTGAATACACATTTTCCCAAAGACACCTACATACAAATGGCCTAAAGGTACATGAAAAGATGCTCAGCATCATTAGTCATCAGAGAAATGCAACTCAAAGCCACAATGAGATAGCACCTAACATCTGATAAAATGAGTATTATCAAAAAGCAAGAGATACAAAGTACTGGTGAGGATGTGGAGAAAGGGAGCCCTGTGCACTGTTGGTGGGAATATAAGTTGATAAAACCACTAAGAAAAACAGTATGGAGTTTTCTCAATAAATTAAAAATAAAACTACTATATGGCCTAGCAATTCTATTTCTAGAAATACATTTGAAGAAATTAAATCACTACCTTAGAAATATATGCAGAGCAGTGTTCATTGCAGTGTTATTTATGATACTCAAAACATGAAACAATCTAACTGTCCATCAATGAATGAATGAATGGATTAATAAATATTGTATATATATATATATATATATATATATATATATATATATATATATATTGCACTGAATATGTATATTTCAGCCATGAAAAAAGAAGAAACCCTGCCATTTATGCAATAGTGGTAAAGCTTGAGGGCACTATGCTAAGTTAAATAAATCAAACAGAAAAAAGACAAATACGGTGTGATCTCATTTTCATGTGAATAAAACAAAACAAAACTCATGTGAACTGTGAACATATAGTGGAATGGTAGTTATTAGGTGCTAAAAGACAGGAAAATGGGGAGATATTGGCCAAAGTGTACAAATTTCAAGTCTAAAGAAGAATAGGTTCTGGAGATCTAGTGTACAGAATGGTGAATATAATTGAAAATACTGCATTATATATTTGACAGTTGCTAAAAGAGTGGACCTTATATGGTATCCATACAAACATACAACAGTAAGTAATCATGCAGGGTGATAGAGGTGTTAATTAACTTTATATGGTAACCATTTCACATTATGTATGTGTATCAAACATAATGTTGTACACCTTAGATCTACACAGCATTATATATAATCTATATCACATTTTAGCTGGAAAGGAGAATTTAAAGTAAAAACAATGTGAATAGATGAATAAAACTTGAAGAAAAAAATAGAGAGAAATTATTAGTACCATATTTTCCTTTGCCAAAAACAGTAAAAATGTAAAGAAATGTTTAGTACCTATGTACTATTAATTTGTTAACAACAGGTCAGGTATTAGAATTAATCAACTGATCAAACGTAGACATTAAAAGCTTAACCATTGTAAACTACATGTCTAAGTCCCTGAGAAAATTTAAATATCCTGTTTCTGAAAGATTTTTCTATTGAAAAAGAAACTTCTTAATTAAAAAAGTGTCTAAAAATTTTAATTAATTATTTTTATTTGTATAAAATTATACTATTTTTAAAATTATAAAATGGTAAAAATGCTCTAATTGCATCTTTATTTATAAATGTAATGATATGTTGTCTATCTGATATTAAGTATTTACAAATGCATACTAAGCACCAGCAACCCTTCAATTTGACAGTTTTATTCATATGAAATACTTTTAGCCATAATCTTCTAAATAACCACCGAGCATCACCACCGCAAAAATGTAGACATCGTAGAGAAACACAAACCAAGTCATAAACAAACAACACACTAAATAACACTTTTTAACTCAAACATATTATTTTTATTCATTTGTTAAAGATTTGTTAAATTTTACCAAAATCCAAGGTTGCAGATATACATGTGGCTTTACTTCAGCTCGTTGTTTTAGATAATTTTGCTTCTCTCAGTGTGTGTGTGTGTGTGTGTGTGTGTGTGTGTGTGTGTGTGTGTGATTTTGCAAAGCATTTTGCATTTGTTAAACTAATGCTTTGATTTTGGAAAATATCTTGGCCATTGAAAGCTGACTGAAAATAATAGACACCCTAACTTTTAAGATTATGTTTTTCAAGTTATATAGCATATATTACCTGTCATAAATTTGTGAGGGGTGTGAGTAAATGTAATCTGTATTCCACATTATTTATACAATAAGAGTCTCTGAGTGAAAGTCCTGGGTATCTACCCCAAGAGGTAATTAACAAACATTGTTTGAGCACTGTTTTGAGCATTCTTTGAGAACCAATGTTTTGTTCAAAATAGTACTCAAAGGCACATATATGTTACTAAAATAAGAGAAGAAGTAAAAAGAAAATCACTCCAATTAAGTTTCAAATAAAATGATAACTCAGTATTATTTGTTATTTTGAATGAATAGAATTAAGGTTAATCAGTTTTATGTTTTGACATTTTTCTATTTCTATTTTATTTTCTTGTGATTATGGGTACAATTTAAGAGGTTGGCAAAGTCATGTCATCTACTCTAAGAAGGCAGTGAATGGTTATGTAGATTTTTAAAAATCACTTAAAATATATTGTGTTTGCTTTCATTACTAAATAATTCTATGTGTGTGTGTGTGTTTTCTCAATTGTTTAGGTTGTTTTGTGCTTATAATAATGAGGGGTATTGATTTTAGGAGTGTTTGAGTATTTTGGTTAGACTACTCTGAAATGAGTTAGTATAATTTGCCCTTCAAATAAGTTTTCCATATGTATCCTTCCTGCTTTTGTCAGTAAATGCTAGCTTCATATTTAAACCATGTTCTCTTTTTCCTGGGCTCACTGCTAGACTATTTTTCTCCCCTTCTAGTATACTCCAGTATGTTGTTATGACTAAATTTTAGCTTATGTGATGCCAGTCAAGTGAATGTTCCACTTCATGAGTCAACTCATTAAAGATTTTCATGCACACACTCTCATTCACTTGTTCTTGTTTCTGTTTGCAATCAATATCCAGGGGAACCTTGCAATCCAAGCCCGTGGCTCTCTATGACTGTGGGGAAGAGCAACCAACAGTCATAAGCATCCATAAAATACTGGAAAATGAGCGAGAAATGCACTTCTATTTTTCTTGAGACATTATATAATTAAGATCATATTTACTGTGTTTTGTTTACTTATATACACACAAACATTATTAGAGATTCAGCATCACATAGCATTTTATTTTAAATAGCCTGTATTAAAACATATTTCCTAATGTTTTCAAAGTATTTTTCATAATGAAATTGAGGCTAATGAAACTGTAATATGGAGCTCTCCCCCCCCCCCAGGAATACAGAAATCTGGAAGAGGCACCAGCCAAAAATATACAGTGAAAACAAGCTGAATGAATTGTGAGTCTGCAGTTTTGCTGAACATATCAGTTTCTGAAGGTTGTAGGGCAAGCACTTGACATGAAAAACTAAGAAGAAACTGGTGGTGCCCACTGGGAGAAATGAAGCCAGAGTCCTCATTTAACCAGGGCAGCTTTACCTGGACACCAGAGAAAAGCATTCAGGTTGGGTGGCTGGTGAATAAGTAGAGGCACAATGTTCACTGGAGAGAAAACGATGCTCTTGGAGAACCAATGTTTTGTTCAAAATAGTACTCAAAGACACATATATGTTACTCTTGGAGCCTGGAAATATAGGGGAAGTGCATATTATCACATAGCTTTTCTCTAAAGCCCCACTAGGCACTCACAGAAAGTCGGTAGAGCCCCGGAGTCATCTTCCTCATGGCACATAACTACAAAGGAGAAAAGAAGCTACCATGATAGGGGTAGTGAGATTCCACTGGAACTTCTTTCCCATATATCCCCTGTGGAACAAATAACTGGTCAAAGTCAACAAAAACTGTAACCGATAGGGTACTAGTGGACAAAGAATCTAAATAGATACTTTTCCAAACAGGACATACAGATGACCAACAGACTATGAAAGGATACTGTTTGTCACTAATCATCAGAGACCCGCAAATTAAACACACAATGAGCCACTGGCCCAATAGCTCAGTTGGTCAGAGCTTTGTCCAGTATATCAAAAAGTGGTAGGTTTGATTTCCTGTCACAAAACATACCTAGGTTTCTGGTTGAATCCCTGGTCAGGGTGCATACAGGAGGCGACCAATTGATATCTCTCTCTCTCTCTCTCTCTCTCTCTCTCTCTCTCTCTCTCTCTCTCTCCTGGTCTCTTTTTCTCCTACTCCTCTCTCTCCCTCTCTCAAGTAATCAATAAAAAGTGTTCAACATTACAGTCATTACAGAAATGTAAATCAAAACCACAGTGAGATACCACTTCACTCCCATTGTGATAGCTGCAATACATTTAAGAAATAAAAAATAAATAAAAATAGAAATAACAAATGTTAACAAGGATATAAAGAAATTGGAACTGTAGTAGATAAAAATTTGAAACTGGAACTAGCAGGTTAGATAAATTGTACAGCTGCTTTGGTAAAAAGTCTACTGTTCTTCAATAAGTCAAACATAGATTTGCTATGTGAACCTAAATTTTTACTCTTAGATATAAACCTAAAATAATTAAAAACATATCTTTTACTCAGAAATTCATAACAGCACATAATCTAACTTCAGCTTATGAGTGGTCCACCACACAATTCTGTTGAGACATAATGACAACTTTGAATATTGGCAGAGAAATTTTTAAAAAAATATGTGCCCTCTTATGACTCCTCTAGAAAATATACTGCAAAACAGCACAGTTCTTTATTTCAATTTTCTTCCATTGCCATGATTTCTCCTTGTGTCTGCCTTCCCATGTCTTGCATGGGCCCCATGATTAGCTTTGGAAATCATCCTGAGTTTGCAAATGACAAAGCAAGTCCCCACACGTGGTCCATGAGGTGAATCACAGAACTGAGGATGAGAGGGTCACCCCTTGCACCATTGCTTGCTGGAGCACCACTGATGATGTGAAGAGAATTTGGTAAAATGCTCCTCTTCTCCTCCAACGGATAAATCTGATCATGCATGATTTCCAAAAGCTCTTCTGCCATTTCCCTATAGTTGTTCTTCATTTCTTCCTGATGCTGTAACTGTCCTTATTTAATCAGACAGTCGTTTACCACTAAGGCTTGATCTCAAGCTTCCACAAATTGCCTGAAAACTCCTTTATGCAATTTCACTTTTTTTGTCAGGATATATTTTGGTGTTTGTCAGCTAAGAAAGCTGGGGCATATGCTAGTGGACCAGCACTGACCTGAACACTCACATTGCCCTGGAGCTTCAGCTGTAGTTTGATTATGTCCAGTTAGCCCAGGAGCTCAGCTAGGGAAGACAAGATACTTTCTTCCTCATCTTGTCAATGGGGCTCACTCAGTTCCATGTGGTGTTAGTACATGATGAATATTCAAAAGTTCATGGCAGCATTATTCATAATAGCAAAAAAAGTGGTAATAAGTACTGCTCAGTGGTTGAGTGTTGACCTCTGAACCAGAACATCCTGGTTTTGATTCCCAATCAGAGCAGATGACCAGGTGGTGGTCTTGATCTCCAGAAGGGGGTGTGCAGGAGGCAGTGGACCAATGATTCTCTCTCATTGGTGATGTTTCTATCCTCTCTCCCTCCCTCTTCTTCTCTGAAATCAATAAAAGATATTAAAAAATAAAAAAATAAAAAGTAATTAAGAACTGATGCATGCTATTATACACGTAAGCTTTGAGACCATCATGTGAAGTGAAAGAAGATAGCCACAAAGGCCACACACTGTATACATTTATTTATAGAATAAAATTATTTATACAAATTATTGAAATAAAAATAAAATTGGAACATTTTATTTATACAAAATATCCAGACACTGGCAAATTTACAGAAAGTAAATTAGTGTAGTGATTGCTAATATGTATGGAATTTTGAGGGGGAGTGATAAAATTTCTGGAATTAGATAATTATGATAGTTGAAAAATCTTGTAAATGTGATGTTAAAAAACATTGAATTATAGGGGATTTCCGCCTTCCTCCACGGGGTGTACATTTTAACATTTAGGTGTTTGTTCATAGATTCTCAGGCTTCGGGGCACCGATGGGTAACAGGAGAAGGCCTGGGGGCCACTGCCTGCTGTGCAGGGTGTCTCTGAGGCACCTGGAGCCCCAACAGCCCGAGATTGGTGACTTCGCGCCTCCCGGTTCCTCTGCTCACAGCGTCCCCACTGCCTGACCCCCAGGAGCCCTCCAGCCTGGGGAGCCGCCTCCCAGGTCCTGCCGCCCGATCCCTGCGATCAGGATGGATATGAACTTTGGGGACGTGGCCATCACCTTCTCTCAGGAGGAGTGGGAGCTCCTTGATGAGGCTCAGAGACTTTTGTACCGCAAGATGATGCTGGAACTTTTTGCAATAGTATCAGCTGTAGGTTGTGGGCATACAATGCATGATGTGGAGGCCTGATCTGAGCAGAGTGAATCTGTACAAGGGGAGTCACAGGATAGTGCTTCTAAGACAGCTTCAGAAACTCAGATGACCCCTCTCTGTGGGAGCTGTTTCTCTGCTTTAAAAGGTATTTTTAAAGAGATGGCGCAGTGTCTCCCAGCCCGCAGCCAGCTCAGCCCAGCCTCTGTACGCCATGCTGGTGGGAAGCTGGCGCGGCGCCTTCCCTTGGCAGCGCCGCCGAGTCCTTTCTCTGCAGCCGCATGGCTGGGCCAAAGCTTCCACCACTACAGCCATGTGGATTTTAAAACTACAGGGGAAATTGAGCCACAGGAGCTACCATCACTGCCGCACCCGCCGCCGCCCCCGAGAATGGGAATCCACCGAAATCAGAGCTCACTATGCCCCAGGCTCAGAGAGAGTGCAGCTTCAGAACTTAGCCTCTGCATCCACTGCAGCTCTTCTTCTGCAACAAAGGAGACACCATTGAGGGCAGACTCTCCGCCCGCAGCCATCTCAGCCTGCCCACAACCTTCCCAGCACACCCGCCGTGCTGGTGAGGAGCCAGCATGGCACCTTCCGTTTGCGGCCCCAGCGAGTCCTCCCTCAGGCGTTGCATGGCCGAGCCAAAGCTCCCGCCACTGCCGCCATGTGAACTTTAAAACTACAGTGGAAATTGAACCACAGGAGCGACCGTCGCTGCTGCACCCGCCACCACCACCCACCACCACCGCCGCGAATAAAGGAAATCCACTGAGAACAGAGCTCACTATGCCCCGGGCTCAGGGAGTGGGCGCCCTCAAAACTTAGCCTCCGCGTCCGAAGCTGCTCCACTTCTGCACCGAATGAGACACCCTTGAGGACAGTCTCCCCGCCTGCAGCCATCCCAGCCTGCCTGCCGTGCTAGCGAGGAGCTAGCATGGCGCCTCCAATATGCAACCCCAGCGCCCCAGAGGGGCCATGTGCCCTGGGTGAGCCATATGTCCCAGGGGGCCATGTGCCCCGGGTGAGCTGTGTGTCCCAGGGGGCCGTGTGCTCCAGGTGAACTGTGTGTCCCAGGGGAAGCAGTGGGACCCAGGGGGAGGGGCGGTGAGAACCAGAGGAGGAACGACTCTATTCTTGTGGTCCTGAGATAGTCACCATAAAACAAGCAGACTGCCAAATGAGGAGCGGATTCTATTCATGTGATCCTGAGATAGTTACCATAAAACAAGCAGATTGTCAAATGACAGCGGGTAGGGGAAGGAGACCTGGGGGGAGATAAGAGAACAACCGAAGGACTGGTATGCATGAATACAACCAATGAACACAGAACTCTGGGGAGGGAGGGCATCAATGGGAGGTGGGGAGGGGGAGCAATGGTATGCTATGTACACATATAATACCTTAATAAAAAATAAAATATAAAAAACATTGAATTATATATTTTAAAACAGTACATTTTATGTATATAAATTGTATACAAATAGGAATAAAAAAGGTCATTGACATATTAAATGGAAAAAAAAGATGAACAAAGAAACATTGTATAAAACACAGAACAAAATAAAGCTGGAATTGCTATATGGATATCAGACAAAGTAGACTTCAGAAGAAATAAAATTGTAAGGCATAGAATAAAAATTACAAAATGATAAATGGATCTATTATCCACTAATACATAGAAACCTTAATATGTATTCTCTCCCAAAGAATTTATAGTATGTAAAGCAAGAAATTACAGAAATGAAAAGAGAAATAAACAATGCACAAATATATTTCAACTAGTGACTCAGTGCATGGATTCATGCACATTGAAAGGAAATTAATTAGAAGGTGGCTAGTGATTGTGGGACTGGTCAAGACTGAACAAGACCTGGAGCCAACCTCCCTCAGTTGGCTCCTCAGCTGACTGAACCTGGGGTGGCACCATGGCTTGAAGGGTTCTGTGAAGTGGGCAGGGGTCCCTCCAGCGGGTAGGGTCCTTCTGCCTGGCCTGCAGGGATTGGGCCAAAACTGGCTCTCTGACATTCCCGAAGAGGAGTACAAGAGGGAACTCTGCAAAGTTGCTGATATACAGGGTGTGGAACACAAATGGAAGTGTGCAGTAAACCAGATCCGTGGCCAACAGTGCCCCAGCAACAATATAACCCACAGTTAAAGATGGATTCACATAGCCCATGAGGAATTGGGCTCCTTTCTCTCTGGTTTCAGGGTGTGTCACTCAAAAATTGCTGCTGCTAAGTCACTGCAGCTCCACAGCTCCTGTGTTGAACATCTGCCCCCTGGTGGTCAGTGTTTATCATTGCTACTGGTGGATGGACACTTAACATATTAGCATATATATATATATATATATATATATATATATATATATATATATAGACTAGAGGCTCAGAGCACAAAATTTTTTCACTGGGGATGGTGCCCCTCAGCCCAACATAAATCCTCTCCAATCTGAGATCCCTCAGGAGATGTCCAACTGCTTGTGGGATTGGGCCTAAATGGACAGTTGGACATCCCACTCATAATCCAGGACTGCTAGCTCCTAACCACTTGCCTGCCTGCTTGTCTGCCTGATCACCCCCTAACCACTCCCTTGCCAGCCTGATTGACACCTAACTGCTCCCCTGCCAGCCTAATTGCCCCAATTTCCCTCCCCTGCCAACCTGATCACCCACAACTGTCCTCCCCTGCTGGCCATCTGGTGGCAACCATCTTGTGATGACATGGGGCTGGATATCTTGTGACAATGTGGGGGCAACTATCTTTTGAGGACATGGAGACAGCCATCTTCTGATGACATGGTGGTGGCCATCTTATGATGATGTGAGGGCATGAGGGCCACCTAGGCTTTTATTAGTATAGATACTTGACATTATTCTCCAAGTAATTAAAGAAACAAGTAGGCAGAACATCAGTAATATATGGATTTCATGAAATATAATATTAACCAACTTGGCCTAACTGCCTTTATACAACACTTTACCCAACAGCAGAATTATCAATTCAATTGTTCTAGGAATAGTAAACAATTTAGCTCATAGTTGAGCCCATAAAAAATAACTTCATAAATTTAAGATTGCAAAGACCATAACAAATTAAAATATATCTATAAATATATGCAAAATACTTAAATATTCAATATTTATAAAACAATATACTTTTAAATAAGAACCGTGTTAAAATAGAAATCTCTGAGGATATTAAAATATATTTTGAATTTAATGACATTGAAACACAACATATAATTTGTCAGATGCACCTAAAATAGTGCTTAATAGTACATTTATAGCATCAAATTATTATAGTGATGAGGAAAGAAAAGCTTATGTAAATCAGAGCTTACTCAAATTTCCACCTTAAAAATCAAAAGAAAAAAGAACAAATTAAAGCAAGCAGGGAAAAGAAAAGGACATTAGCAGCACAAGGGAATCAAATTGGAAATAGAAAAACAATAGAGAATATCAGTGAAAACAAATGTTGTTTCTTTATAAAAAGTTAATAAAATTGATACAGCTCCTGGCTATTGAACAAGACCCCAGATCCCAAAGTCATTAAAATTATAACAATAGAATACTATAAACAAGTATATACATATAAAGTCAACAATTTTGATAAAGTGGACCAATTTCTGAATAGACAAGAGCTACCAACATTCAATCAAGATAAACCTATTACACCAAGAACATGCATTTGGGAAAAGATAGTTTCTTCAATAAATGGTGTTGTGAAAACTGGATATAAACATTCAAAGAATTAAATTGGATCTTTATTCACAGTACATACAAAAATAAACTCAATAGGGTTTAAAGACAGACATAGACTTGGACCTATAAATGACTACAGAAAACTATAGGTATAAAACCTCTTGACATGAGGCAATGGTTTTTTAGATATGACTTTAAGACATAATAACAAATTTTGACAAATCAGATTGCATCGAAGTATAAAGTTTCTGCACAGTCAAAGAAGCAATCTACAGAGGAAAGATACAACTAAGAGAATAGGAGAAAAGTATTTGTTAACTATATATTTAATAATGGGTTAATATTCAAAATATGCAAGAAACTCAACAGCAATAAAATAAATAGCCTGATATAAAAATGGGCAATGGATTTTAATAGACATTTATCAAAAGCAGACATACAACTGGCAACAAGTGCATGAAAAGTGCTCTACATCAGTAATCATCAGGGAAGTACAAATCAAAACCATAATGAGTTATCACTTCATACCTTTAAGAGTGGATATTATAAAAAAGGCAG
Source organism: Vespertilio murinus (assembly GCA_963924515.1). NCBI lineage: Eukaryota > Metazoa > Chordata > Mammalia > Chiroptera > Vespertilionidae > Vespertilio > Vespertilio murinus. Next base: position 72,661,989 of record OZ004707.1, read on the forward strand.
CAGATAACAAGTGCTGGTGAGAAGAATGTAGGAGAAAGAGAAACTTTGAACACTGGTGGTTGCAAGGTAAATTGGTGCACCCACTATGGAAAACAGTATGGAAGTTCCTCAAAAAATGAACAATAGAACTACCATATGGCTAAGCAATCCCACTTCTGGATATGTATCGAAACAAAACAAAACACTAATTTGAAAAGATATATGCATTCTTATATCCATTGCAGCATTATTTGTAATAGCTAAGATATGGACGCAACCTAAATATCCATCCATGAATAAATAGATAAAGTGTGGTGCAGATAGCCCTAGCCGGTTTGGCTCAGTGGGTAGAAAGTCGGCCTGTGGAACAAAGGGTCCCAGGTTTGACTCTGGCCAAGGGCATGTACCTTGGTTGCAGGGTGCTTTCCAGCCCAGGCCCTGCTCAGGTTGTGCAGGAGGCAACCATTTGATGTGTTTCTCTCACATTGATATTTCTCTGTCTTTCTCTCTCCTCTACTTTTCCTAAAAATCAATGGAAAAATATCCTCATATAAGGATTAAAAACAACAAACAAACAAACAAACCAAAAACCTCTTATGCATACACACATATGCATAAGATGTTTTTTCACAAAGATTCATGCACTAGGCCTTCCATCTCCTGGCTGCTGGCACCAGTTTTCCTCTGGCACCCCCAGGACTCAGGCCTTCGTTTTGGCCTCAGTGGAGAAGCCATGTCTCTTCAGTCTTCAGTCAACTTCAGTCTTCAGTCTTCAGTCCATGCCTGCATATGCAAATTAACCTGCCATCTTTGTTGGGTTTACTTGCATAATACCTCCTGATTGGCTAGTGGACATCACAGAGGTACAATTTGCATGTTTCTCTTTTTTAGTATAGATAGATAGATATATACAACGAAGTATTATTCAAGCATAAAAGATGATAAAATCTTTCCATCAGTGAGAGTATTATGCTAACTAAAATAAGGGATGGAGACAAAGTTAAATATCATATGACCTTTTTTATATGTGGTATCTAAAAAAAATGGACAAAACACATATAAGCTCATAGATAAAGAAAACATATTGGTGGTTGGCAGAGAGAAGCAGGGTTGGGTCGGAGAAATAGGTAAGCATCATTTATATAGTTTCAATAAATTGAATAAAATTTAAAAATAAACATGGGAGATCATAAAAGTAATAATAGAAGAATAAGTCATTTAGATGAGGGCAAGTGTCACCTTGTTCTCTGAGAGTAAAGAAATATATTGCTTATAATATATATATATATATATATATATATATATATATATATATATTCTCAAAGGAAGATGGAAAATCATTAATAATATCATATGGCTTTATTTAATGTGCAGAAACAAAATATACTGAGAGGTGATAGGAAAATAAACTTTGAAATAATATTTAATATTTTAGAATTTCCAAGTATGTTGGAAAATTATAACAGTAAAATAGTTTTTAAAAGCAGTATTGTTTCATTTGAAAATACAATGAACCTATTATTTTGAAATAGACTACCTCAGGAAGTTCCACAAAATTTTATAGCAATGGCCCACAGCTCAAAAACTAATATAGAAAAGATGTAACATGGGATGTAATGTGCTTATTTTAGTAAAAAACTACTTAGAAAATCTATATTTGTATAGCACCTTAATTTATGTAGACAGCAATTTTAGAGAAATATTTTTAGAGCTAGTCCTTGAAAATATAAAATTGGCCGTTGTATACACAATTATATTGTACTAGAGGCCCAGTGCCAGATTTGTGCACCAGCGGGTCCCTCAGCGTGGCCTGAAGACATCCCTTGAGGAGTCGCAGATTTTGAGAGGGCACAGGCCTGGCGGAGGGACCCCACTGGTGCACAACTGGGGCTGGGAAGGGACTGTGGGAGGGCTCCAAGGTATGCCCGGCCCATATCACCCAGTCCTAATCAGGGCCAATCAGAGCCAGCCTGCCAAGGAGGGACCTTGGGAGGTTGTCTTGCCAGGGAGGGACTGCAGGAGGAATCCAGGGCCTGTCCAGCCTGTCTCACCCAGGCTCGATCAGCTGAACCTGCGCAGCAAGCTACCCCACTATTCAGAGTGTCTGCAGCCTGGTGGTCAGTGCATCATAGCTACCAGTCAAACAGTCACTTAGGCTTTTATATATAGATAAGCAATTATATTGTGTAATTAATAACTTTTTAAGAGTGGAAGAAAGCAGTGTGTGTTTCGAATGATACTTTTGTTAGTGAGATAGGAATTTAACTAGTTAACTAATTCATTACCATTCTTGTATGAGTAGCATTTCAGTGATAGATTAAATAAAATAAATGCTATAGCAAATTAATTTTTATAGTGCTGGTGTGTGTAGTGAAATTGATGTCAATAGTAAGTTAAATAAAATCAAAGTTCTATTTTATGCCGAAACCAGTTTGGCTCAGTGGTAGAGCGTCGGTCTGCGGACTGAAAGGTCCCGGGTTGGATTCTGGCCAAGGGCATGTACATTGGTTATGGGCACATCTCAGGTAGGGGGTGTTCAAGAGGCAGTAGGTCGATGTTTCTCTCTCATCAATGTTTCTAGCTCTCTATATCTTTCCCTTTCTCTCTGTAAAATATCAATAAAATATATTTTTTAAAGTTCTATTTTATGATTAATCTTATATTTACTAATCTTAAAGTATACAAGAAAAATAGCACACAAAGTGTGACCTCTGCATAGTAATACTAAGAAAAATACATTCATTGTTGAAGAAATGCATGTATAAGTGGACTAGTTATGTGTATTTCTGAGCACATACTTAGAAAGCATTTTAATTTTACTGAATTTAAAATGAAATAAGAAATCTCTGTCTTATGTCCTCATTCAAACTTAAACTTTGCCTGATTATATTGGTGATGGATTATTAACACTTCTCACAAATATGATACATTCTAGTCTTAGCTTAGCAACATGTGTAATGTGGGTTAATTAAAATATTATGGGACTATGCCATCAACCTGACAACCACAGCTTTAAGTTATTTTATGTATTCAATGCACCAGCAATGCAGTGTCACCTAACTGATAAAGAATTTGTTCTTTCAGTTGTGCTAAATGATCTTTCTCTTTCAAAAGCATTACCATGTTAGCTATTTGCTAAAATGGCCCTTAATGTTAATATTTAACACTTAATTCTGTGGCTTTCTTGAAGAATTCGTTTCTTTGCTTTTAGTTATGATTGGGCAAAGGACTATAGATTTAGAACACAGAGACTTAAGGTAATAACTTTTCAAAGACCTTATTTCTTTGTTTCAATTTATTACAATACAGCACACACTTTTTGTAATAGAATTTATAGAATACAATGGACATAATTTTCATTTTGCCTAATATTGAAAGCTATAGATGAAGACCAATATGGTTTTACATATCACTTTGATATCTCTATAATAGTGTAAAACTTGTTATCTAATCAATATCACACTCTTATGTTGACTCTTGGATATCCAACTCAACTGTGGACAGTCCATATTCCAAACAAAACACAAAATTTAATCTACTTTTATTTGGAACAGGAATATATTTATGATACAACAACGTAAACTAGAAATGTTTAGATATATGCCCAAAAATGATGTAAAATTCTTAAACAAATCTGAAGAAATTTATCCAAGGTGTTTTAGGTAAAAGAAAAAACAAACAACAAAAGACTTTATCCCAAATATTAACTCATTCTTGTTTAATCTTACTAACACAGGCTAGCAATGTTTGATGTGTTGCTAGGAAAAGAAAGTCCAATAAAATTATTAATATCAGTGTTGAATAACTTTTAAAAATCCTTCTTATTATACTGAAATTATTAATAAACTTTAAATCTCAGTGGCTTAAAACAACACAGACATATATTTCTTGCTTCTGATACCTATCCACTGAGGTCTGGCTAGGAGTCTACCTCCTATTTTGCTTCCCTAAGTAAACAATAAAATCCGATTACTCATAATAAGTAGAACCAGTGAAACAATATATTTCTCCCAATCTTCCCAATAAACTTTCCATCGTGTACAACTTTTCCTTGTTTTCTTCTTCCAGGCTATAACCATTTCCTTAGAATACATACAGATTGAGAATTAAACGAAATGGACCTTTTTACCACTCATCTGCCATTAATTTCCTGCCAGTGGAGAGTGGTCATTTATAAAGCCACACTTTTCTAAATAATCAGCACTATTCTTCCTGGGGTTGCCAAAAGCAGCCTTTGAATTCAAAGACCATCTAGCAAAATCTTGCTTAGCTGTGAAAATAAGCCTGAGGATGCTCCACCAAGCATACAGCCGACCAGCTAAATCATTTACTATAATCCACAACAAAGAAGCTTTTAAATAGAAAAGTAACTGAGTTGGAAACTTTTCCTTATGAGCAATAGCAGCAGCAAGGCAAGGGCCAATGAATGAAAGTACACTGGTTCATAGAACCAAAGTAGTGGGGGCATTGTAGTGTGTAACAGTGTAGTATTGGTGCTCACTTTCAAAGGGTATATTTTGGAATATTGCCTGAAAATACTATTATTTTCCAAAAGTTACTTATGTGCTACTTCACCAGCAGTAAGAATTATTGACATCATTGAAAATGACAGCACAAATAGTGACTTAACACAGAAATGCCTAAGCATGACGCTTTCTCTCGTGTGTGTTTGCTGTGAAATTGATACAAAACTGATTTTCATAGATGACAGATTATTTTAAAGAAAGAAAGCTACATTTCCATTTTCAGCAAATGTACCATGTGAAAATCGTGATACATCTAGGAAGTACAACTAATGACTGTCATGTGGATGGTAAAATAGATTCTATTGCAATAAATAAATACACAAACAATAAATAAAAAGTTTTCAGTTACCTTTGTTACCATGATAGTGATGTTATTTGTGAGTAGAGAAAAAACAGAAAGCATGACATACCTTATTATGAAAAAAACACACACAAAATATAATTAAGAGAGATACATTTACTATTGGAAAGGCAATATGAAACAGTGACTAAGGGACAGATTTCACATCAGAAAGCCCACGTTTAAAGTTACAGGTTTTCTACTAACTAGGGAGTGGTTTCATGTAAGTGACCCCACTTCTCTAAGCCTCAGCGTCTTCATCTGTTCTGTGGGGTTTTGATATCTGGCTCATTGTGGTTAAGTACTTAGTAAAATACTATAAATGCAAAGCCAGCATTTGCTTAATGAAACAGGAGTGATATTTATAATAGAATCATATGGAAGCATGGCCACTCAATTAGGGGTCTGTAAACCTTGTTTTATCCCAATTAGAACAGGAACTCAACTTTTTCACTTATCTTCAAATACTTCATATTCCTTCTCTATAAACTGAGAGGTGTGAGTATGGAGATAAGAATATTCATTCATTCATTCATTCATTCATTCATTCATATACTTACACTGAGCCCTTCCAATGAGCTAATCACAGGGCATAATGAACACAAAGATGAATATGGTAAAACATTATCCCCTCCAGATCTGAACTGTCCAGTGAGGGAGTCAGAGAAGCAAGCAGCAGTACCACGCAGCAGAGGAACCATCTTCACAGAGTATGGACAGAACACAGAGAAGACATGAACTAAAACTGCCAGAAAAAGTCAGAGCTTGCTTATCCTGAAATGCTATGTGTAATGGATCTTAAGAAGCATATATGTATTTCTAATGTAGTTGTAGGAGAGAAAAATTAAATTGCCTTCCAGAAGGAAGAACAAATGCAAAGTCAGGGATGAGTGAACCACACTGTTGAGTTAGCAGGGCAACAGTGAGCTCAGTGCCACAACTGCTGAAGTGAGCAAGTCCAATCTGGTCTGGGGGTCTTCTCAAAGGAGGCAATGTGGGAAGCTTTATCACTGCTTTTAGATGTGAGTTTCACATTAAGGTTTGAGAAACTACTCATGAAGAACTGTGTGAAATGGTTGGATATGTAATAAAATCAGCTAACTCTTGGGAGACAAAAAGGAAGGAATTATAGAAGGTGGCCGAGTTTTCCATCCTGTCAATCTTTTGGAAGGACTCTGGTTTTGCGCAAATATTGAGTCAGTAAAGTAAAACAGACCCCTGTTAAATGTTTGGAAGAGAAATTGTAGTCAGAAGGATGGGCACAACGTAAGGAGGCTGAATTACCCCTGGGTCCACAGATCATTAAGCAGCATCATATTTTCAGGTCACACCTCATAATCCGGAAGAGGGGCTGCAAGAAAGAAAGAGGTTGATTTTGCAAGTACTGACATGATTACTGGTAACTGAGACAAGACTATGAGCACCAAGAAAAGTGATAAATCAGAGCTCTGCTTTTCAAAATTCTTAACTCTAAAATTTCTTTAAAGCCACTGATTTTTATCTCTTCTCCAAGCAGGCAATCTAACAGTGTAACTCAAAGAATGCATGTTATATGAAAAATGATATATTTAAGATAAGAGGTAGGAAAGGTATTTATATATTATTAAGTTTCCCATTCTATCACACATTTATAAGGGTTGACCTTGTCAGTTCTATTCTAAATAAACTCTCATTTAAAACTAGCTTCTCAGGTTTTTTTATTTTTTATTCACTTCATCAGCTACAAATCAAAATCAAGACATAGATTCTCCCCTTCACCCGAGATCCCAATTACTACTCATTCTCTCCTTCAAAGTAAGCATGATTATGATGCTTAGCAATCTCAGTAATTATCATGCAGGAGGGAAGGTGAATTATTCTTAGATGTTCCTTCAAAAGGATGAAAATTTATAATACATGTCTCATAATAGTCTGAGAATTTTAAAACATCAGAACTATTTTTTCAAACCCTGGAGAGAGGAAATTTGTGGTTTGGAAATTCAAAAGAAAGGTCTCTTTGAAACATGTGATGGTTAGTGTAGGCATCATGCTGAACTAAACAAATTATTGGAAAACTATAATTTCCCACATGTTAAAACTACATGCCTTCAAATGCAATCACATACTAGATGTTAGGTAAGCAAAGTTCAACATAAAATAATATGTTTTACCTTTTTAATTCTCTAATACTGTACTAACAATGCTCCCAACAAAATCATTGTCCCCTCAATGTGTAGGATTTAAAATGTAATATTACCATCAATGTATTCTTATCTTGGTCCCTTCTATTCAATAAATTAGGTTTAACCTATCATGTCTATTCCATGTAACTTTTCTATTTATTTATTTATTTTGTAATATATTTTATTGATTTTTCACACAGAGGAATAGAGAGGGATAGAGAGTTAAAAACATCGATGAGAGAGAAACATCGATTAGCTGCCTCTAGCACCCCCCCCCCCTCACTGGGGATGTACCCACAGCCAAGGTACATACCCCTGACCAGAATCGAACCTGGAACCCTTCTGTCCACAGGCCAGCACTCTATCCACTGAGTCAATCTGGTTCCGGCAACAAAAACAGTGTTAATGGTTTTTCACAGTTGACTAATTTTTATTGCAAATCTTTATCATAGCAATATTTATTAATAGTTTTTAATGGTAAGAATTTTAGTTTAAAACTTTTAAAATTATTATATATTTATGAAAATTTTCTGGTCTCCATTTAATGAAGATAAGAAATTCAAGAGTAGTATAATTTCATAGTTCACTCTGAATATTAATTTTTGTATGAAATCATTAAACTAAATTATTCATAATTGAGACAGAAATGGAATTTACCAAAATTAGGTTTAAAAATTAGATCAAGTCACATTTTTATTAAAAATTATTGTTTAAAATTCAATGCATGCAATGCTTCCTTCTAATAAGCATTCATTTATAAAACACTAGAGGCCCAGTGCACAACATTTGTGCACTTGAGGTGGGTCCCTCAGCCTGGCCTGTGCCCTCTCTGGGTCCAGGAGCCCCACAATCAATTGCCCTGCCCACCCATCACAGTGCCAAGTCCAGGCAGCCTGAGCCTCCCTCTGCAGGGTGATCAATCACAGGGTTCTGCAATGGATCACCCCCACAGAGGGAGGCCCAGGCTACCCGCCACAGTGCTGCTGCCAGGTAGTCTGGGCCTCCCTCTGCGGGGTCATCATGGGGCAATGGTCGGGCCCCTGACCAATCACATTGCACCCGCCTTGACTGGCTTGGCACCAGTAGGTGTCATAGCATGGTCATCTGGATGGTCATTCTGCTGTCTGTCTGGTCAATTTTTATATCATGCTTTTATTATTATAGCTAGCATTCTTCAATTTTTATTATTGATTTATATCGATATCTGAGAAAAGCATTCTAGGTCACAAACCCAAAATTCTGTTGGATATATATATATATATATATATATATATATATATATAGTTTGTTTAATTTTAACTATGGAAGTATGGGATAATTTGAATTGTCAAAATATGAGAAATGTTGCTGAAACCCATTTGTCTCAGTGGATAGAGCATCAGCCTGCAGACTGAAAGGTCCCAGGTTCGATTCCAGTCAAGGCATGTACCGTGGTTGTGGGCACATCCCCAGTAGGGGGTGTGCAAGAGGCAGCTGATGGATGATTTTCTCTAATGGATGTCTCTAACTCTCTATCCCTCTCTCTTTGTCTCTGTAAAAATTCAATAAAATATATTAAAAAATATGAGAAGTGTTCTGTATCATATATTAATAGTTTTAATTTATTTAAGAAATGAATAAATTTATGCCATTGTATATTTGAACAGCTGCTTCTGCTGCCTGCTATATTTCACATTTTTAAATCCTCACCTGAAGATATGCTTATTGGTTTTAGAGACCGGGGAAAGGAAAGAATAGAGAAAGAGAGAGAGAAACAGCCATGTGAGAGAGAAACATTGATCTGTTGCTTTCTGTATGTGCTGGGCCAGGGACTGAACCAGCAACCGATGTATGTGCCCTGGCTAGACATCAAAACCCCAACATTTTGGAGTATGGAATGATGCTCCAACCAACTGATCCACCCTGTCAGGGCTGTAGGATTTTTTTGTTCCTCATATTGATCATAATTTTTTAGCTCTAATTCTAAATTGCAATATTTTCACTCCTCTCTCCTATCAGTCTACATAATCTATATACTCACTCAAGGAATTTTAAACTGATCTCTCCAGAAGAAAACAAAATGTGGTCCTCTATACCACTTACATAGTGCCTTTTTCCTACTTACATATTGAGTTTTACTTTCTACTAGGGGCCCAGTGCACGAATCCATGCACCTTGAAAGGAACTGTGGGCCATGAGGCTGCAGTGAGCATGGAGGTGGGTCTTGGCCCATCCTCCACACCTTCTCCTGACCCCTTCTGCAGTGGACCATGGTCCCATCTGCTAGGATCCCGGCTCCCACCGCTGCCGCTTCCATGTACTGACAGCACCAGCCCTGCTCACACCTGCTGACAGTGTAGAACCGGTGCCAGCAGTGAGTGTGAGCAGCTGCTCCTGCCCTGACCACCCCTCAGGAGCAGGAGGAGGTGGAGAAGCCCTCAGGGGCAATCATGACTGGCTCCAGTTGCTGGCAGTGGGTGAGAGCAGTGAGTCTGATGCCAGAAGGGGTATGAGCTGGGTCATTGCTGGCAGAAGGTGTGAGAGATGGCTGTCGGCCCCAATTGCCCCTCAGGAGCAGGGGGAAATGGAGAAGCCCTGAGGGGTTATCAGGGCTGACCACCACTGCTTTTACCCAGTGACAACACTGAGCAATTGGGGTCAGAACTGGGTGCCAGCAGTGGGTGTGAGCGGGGTTGTCACCAGTAGCAAGTGCAAGCACCCACCAGGACTGTGGTGCTTTGGATCAAAGAATTTTCAGTAACTACCAGAGGGTCACCCCAATGACAGCAACCAGAGCCCTGTCTTGGTCTGGAGCCCCGCTCAACTTCTCTACTATCCTGCCATGGCTGATGTTAGCCATGTTCCACTCTCTGCTACATGCTGCCAATGCTCCCATGTACCATGTGCTCCCCCTATGGTCAGCACACATTATAGCGACCATTTGTTCAGTTGTTTGATGTTTGGTCTATTTGCATGTTAGGGTTTTATATATATATAGATTCCTCTAGTGTGATATGTGAGCACATTGTCTGGATAAGAGAAGATGCTCATGTGAAATGTATTATTAACAAATTAGTGAGAAGCAGTGAAAACATTGTCCTATTTATGCAAGCATTGATCATTGGCAAAGGATATGGAACAAGATCATATTATTGTGTTTATATAAAACTAGAGACCCAGTGCATGATTATGCATGGTTGTGGTCCCTGGGCCTGGGCTGTGATCAGGGCTTATTGGGGCCATCTTTCCCAGTCCCAATCAGGGCCAGGGCATTTGGGGCCTGCTGGCCAGGGGGAAGGAATGAGCGGAGGGACTACCAGAGGATGGCCGGCTACAGGAAGTTGGTTATGGGAGCAAACTGACTACCAGGGGGAAGCTCCTGCATTGAGCGTCTGTGCATGTCATAGTGACTGGTTATTCCAGTCATTCTGACAGTCACTTTGGCTTTTATATATATAGATGTATAATTTAGCTTGGGAAGTATTTGCATCTTGAACCAAATATATGATGTTGCACTTCAAAATCTGTTTGTTTTTGTCCAAATTAAAGTAGTTTTTGAGATTTTTAAAATTGCGTATGTAAGAGACCAAAACAAGATGGCGGCCTAGGTAGTCTCCTAAGCTTCCACCTCCTCAACAATTTGGAAAAAAACAACAGCTAAAATCGAAAGGGATTGCACCAGACCCACAGGAAAGCTGGCGAAATGGGAAGGCTACAACTAGACACAAAGCAGGACGCCGCTGCTGCCATGTGGAGTTTAAAACTACAGCAAAACCAGACCTGCCGGAGCTGCTGCCGCTGGGAATGAGGGAAGCCAGATCTCGCTCCGCCCCGGGGCCCAGGAAGTGGGCCAGCCCTGCCAGCCACTGTGGGAGCCAGGGAGCTGAAGCCGGGCCTCCGCTGCACCTTAGGCTCCTGCCTGGACAAGAAGCCTATGAGCGCGGCCTCCCTGCCTGCAACCATCGCTGCCTGCAGCTGTCCCAGCCCGCCAGCCGTGCTGGTAAGGAGAAGGTGCAGTGTCTCCCAACCCTCAGCTAGCTCGGCCCGACCACCGCGCACGCCTTGCTGGTGAGGAGCTGGTGTGGCGCCCTCTGTTCGTGGCCCCAGCGAGTTCTTCCTCCAACACCGCATGGCCAGACCAAAGCTTCCATCACTACCGCCATATGGATTTTAAAACTACAGGGGAAATTGAGCCACAGGAGCTACCCTCGCTGTCGCACCCGCCGCTGCACTCGCCACCGTTGCGAATAATAGGAATCCACCGAAAACAGAGCTCACTCCACAGATGGCTCAGGGAGAGTGCAGCTTCAGAACTTAGCCTCGGTGTCCACAGCAGCTCCGCTTCCTCACCAAAGGAGACACCATTGAGGGCGGTCTCTCCACCTGCAGCCATGTCAGCCCACCCACAACCTTCGCAGCACACCCTCCATGCTGGTGTGGAGATGGCGCGGCCTTACGTTCCCGGCCCCGGTGAGTCCTTCCTCCGCTGCCGCATGGCCAGGCCGAAGCTTCCGTCACTGCCGCCAGGTGAACTTTAAAACTACAGTGGAAATTGAACCACAGGAGTGACCATCATTGCCACACCCACCACCACCCCCACTAATAAAGGAAATCCACTGAGAACAGAGCTCACTAAGCCCCGTGCTCAGGGAGTGGGCAGCCTCAGAACTTAGCCTCCGTGTCAGCAGCTGCTCAGCTTCTGCACCGAACGAGACATCTTTGAGGGTTGTCTCCCCGCCTGTAGCCATCTCAGCCTGCCTGCAGCCGTCCCAGCCTGCCCGCCTCGCTAGCGAGGAGCTAGCGTGGCACCTCCAATTCTCGACCCCAGCTCCCCAGAGGGGCCATGTGCCCCGGGTGAGCTGGGTGCCCCAAGGGGTCTGGGTGTCCCGGGAGAGCAGTGTGTCCCAAGGGGCCATGTGCCCCAGGTGAGCCATGTGTCCCAAGGGAAGCAGTGGGACCCGGGGGGAGGGGCTGTGTGAACCAGAGGAGGAGTGCACTCTATTCGTGTGGTCCTGAGATAGTCACCATAAAACAAGCAGATTGTCAAATGAAAGCGGGGAGGGGAAGGAGACCTGGGGGGAGATAAGAGAACCACCGAAGGACTGGTATGCATGAATATAAGTAAAACCAACGAACACAGAACTCTGGGGAGGGAGGTCATGAATGGGAAGTGGGAGGGGGGGGGCAATGGTAAGATATGTACACTTATAATACCTTAATAAAAAAATAAATAAAATAAAATTGCATATGTAGGTGATTTGTGCTAAACTCATTCTCTTTTACTGATTGGAATTTATGTAAATCAAAGCAAAATATTTAAGGAAGAACATAGGCTTTTTAAAAGATATATTTCAAATCCTTTCTCATGGAACCAATAGAAACTGGTGGAGAGGGTGACTTTTTTGGGAGAGGAATAGTTGTTTTTAGGGCATAGGATATTAATTCACATTAGAAATATTTTCACTTAGTCAATCTCCATATGCTAGCACAGGGGGGAAAAAAAAGGCTGGATGAAAGCAAGAGAGTGGTTATCAAAATAAAATTTTAAACAAGAAAATTACAAAGATAGTGACCATAGCCTAATTTATATTTTTTTACAGCTTACAGATACAGGTGATTAAAATGCTATGCATTCTAGTTTTCCAATTAAGTAACAAAAGAGTTTGTTATGGAGTCTTTGTTTGAATGTGGATGGAGTGTGTGTGGGGAGTGTATGTGTTTGTGATGTGTGATGGCCAAGTTTGAACTGGATGGATGAAAATGTGGTTTTCTAACCACAGTTCTGTGTTACTCAAAGGCTTCCTATGTAATGTTTTATTTCATTGAATTAAACCATATGACAAGTAAATAGGAAGGTACATTTGACAATAGGATAAGCACATTTCTTCTACAACACTAAGATTTTAGCCATATATATTTTTTTCTCTCTTTTTTTGTATTTAATCAGGATTGTGGCTCTTTATTTCCCTTTTCTTGTTAACTAAGTTCGGGTACCCAAACGAACATAACGAATTTCCCCTTAGAGAACAACCTCAGAGAGCATCACGTTCCACCTCTCATCTACCAGAGCAAACTGCTGGCTGCAGCACACAACAAATGCAAAGCAAATGAGTAAATAGATACAGAAATAAAACAGCCACAACCAAGCAAAGCATAGCCTCTTGCCCCCAATTTCATGGGGAAAAGAGCCCTGGTTTCATTTGGTAGCTTGCTTGTAATGCTGCAGTGCTGCTGCCCACGGCCAGCTGCTGTGTAATTGCTCTCTGCCTTTTGCTGCGATGCCACGGAAAGATGGTGCGTGCTAGTTGATATTTGCTGGTTTAGACTTTGCTCAACTGTGCAGCTGTAATGGAGCACTTCTATTAAGGGGAACAATATATTTTCAATGAGTCCTTTTTAACTGAATTCCCAGCACACTATAAAATATATAGCATAACCGGATATTACGTATTTTAAAAGAAATTCATTGATACTCTATTATTCAGAAGATATTTTTGTACTGAACATTTCCATATTATATCTCAGTTGAAAGCACTTAGAAACATTCATCAATCTGGCTTAGTGATAAAAATGATGTGGCAAGTGGTTAGGGTGAATTAGTGATGAAGTCTGAGGAACTTTAAAGGGATATTTGCAAAATGATACTGAAAGGTTCTGAGATTTATTTCCCCCAACTCACCACCAGCTGCCTTTGAAATTACCAATAATTTTCAGAATGAGGATTTATCACCTTATTGTAGGCAAGAATGATGCTCAAAAATCATAAAATGATCATTTTCTTAAGAAGATGGTGGCTAATTCAATTTCAAAATAAGAGCCAATTGACAACTCTTTGTGTGTTTTTTTTCCTACTGAATTTGTTTTCCTTTTTAGTGAATGTATTGGGGTGACACTGTTTAATAAAAGATGCAGCTTTCAGGTACACAATCCCACAACACATCACCTGTACACTGTATTGTGTGTCCACCAACCCCAGTCAAAGTCTCCTTCTATCATCATTTATGACATCTATATCTTTTAAAAGTAGCAAGCCAGGAATAAGAGAGCAGTGACAGAATCTCAATAAAGCCTCTTATTTTAGCATAATGGAAAAGAATGAATATGAGCTTTTGAGATGGGTGTGGCTAACGTGTTATTAAATGCCCTTGCCACTTCTTATCACAGTATTTAGGATTGCCAGATTTAGTAATTAAAAATACAATATACCCAATAATTTCAGTTTCAGATAAGCAGCAATTAATACGTATATGTACTTGTCATAAACATTTCTTATCCCAAGTTTAACTTGAAGCCCTGTAGTTTATCTGGCAACTGTATGTAGTCAGTCCTTGGAGGCTTCCTCTAAAGCAGCAATTTTCAACCCGTGTGCTGCAAGGGTTTTTAAAACATGCAGTACCTCACTATTTAGTCAGGGGCACTGACCTCTTTTCCCTTAGATTGTCAAATAAAGAAATGACAACAGCCAATACAACAATAGCTGTCCAGTGTGAATTAATCAAAATTAAAACTTGTTTTTTTTGTCAGATCAGCAAAAAAATATTTTTCCGTGTGCCACGGAATTTCAGTAATTAGTTTATGTGTGCCATGAGATGAAAAAAGGTTAAAAATCACTGATCTAAATTCATGCTTGGCTCAGTTTTTTTGTAGAAAACCATGACTGGGTTCACTAATTGGAAAACTTTTGGCTTCCTCTCATATACCTTAGTTATGCAGAGAACATAAACAAAACAAAACAAAACAACAACAACAAAAAACCAAGCAATCATAATTTCAAAAGCGAGATTTGTGTAGATATTGCAGTGTTCTTTAAGGCAGACATACAGCCTCTCACTCACCCATGTGACAGTACATGAATGACAGCTCAGAGGTTAAGAGCTAACATGGCTATTTGAAAATGTTGGTTCTGTCATTTAGTAACTATATGACTTTGGGAAGGTAGCTGCAGTTTTTCTGTTTCCTCATCTTGAAAATGGGGCTAATAATAGTATCTACCTCATAGGGTTGGTTTTAGGTTTAAATGTAATCATCTATGTGCTGTGTAACACTAAAATCGGTGTCTGCTAAATAGCAAGTGCTCAGTAAACACTGGCTCATATATTAATCACTTAGTAATATTGATCAAAGTATGTTAATGCCATCAGTTAGCACGAGAAGAAAAATATCACGTTGGGGTTCTCCATCCTTGGATATGACACCACTAGTAGCCCCTCGCATGAATCCTTAGCTTGCCAATAGCTCGCTGCCACCCTCCAGTAGCTCTCCGCCATGCCCTGCCCTCCTGTAGCTTCCCCTCATGCTCCTCCACCCCAATCTCTCATAGCTTGCTGCCCTGCCCCCTCCTGTAGCTCTCCACCACCCCCTTGTAGTTCGCTGCCCCACCCTCCTGCCGATCCGTGATCCTGTTGTTACACGATCTATTGGTGTGCTTCACTGTAATGACCATATGAATGGTAATGACCATTTCATATTACATCTTTATTATATACTAGTAACCCAGTGCACAATTTGAAATCACATGGTGCCACCCACGCTCTAGTCCTCAGTCTGGCCCTGCCTCCCTCTCAGGCCCCTGAAGTAGCTGCAGCCCCTGCTGATCAGGACCTCCCCCAGAGCAGGGGCTCGAAGGTCCTTGCCACCCCATCCCATCCCATCCCATCCAGAATGCTGTGGGCACAGCCTCCTCCTGTCTGGTCGACCTGTTAGAGCATCCCAGTTAGGTAGCATGTTTCTCTATTTTATATAGAGAGAGGATTCTAAGGTCTTTTCCATGACATCATTGCAGTTTGCTTGTTCTGAATTGCTTCTTGGGTATACTGTAGCCCAGTGTTTTCCATACTTTTGACATATGTGTGCCCCTTCTATAATTTTTGTAACGCTGAGTACCCCTTGTCAAAAAAATTGATGTATTTTAATAACAATCAAAATATATTTATTATTTATTATTTTTTTTGGTACATACACAAAAGAATAATAAATGAAAAATAAAATTATTCATAATAAAATATAAATAAAAGTTATATTATAAATAACATTTATTTGCACACCGGACCATCTCACGCCTCACAAGACTGTCTTGACTTGACTGATGAGAACGTAGAATTAGGTGCAGCTAAGCACGGTGCAGTGCATATCCCCACCAAACTCCGGTGCAAAGCGTACCCCCACCAAACTCTTCCCGTACCCCTGGGGTTACGCGTACCACATTTTGGGAAACACTGCTGTAGCCAAACACTTCTTTTATTTAAGGAAGTTAACTAGAAGGAAAAAAAAGGAAGCTGTAGTAGTGCAGGACACAGAACCTAAACCCATGTTCTAATTGTCACTATTAAGTAAAGTGACACTTTTAAAAAGTGAATTATGGGATCTTGAGTTTCTGATTCAGTGATTAAGTAGGAACTGATTTTCTGCAAATGTGCCCACATGAGGCTTATGCCATTGTTCTGTGAAGGACACTTTGCATAGCAACGAGCTGAGAAGGCATCGGGACTTCAGGGAATGCAGGACGTTATAAGTAAAAAACAATTTTATAATAACTTACCAGAATGTGTTTAAAATTTATATATTTCATATTAAAAAGGAGAATCACTTGGTCTTTTTAATGAATCAAAAGCTATTGTTTAAATATCTTACATAATAAAGTACTAGGTAAAAGTAAAACTCAAAAGGTATCACTCTTTATTCTTTCATTTATCCCCATTACCCAACGCACTTTATTTCCAGAAAAGCAAATTAAATATTAATTAACAACAACAACAATAAAAAAACAAACCTTACACTCTTCTCATAGACTGTCTCCCTTTTCCCACTCATTCTTTCCCACTGATATATCAAATGGAATTATTTCCATTGTGTAGGAAATATCCTGATAAAGTAATTATGGTTAAGGTTTACTTTAGATTAGGGTGTCAGGGTAGCTCTCTCTGAACAAAGGTGATATTTGAGCTAAAGGATAAATAAAGGTTTTTTTTATTTTTAAAATGAGCTAGAAATGAATAAAGGAAGAGCTATTCATTGCATTTGCTTTCATCGTTTGCTTACATTTTGATGGATGATTATTTCAAGTTTATTTTATTTCCCTTTAAACTCCTTTATAGGTAGCAGTAGCTTGCTGTGTGTCGTCTAATGAAAAATGCCTTGAAACCTGATGATAAGAGGTGATGTCACATCACACTCTCCTTGTGGTAATGTGATATTTATCTTTATTTTCCTTCACACTTCTGCTGATTTACAGGAATTATTTTAGCTCCTGATCTCTTGCAAATCATCAGTTGTTATAATCCAGGAAGGGCTGTTAGTTATTTGTCCAATTAATGATGCACAAGACAGTGCCTCAACATTTTTTTTCTTTTCAGAAGCATAAGAGCTACTTACACTTTGCTACGTGATTCCTATTATTTTTGAGTAGAAATAATTACATATTTAATCATATTAGATGAAATGACATTTAAAATGTCAATTGATATAATTTCTAGTATGTTTGTAAGCCTTGCTATAAATGTATCTCTCAGATTTTGCTCAAACAGGTTTTTCTTGCCCACCTGTAACTCGCTATTACCTTCCTGATAGAATGGGCAATCCCTCCTTCTTACTCAGATGTGCTCTGCTCATTCTGTAAGCTTACTTTGTTAAAGCTGTACTCAATAAATTTACTCTAATTGGTGAGGAAACAAACCATTCCAGTCCTGTAGAAATTGTTCCCACTGTTCCCTTTATGTTGTTCTTTCCCTGACCTCAATAGTTTCTTCACACATATGTGTTAATAGTATTTAGCAAAGACTTGCTGGCAAATGTAACCTTCTCTGTACAGCTTTCTCTCTCCTGGCATTTTGCCTTGAGAATTCTAGCTCCCTTAGTTTCCTTAAGGCACTGAACTCTGTCTCAGTCCACTTAGTTCACTAGTCTTTCTTTACTTTGTCCTACCAAACACCCACCCTAATTTCTCAGCTTGAAAACCCTGCCAATAGAAAGATAGAACAGTTTTAGAACTCATTTATTGCCTTTCTTTCAGGCATCACTGTCCTTCACTGCTTGTTCAAGTCTCAAAACCACTTTTTCATGGATATGTCTCATTTGTTGTTTGCTTAGGTGGGGAATCTAAACCTGATCACAGTTAATAAGAGTTCCTCCTGGGAGTCAATGACTATACAATGTTTGTTCCCTTTAAGGATTTTTTTTTTTAATTCTTTAATGTCCTAGGTCAAGAATCTAAGAAGTTAAATAGAAGAATTTTTGTAAAGCAAAACAGAAGATTCAACGGTCTTGTGGGTCTGAGAAGACAAAAATAAAACATAACAATCAAAGACTGTAATTCAGTACTCATCCGTGAAAAAGGGTTTTAGTAAACGATCCATATTCCCAGATGGAAACTCCTAAAGGGTTATACCCCAGAAGAAGAAGCAAACCCCAGGCAGAAAAAAGGTCTTATTAAAAATGTACCCCTGAGTAAATCAGCTCATCTGATTGTTTATTTTGATTTGTCCCACTCTTAGCTGTTTTTTAGAGCAAAGGGTGAATCCTCCCTAGAAGATGGCATCATCCAGAGCCTCTGTAATGTTTCTTACACAATACATGAAATCCAATAACATATTACCAAATACACTAGGAAGAGGCCCAAGAAAATATTATGAAAACATCTACAAAAAACACATAAGAACAATGAAATGATGGAGTCATTTATGTTAATACACATAGGTTATAAAATAATTGTGATTTATATATTCAAGGGAACTGATGGAAAAATAAGCAATTCAACCAGAAAACTGGAATAAAGATCAAACAAAAATTATACAAACCCCAAAATTAAAATTAAAGACTCAATAAATTAATTCAACAACATATTGAACAGAGGAGAAAGAGCATGAGTGAAGTGAGCTAGAAAACACTCAGGCTGAAACACCTGAATAAAAATCACAAAGCAGAGCATGAGAGAATTTGGGGATAAAATTACAAGGTCTAACAAACAAGTAGCAGACATTTTAGAAATGAAAAGAGTTAAAGATTAGCCAAAGAATATGCATAACCCATGGTCACAGACAGTAGTGCAGTGAAAGCCGGGGGTGGGGGTGGGGTGAGACCAGGGTAGAGGGAGTAAGTGGGGGAAAAGGGAAACATTTGAAACTCTTTCAACTATAAAGATAAATTTAAAGAAGGATATATGGGTCAAATGCAACCAAAAGGGGTACTATAACTGCCCACCTCGCTATCTGCGCTTTTATGTAACTGAGTAGGTATACAATATGCGTTTATTTTTGTCATATGTTCATATACTGCCTATTGAAATTAGCTATATAAAGTTCAAAGTTTAAGAAGAAGGATAGTGTGAATCCTTAGATTAGAAGTATATTTTGAGAACTGAGCCAGATTAAAAAAAAAAAAAACACAAATCCACATCCAGAATATGATGTGAATACGATGGTTGTGTGGGATAGTTATTTTACTATCAGAATGGGGATTCTTTAGCATTCGGGACCTCAAGATGTCTGACTTAGACTCTTGGCCACAGTAAAGGCAGTGAGTGAGGTTCATGACATGCTGTTTAGGATTTGAAATTCCCCAGGTAATTCCTAAGACCAGATTTTTACTGGCGATTTTCACCCAGCATAATCAGTTAGGCAGCCTGGATTGACCAATGAAGCATAAAAGACTCCACTGGGAACTTCTGCCTTGAGCTAAGATTCATTGCACAGAATTTGTGATTCACACCGAAGGAGAAGTACATATGTCCATGTGTGAATAAAGGCACTAGTAAGCTTGCATCTGGGTGTTTCTAAGAACTCTATTAATTGCCTGTACTTACTTTCTCTGGCTGCACCTTATCTTTTCCCTTTAAATAAAAGCCTTGGGTTTGTATGCTTTGTTTCTGTGAATCCTCTCAAATATCTGAACTTGTGAAGTTCCTGTAACAGTTAAAAAACAAAACATTAAAAATGAAGTGAAAAAAAAATTGTTAAACACACCAATAAAAATGAAAAATAAGGACCATATCTGTCTAATAACAAATCCCCTGTCAGAAATAGAATACATTCGAAGATGAATATTGTTTTTAATATTATGAAAACCATTGCTCTCAGGATTTTATAGAGCAAATTTTTAAAATCTACTTTTATTGACTTCAGAGGGGAAGGGAGAGGGAGAGAGAGATAGAAACATTAATAATGAGGGAGAATTATTGATCAGCTGCCTACTGCATAACCCCAACTAGGGATCAAGCCTGTGTCCTGATTGGGAATTTCACTGTGGCCTCCTGGAGCATAGGTCGAGGCTGAGTCACTGAGACACACCATCTAGGACAAACTGTTTTCAGAGTACTGAGTAAAACGAAGACATTTTCAAATAAAAAGAGACAAAGTAGTTTCTCCACAATTATGTTAATAAATATTTGACAATTCTCAGAAAGAAAAGTAAACCCAGAAAAATGTCATCAATTAATAAAGGAGGAAAAGAGGGCAAGCACACACTATATTACATACATCAATAAACACAACTATTAATTATGAAGAGTGAACATCTTTACTTCGGCATATCAAACAATATTGAGGTGAAGGCAGAGTATACAATACTAAATTTGTTCACTGTTGGAGATCAGTTAAAATATTAAATAACTAATGTATTTTAAAATACAGGCAAATATAGTTGTTAAAAATGTAGTGCAATTAATAACTGTACTAGATGTCTAATTTGTGAAATACAGGTCCTGGTTTGTCCTAAAACTAGGTAAATCCTTGGATGAACTGATCAAGTTCTGATGGGTCGGGGCCTTGCGGGAGCCTCCGCATCCCACAACCACAGGCTTGCCCCACTGCAGTAGCCCATGGGCAGAAGGATGTAGGCTGCACATAAACATTGGGAACAACTCAGAGCAGACAGACACCGAAGCCCTGAGATTTCTCACTGGTTTCACTGGGGCTGCTGGCGGACCTGACTCCACTGCCCTGCTCCTCCCCACACCTAAAGCTGCGGTTGGGCCTTGGTGCATGGAGCAGGGGGACGTGGGTCCAGACAGAGGGGGCTAAGGCGTCAGGAATGCACTGTCCAGCAACAAGGGGGAAAAGTTTGCCCTCGTCCCTGCAGCTGTGTTGTCTGGGCCTCTGAACCCAAGGAGACTGAAGACCCAAGGTTCCCGGGCAAACAGTGTGCGCAATGGGACAGACGTGATAGGACAAACGAGATGTTTACTACCAACGGGCCCAGGAGGATGGCAGGGGGAGCCTGGTAAGTACTCTCAGACTGTGGCAGGAGGTGAGGACTCCCAGGCTGTGGCAGGAGGTGAGGACTCCCAGGCTGTGGCAGGAGGTTAGGACTCCCAGGCTGTGGCAGGAGGCGAGGACTTCCAGGCTGAGGTAGGAGGTCAGGACTCCCAGGCTGTGGCAGGAGGTGAGGACTCCCAGGCTGTGGCAGGAGGTGAGGACTCCCAGGCTGTGGCAGGAGGTGAGGACTCCCAGGCTTTGGCAGGAGGTGAGGACTCCCAGGCTGTGGCAGGAGATGAGGCAACCCAGGCTGGGGCAGTGCGGTGAGGACTATCAGGCTGTGGTGGGAGGTGAGGACTGCCAGGCTGTGGCAGAAGGACAGGAGTCCCAGTCTGTGGCAAGAGGTGAGGAACCCAAGGCTGTGGCAGGAGGTGAGGACTCCCAGGCTGTGGCAGGAGGTGAGGAACCCCAGGCTGTGGCAGGAGGTGAGGAATCCCAGGCTGTGGCAGGAGGTAAAGAACCCCAGGCTGTGGCAGGAGGTGAGGACTCCCGGGCTGTGGCAGGAGGTGAGGACTCCCAGGCTGTAACAGGTGGTGAGGACTCCCAGGCTGTGCCAGGAGGTGAGGCACCCCAGGCTGGGGCAGCGTGGTGAGGACTACCAGGCTGTGGTAGGAGGTGAGGACTCCCAGGCTGTGGCAGGAGGTGAGACTCCCAGGCTGTGGCAGGAGGTGAGGACTCCCAGGCTGTGGCAGGAGGTGAAGAATCCCAGGCTGTGGCAGGAGGTGAGGACTCCCAGGCTGTGGCAGGAGGTGAGGACTCCCAGGCTGTGGCAGGAGGTCAGGACTCCCAGGCTGTGGCAGGAGGTGAAGAATCCCAGGCTCTGGCAGGAGGTGAGGCACCACAGGCTGGGGCTGCGTGGTGAGGACCACCAGGCTGTGGCGGGAGGTCAGGACTCCCAGGCTGTGGCAGGAAGTCAGGACTCCCATGCTGTGGCAGGAAGTGAGGGCTCCCAGGCTGTGGCAGGTGGTGAGGACTCCCAGGTTGTGGCATGAGGTGAAGAATCCCAGGCTGTGGCAGGAGGTGAGGACTCCCAGGCTGTGGCAGGAGGTGAGGACTCCCAGACTGTGGCAGGAGGTGATGCACCCCAGGCTGGGGCAGCGCGGTGAGGACTATCAGGCTGTGTCGGGAGGTGAGGACTGCCAGGCTGTGGCAGGAGGAGAGGACTCCCAGTCTGTGGAAAGAGGTGAGGAACCCAAGGCTGTGGCAGGAGGTGAGGAATCCCATGCTGTGGCAGGAGGTAAAGAACCCCAGGCTGGGGCAGCGTGGTGAGGACTCCCAGGTTGTGGCAGGAGGTGAGGACTCCCAGGCTGTGGCAGGAGGTGAGGACTCCCAGGCTGTAGCAGGAGGTGAGGAACCCCAGGCTGTGGCAGGAGGTGAGGAATCCCAGGCTGTGGCAGGAGGTAAAGAACCCCAGGCTGGGGCAGCGTGATGAGGACTCCCAGGCTGTGGCAAGAGGTGAGGACTCCCAGGCTGTGGCAGAAGGTCAGGACTCCCAGGCTGTGGCAGGCGGTGAGGACTCCCAGGCTGTGGCAGGAGGTGAAGAATCGCAGGCTGTGGCAGGAGGTGAGGACTCCCAGGCTGTGGCAGGAGGTGAGGACTCCCAGGCTGTGGCAGGAGTTGAGGCACCCCAGGCTGGGGTAGCGCGGTGAGGACTACCAGGCTGTGGTGGGAGGTGAGGATTCCCAGGCTGTGGCAGGAGGTAAGGATACCCAGTCTGTGGCAGGAGGTGAGGAGCGCCAGACAGTGGCAAGATGTGAGGAAACCCAGGCTGGGGCAGCGCGGTGAGGACTCCCAGGCTGTGGCAGGAGGTGAGGAACCACAGTCTGGAGCAGCGTGGTGAGGACTCCCAGGCTGTGGCAGAAGGTCAGGACTCCCAGGCTGTGGCAGGAGGTGAGGACTCCCAAGCTGTGGCAAGAGGTGAGGACTCCCAAGCTGTGGCAGGAGGTGAGGACTCCCAGGCAGTGGCAGGAGGTGAGGACTCCCAGGCTGTGGCAGGAGGTGAGGACTCCCAGGCTGTGGCAGGAGGTGAGGCACCTCAGGCTGGGGCTGCGCGGTGAGGACTACCAGGCTGTGGCGAGAGGTGAGAACTCCCAGGCTGTGGCAGGAGGTGAGGTACCCCAGGCTGGGGCTGCGCGGTGAGGACTACCAGTCTGTGGCGAGAGGTGAGGACTCCCAGGCTGTGGCAGAAGGTCAGGACTCCCAGTCTGTGGCAGGAGGTGAAGAATCCCAGGCTGTGGCAGAAGGTGAGGTCTCCCAGTCTGTGGCAGGAGGTCAGGACTCCCAGGCTGTGGTAGGAGCTCAGGACTCCCAGGCTGTGGCAGGAGGTGAAGAATCCCAGGCTGTGACAGGAGGAGAAGAATCCCAGGCTGTGGCAGGAGGTGAAGCATCCCAGGCTGTGGCAGGAGGTGAGGACTCCCAGGCTGTGGCAGCAGGTGAGGACTCCCAGGCTGTGGCAGGAGTTTAGGACTCCCAGGCTGTGGCAGGAGGTGAGGAATCCCAGGCTGTGGCAGGAGGTGAGGACTGCCAGGCTGGGGCAGGTGGTGAGGACGCTGACGCTGTGGCAGGAGGTGAGGCAACCCAGGATGTGGCAGGAGGTGAGGCACCCCAGACTGGGGCAGCACGGCGAGGAATACCAGGCTATGGCGGGAGGTGAGGACTCCCAGGCTGTGGCAGGAGGTGAGGAACCCCATTCTGGGTCAGCGCGGTGAGGACTTCCAGGCTGTGGCAGGAGGTGAGGAACCCCAGGCTGGGGCAGCGCGTTAAGGACTACCAGGCTGTGGTGGGAGATGAGGACTCCCAGGCTGATGCAGGAGGTGAGGAACCTCAGGCTGTGGCAAGAGGTGAGGACTCCCAGGCTGTGGCAGGAGGTGAGGACACTCAGGCTGTGGCAGGAGGTGAGGCAACCCAGGATGTGGCAGGAGGTGAGGCACCCCAGGCTGTGGCAGGAGGTGAGGCACCCCAGGCTGGGGCAGCGCGGCGAGGACTACCATGCTGTGGCGGGAGGTGAGGACTCCCAGGCTGTGGCAGCAGGTGAGGAATGCCAGACTGTGGCAGGAGGTGAGGAATGCCAGACTGTGGAAATAGGTGAGGCACCCCAGGCTGGGGCTGCTTGGTGAGGACTACCAGGCTGTGGCGAGAGGTGAGGACTCCCAGGCTGTGGCAGAAGGTCACGTCTCCCAGGCTGAGGCAGGAGGTCAGGACTCCCTGGCTGTGGAAGAATGTCAGGACTCCCAGGCTGTGGCAGGAGGTGAGGACTCCCAGGCTGTGGCAGGAGGTGAGGACTCCTAGGCTGTGGCAGGAGGTGAAGAATCACATGCTGTGGCAGGAGGTGAGGACTCCCAGGTTTGGCAGGAGGTGAGGACTCCCAGACTGTGGCAGGAGGTGAGGAATCCCAGGCTGTGGCAGGAGGTGAGGACTCCCAGGCTGTGGCAGGAGATGAGGCACCCCAGGCTGGGGCTGCGCAGTGAGGACTACCAGGCTGTAGCGAGAGGTGAGAACTCCCAGGCTGTGGCAGGAGGTGAGGCACCCCAGGGTGGGGCTGCGTGGTGAGGACTACCAGGCTGTGGCGAGAGGTGAGGACTCCCAGGCTGTGGCAGAAGGTCAGGACTCCCAGGCTGTGGCAGGAGTACAGGACTCCTAGGCTATGGCAGGAGGTGAAGAATCCCAGGCTGTGGCAGGAGGTGAGGACTCCAAGGCTGTGGCAGGAGGTGAGCACTCCAAGGCTGTGGCAGGAGGTGAGGCACCACAGGCTGGGGCTGCGTGGTGAGGACTACCAGGCTGTGGCGGGAGGTCAGCACTCCCAGACTGTGGCAGGAGGTGAGGCACCCCAGGCTGGGGCTGCTTGGTGAGGACTACCAGGCTGTGGCGAGAGGTGAGGACTCCCAGACTGTGGCAGGAGGAGAGGCACCCCAGGCTGGGGCTGCTTGGTGAGCACTACCACGCTGTGGCGAGAGGTGAGGACTCCCAGGCTGTGGCAGAAGGTCAGCTCTCCCAGGCTGTGGCAGGAGTTTAGGACTCCCAGGCTGTGGCAGGAGGTGAGGAATCCCAGGCTGTGGCAGGAAGTTAGGACTCCCAGGCTGTGGCAGGAGGTGAGAAATGCCAGGCTGTGGCAGGAGGTGAGGACTCCCAGGCTGTGGCGGGAAGTGAGGACTCCCAGCCTATTGCAGGAGGTCAGGACTCCCAGGATGTGGCAGGAGGTGTCGACTCCCAGGCTGTGGCAGGAGGTGAAGAATCCCAGGCTGTGGCAGGAGGTGAGGACTCCCAGGCTTGGCAGGAGGTGAGGACTCCCAGACTGTGGCAGGCGGTGAGGACTCCCAGGCTGTGGCAGGAGGTGAGGACTCCCAGGCAGTGGCAGGAGGTGAGGCACCCCAGGCTGTGGCGAGAGGTGAGAACTCCTAGACTGTGGCAGGAAGTGAGGCACCCCTGGCTGGGGCTGCTTGGTGAGGACTACCAGGCTGTGGCAAGAGGTGAGGACTCCCAGGATGTGTCAAAAGGTCAGGTCTCCCAGTCTGTGGCAGGAGGTTAGGACCCAGGCTGTGGCAGGAGGTGAAGAATCCTAGGCTGTGGCAGGAGGTGAGGACTGCCAGGCTGTGGTAGGAGGTGAGGCACCACAGGCTGGGGCTGTGCGGTGAGGACTACTAGGCTGTGGCGAGAGGTGAGGACTCCCAGGCTGTGGCAGAAGGTCAGGTCTCCCAGGCTGTGGCAGGAGGTCAGGACTCCTAGGCTGTGGCAGAAGGTCAGGACTCCCAGGCTGTGGCAGGAGGTGAGGACTCCCAGGCTGTGGCAGGAGATGAGGCACCCCAGGCTGGGGCTGCGCGGTGAGGACTACCAGGCTGTGGTGAGAGGTGAGAACTCCCATGCTGTGGCAGGAGGTGAGGTAATCCAGGCTGGGGCTGCACGGTGAGGACTCCCAGGCTGTGGCAGAAGGTCTGGACTCCCAAGCTGTGGCAGGAGGTCAGGACTCCCAGGCTGTGGCAGGAGGTGAAGAATCCCAGGCTGTGGCAGGAGGTGAGGACTCCCAGGCTGTGGCAGCAGGTGAGGACTCCCAGGCTGTGGCAGGAGTTTAGGACTCCCAGGCTGTGGCAGGAGGTGAGGAATCCCAGTCTGTGTCAGGAGATTAGGACTCCCAGGCTATGGCAGGAGGTGAGGACTCCCAGGCTGTGGCGGGAAGTGAGGACTCCCAGCCTATTGCAGGAGGTCAGGACTCCCAGGATGTGGCAGGAGGTGAGGACTCCGAGGCTATGGCAGGAGGTGAGGAATTCCAGGCTGTGGTAGGAGGGGAGGAATCCCAGGCTGTGGCTGGAGGTGAGAACTCCCAGGATGTGGCAGGAGGTGAGGAACCTCAGGCTGTGGCAAGAGGTGAGGACTCCCAGGCTGTGGCAGGACGTGAGGACACTCAGGCTGTGGCAGGAGGTGAGCCAACCCAGGCTGTGGCGGGAGGTGAGGACTCCCAGGCTGTGGCAGCAGGTGAGGAATGCCAGACTGTGGCAGGAGTTTAGGACTCCCAGGCTGTGGCAGGAGGTGAGGACTCCCAGGCTGTGCCAGGAGGTGAAGAATCCCAGGCTGTGGCAGAAGGTGAGGACTCCCAGGCTTGGCAGTAGGTGAGGACTCCCAGGCTGTGGCAGGAGGTGAGGACTCCCAGGCTGTGGCAGGAGGTGAGGACTCCCAGGCTGTGGCAGGAGGTGAGGCACCCCAGGCTGGGGCTGCGCGGTGATGACTACCAGGCTGTGGCGAGAGTTGAGGACTCCCAGGCTGTGGCAGAAGGTCAGGACTCCCAGGCTGTGGTAGGAGGTCAGGACTCCCAGGCTGTGGCAGGAGGTGAAGAATCCCAGGGTGTGGCAGGAGGTGAGGACTCCCAGGCTGTGGCAGCAGGTGAGGACTCCCAGGCTGTGGCAGGAGTTTAGGACTCCCAGGCTGTGGAAGGAGGTGAGGAATCCCAGGCGGTGGCAGGAGGTTAGGACTCCCAGGCTGTGGCAGGAGGTGAGGAATGCCAGGCTGTGGCAGGAGGTGAGGACTCCCAGGCTCTTGCAGGAGGTCAGGACTCCCAGGATATGGCAGGAGGTGAGGACTCCAAGGCTGTGGCAGGAGGTGAGGAATCCCAGGCTGTGGTAGGAGGTGAGGAATCCCAGGCTGTGGCTAGAGGTGAGGACTCCCAGGCTGTGGCAGGTGGTGAGGACGCTCAGGCTGTGGCAGGAGGTGAGGCAACCCAGGATGTGGCAGGAGGTGTGGCACCCCAGGCTGGGGCAGCGCTGTCAGGACTACAAGGCTGTAGCTGGAGGTGAGGACTCCAAGGCTGTGGCAGGAGGTGAGGAACCCCTGGCT
The DNA here is from genome assembly GCA_963924515.1 of Vespertilio murinus. NCBI lineage: Eukaryota > Metazoa > Chordata > Mammalia > Chiroptera > Vespertilionidae > Vespertilio > Vespertilio murinus. The sequence continues at coordinate 72,689,542 of OZ004707.1, forward strand.
GTGGCAAGAGGTGAGGAACCCCATTCTGGGTCAGCGCGGTGAGGACTTCCAGGCTGTGGCAGGAGTTGAGGAACCCCAGGCTGGGGCAGAAGGTCAGGAATCCCTGGCTGTGGCAGGAGGTGAAGAATCCCAGGCTGTGGCAGGAGGTGAGGAATGCCAGACTGTGGAAGGAGGTGAGGCACCCCAGGCTGGGGCTGCTTGGTGAGGACTACCAGACTGTGGCGAGAGGTGAGGACTCCCAGGCTGTGGCAGAAGGTCACGTCTCCCAGGCTGAGGCAGGAGGTCAGGACTCCCAGGCTGTGGCAGGAGTTGAGGACTCCCAGAATGTGGCAGCAGGTGAGGACTCCCAGGCTGTGGCAGGAGTTTAGGACTCCCAGGCTGTGGCAGGAGGTGAGGAATCCCAGGCTGTGGCTAGAGGTGAGGACTCCCAGGCTGTGGCAGGTGGTGAGGACGCTCAGGCTGTGGCAGGAGGTGAGGCAACCCAGGATGTGGCAGGAGGTGTGGCACCCCAGGCTGGGGCAGCGCTGTCAGGACTACCAGGCTGTAGCTGGAGGTGAGGACTCCAAGGCTGTGGCAGGAGGTGAGGAACCCCTGGCTGTGGCAAGAGGTGAGGAACCCCATTCTGGGTCAGCGCGGTGAGGACTTCCAGGCTGTGGCAGGAGGTGAGAAACCCCAGGCTGTGGCAGAAGGTCAGGAATCCCAGGCTGTGGCAGGAGGTGAGGACTCCCAGGCTCTTGCAGGAGGTCAGGACTCCCAGGATATGGCAGGAGGTGAGGACTCCAAGGCTGTGGCAGGAGGTGAGGAATCCCAGGCTGTGGTAGGAGGTGAGGAATCCCAGGCTGTGGCTAGAGGTGAGGACTCCCAGGCTGTGGCAGGTGGTGAGGACGCTCAGGCTGTGGCAGGAGGTGAGGCAACCCAGGATGTGGCAGGAGGTGTGGCACCCCAGGCTGGGGCAGCGCTGTCAGGACTACCAGGCTGTAGCTGGAGGTGAGGACTCCAAGGCTGTGGCAGGAGGTGAGGAACCCCTGGCTGTGGCAAGAGGTGAGGAACCCCATTCTGGGTCAGCGCGGTGAGGACTTCCAGGCTGTGGCAGGAGTTGAGGAACCCCAGGCTGGGGCAGAAGGTCAGGAATCCCTGGCTGTGGCAGGAGGTGAAGAATCCCAGGCTGTGGCAGGAGGTGAGGAATGCCAGACTGTGGAAGGAGGTGAGGCACCCCAGGCTGGGGCTGCTTGGTGAGGACTACCAGACTGTGGCGAGAGGTGAGGACTCCCAGGCTGTGGCAGAAGGTCACGTCTCCCAGGCTGAGGCAGGAGGTCAGGACTCCCAGGCTGTGGCAGGAGTTGAGGACTCCCAGAATGTGGCAGCAGGTGAGGACTCCCAGGCTGTGGCAGGAGTTTAGGACTCCCAGGCTGTGGCAGGAGGTGAGGAATCCCAGGCTGTGGCAGGAGGTTAGGACTCCCAGGCTGTGGCAGCAGGTGAGGAACCCCTGGCTGTGGCAAGAGGTGAGGAACCCCATTCTGAGTCAGCGCGGTGAGGACTTCCAGGCTGTGGCAGGAGGTGAGAAACCCCAGGCTGTGGCAGAAGGTCAGGAATCCCAGGCTGTGGCAGGAGGTGAGGACTCCCAGGCTGTGGCAAGAGGTGAGGAATGCCAGACTGTGGAAGGAGGTGAGGCACCCCAGGCTGGGGCTGCTTGGTGAGGACTACCAGGCTGTGGCGAGAGGTGAGGACTCCCAGGCTGTGGCAGAAGGTCACGTCTCCCAGGCTGAGGCAGGAGGTCAGGACTCCCTGTTTGTGGAAGAAGGTCAGGACTCCCAGGCTGTGGCAGGAGGTCACGTCTCCCAGGCTGAGGCAGGAGGTCAGGACTCCCTGGTTGTGGCAGAAGGTCAGGTCTCCCAGTCTGTGGCAGGAGGTCAGGACTCCCAGGCTGTGGCAGGAGGTGAAGAATCCCAGGCTGTGGCAGGAGGTGAGGACTCCCAGGCTGTGGCAGGAGGTGAGGACTGCCAGGCTGTGCCAGGAGGTGAAGAATCCCAGGCTGTGGCAGAAGGTGAGGACTCCCAGGCTTGGCAGTAGGTGAGGACTCCCAGGCTGTGGCAGGAGGTGAGTACTCCCAGGCTGTGGCAGGAGGTGAAGAATCCCAGGCTGTGGCAGAAGGTGACGACTCCCAGGCTTGGCAGTAGGTGAGGACTCCCAGGCTGTGGAAGGAGGTGAGGACTCCCAGGCTGTGGCAGGAGGTGAGGACTCCCAGGCTGTGGCAGGAGGTGAGGACTACCAGGCTGTGGCGAGAGGTGAGGACTCCCAGGCTGTGGCAGAAGGTCAGGTCTCCCAGACTGTGGCAGGAGGTCAGGACTCCCAGGCTGTGGCAGAAAGTCAGGACTCCCAGGCTGTGGCAGGATGTGACGACTCCCAGGCTGTGACAAGAGGTGAGGACTCCCAGGCTGTGCCAGGAGGTGAAGAATCCCAGGCTGTGGCAGAAGGTGAGGACTCCCAGGCTTGGCAGTAGGTGAGGACTCCCAGGCTGTGGCAGGAGATGAGGACTCCCAGGCTGTGGCAGGAGGTGAGGACTCCCAGGCTGTGGCAGGAGGTGAGGCACCCCAGGCTGGGGCTGCACGGTGAGGACTACCAGGCTGTGGCGAGAGGTGAGGACTCCCAGGCTGTGGCAGAAGGTCAGGACTCCCAGGCTGTGGTAGGAGGTCAGGACTCCCAGGCTGTGGCAGGAGGTGAAGAATTCCAGGCTGTGGCAGGAGGTGAGGATTCCCAGGCTGTGGCAGCAGTTGAGGACTCCGAGGCTGTGGCAGGAGTTTAGGACTCCCAGGCTGTGGAAGGAGGTGAGGAATCCCAGGCTGTGGCAGGAAGTTAGGACTCCCAGGCTGTTGCAGGAGGTGAGGAATGCCAGGCTGTGGCAGGAGGTGAGGACTCCCAGGCTGTTGCAGGAGGTCAGGACTCCCAGGCTGTGGCAGGAGGTGAGGACTCCGAGGCTGTGGCAGGAGGTGAGGAATCCCAGGCTGTGGTAGGAGGTGAGGAATCCCAGGCTGTGGCTGGAGGTGAGGACTCCCAGGCTGTGCCAGGTGGTGAGGACGCTGAGCCTGTGGCAGGAGGTGAGGCAACCCAGGATGTGGCAGGAGGTGAGGACTCCCAGGCTGTGGCAGGAGGTGAGAACCCCATTCTGGGTCAGCGCGGTGAGGACTTCCAGTCTGTGGTAGGAGGTGAGGAACCCCAGGCTGTGGCAGAAGCTCAGGAATCCCAGGCTGTGGCAGGAGGTGAGGACTCCCAGGCTGTGGCAGGAGGTGAGGAATGCAAAACTGTGGAAGGAGGTGAGGCACCCCAGGCTGGGGCTGCTTGGTGAGAACTACCAGGCTGTGGCGAGACGTGAGGACTACAAGGCTGTGGCAGAAGGTTACGTCTCCCAGGCTGAGGCAGGAGGTCAGGACTCCCTGGCTGTGGAAGAAGGTCAGGACTCCCAGGCTGTGGCAGAAGATGAGGACTCCCAGGCTGTGGCAGGAGGAGAGGACTCCCAGGCTGTGGCAGGAGGTGAAGAATCACATGCTGTGGCAGGAGGTGAGGACTCCCAGGTTTGGCAGGAGGTGAGGACTCCCAGACTGTGGCAGGAGGTAAGGACTCCCAGGCTGTGGCAGGAGGTGAGGACTCCCAGGCTGTGGCGAGAGGTGAGGACTCCCAGGCTGTGGCAAAAGGTCAGGTCTCACAGTCTGTGGCAGGAGGTCAGGACTCCTAGGCTGTGGCAGGAGGTGAAGAATCCCAGGCTGTGGCAGGAGGTGAGGACTGCCAGGCTGTGGTAGGAGGTGAGGCACCACAGGATGGGGCTGTGCGGTGAGGACTACCAGGCTGTGGTGAGAGGTGAGGACTCCCAGGCTGTGGCAGAAGGTCAGGTCTCCCAGGCTGTGGCAGGAGGTCAGGACTCCCAGGCTGTGGCAGAAAGTCAGGACTCCCAGGCTGTGGCAGGAGGTGACGAATCCCAGGCTGTGGCAGGAGGTGAGGAACCTCAGGCTGTGGCAAGAGGTGAGGACTCCCAGGCTGTGGCAGGAGGTGAGGACGCTCAGGCTTTGGCAGGAGGTGAGGCAACCCAGGATGTGGCAGGAGGTGAGGCACCCCAGGCTGGGGCAGTGAGGCGAGGACTACCAGGCTGTGGCGGGAGGTGAAGAATCCCAGGCTGTGGAAGGAGGTGAGGCACCCCAGGCTGGGGCTGCTTGGTGAGGACTACCAGGCTGTGGCGAGAGGTGAGGACTCCCAGGCTGTGGCAGAAGGTCATGTCTCGCCGGCTGAGGTAGGAGGTCAGGACTCCCTGGCTGTGGCAGGAGGAGAGTACTCCCAGGCTGTGGCAGGAGGTGAGGACTCCCAGGCTGTGGCAGGAGGTGAAGAATCACATGCTGTGGCAGGAGGTGAGGACTCCCAGGTTTGGCAGGGGGTGGGGACTCCCAGACTGTGGCAGGAGGTGAGGACTCCCAGGCTGTGGCAGGAGGTGAGGACTCCCAGGCTGTGGCGAGAAGTGAGGTCTCCCAGGCTGTGGCAGAAGGTCAGGTGTCCCAGACTGTGGCAGGAGGTCAGGACTCCCAGGCTGTGGCAGGAGGTGAAGAATCCCAGGCTGTGGCAGGAGGTGAGGACTCCCAGGCTGTGGCAGGAGGTGAGGACTGCCAGGCTGTGGTAGGAGGTGAGGCACCACAGGCTGGGGCTGTGCGGTGAGGACTACTAGGCTGTGGCGAGAGGTGAGGACTCCCAGGCTGTGGCAGAAGGTCAGGTCTCCAGGCTGTGGCAGGAGGTCAGGACTCCTAGGCTGTGGCAGAAGGTCAGGACTCCCAGGCTGTGGCAGGAGGTGAGGACTCCCAGGCTGTGGCAGGAGATGAGGCACCCCAGGCTGGGGCTGCGCGGTGAGGACTACCAGGCTGTGGTGAGAGGTGAGAACTCCCATGCTGTGGCAGGAGGTGAGGTAATCCAGGCTGGGGCTGCACGGTGAGGACTCCCAGGCTGTGGCAGAAGGTCTGGACTCCCAAGTTGTGGCAGGAGGTCAGGACTCCCAGGCTGTGGCAGGAGGTGAAGAATCCCAGGCTGTGGCAGGAGGTGAGGACTCCCAGGCTGTGGCAGCAGGTGAGGACTCCCAGGATGTGGCAGGAGGTGAGGACTCCCAGGCTGTGGCAGGAGGTGAGGAATCCCAGGCTGTGGCAGGAGATTAGGACTCCCAGGCTATGGCAGGAGGTGAGGAATGCCAGGCTGTGGCAGGAGGTGAGGACTCCCAGGCTGTGGCGGGAAGTGAGGACTCCCAGCCTATTGCAGGAGGTCACGACTCCCAGGATGTGGCAGGAGGTGAGGACTCCGAGGCTATGGCAGGAGGTGAGGAATTCCAGGCTGTGGTAGGAGGTGAGGAATCCCAGGCTGTGGCTGGAGGTGAGAACTCCCAGGATGTGGCAGGAGGTGAGGAACCTCAGGCTGTGGCAAGAGGTGAGGACTCCCAGGCTGTGGCAGGACGTGAGGACACTCAGGCTGTGGCAGGAGGTGAGCCAACCCAGGCTGTGGCGGGAGGTGAGGACTCCCAGGCTTTGGCAGCAGGTGAGGAATGCCAGACTGTGGCAGGAGTTTAGGACTCCCAGGCTGTGGCAGGAGGTGAGGACTCCCAGGCTGTGCCAGGAGGTGAAGAATCCCAGGCTGTGGCAGAAGGTGAGGACTCCCAGGCTTGGCAGTAGGTGAGGACTCCCAGGCAGTGGCAGGAGTTGAGGACTCCCAGGCTGTGGCAGGAGGTGAGGACTCCCAGGCTGTGGCAGGAGGTGAGGCACCCCAGGCTGGGGCTGCGCGGTGATGACTACCAGGCTGTGGCGAGAGGTGAGGACTCCCAGGCTGTGGCAGAAGGTCAGGACTCCCAGGCTGTGGTAGGAGGTCAGGACTCCCAGGCTGTGGCAGGAGGTGAAGAATCCCAGGGTGTGGCAGGAGGTGAGGAATCCCAGGCGGTGGCAGGAGGTTAGGACTCCCAGGCTGTGGCAGGAGGTGAGCCAACCCAGGCTGTGGCGGGAGGTGAGGACTCCCAGGCTGTGGCAGCAGGTGAGGAATGCGAGACTGTGGCAGGAGTTTAGGACTCCCAGGCTGTGGCAGGAGGTGAGGACTCCCAGGCTGTGCCAGGAGGTGAAGAATCCCAGGCTGTGGCAGAAGGTGAGGACTCCCAGGCTTGGCAGTAGGTGAGGACTCCCAGGCTGTGGCAGGAGGTGAGGACTCCCAGGCTGTGGCAGGAGGTGAGGACTCCCAGGCTGTGGCAGGAGGTGAGGCACCCCAGGCTGGGGCTGCGCGGTGATGACTACCAGGCTGTGGCGAGAGGTGAGGACTCCCAGGCTGTGGCAGAAGGTCAGGACTCCCAGGCTGTGGTAGGAGGTCAGGACTCCCAGGCTGTGGCAGGAGGTGAAGAATCCCAGGGTGTGGCAGGAGGTGAGGACTCCCAGGCTGTGGCAGCAGGTGAGGACTCCCAGGCTGTGGCAGGAGTTTAGGACTCCCAGGCTGTGGAAGGAGGTGAGGAATCCCAGGCGGTGGCAGGAGGTTAGGACTCCCAGGCTGTGGAAGGAGGTGAGGAATGCCAGGCTGTGGCAGGAGGTGAGGACTCCCAGGCTCTTGCAGGAGGTCAGGACTCCCAGGATATGGCAGGAGGTGAGGACTCCAAGGCTGTGGCAGGAGGTGAGGAATCCCAGGCTGTGGTAGGAGGTGAGGAATCCCAGGCTGTGGCTAGAGGTGAGGACTCCCAGGCTGTGGCAGGTGGTGAGGACGCTCAGGCTGTGGCAGGAGGTGAGGCAACCCAGGATGTGGCAGGAGGTGTGGCACCCCAGGCTGGGGCAGCGCCGTCAGGACTACCAGGCTGTAGGGGGAGGTGAGGACTCCAAGGCTGTGGCAGGAGGTGAGGAACCCCTGGCTGTGGCAAGAGGTGAGGAACCCCATTCTGGGTCAGCGCGGTGAGGACTTCCAGGCTGTGGCAGGAGTTGGGGAACCCCAGGCTGGGGCAGAAGGTCAGGAATCCCTGGCTGTGGCAGGAGGTGAAGAATCCCAGGCTGTGGCAGGAGGTGAGGAATGCCAGACTGTGGAAGGAGGTGAGGCACCCCAGGCTGGGGCTGCTTGGTGAGGACTACCAGACTGTGGCGAGAGGTGAGGACTCCCAGGCTGTGGCAGAAGGTCACGTCTCCCAGGCTGAGGCAGGAGGTCAGGACTCCCAGGCTGTGGCAGGAGGTGAGGACTCCCAGAATGTGGCAGCAGGTGAGGACTCCCAGGCTGTGGCAGGAGTTTAGGACTCCCAGGCTGTGGCAGGAGGTGAGGAATCCCAGGCTGTGGCAGGAGGTTAGGACTCCCAGGCTGTGGCAGCAGGTGAGGAACCCCTGGCTGTGGCAAGAGGTGAGGAACCCCATTCTGAGTCAGCGCGGTGAGGACTTCCAGGCTGTGGCAGGAGGTGAGAAACCCCAGGCTGTGGCAGAAGGTCAGGAATCCCAGGCTGTGGCAGGTGGTGAGGACTCCCAGGCTGTGGCAAGAGGTGAGGAATGCCAGACTGTGGAAGGAGGTGAGGCACCCCAGGCTGGGGCTGCTTGGTGAGGACTACCAGGCTGTGGCAAGAGGTGAGGACTCCCAGGCTGTGGCAGAAGGTCACGTCTCCCAGGCTGAGGCAGGAGGTCAGGACTCCCTGGTTGTGGAAGAAGGTCAGGACTCCCAGGCTGTGGCAGGAGGTCACGTCTCCCAGGCTGAGGCAGGAGGTCAGGACTCCCTGGTTGTGGCAGAAGGTCAGGTCTCCCAGTCTGTGGCAGGAGGTCAGGACTCCCAGGCTGTGGCAGGAGGTGAAGAATCCCAGGCTGTGGCAGGAGGTGAGGACTCCCAGGCTGTGGCAGGAGGTGAGGACTGCCAGGCTGTGGCAGGAGGTGAAGAATCCCAGGCTGTGGCAGAAGGTGAGGACTCCCAGGCTTGGCAGTAGGTGAGGACTCCCAGGCTGTGGCAGGAGGTGAGTACTCCCAGGCTGTGGCAGGAGGTGAAGAATCCCAGGCTGTGGCAGAAGGTGACGACTCCTAGGCTTGGCAGTAGGTGAGGACTCCCAGGCTGTGGAAGGAGGTGAGGACTCCCAGGCTGTGGCAGGAGGTGAGGACTCCCAGGCTGTGGCAGGAGGTGAGGCACCCCAGGCTGGGGCTGCGCGGTGAGAACTCCCAGGCTGTGGCAGAAGGTCAGGACTCCCAGGATGGGACAGGAGGTGAGGACTCCCAGGCTGTGGCAGGAGGTGAAGAATCCTAGGCTGTGGCAGGAGGTGAGGACTCCCAGGCTGTGGCAGCAGGTGAGGACTCCCAGGCTTTGGCAGGAGTTTAGGACTCCCAGGCTGTGGCAGGAGGTGAGGAATCCCAGGCTGTGGCAGGAGGTTAGGACTCCAAGGCTGTGGCAGGAGGTGAGGAATGCCAGGCTGTGGCAGGAGATGAGGACGCCCAGGCTGTGGCGTGAAGTAAGGACTCCCAGCCTGTTGCAGGAGGTCAGGACTCCCAGGCTGTGGCAGGAGGTGAGGACTCCGAGGCTGTGGCAGGAGGTGAGGAATCCCAGGCTGTGGTAGGAGGTGAGGAATCCCAGGCTGTGGCTGGAGGTGAGGACTCCCAGGCTGTGGCAGGTGGTGAGGACGCTCAGGCTGTGGCAGGAGGTGAGGCAACCCAGGATGTGGCAGGAGGTGAGGCACCCCAGGCTGGGGCAGCGCGGCGAGGACTACCAGGCTGTGGCGGGAGGTGAGGACTCCCAGGGTGTGGCAGCAGGTGAGGAACCCCTGGCTGTGGCAAGAGTTGAGGAACACCATTCTGGGTCAGCAAGGTGAGGATTTCCAGGCTGTGGCAGGAGGTGAGGAACCCCAGGGTGTGGCAGCAGGTGAGGAATGCCAGACTGTGGCAGGAGGTGAGGAATGCCAGACTGTGGAAGGAGGTGAGGCACCCCAGGCTGGGGCTGCTTGGTGAGGACTACCAGGCTGTGGCGAGAGGTGAGAACTCCCAGGCTGTGGCAGAAGGTCACGTCTCCCAGGCTGAGGCAGGAGGTCAGGACTCCCTGGCTGTGGAAGAAGGTCAGGACTCCCAGGCTGTGGCAGGAGGTGAGGACTCCCAGGCTGTGGCAGGAGGTGAGGACTCCCAGGCTGTGGCAGGAGGTGAAGAATCACATGCTGTGGCAGGAGGTGAGGACTCCCAGGTTTGGCAGGAGGTGAGGACTCCCAGACTGTGGCAGGAGGTGAGGACTCCCAGGCTGTGGCAGGAGGTGAGGACTTCCAGGCTGTGGCAGGAGTTGAGGAACCCCAGGCTGGGGCAGAAGGTCAGGAATCCCTGGCTGTGGCAGGAGGTGAAGAATCCCAGGCTGTGGCAGGAGGTGAGGAATGCCAGACTGTGGAAGGAGGTGAGGCACCCCAGGCTGGGGCTGCTTGGTGAGGACTACCAGACTGTGGCGAGAGGTGAGGACTCCCAGGCTGTGGCAGAAGGTCACGTCTCCCAGGCTGAGGCAGGAGGTCAGGACTCCCAGGCTGTGGCAGGAGTTGAGGACTCCCAGAATGTGGCAGCAGGTGAGGACTCCCAGGCTGTGGCAGGAGTTTAGGACTCCCAGGCTGTGGCAGGAGGTGAGGAATCCCAGGCTGTGGCTAGAGGTGAGGACTCCCAGGCTGTGGCAGGTGGTGAGGACGCTCAGGCTGTGGCAGGAGGTGAGGCAACCCAGGATGTGGCAGGAGGTGTGGCACCCCAGGCTGGGGCAGCGCTGTCAGGACTACCAGGCTGTAGCTGGAGGTGAGGACTCCAAGGCTGTGGCAGGAGGTGAGGAACCCCTGGCTGTGGCAAGAGGTGAGGAACCCCATTCTGGGTCAGCGCGGTGAGGACTTCCAGGCTGTGGCAGGAGGTGAGAAACCCCAGGCTGTGGCAGAAGGTCAGGAATCCCAGGCTGTGGCAGGAGGTGAGGACTCCCAGGCTCTTGCAGGAGGTCAGGACTCCCAGGATATGGCAGGAGGTGAGGACTCCAAGGCTGTGGCAGGAGGTGAGGAATCCCAGGCTGTGGTAGGAGGTGAGGAATCCCAGGCTGTGGCTAGAGGTGAGGACTCCCAGGCTGTGGCAGGTGGTGAGGACGCTCAGGCTGTGGCAGGAGGTGAGGCAACCCAGGATGTGGCAGGAGGTGTGGCACCCCAGGCTGGGGCAGCGCTGTCAGGACTACCAGGCTGTAGCTGGAGGTGAGGACTCCAAGGCTGTGGCAGGAGGTGAGGAACCCCTGGCTGTGGCAAGAGGTGAGGAACCCCATTCTGGGTCAGCGCGGTGAGGACTTCCAGGCTGTGGCAGGAGTTGAGGAACCCCAGGCTGGGGCAGAAGGTCAGGAATCCCTGGCTGTGGCAGGAGGTGAAGAATCCCAGGCTGTGGCAGGAGGTGAGGAATGCCAGACTGTGGAAGGAGGTGAGGCACCCCAGGCTGGGGCTGCTTGGTGAGGACTACCAGACTGTGGCGAGAGGTGAGGACTCCCAGGCTGTGGCAGAAGGTCACGTCTCCCAGGCTGAGGCAGGAGGTCAGGACTCCCAGGCTGTGGCAGGAGTTGAGGACTCCCAGAATGTGGCAGCAGGTGAGGACTCCCAGGCTGTGGCAGGAGTTTAGGACTCCCAGGCTGTGGCAGGAGGTGAGGAATCCCAGGCTGTGGCAGGAGGTTAGGACTCCCAGGCTGTGGCAGCAGGTGAGGAACCCCTGGCTGTGGCAAGAGGTGAGGAACCCCATTCTGAGTCAGCGCGGTGAGGACTTCCAGGCTGTGGCAGGAGGTGAGAAACCCCAGGCTGTGGCAGAAGGTCAGGAATCCCAGGCTGTGGCAGGAGGTGAGGACTCCCAGGCTGTGGCAAGAGGTGAGGAATGCCAGACTGTGGAAGGAGGTGAGGCACCCCAGGCTGGGGCTGCTTGGTGAGGACTACCAGGCTGTGGCGAGAGGTGAGGACTCCCAGGCTGTGGCAGAAGGTCACGTCTCCCAGGCTGAGGCAGGAGGTCAGGACTCCCTGTTTGTGGAAGAAGGTCAGGACTCCCAGGCTGTGGCAGGAGGTCACGTCTCCCAGGCTGAGGCAGGAGGTCAGGACTCCCTGGTTGTGGCAGAAGGTCAGGTCTCCCAGTCTGTGGCAGGAGGTCAGGACTCCCAGGCTGTGGCAGGAGGTGAAGAATCCCAGGCTGTGGCAGGAGGTTAGGACTCCCAGGCTGTGGCAGGAGGTGAGGACTGCCAGGCTGTGCCAGGAGGTGAAGAATCCCAGGCTGTGGCAGAAGGTGAGGACTCCCAGGCTTGGCAGTAGGTGAGGACTCCCAGGCTGTGGCAGGAGGTGAGTACTCCCAGGCTGTGGCAGGAGGTGAAGAATCCCAGGCTGTGGCAGAAGGTGACGACTCCCAGGCTTGGCAGTAGGTGAGGACTCCCAGGCTGTGGAAGGAGGTGAGGACTCCCAGGCTGTGGCAGGAGGTGAGGACTCCCAGGCTGTGGCAGGAGGTGAGGACTACCAGGCTGTGGCGAGAGGTGAGGACTCCCAGGCTGTGGCAGAAGGTCAGGTCTCCCAGACTGTGGCAGGAGGTCAGGACTCCCAGGCTGTGGCAGAAAGTCAGGACTCCCAGGCTGTGGCAGGATGTGACGACTCCCAGGCTGTGACAAGAGGTGAGGACTCCCAGGCTGTGCCAGGAGGTGAAGAATCCCAGGCTGTGGCAGAAGGTGAGGACTCCCAGGCTTGGCAGTAGGTGAGGACTCCCAGGCTGTGGCAGGAGATGAGGACTCCCAGGCTGTGGCAGGAGGTGAGGACTCCCAGGCTGTGGCAGGAGGTGAGGCACCCCAGGCTGGGGCTGCACGGTGAGGACTACCAGGCTGTGGCGAGAGGTGAGGACTCCCAGGCTGTGGCAGAAGGTCAGGACTCCCAGGCTGTGGTAGGAGGTCAGGACTCCCAGGCTGTGGCAGGAGGTGAAGAATTCCAGGCTGTGGCAGGAGGTGAGGATTCCCAGGCTGTGGCAGCAGTTGAGGACTCCGAGGCTGTGGCAGGAGTTTAGGACTCCCAGGCTGTGGAAGGAGGTGAGGAATCCCAGGCTGTGGCAGGAAGTTAGGACTCCCAGGCTGTTGCAGGAGGTGAGGAATGCCAGGCTGTGGCAGGAGGTGAGGACTCCCAGGCTGTTGCAGGAGGTCAGGACTCCCAGGCTGTGGCAGGAGGTGAGGACTCCGAGGCTGTGGCAGGAGGTGAGGAATCCCAGGCTGTGGTAGGAGGTGAGGAATCCCAGGCTGTGGCTGGAGGTGAGGACTCCCAGGCTGTGCCAGGTGGTGAGGACGCTGAGCCTGTGGCAGGAGGTGAGGCAACCCAGGATGTGGCAGGAGGTGAGGACTCCCAGGCTGTGGCAGGAGGTGAGAACCCCATTCTGGGTCAGCGCGGTGAGGACTTCCAGTCTGTGGTAGGAGGTGAGGAACCCCAGGCTGTGGCAGAAGCTCAGGAATCCCAGGCTGTGGCAGGAGGTGAGGACTCCCAGGCTGTGGCAGGAGGTGAGGAATGCAAGACTGTGGAAGGAGGTGAGGCACCCCAGGCTGGGGCTGCTTGGTGAGAACTACCAGGCTGTGGCGAGACGTGAGGACTACAAGGCTGTGGCAGAAGGTTACGTCTCCCAGGCTGAGGCAGGAGGTCAGGACTCCCTGGCTGTGGAAGAAGGTCAGGACTCCCAGGCTGTGGCAGAAGATGAGGACTCCCAGGCTGTGGCAGGAGGAGAGGACTCCCAGGCTGTGGCAGGAGGTGAAGAATCACATGCTGTGGCAGGAGGTGAGGACTCCCAGGTTTGGCAGGAGGTGAGGACTCCCAGACTGTGGCAGGAGGTAAGGACTCCCAGGCTGTGGCAGGAGGTGAGGACTCCCAGGCTGTGGCGAGAGGTGAGGACTCCCAGGCTGTGGCAAAAGGTCAGGTCTCACAGTCTGTGGCAGGAGGTCAGGACTCCTAGGCTGTGGCAGGAGGTGAAGAATCCCAGGCTGTGGCAGGAGGTGAGGACTGCCAGGCTGTGGTAGGAGGTGAGGCACCACAGGATGGGGCTGTGCGGTGAGGACTACCAGGCTGTGGTGAGAGGTGAGGACTCCCAGGCTGTGGCAGAAGGTCAGGTCTCCCAGGCTGTGGCAGGAGGTCAGGACTCCCAGGCTGTGGCAGAAAGTCAGGACTCCCAGGCTGTGGCAGGAGGTGACGAATCCCAGGCTGTGGCAGGAGGTGAGGAACCTCAGGCTGTGGCAAGAGGTGAGGACTCCCAGGCTGTGGCAGGAGGTGAGGACGCTCAGGCTTTGGCAGGAGGTGAGGCAACCCAGGATGTGGCAGGAGGTGAGGCACCCCAGGCTGGGGCAGTGAGGCGAGGACTACCAGGCTGTGGCGGGAGGTGAAGAATCCCAGGCTGTGGAAGGAGGTGAGGCACCCCAGGCTGGGGCTGCTTGGTGAGGACTACCAGGCTGTGGCGAGAGGTGAGGACTCCCAGGCTGTGGCAGAAGGTCATGTCTCGCCGGCTGAGGTAGGAGGTCAGGACTCCCTGGCTGTGGCAGGAGGAGAGTACTCCCAGGCTGTGGCAGGAGGTGAGGACTCCCAGGCTGTGGCAGAAGGTGAAGAATCACATGCTGTGGCAGGAGGTGAGGACTCCCAGGTTTGGCAGGGGGTGGGGACTCCCAGACTGTGGCAGGAGGTGAGGACTCCCAGGCTGTGGCAGGAGGTGAGGACTCCCAGGCTGTGGCGAGAAGTGAGGTCTCCCAGGCTGTGGCAGAAGGTCAGGTGTCCCAGACTGTGGCAGGAGGTCAGGACTCCCAGGCTGTGGCAGGAGGTGAAGAATCCCAGGCTGTGGCAGGAGGTGAGGACTCCCAGGCTGTGGCAGGAGGTGAGGACTGCCAGGCTGTGGTAGGAGGTGAGGCACCACAGGCTGGGGCTGTGCGGTGAGGACTACTAGGCTGTGGCGAGAGGTGAGGACTCCCAGGCTGTGGCAGAAGGTCAGGTCTCCAGGCTGTGGCAGGAGGTCAGGACTCCTAGGCTGTGGCAGAAGGTCAGGACTCCCAGGCTGTGGCAGGAGGTGAGGACTCCCAGGCTGTGGCAGGAGATGAGGCACCCCAGGCTGGGGCTGCGCGGTGAGGACTACCAGGCTGTGGTGAGAGGTGAGAACTCCCATGCTGTGGCAGGAGGTGAGGTAATCCAGGCTGGGGCTGCACGGTGAGGACTCCCAGGCTGTGGCAGAAGGTCTGGACTCCCAAGTTGTGGCAGGAGGTCAGGACTCCCAGGCTGTGGCAGGAGGTGAAGAATCCCAGGCTGTGGCAGGAGGTGAGGACTCCCAGGCTGTGGCAGCAGGTGAGGACTCCCAGGCTGTGGCAGGAGTTTATGACTCCCAGGCTGTGGCAGGAGGTGAGGAATCCCAGGCTGTGGCAGGAGATTAGGACTCCCAGGCTATGGCAGGAGGTGAGGAATGCCAGGCTGTGGCAGGAGGTGAGGACTCCCAGGCTGTGGCGGGAAGTGAGGACTCCCAGCCTATTGCAGGAGGTCACGACTCCCAGGATGTGGCAGGAGGTGAGGACTCCGAGGCTATGGCAGGAGGTGAGGAATTCCAGGCTGTGGTAGGAGGTGAGGAATCCCAGGCTGTGGCTGGAGGTGAGAACTCCCAGGATGTGGCAGGAGGTGAGGAACCTCAGGCTGTGGCAAGAGGTGAGGACTCCCAGGCTGTGGCAGGACGTGAGGACACTCAGGCTGTGGCAGGAGGTGAGCCAACCCAGGCTGTGGCGGGAGGTGAGGACTCCCAGGCTTTGGCAGCAGGTGAGGAATGCCAGACTGTGGCAGGAGTTTAGGACTCCCAGGCTGTGGCAGGAGGTGAGGACTCCCAGGCTGTGCCAGGAGGTGAAGAATCCCAGGCTGTGGCAGAAGGTGAGGACTCCCAGGCTTGGCAGTAGGTGAGGACTCCCAGGCAGTGGCAGGAGTTGAGGACTCCCAGGCTGTGGCAGGAGGTGAGGACTCCCAGGCTGTGGCAGGAGGTGAGGCACCCCAGGCTGGGGCTGCGCGGTGATGACTACCAGGCTGTGGCGAGAGGTGAGGACTCCCAGGCTGTGGCAGAAGGTCAGGACTCCCAGGCTGTGGTAGGAGGTCAGGACTCCCAGGCTGTGGCAGGAGGTGAAGAATCCCAGGGTGTGGCAGGAGGTGAGGAATCCCAGGCGGTGGCAGGAGGTTAGGACTCCCAGGCTGTGGCAGGAGGTGAGCCAACCCAGGCTGTGGCGGGAGGTGAGGACTCCCAGGCTGTGGCAGCAGGTGAGGAATGCGAGACTGTGGCAGGAGTTTAGGACTCCCAGGCTGTGGCAGGAGGTGAGGACGCTCAGGCTGTGGCAGGAGGTGAGGCAACCCAGGATGTGGCAGGAGGTGTGGCACCCCAGGCTGGGGCAGCGCCGTCAGGACTACCAGGCTGTAGGGGGAGGTGAGGACTCCAAGGCTGTGGCAGGAGGTGAGGAACCCCTGGCTGTGGCAAGAGGTGAGGAACCCCATTCTGGGTCAGCGCGGTGAGGACTTCCAGGCTGTGGCAGGAGTTGGGGAACCCCAGGCTGGGGCAGAAGGTCAGGAATCCCTGGCTGTGGCAGGAGGTGAAGAATCCCAGGCTGTGGCAGGAGGTGAGGAATGCCAGACTGTGGAAGGAGGTGAGGCACCCCAGGCTGGGGCTGCTTGGTGAGGACTACCAGACTGTGGCGAGAGGTGAGGACTCCCAGGCTGTGGCAGAAGGTCACGTCTCCCAGGCTGAGGCAGGAGGTCAGGACTCCCAGGCTGTGGCAGGAGGTGAGGACTCCCAGAATGTGGCAGCAGGTGAGGACTCCCAGGCTGTGGCAGGAGTTTAGGACTCCCAGGCTGTGGCAGGAGGTGAGGAATCCCAGGCTGTGGCAGGAGGTTAGGACTCCCAGGCTGTGGCAGCAGGTGAGGAACCCCTGGCTGTGGCAAGAGGTGAGGAACCCCATTCTGAGTCAGCGCGGTGAGGACTTCCAGGCTGTGGCAGGAGGTGAGAAACCCCAGGCTGTGGCAGAAGGTCAGGAATCCCAGGCTGTGGCAGGTGGTGAGGACTCCCAGGCTGTGGCAAGAGGTGAGGAATGCCAGACTGTGGAAGGAGGTGAGGCACCCCAGGCTGGGGCTGCTTGGTGAGGACTACCAGGCTGTGGCGAGAGGTGAGGACTCCCAGGCTGTGGCAGAAGGTCACGTCTCCCAGGCTGAGGCAGGAGGTCAGGACTCCCTGGTTGTGGAAGAAGGTCAGGACTCCCAGGCTGTGGCAGGAGGTCACGTCTCCCAGGCTGAGGCAGGAGGTCAGGACTCCCTGGTTGTGGCAGAAGGTCAGGTCTCCCAGTCTGTGGCAGGAGGTCAGGACTCCCAGGCTGTGGCAGGAGGTGAAGAATCCCAGGCTGTGGCAGGAGGTGAGGACTCCCAGGCTGTGGCAGGAGGTGAGGACTGCCAGGCTGTGGCAGGAGGTGAAGAATCCCAGGCTGTGGCAGAAGGTGAGGACTCCCAGGCTTGGCAGTAGGTGAGGACTCCCAGGCTGTGGCAGGAGGTGAGTACTCCCAGGCTGTGGCAGGAGGTGAAGAATCCCAGGCTGTGGCAGAAGGTGACGACTCCTAGGCTTGGCAGTAGGTGAGGACTCCCAGGCTGTGGAAGGAGGTGAGGACTCCCAGGCTGTGGCAGGAGGTGAGGACTCCCAGGCTGTGGCAGGAGGTGAGGCACCCCAGGCTGGGGCTGCGCGGTGAGAACTCCCAGGCTGTGGCAGAAGGTCAGGACTCCCAGGATGGGACAGGAGGTGAGGACTCCCAGGCTGTGGCAGGAGGTGAAGAATCCTAGGCTGTGGCAGGAGGTGAGGACTCCCAGGCTGTGGCAGCAGGTGAGGACTCCCAGGCTTTGGCAGGAGTTTAGGACTCCCAGGCTGTGGCAGGAGGTGAGGAATCCCAGGCTGTGGCAGGAGGTTAGGACTCCAAGGCTGTGGCAGGAGGTGAGGAATGCCAGGCTGTGGCAGGAGATGAGGACGCCCAGGCTGTGGCGTGAAGTAAGGACTCCCAGCCTGTTGCAGGAGGTCAGGACTCCCAGGCTGTGGCAGGAGGTGAGGACTCCGAGGCTGTGGCAGGAGGTGAGGAATCCCAGGCTGTGGTAGGAGGTGAGGAATCCCAGGCTGTGGCTGGAGGTGAGGACTCCCAGGCTGTGGCAGGTGGTGAGGACGCTCAGGCTGTGGCAGGAGGTGAGGCAACCCAGGATGTGGCAGGAGGTGAGGCACCCCAGGCTGGGGCAGCGCGGCGAGGACTACCAGGCTGTGGCGGGAGGTGAGGACTCCCAGGGTGTGGCAGCAGGTGAGGAACCCCTGGCTGTGGCAAGAGTTGAGGAACACCATTCTGGGTCAGCAAGGTGAGGATTTCCAGGCTGTGGCAGGAGGTGAGGAACCCCAGGGTGTGGCAGCAGGTGAGGAATGCCAGACTGTGGCAGGAGGTGAGGAATGCCAGACTGTGGAAGGAGGTGAGGCACCCCAGGCTGGGGCTGCTTGGTGAGGACTACCAGGCTGTGGCGAGAGGTGAGAACTCCCAGGCTGTGGCAGAAGGTCACGTCTCCCAGGCTGAGGCAGGAGGTCAGGACTCCCTGGCTGTGGAAGAAGGTCAGGACTCCCAGGCTGTGGCAGGAGGTGAGGACTCCCAGGCTGTGGCAGGAGGTGAGGACTCCCAGGCTGTGGCAGGAGGTGAAGAATCACATGCTGTGGCAGGAGGTGAGGACTCCCAGGTTTGGCAGGAGGTGAGGACTCCCAGACTGTGGCAGGAGGTGAGGACTCCCAGGCTGTGGCAGGAGGTGAGGAATCCCAGGCTGTGGCAGGAGGTGAGGACTCCCAGGCTGTGGCCGGAGGTGAGGCACCCCAGGCTGGGGCTTCGTGGTGCGGACTATCAGGTTGTGGCGAGAGGTGAGGACTCCCAGGCTGTGGCAGAAGTTCAGGACTCCCAGGCTGTGGCAGGAGGTGAGGCACCACAGGCTGGGGCTGCTTGGTGAAGACTACCAGGCTGTGGCGAGAGGTGAGGACTCCCAGACTGTGTCAGGAGGAGAGGTACCCCAGGCTGGGGCTGCTTGGTGAGGACTACCAGGCTGTGGCAAGAGGTGAGGACTCCCAAGCTGTGGCAGAAGGTCAGGACTCCCAGTCTGTGGTAGGAGGTCAGGACACCCAGGCTGTGGCAGGAGGTGAAGAATCCCAGGCTGTGGCAGGAGGTGAGTACTCCCAAGCTGTGGCAGGAGGTGAGGACTCCCAGGCTGTGGTAGGAGGTGAGGCACACCAGGTTGGGGCTGCTCGGTGAGGACTACCAGGCTGTGGCGAGAGGTGAGGACTCCCAGGCTGTGGCGAGAGGTGAGGACTCCCAGGCTGTGGCAGAAGGTCAGGTCTCCCAGGCTGTGGCAGGAGGTCAGGACTCCCAGGCTGTGGCAGAAAGTCAGGACTCCCAGGCTGTGGCAGGATGTGACGACTCCCAGGCTGTGACAAGAGGTGAGGACTCCCAGGCTGTGCCAGGAGGTGAAGAATCCCAGGCTGTGGCAGAAGGTGAGGACTCCCAGGCTTGGCAGTAGGTGAGGACTCCCAGGCTGTGGCAGGAGATGAGGACTCCCAGGCTGTGGCAGGAGGTGAGGACTCCCAGGCTGTGGCAGGAGGTGAGGCACCCCAGGCTGGGGCTGCACGGTGAGGACTACCAGGCTGTGGTGAGAGGTGAGGACTCCCAGGCTGTGGCAGAAGGTCAGGACTCCCAGGCTGTGGTAGGAGGTCAGGACTCCCAGGCTGTGGCAGGAGGTGAAGAATTCCAGGCTGTGACAGGAGGTGAGGATTCCCAGGCTGTGGCAGCAGTTGAGGACTCCGAGGCTGTGGCAGGAGTTTAGGACTCCCAGGCTGTGGAAGGAGGTGAGGAATCCCAGGCTGTGGCAGGAAGTTAGGACTCCCAGGCTGTTGCAGGAGGTGAGGAATGCCAGGCTGTGGCAGGAGGTGAGGACTCCCAGGCTGTTGCAGGAGGTCAGGACTCCCAGGCTGTGGCAGGAGGTGAGGACTCCGAGGCTGTGGCAGGAGGTGAGGAATCCCAGGCTGTGGTAGGAGGTGAGGAATCCCAGGCTGTGGCTGGAGGTGAGGACTCCCAGGCTGTGCCAGGTGGTGAGGACGCTGAGGCTGTGGCAGGAGGTGAGGCAACCCAGGATGTGGCAGGAGGTGAGGACTCCCAGGATGTGGCAGGAGGTGAGGACTCCGAGGCTATGGCAGGAGGTGAGGAATCCCAGGCTGTGGCAGGAGATTAGGACTCCCAGGCTATGGCAGGAGGTGAGGAATGCCAGGCTGTGGCAGGAGGTGAGGACTCCCAGGCTGTGGCGGGAAGTGAGGACTCCCAGGATGTGGCAGGAGGTGAGGACTCCGAGGCTATGGCAGGAGGTGAGGAATTCCAGGCTGTGGTAGGAGGTGAGGAATCCCAGGCTGTGGCTGGAGGTGAGAACTCCCAGGATGTGGCAGGAGGTGAGGAACCTCAGGCTGTGGCAAGAGGTGAGGACTCCCAGGCTGTGGCAGGACGTGAGGACACTCAGGCTGTGGCAGGAGGTGAGCCAACCCAGGCTGTGGCGGGAGGTGAGGACTCCCAGGCTTTGGCAGCAGGTGAGGAATGCCAGACTGTGGCAGGAGTTTAGGACTCCCAGGCTGTGGCAGGAGGTGAGGACTCCCAGGCTGTGCCAGGAGGTGAAGAATCCCAGGCTGTGGCAGAAGGTGAGGACTCCCAGGCTTGGCAGTAGGTGAGGACTCCCAGGCAGTGGCAGGAGTTGAGGACTCCCAGGCTGTGGCAGGAGGTGAGGACTCCCAGGCTGTGGCAGGAGGTGAGGCACCCCAGGCTGGGGCTGCGCGGTGATGACTACCAGGCTGTGGCGAGAGGTGAGGACTCCCAGGCTGTGGCAGAAGGTCAGGACTCCCAGGCTGTGGTAGGAGGTCAGGACTCCCAGGCTGTGGCAGGAGGTGAAGAATCCCAGGGTGTGGCAGGAGGTGAGGAATCCCAGGCGGTGGCAGGAGGTTAGGACTCCCAGGCTGTGGCAGGAGGTGAGCCAACCCAGGCTGTGGCGGGAGGTGAGGACTCCCAGGCTGTGGCAGCAGGTGAGGAATGCGAGACTGTGGCAGGAGTTTAGGACTCCCAGGCTGTGGCAGGAGGTGAGGACTCCCAGGCTGTGCCAGGAGGTGAAGAATCCCAGGCTGTGGCAGAAGGTGAGGACTCCCAGGCTTGGCAGTAGGTGAGGACTCCCAGGCTGTGGCAGGAGGTGAGGACTCCCAGGCTGTGGCAGGAGGTGAGGACTCCCAGGCTGTGGCAGGAGGTGAGGCACCCCAGGCTGGGGCTGCGCGGTGATGACTACCAGGCTGTGGCGAGAGGTGAGGACTCCCAGGCTGTGGCAGAAGGTCAGGACTCCCAGGCTGTGGTAGGAGGTCAGGACTCCCAGGCTGTGGCAGGAGGTGAAGAATCCCAGGGTGTGGCAGGAGGTGAGGACTCCCAGGCTGTGGCAGCAGGTGAGGACTCCCAGGCTGTGGCAGGAGTTTAGGACTCCCAGGCTGTGGAAGGAGGTGAGGAATCCCAGGCGGTGGCAGGAGGTTAGGACTCCCAGGCTGTGGAAGGAGGTGAGGAATGCCAGGCTGTGGCAGGAGGTGAGGACTCCCAGGCTCTTGCAGGAGGTCAGGACTCCCAGGATATGGCAGGAGGTGAGGACTCCAAGGCTGTGGCAGGAGGTGAGGAATCCCAGGCTGTGGTAGGAGGTGAGGAATCCCAGGCTGTGGCTAGAGGTGAGGACTCCCAGGCTGTGGCAGGTGGTGAGGACGCTCAGGCTGTGGCAGGAGGTGAGGCAACCCAGGATGTGGCAGGAGGTGTGGCACCCCAGGCTGGGGCAGCGCCGTCAGGACTACCAGGCTGTAGGGGGAGGTGAGGACTCCAAGGCTGTGGCAGGAGGTGAGGAACCCCTGGCTGTGGCAAGAGGTGAGGAACCCCATTCTGGGTCAGCGCGGTGAGGACTTCCAGGCTGTGGCAGGAGTTGGGGAACCCCAGGCTGGGGCAGAAGGTCAGGAATCCCTGGCTGTGGCAGGAGGTGAAGAATCCCAGGCTGTGGCAGGAGGTGAGGAATGCCAGACTGTGGAAGGAGGTGAGGCACCCCAGGCTGGGGCTGCTTGGTGAGGACTACCAGACTGTGGCGAGAGGTGAGGACTCCCAGGCTGTGGCAGAAGGTCAAGTCTCCCAGGCTGAGGCAGGAGGTCAGGACTCCCAGGCTGTGGCAGGAGGTGAGGACTCCCAGAATGTGGCAGCAGGTGAGGACTCCCAGGCTGTGGCAGGAGTTTAGGACTCCCAGGCTGTGGCAGGAGGTGAGGAATCCCAGGCTGTGGCAGGAGGTTAGGACTCCCAGGCTGTGGCAGCAGGTGAGGAACCCCTGGCTGTGGCAAGAGGTGAGGAACCCCATTCTGAGTCAGCGCGGTGAGGACTTCCAGGCTGTGGCAGGAGGTGAGAAACCCCAGGCTGTGGCAGAAGGTCAGGAATCCCAGGCTGTGGCAGGTGGTGAGGACTCCCAGGCTGTGGCAAGAGGTGAGGAATGCCAGACTGTGGAAGGAGGTGAGGCACCCCAGGCTGGGGCTGCTTGGTGAGGACTACCAGGCTGTGGCGAGAGGTGAGGACTCCCAGGCTGTGGCAGAAGGTCACGTCTCCCAGGCTGAGGCAGGAGGTCAGGACTCCCTGGTTGTGGAAGAAGGTCAGGACTCCCAGGCTGTGGCAGGAGGTCACGTCTCCCAGGCTGAGGCAGGAGGTCAGGACTCCCTGGTTGTGGCAGAAGGTCAGGTCTCCCAGTCTGTGGCAGGAGGTCAGGACTCCCAGGCTGTGGCAGGAGGTGAAGAATCCCAGGCTGTGGCAGGAGGTGAGGACTCCCAGGCTGTGGCAGGAGGTGAGGACTGCCAGGCTGTGGCAGGAGGTGAAGAATCCCAGGCTGTGGCAGAAGGTGAGGACTCCCAGGCTTGGCAGTAGGTGAGGACTCCCAGGCTGTGGCAGGAGGTGAGTACTCCCAGGCTGTGGCAGGAGGTGAAGAATCCCAGGCTGTGGCAGAAGGTGACGACTCCTAGGCTTGGCAGTAGGTGAGGACTCCCAGGCTGTGGAAGGAGGTGAGGACTCCCAGGCTGTGGCAGGAGGTGAGGACTCCCAGGCTGTGGCAGGAGGTGAGGCACCCCAGGCTGGGGCTGCGCGGTGAGAACTCCCAGGCTGTGGCAGAAGGTCAGGACTCCCAGGATGGGACAGGAGGTGAGGACTCCCAGGCTGTGGCAGGAGGTGAAGAATCCTAGGCTGTGGCAGGAGGTGAGGACTCCCAGGCTGTGGCAGCAGGTGAGGACTCCCAGGCTTTGGCAGGAGTTTAGGACTCCCAGGCTGTGGCAGGAGGTGAGGAATCCCAGGCTGTGGCAGGAGGTTAGGACTCCAAGGCTGTGGCAGGAGGTGAGGAATGCCAGGCTGTGGCAGGAGATGAGGACGCCCAGGCTGTGGCGTGAAGTAAGGACTCCCAGCCTGTTGCAGGAGGTCAGGACTCCCAGGCTGTGGCAGGAGGTGAGGACTCCGAGGCTGTGGCAGGAGGTGAGGAATCCCAGGCTGTGGTAGGAGGTGAGGAATCCCAGGCTGTGGCTGGAGGTGAGGACTCCCAGGCTGTGGCAGGTGGTGAGGACGCTCAGGCTGTGGCAGGAGGTGAGGCAACCCAGGATGTGGCAGGAGGTGAGGCACCCCAGGCTGGGGCAGCGCGGCGAGGACTACCAGGCTGTGGCGGGAGGTGAGGACTCCCAGGGTGTGGCAGCAGGTGAGGAACCCCTGGCTGTGGCAAGAGTTGAGGAACACCATTCTGGGTCAGCAAGGTGAGGATTTCCAGGCTGTGGCAGGAGGTGAGGAACCCCAGGGTGTGGCAGCAGGTGAGGAATGCCAGACTGTGGCAGGAGGTGAGGAATGCCAGACTGTGGAAGGAGGTGAGGCACCCCAGGCTGGGGCTGCTTGGTGAGGACTACCAGGCTGTGGCGAGAGGTGAGAACTCCCAGGCTGTGGCAGAAGGTCACGTCTCCCAGGCTGAGGCAGGAGGTCAGGACTCCCTGGCTGTGGAAGAAGGTCAGGACTCCCAGGCTGTGGCAGGAGGTGAGGACTCCCAGGCTGTGGCAGGAGGTGAGGACTCCCAGGCTGTGGCAGGAGGTGAAGAATCACATGCTGTGGCAGGAGGTGAGGACTCCCAGGTTTGGCAGGAGGTGAGGACTCCCAGACTGTGGCAGGAGGTGAGGACTCCCAGGCTGTGGCAGGAGGTGAGGAATCCCAGGCTGTGGCAGGAGGTGAGGACTCCCAGGCTGTGGCCGGAGGTGAGGCACCCCAGGCTGGGGCTTCGTGGTGCGGACTATCAGGTTGTGGCGAGAGGTGAGGACTCCCAGGCTGTGGCAGAAGTTCAGGACTCCCAGGCTGTGGCAGGAGGTGAGGCACCACAGGCTGGGGCTGCTTGGTGAAGACTACCAGGCTGTGGCGAGAGGTGAGGACTCCCAGACTGTGTCAGGAGGAGAGGTACCCCAGGCTGGGGCTGCTTGGTGAGGACTACCAGGCTGTGGCAAGAGGTGAGGACTCCCAAGCTGTGGCAGAAGGTCAGGACTCCCAGTCTGTGGTAGGAGGTCAGGACACCCAGGCTGTGGCAGGAGGTGAAGAATCCCAGGCTGTGGCAGGAGGTGAGTACTCCCAAGCTGTGGCAGGAGGTGAGGACTCCCAGGCTGTGGTAGGAGGTGAGGCACACCAGGTTGGGGCTGCTCGGTGAGGACTACCAGGCTGTGGCGAGAGGTGAGGACTCCCAGGCTGTGGCGAGAGGTGAGGACTCCCAGGCTGTGGCAGAAGGTCAGGTCTCCCAGGCTGTGGCAGGAGGTCAGGACTCCCAGGCTGTGGCAGAAAGTCAGGACTCCCAGGCTGTGGCAGGATGTGACGACTCCCAGGCTGTGACAAGAGGTGAGGACTCCCAGGCTGTGCCAGGAGGTGAAGAATCCCAGGCTGTGGCAGAAGGTGAGGACTCCCAGGCTTGGCAGTAGGTGAGGACTCCCAGGCTGTGGCAGGAGATGAGGACTCCCAGGCTGTGGCAGGAGGTGAGGACTCCCAGGCTGTGGCAGGAGGTGAGGCACCCCAGGCTGGGGCTGCACGGTGAGGACTACCAGGCTGTGGTGAGAGGTGAGGACTCCCAGGCTGTGGCAGAAGGTCAGGACTCCCAGGCTGTGGTAGGAGGTCAGGACTCCCAGGCTGTGGCAGGAGGTGAAGAATTCCAGGCTGTGACAGGAGGTGAGGATTCCCAGGCTGTGGCAGCAGTTGAGGACTCCGAGGCTGTGGCAGGAGTTTAGGACTCCCAGGCTGTGGAAGGAGGTGAGGAATCCCAGGCTGTGGCAGGAAGTTAGGACTCCCAGGCTGTTGCAGGAGGTGAGGAATGCCAGGCTGTGGCAGGAGGTGAGGACTCCCAGGCTGTTGCAGGAGGTCAGGACTCCCAGGCTGTGGCAGGAGGTGAGGACTCCGAGGCTGTGGCAGGAGGTGAGGAATCCCAGGCTGTGGTAGGAGGTGAGGAATCCCAGGCTGTGGCTGGAGGTGAGGACTCCCAGGCTGTGCCAGGTGGTGAGGACGCTGAGGCTGTGGCAGGAGGTGAGGCAACCCAGGATGTGGCAGGAGGTGAGGACTCCCAGGATGTGGCAGGAGGTGAGGACTCCGAGGCTATGGCAGGAGGTGAGGAATCCCAGGCTGTGGCAGGAGATTAGGACTCCCAGGCTATGGCAGGAGGTGAGGAATGCCAGGCTGTGGCAGGAGGTGAGGACTCCCAGGCTGTGGCGGGAAGTGAGGACTCCCAGCCTATTGCAGGAGGTCACGACTCCCAGGATGTGGCAGGAGGTGAGGACTCCGAGGCTATGGCAGGAGGTGAGGAATTCCAGGCTGTGGTAGGAGGTGAGGAATCCCAGGCTGTGGCTGGAGGTGAGAACTCCCAGGATGTGGCAGGAGGTGAGGAACCTCAGGCTGTGGCAAGAGGTGAGGACTCCCAGGCTGTGGCAGGACGTGAGGACACTCAGGCTGTGGCAGGAGGTGAGCCAACCCAGGCTGTGGCGGGAGGTGAGGACTCCCAGGCTTTGGCAGCAGGTGAGGAATGCCAGACTGTGGCAGGAGTTTAGGACTCCCAGGCTGTGGCAGGAGGTGAGGACTCCCAGGCTGTGCCAGGAGGTGAAGAATCCCAGGCTGTGGCAGAAGGTGAGGACTCCCAGGCTTGGCAGTAGGTGAGGACTCCCAGGCAGTGGCAGGAGTTGAGGACTCCCAGGCTGTGGCAGGAGGTGAGGACTCCCAGGCTGTGGCAGGAGGTGAGGCACCCCAGGCTGGGGCTGCGCGGTGATGACTACCAGGCTGTGGCGAGAGGTGAGGACTCCCAGGCTGTGGCAGAAGGTCAGGACTCCCAGGCTGTGGTAGGAGGTCAGGACTCCCAGGCTGTGGCAGGAGGTGAAGAATCCCAGGGTGTGGCAGGAGGTGAGGAATCCCAGGCGGTGGCAGGAGGTTAGGACTCCCAGGCTGTGGCAGGAGGTGAGCCAACCCAGGCTGTGGCGGGAGGTGAGGACTCCCAGGCTGTGGCAGCAGGTGAGGAATGCGAGACTGTGGCAGGAGTTTAGGACTCCCAGGCTGTGGCAGGAGGTGAGGACTCCCAGGCTGTGCCAGGAGGTGAAGAATCCCAGGCTGTGGCAGAAGGTGAGGACTCCCAGGCTTGGCAGTAGGTGAGGACTCCCAGGCTGTGGCAGGAGGTGAGGACTCCCAGGCTGTGGCAGGAGGTGAGGACTCCCAGGCTGTGGCAGGAGGTGAGGCACCCCAGGCTGGGGCTGCGCGGTGATGACTACCAGGCTGTGGCGAGAGGTGAGGACTCCCAGGCTGTGGCAGAAGGTCAGGACTCCCAGGCTGTGGTAGGAGGTCAGGACTCCCAGGCTGTGGCAGGAGGTGAAGAATCCCAGGGTGTGGCAGGAGGTGAGGACTCCCAGGCTGTGGCAGCAGGTGAGGACTCCCAGGCTGTGGCAGGAGTTTAGGACTCCCAGGCTGTGGAAGGAGGTGAGGAATCCCAGGCGGTGGCAGGAGGTTAGGACTCCCAGGCTGTGGAAGGAGGTGAGGAATGCCAGGCTGTGGCAGGAGGTGAGGACTCCCAGGCTCTTGCAGGAGGTCAGGACTCCCAGGATATGGCAGGAGGTGAGGACTCCAAGGCTGTGGCAGGAGGTGAGGAATCCCAGGCTGTGGTAGGAGGTGAGGAATCCCAGGCTGTGGCTAGAGGTGAGGACTCCCAGGCTGTGGCAGGTGGTGAGGACGCTCAGGCTGTGGCAGGAGGTGAGGCAACCCAGGATGTGGCAGGAGGTGTGGCACCCCAGGCTGGGGCAGCGCCGTCAGGACTACCAGGCTGTAGGGGGAGGTGAGGACTCCAAGGCTGTGGCAGGAGGTGAGGAACCCCTGGCTGTGGCAAGAGGTGAGGAACCCCATTCTGGGTCAGCGCGGTGAGGACTTCCAGGCTGTGGCAGGAGTTGGGGAACCCCAGGCTGGGGCAGAAGGTCAGGAATCCCTGGCTGTGGCAGGAGGTGAAGAATCCCAGGCTGTGGCAGGAGGTGAGGAATGCCAGACTGTGGAAGGAGGTGAGGCACCCCAGGCTGGGGCTGCTTGGTGAGGACTACCAGACTGTTGCGAGAGGTGAGGACTCCCAGGCTGTGGCAGAAGGTCACGTCTCCCAGGCTGAGGCAGGAGGTCAGGACTCCCAGGCTGTGGCAGGAGGTGAGGACTCCCAGAATGTGGCAGCAGGTGAGGACTCCCAGGCTGTGGCAGGAGTTTAGGACTCCCAGGCTGTGGCAGGAGGTGAGGAATCCCAGGCTGTGGCAGGAGGTTAGGACTCCCAGGCTGTGGCAGCAGGTGAGGAACCCCTGGCTGTGGCAAGAGGTGAGGAACCCCATTCTGAGTCAGCGCGGTGAGGACTTCCAGGCTGTGGCAGGAGGTGAGAAACCCCAGGCTGTGGCAGAAGGTCAGGAATCCCAGGCTGTGGCAGGTGGTGAGGACTCCCAGGCTGTGGCAAGAGGTGAGGAATGCCAGACTGTGGAAGGAGGTGAGGCACCCCAGGCTGGGGCTGCTTGGTGAGGACTACCAGGCTGTGGCGAGAGGTGAGGACTCCCAGGCTGTGGCAGAAGGTCACGTCTCCCAGGCTGAGGCAGGAGGTCAGGACTCCCTGGTTGTGGAAGAAGGTCAGGACTCCCAGGCTGTGGCAGGAGGTCACGTCTCCCAGGCTGAGGCAGGAGGTCAGGACTCCCTGGTTGTGGCAGAAGGTCAGGTCTCCCAGTCTGTGGCAGGAGGTGAGGACTCCCAGGCTGTGGCAGGAGGTGAGGCACCCCAGGCTGGGGCTGCGCGGTGATGACTACCAGGCTGTGGCGAGAGGTGAGGACTCCCAGGCTGTGGCAGAAGGTCAGGACTCCCAGGCTGTGGTAGGAGGTCAGGACTCCCAGGCTGTGGCAGGAGGTGAAGAATCCCAGGGTGTGGCAGGAGGTGAGGAATCCCAGGCGGTGGCAGGAGGTTAGGACTCCCAGGCTGTGGCAGGAGGTGAGCCAACCCAGGCTGTGGCGGGAGGTGAGGACTCCCAGGCTGTGGCAGCAGGTGAGGAATGCGAGACTGTGGCAGGAGTTTAGGACTCCCAGGCTGTGGCAGGAGGTGAGGACTCCCAGGCTGTGCCAGGAGGTGAAGAATCCCAGGCTGTGGCAGAAGGTGAGGACTCCCAGGCTTGGCAGTAGGTGAGGACTCCCAGGCTGTGGCAGGAGGTGAGGACTCCCAGGCTGTGGCAGGAGGTGAGGACTCCCAGGCTGTGGCAGGAGGTGAGGCACCCCAGGCTGGGGCTGCGCGGTGATGACTACCAGGCTGTGGCGAGAGGTGAGGACTCCCAGGCTGTGGCAGAAGGTCAGGACTCCCAGGCTGTGGTAGGAGGTCAGGACTCCCAGGCTGTGGCAGGAGGTGAAGAATCCCAGGGTGTGGCAGGAGGTGAGGACTCCCAGGCTGTGGCAGCAGGTGAGGACTCCCAGGCTGTGGCAGGAGTTTAGGACTCCCAGGCTGTGGAAGGAGGTGAGGAATCCCAGGCGGTGGCAGGAGGTTAGGACTCCCAGGCTGTGGAAGGAGGTGAGGAATGCCAGGCTGTGGCAGGAGGTGAGGACTCCCAGGCTCTTGCAGGAGGTCAGGACTCCCAGGATATGGCAGGAGGTGAGGACTCCAAGGCTGTGGCAGGAGGTGAGGAATCCCAGGCTGTGGTAGGAGGTGAGGAATCCCAGGCTGTGGCTAGAGGTGAGGACTCCCAGGCTGTGGCAGGTGGTGAGGACGCTCAGGCTGTGGCAGGAGGTGAGGCAACCCAGGATGTGGCAGGAGGTGTGGCACCCCAGGCTGGGGCAGCGCCGTCAGGACTACCAGGCTGTAGGGGGAGGTGAGGACTCCAAGGCTGTGGCAGGAGGTGAGGAACCCCTGGCTGTGGCAAGAGGTGAGGAACCCCATTCTGGGTCAGCGCGGTGAGGACTTCCAGGCTGTGGCAGGAGTTGGGGAACCCCAGGCTGGGGCAGAAGGTCAGGAATCCCTGGCTGTGGCAGGAGGTGAAGAATCCCAGGCTGTGGCAGGAGGTGAGGAATGCCAGACTGTGGAAGGAGGTGAGGCACCCCAGGCTGGGGCTGCTTGGTGAGGACTACCAGACTGTGGCGAGAGGTGAGGACTCCCAGGCTGTGGCAGAAGGTCAAGTCTCCCAGGCTGAGGCAGGAGGTCAGGACTCCCAGGCTGTGGCAGGAGGTGAGGACTCCCAGAATGTGGCAGCAGGTGAGGACTCCCAGGCTGTGGCAGGAGTTTAGGACTCCCAGGCTGTGGCAGGAGGTGAGGAATCCCAGGCTGTGGCAGGAGGTTAGGACTCCCAGGCTGTGGCAGCAGGTGAGGAACCCCTGGCTGTGGCAAGAGGTGAGGAACCCCATTCTGAGTCAGCGCGGTGAGGACTTCCAGGCTGTGGCAGGAGGTGAGAAACCCCAGGCTGTGGCAGAAGGTCAGGAATCCCAGGCTGTGGCAGGTGGTGAGGACTCCCAGGCTGTGGCAAGAGGTGAGGAATGCCAGACTGTGGAAGGAGGTGAGGCACCCCAGGCTGGGGCTGCTTGGTGAGGACTACCAGGCTGTGGCGAGAGGTGAGGACTCCCAGGCTGTGGCAGAAGGTCACGTCTCCCAGGCTGAGGCAGGAGGTCAGGACTCCCTGGTTGTGGAAGAAGGTCAGGACTCCCAGGCTGTGGCAGGAGGTCACGTCTCCCAGGCTGAGGCAGGAGGTCAGGACTCCCTGGTTGTGGCAGAAGGTCAGGTCTCCCAGTCTGTGGCAGGAGGTCAGGACTCCCAGGCTGTGGCAGGAGGTGAAGAATCCCAGGCTGTGGCAGGAGGTGAGGACTCCCAGGCTGTGGCAGGAGGTGAGGACTGCCAGGCTGTGGCAGGAGGTGAAGAATCCCAGGCTGTGGCAGAAGGTGAGGACTCCCAGGCTTGGCAGTAGGTGAGGACTCCCAGGCTGTGGCAGGAGGTGAGTACTCCCAGGCTGTGGCAGGAGGTGAAGAATCCCAGGCTGTGGCAGAAGGTGACGACTCCTAGGCTTGGCAGTAGGTGAGGACTCCCAGGCTGTGGAAGGAGGTGAGGACTCCCAGGCTGTGGCAGGAGGTGAGGACTCCCAGGCTGTGGCAGGAGGTGAGGCACCCCAGGCTGGGGCTGCGCGGTGAGAACTCCCAGGCTGTGGCAGAAGGTCAGGACTCCCAGGATGGGACAGGAGGTTAGGACTCCCAGGCTGTGGCAGGAGGTGAAGAATCCTAGGCTGTGGCAGGAGGTGAGGACTCCCAGGCTGTGGCAGCAGGTGAGGACTCCCAGGCTTTGGCAGGAGTTTAGGACTCCCAGGCTGTGGCAGGAGGTGAGGAATCCCAGGCTGTGGCAGGAGGTTAGGACTCCAAGGCTGTGGCAGGAGGTGAGGAATGCCAGGCTGTGGCAGGAGATGAGGACGCCCAGGCTGTGGCGTGAAGTAAGGACTCCCAGCCTGTTGCAGGAGGTCAGGACTCCCAGGCTGTGGCAGGAGGTGAGGACTCCGAGGCTGTGGCAGGAGGTGAGGAATCCCAGGCTGTGGTAGGAGGTGAGGAATCCCAGGCTGTGGCTGGAGGTGAGGACTCCCAGGCTGTGGCAGGTGGTGAGGACGCTCAGGCTGTGGCAGGAGGTGAGGCAACCCAGGATGTGGCAGGAGGTGAGGCACCCCAGGCTGGGGCAGCGCGGCGAGGACTACCAGGCTGTGGCGGGAGGTGAGGACTCCCAGGGTGTGGCAGCAGGTGAGGAACCCCTGGCTGTGGCAAGAGTTGAGGAACACCATTCTGGGTCAGCAAGGTGAGGATTTCCAGGCTGTGGCAGGAGGTGAGGAACCCCAGGGTGTGGCAGCAGGTGAGGAATGCCAGACTGTGGCAGGAGGTGAGGAATGCCAGACTGTGGAAGGAGGTGAGGCACCCCAGGCTGGGGCTGCTTGGTGAGGACTACCAGGCTGTGGCGAGAGGTGAGAACTCCCAGGCTGTGGCAGAAGGTCACGTCTCCCAGGCTGAGGCAGGAGGTCAGGACTCCCTGGCTGTGGAAGAAGGTCAGGACTCCCAGGCTGTGGCAGGAGGTGAGGACTCCCAGGCTGTGGCAGGAGGTGAGGACTCCCAGGCTGTGGCAGGAGGTGAAGAATCACATGCTGTGGCAGGAGGTGAGGACTCCCAGGTTTGGCAGGAGGTGAGGACTCCCAGACTGTGGCAGGAGGTGAGGACTCCCAGGCTGTGGCAGGAGGTGAGGAATCCCAGGCTGTGGCAGGAGGTGAGGACTCCCAGGCTGTGGCCGGAGGTGAGGCACCCCAGGCTGGGGCTTCGTGGTGCGGACTATCAGGTTGTGGCGAGAGGTGAGGACTCCCAGGCTGTGGCAGAAGTTCAGGACTCCCAGGCTGTGGCAGGAGGTGAGGCACCACAGGCTGGGGCTGCTTGGTGAAGACTACCAGGCTGTGGCGAGAGGTGAGGACTCCCAGACTGTGTCAGGAGGAGAGGTACCCCAGGCTGGGGCTGCTTGGTGAGGACTACCAGGCTGTGGCAAGAGGTGAGGACTCCCAAGCTGTGGCAGAAGGTCAGGACTCCCAGTCTGTGGTAGGAGGTCAGGACACCCAGGCTGTGGCAGGAGGTGAAGAATCCCAGGCTGTGGCAGGAGGTGAGTACTCCCAAGCTGTGGCAGGAGGTGAGGACTCCCAGGCTGTGGTAGGAGGTGAGGCACACCAGGTTGGGGCTGCTCGGTGAGGACTACCAGGCTGTGGCGAGAGGTGAGGACTCCCAGGCTGTGGCGAGAGGTGAGGACTCCCAGGCTGTGGCAGAAGGTCAGGTCTCCCAGGCTGTGGCAGGAGGTCAGGACTCCCAGGCTGTGGCAGAAAGTCAGGACTCCCAGGCTGTGGCAGGATGTGACGACTCCCAGGCTGTGACAAGAGGTGAGGACTCCCAGGCTGTGCCAGGAGGTGAAGAATCCCAGGCTGTGGCAGAAGGTGAGGACTCCCAGGCTTGGCAGTAGGTGAGGACTCCCAGGCTGTGGCAGGAGATGAGGACTCCCAGGCTGTGGCAGGAGGTGAGGACTCCCAGGCTGTGGCAGGAGGTGAGGCACCCCAGGCTGGGGCTGCACGGTGAGGACTACCAGGCTGTGGTGAGAGGTGAGGACTCCCAGGCTGTGGCAGAAGGTCAGGACTCCCAGGCTGTGGTAGGAGGTCAGGACTCCCAGGCTGTGGCAGGAGGTGAAGAATTCCAGGCTGTGACAGGAGGTGAGGATTCCCAGGCTGTGGCAGCAGTTGAGGACTCCGAGGCTGTGGCAGGAGTTTAGGACTCCCAGGCTGTGGAAGGAGGTGAGGAATCCCAGGCTGTGGCAGGAAGTTAGGACTCCCAGGCTGTTGCAGGAGGTGAGGAATGCCAGGCTGTGGCAGGAGGTGAGGACTCCCAGGCTGTTGCAGGAGGTCAGGACTCCCAGGCTGTGGCAGGAGGTGAGGACTCCGAGGCTGTGGCAGGAGGTGAGGAATCCCAGGCTGTGGTAGGAGGTGAGGAATCCCAGGCTGTGGCTGGAGGTGAGGACTCCCAGGCTGTGCCAGGTGGTGAGGACGCTGAGGCTGTGGCAGGAGGTGAGGCAACCCAGGATGTGGCAGGAGGTGAGGACTCCCAGGATGTGGCAGGAGGTGAGGACTCCGAGGCTATGGCAGGAGGTGAGGAATCCCAGGCTGTGGCAGGAGATTAGGACTCCCAGGCTATGGCAGGAGGTGAGGAATGCCAGGCTGTGGCAGGAGGTGAGGACTCCCAGGCTGTGGCGGGAAGTGAGGACTCCCAGCCTATTGCAGGAGGTCACGACTCCCAGGATGTGGCAGGAGGTGAGGACTCCGAGGCTATGGCAGGAGGTGAGGAATTCCAGGCTGTGGTAGGAGGTGAGGAATCCCAGGCTGTGGCTGGAGGTGAGAACTCCCAGGATGTGGCAGGAGGTGAGGAACCTCAGGCTGTGGCAAGAGGTGAGGACTCCCAGGCTGTGGCAGGACGTGAGGACACTCAGGCTGTGGCAGGAGGTGAGCCAACCCAGGCTGTGGCGGGAGGTGAGGACTCCCAGGCTTTGGCAGCAGGTGAGGAATGCCAGACTGTGGCAGGAGTTTAGGACTCCCAGGCTGTGGCAGGAGGTGAGGACTCCCAGGCTGTGCCAGGAGGTGAAGAATCCCAGGCTGTGGCAGAAGGTGAGGACTCCCAGGCTTGGCAGTAGGTGAGGACTCCCAGGCAGTGGCAGGAGTTGAGGACTCCCAGGCTGTGGCAGGAGGTGAGGACTCCCAGGCTGTGGCAGGAGGTGAGGCACCCCAGGCTGGGGCTGCGCGGTGATGACTACCAGGCTGTGGCGAGAGGTGAGGACTCCCAGGCTGTGGCAGAAGGTCAGGACTCCCAGGCTGTGGTAGGAGGTCAGGACTCCCAGGCTGTGGCAGGAGGTGAAGAATCCCAGGGTGTGGCAGGAGGTGAGGAATCCCAGGCGGTGGCAGGAGGTTAGGACTCCCAGGCTGTGGCAGGAGGTGAGCCAACCCAGGCTGTGGCGGGAGGTGAGGACTCCCAGGCTGTGGCAGCAGGTGAGGAATGCGAGACTGTGGCAGGAGTTTAGGACTCCCAGGCTGTGGCAGGAGGTGAGGACTCCCAGGCTGTGCCAGGAGGTGAAGAATCCCAGGCTGTGGCAGAAGGTGAGGACTCCCAGGCTTGGCAGTAGGTGAGGACTCCCAGGCTGTGGCAGGAGGTGAGGACTCCCAGGCTGTGGCAGGAGGTGAGGACTCCCAGGCTGTGGCAGGAGGTGAGGCACCCCAGGCTGGGGCTGCGCGGTGATGACTACCAGGCTGTGGCGAGAGGTGAGGACTCCCAGGCTGTGGCAGAAGGTCAGGACTCCCAGGCTGTGGTAGGAGGTCAGGACTCCCAGGCTGTGGCAGGAGGTGAAGAATCCCAGGGTGTGGCAGGAGGTGAGGACTCCCAGGCTGTGGCAGCAGGTGAGGACTCCCAGGCTGTGGCAGGAGTTTAGGACTCCCAGGCTGTGGAAGGAGGTGAGGAATCCCAGGCGGTGGCAGGAGGTTAGGACTCCCAGGCTGTGGAAGGAGGTGAGGAATGCCAGGCTGTGGCAGGAGGTGAGGACTCCCAGGCTCTTGCAGGAGGTCAGGACTCCCAGGATATGGCAGGAGGTGAGGACTCCAAGGCTGTGGCAGGAGGTGAGGAATCCCAGGCTGTGGTAGGAGGTGAGGAATCCCAGGCTGTGGCTAGAGGTGAGGACTCCCAGGCTGTGGCAGGTGGTGAGGACGCTCAGGCTGTGGCAGGAGGTGAGGCAACCCAGGATGTGGCAGGAGGTGTGGCACCCCAGGCTGGGGCAGCGCCGTCAGGACTACCAGGCTGTAGGGGGAGGTGAGGACTCCAAGGCTGTGGCAGGAGGTGAGGAACCCCTGGCTGTGGCAAGAGGTGAGGAACCCCATTCTGGGTCAGCGCGGTGAGGACTTCCAGGCTGTGGCAGGAGTTGGGGAACCCCAGGCTGGGGCAGAAGGTCAGGAATCCCTGGCTGTGGCAGGAGGTGAAGAATCCCAGGCTGTGGCAGGAGGTGAGGAATGCCAGACTGTGGAAGGAGGTGAGGCACCCCAGGCTGGGGCTGCTTGGTGAGGACTACCAGACTGTTGCGAGAGGTGAGGACTCCCAGGCTGTGGCAGAAGGTCACGTCTCCCAGGCTGAGGCAGGAGGTCAGGACTCCCAGGCTGTGGCAGGAGGTGAGGACTCCCAGAATGTGGCAGCAGGTGAGGACTCCCAGGCTGTGGCAGGAGTTTAGGACTCCCAGGCTGTGGCAGGAGGTGAGGAATCCCAGGCTGTGGCAGGAGGTTAGGACTCCCAGGCTGTGGCAGCAGGTGAGGAACCCCTGGCTGTGGCAAGAGGTGAGGAACCCCATTCTGAGTCAGCGCGGTGAGGACTTCCAGGCTGTGGCAGGAGGTGAGAAACCCCAGGCTGTGGCAGAAGGTCAGGAATCCCAGGCTGTGGCAGGTGGTGAGGACTCCCAGGCTGTGGCAAGAGGTGAGGAATGCCAGACTGTGGAAGGAGGTGAGGCACCCCAGGCTGGGGCTGCTTGGTGAGGACTACCAGGCTGTGGCGAGAGGTGAGAACTCCCAGGCTGTGGCAGAAGGTCACGTCTCCCAGGCTGAGGCAGGAGGTCAGGACTCCCTGGCTGTGGAAGAAGGTCAGGACTCCCAGGCTGTGGCAGGAGGTGAGGACTCCCAGGCTGTGGCAGGAGGTGAGGACTCCCAGGCTGTGGCAGGAGGTGAAGAATCACATGCTGTGGCAGGAGGTGAGGACTCCCAGGTTTGGCAGGAGGTGAGGACTCCCAGACTGTGGCAGGAGGTGAGGACTCCCAGGCTGTGGCAGGAGGTGAGGAATCCCAGGCTGTGGCAGGAGGTGAGGACTCCCAGGCTGTGGCCGGAGGTGAGGCACCCCAGGCTGGGGCTTCGTGGTGCGGACTATCAGGTTGTGGCGAGAGGTGAGGACTCCCAGGCTGTGGCAGAAGTTCAGGACTCCCAGGCTGTGGCAGGAGGTGAGGCACCACAGGCTGGGGCTGCTTGGTGAAGACTACCAGGCTGTGGCGAGAGGTGAGGACTCCCAGACTGTGTCAGGAGGAGAGGTACCCCAGGCTGGGGCTGCTTGGTGAGGACTACCAGGCTGTGGCAAGAGGTGAGGACTCCCAAGCTGTGGCAGAAGGTCAGGACTCCCAGTCTGTGGTAGGAGGTCAGGACACCCAGGCTGTGGCAGGAGGTGAAGAATCCCAGGCTGTGGCAGGAGGTGAGTACTCCCAAGCTGTGGCAGGAGGTGAGGACTCCCAGGCTGTGGTAGGAGGTGAGGCACACCAGGTTGGGGCTGCTCGGTGAGGACTACCAGGCTGTGGCGAGAGGTGAGGACTCCCAGGCTGTGGCGAGAGGTGAGGACTCCCAGGCTGTGGCAGAAGGTCAGGTCTCCCAGGCTGTGGCAGGAGGTCAGGACTCCCAGGCTGTGGCAGAAAGTCAGGACTCCCAGGCTGTGGCAGGATGTGACGACTCCCAGGCTGTGACAAGAGGTGAGGACTCCCAGGCTGTGCCAGGAGGTGAAGAATCCCAGGCTGTGGCAGAAGGTGAGGACTCCCAGGCTTGGCAGTAGGTGAGGACTCCCAGGCTGTGGCAGGAGATGAGGACTCCCAGGCTGTGGCAGGAGGTGAGGACTCCCAGGCTGTGGCAGGAGGTGAGGCACCCCAGGCTGGGGCTGCACGGTGAGGACTACCAGGCTGTGGTGAGAGGTGAGGACTCCCAGGCTGTGGCAGAAGGTCAGGACTCCCAGGCTGTGGTAGGAGGTCAGGACTCCCAGGCTGTGGCAGGAGGTGAAGAATTCCAGGCTGTGACAGGAGGTGAGGATTCCCAGGCTGTGGCAGCAGTTGAGGACTCCGAGGCTGTGGCAGGAGTTTAGGACTCCCAGGCTGTGGAAGGAGGTGAGGAATCCCAGGCTGTGGCAGGAAGTTAGGACTCCCAGGCTGTTGCAGGAGGTGAGGAATGCCAGGCTGTGGCAGGAGGTGAGGACTCCCAGGCTGTTGCAGGAGGTCAGGACTCCCAGGCTGTGGCAGGAGGTGAGGACTCCGAGGCTGTGGCAGGAGGTGAGGAATCCCAGGCTGTGGTAGGAGGTGAGGAATCCCAGGCTGTGGCTGGAGGTGAGGACTCCCAGGCTGTGCCAGGTGGTGAGGACGCTGAGGCTGTGGCAGGAGGTGAGGCAACCCAGGATGTGGCAGGAGGTGAGGACTCCCAGGATGTGGCAGGAGGTGAGGACTCCGAGGCTATGGCAGGAGGTGAGGAATCCCAGGCTGTGGCAGGAGATTAGGACTCCCAGGCTATGGCAGGAGGTGAGGAATGCCAGGCTGTGGCAGGAGGTGAGGACTCCCAGGCTGTGGCGGGAAGTGAGGACTCCCAGCCTATTGCAGGAGGTCACGACTCCCAGGATGTGGCAGGAGGTGAGGACTCCGAGGCTATGGCAGGAGGTGAGGAATTCCAGGCTGTGGTAGGAGGTGAGGAATCCCAGGCTGTGGCTGGAGGTGAGAACTCCCAGGATGTGGCAGGAGGTGAGGAACCTCAGGCTGTGGCAAGAGGTGAGGACTCCCAGGCTGTGGCAGGACGTGAGGACACTCAGGCTGTGGCAGGAGGTGAGCCAACCCAGGCTGTGGCGGGAGGTGAGGACTCCCAGGCTTTGGCAGCAGGTGAGGAATGCCAGACTGTGGCAGGAGTTTAGGACTCCCAGGCTGTGGCAGGAGGTGAGGACTCCCAGGCTGTGCCAGGAGGTGAAGAATCCCAGGCTGTGGCAGAAGGTGAGGACTCCCAGGCTTGGCAGTAGGTGAGGACTCCCAGGCAGTGGCAGGAGTTGAGGACTCCCAGGCTGTGGCAGGAGGTGAGGACTCCCAGGCTGTGGCAGGAGGTGAGGCACCCCAGGCTGGGGCTGCGCGGTGATGACTACCAGGCTGTGGCGAGAGGTGAGGACTCCCAGGCTGTGGCAGAAGGTCAGGACTCCCAGGCTGTGGTAGGAGGTCAGGACTCCCAGGCTGTGGCAGGAGGTGAAGAATCCCAGGGTGTGGCAGGAGGTGAGGAATCCCAGGCGGTGGCAGGAGGTTAGGACTCCCAGGCTGTGGCAGGAGGTGAGCCAACCCAGGCTGTGGCGGGAGGTGAGGACTCCCAGGCTGTGGCAGCAGGTGAGGAATGCGAGACTGTGGCAGGAGTTTAGGACTCCCAGGCTGTGGCAGGAGGTGAGGACTCCCAGGCTGTGCCAGGAGGTGAAGAATCCCAGGCTGTGGCAGAAGGTGAGGACTCCCAGGCTTGGCAGTAGGTGAGGACTCCCAGGCTGTGGCAGGAGGTGAGGACTCCCAGGCTGTGGCAGGAGGTGAGGACTCCCAGGCTGTGGCAGGAGGTGAGGCACCCCAGGCTGGGGCTGCGCGGTGATGACTACCAGGCTGTGGCGAGAGGTGAGGACTCCCAGGCTGTGGCAGAAGGTCAGGACTCCCAGGCTGTGGTAGGAGGTCAGGACTCCCAGGCTGTGGCAGGAGGTGAAGAATCCCAGGGTGTGGCAGGAGGTGAGGACTCCCAGGCTGTGGCAGCAGGTGAGGACTCCCAGGCTGTGGCAGGAGTTTAGGACTCCCAGGCTGTGGAAGGAGGTGAGGAATCCCAGGCGGTGGCAGGAGGTTAGGACTCCCAGGCTGTGGAAGGAGGTGAGGAATGCCAGGCTGTGGCAGGAGGTGAGGACTCCCAGGCTCTTGCAGGAGGTCAGGACTCCCAGGATATGGCAGGAGGTGAGGACTCCAAGGCTGTGGCAGGAGGTGAGGAATCCCAGGCTGTGGTAGGAGGTGAGGAATCCCAGGCTGTGGCTAGAGGTGAGGACTCCCAGGCTGTGGCAGGTGGTGAGGACGCTCAGGCTGTGGCAGGAGGTGAGGCAACCCAGGATGTGGCAGGAGGTGTGGCACCCCAGGCTGGGGCAGCGCCGTCAGGACTACCAGGCTGTAGGGGGAGGTGAGGACTCCAAGGCTGTGGCAGGAGGTGAGGAACCCCTGGCTGTGGCAAGAGGTGAGGAACCCCATTCTGGGTCAGCGCGGTGAGGACTTCCAGGCTGTGGCAGGAGTTGGGGAACCCCAGGCTGGGGCAGAAGGTCAGGAATCCCTGGCTGTGGCAGGAGGTGAAGAATCCCAGGCTGTGGCAGGAGGTGAGGAATGCCAGACTGTGGAAGGAGGTGAGGCACCCCAGGCTGGGGCTGCTTGGTGAGGACTACCAGACTGTTGCGAGAGGTGAGGACTCCCAGGCTGTGGCAGA
This sequence comes from Vespertilio murinus, assembly GCA_963924515.1. Classification (NCBI taxonomy): domain Eukaryota; kingdom Metazoa; phylum Chordata; class Mammalia; order Chiroptera; family Vespertilionidae; genus Vespertilio; species Vespertilio murinus. The sequence goes on from OZ004707.1 coordinate 72,727,937, forward strand.
AGGTCACGTCTCCCAGGCTGAGGCAGGAGGTCAGGACTCCCAGGCTGTGGCAGGAGGTGAGGACTCCCAGAATGTGGCAGCAGGTGAGGACTCCCAGGCTGTGGCAGGAGTTTAGGACTCCCAGGCTGTGGCAGGAGGTGAGGAATCCCAGGCTGTGGCAGGAGGTTAGGACTCCCAGGCTGTGGCAGCAGGTGAGGAACCCCTGGCTGTGGCAAGAGGTGAGGAACCCCATTCTGAGTCAGCGCGGTGAGGACTTCCAGGCTGTGGCAGGAGGTGAGAAACCCCAGGCTGTGGCAGAAGGTCAGGAATCCCAGGCTGTGGCAGGTGGTGAGGACTCCCAGGCTGTGGCAAGAGGTGAGGAATGCCAGACTGTGGAAGGAGGTGAGGCACCCCAGGCTGGGGCTGCTTGGTGAGGACTACCAGGCTGTGGCGAGAGGTGAGGACTCCCAGGCTGTGGCAGAAGGTCACGTCTCCCAGGCTGAGGCAGGAGGTCAGGACTCCCTGGTTGTGGAAGAAGGTCAGGACTCCCAGGCTGTGGCAGGAGGTCACGTCTCCCAGGCTGAGGCAGGAGGTCAGGACTCCCTGGTTGTGGCAGAAGGTCAGGTCTCCCAGTCTGTGGCAGGAGGTCAGGACTCCCAGGCTGTGGCAGGAGGTGAAGAATCCCAGGCTGTGGCAGGAGGTGAGGACTCCCAGGCTGTGGCAGGAGGTGAGGACTGCCAGGCTGTGGCAGGAGGTGAAGAATCCCAGGCTGTGGCAGAAGGTGAGGACTCCCAGGCTTGGCAGTAGGTGAGGACTCCCAGGCTGTGGCAGGAGGTGAGTACTCCCAGGCTGTGGCAGGAGGTGAAGAATCCCAGGCTGTGGCAGAAGGTGACGACTCCTAGGCTTGGCAGTAGGTGAGGACTCCCAGGCTGTGGAAGGAGGTGAGGACTCCCAGGCTGTGGCAGGAGGTGAGGACTCCCAGGCTGTGGCAGGAGGTGAGGCACCCCAGGCTGGGGCTGCGCGGTGAGAACTCCCAGGCTGTGGCAGAAGGTCAGGACTCCCAGGATGGGACAGGAGGTGAGGACTCCCAGGCTGTGGCAGGAGGTGAAGAATCCTAGGCTGTGGCAGGAGGTGAGGACTCCCAGGCTGTGGCAGCAGGTGAGGACTCCCAGGCTTTGGCAGGAGTTTAGGACTCCCAGGCTGTGGCAGGAGGTGAGGAATCCCAGGCTGTGGCAGGAGGTTAGGACTCCAAGGCTGTGGCAGGAGGTGAGGAATGCCAGGCTGTGGCAGGAGATGAGGACGCCCAGGCTGTGGCGTGAAGTAAGGACTCCCAGCCTGTTGCAGGAGGTCAGGACTCCCAGGCTGTGGCAGGAGGTGAGGACTCCGAGGCTGTGGCAGGAGGTGAGGAATCCCAGGCTGTGGTAGGAGGTGAGGAATCCCAGGCTGTGGCTGGAGGTGAGGACTCCCAGGCTGTGGCAGGTGGTGAGGACGCTCAGGCTGTGGCAGGAGGTGAGGCAACCCAGGATGTGGCAGGAGGTGAGGCACCCCAGGCTGGGGCAGCGCGGCGAGGACTACCAGGCTGTGGCGGGAGGTGAGGACTCCCAGGGTGTGGCAGCAGGTGAGGAACCCCTGGCTGTGGCAAGAGTTGAGGAACACCATTCTGGGTCAGCAAGGTGAGGATTTCCAGGCTGTGGCAGGAGGTGAGGAACCCCAGGGTGTGGCAGCAGGTGAGGAATGCCAGACTGTGGCAGGAGGTGAGGAATGCCAGACTGTGGAAGGAGGTGAGGCACCCCAGGCTGGGGCTGCTTGGTGAGGACTACCAGGCTGTGGCGAGAGGTGAGAACTCCCAGGCTGTGGCAGAAGGTCACGTCTCCCAGGCTGAGGCAGGAGGTCAGGACTCCCTGGCTGTGGAAGAAGGTCAGGACTCCCAGGCTGTGGCAGGAGGTGAGGACTCCCAGGCTGTGGCAGGAGGTGAGGACTCCCAGGCTGTGGCAGGAGGTGAAGAATCACATGCTGTGGCAGGAGGTGAGGACTCCCAGGTTTGGCAGGAGGTGAGGACTCCCAGACTGTGGCAGGAGGTGAGGACTCCCAGGCTGTGGCAGGAGGTGAGGAATCCCAGGCTGTGGCAGGAGGTGAGGACTCCCAGGCTGTGGCCGGAGGTGAGGCACCCCAGGCTGGGGCTTCGTGGTGCGGACTATCAGGTTGTGGCGAGAGGTGAGGACTCCCAGGCTGTGGCAGAAGTTCAGGACTCCCAGGCTGTGGCAGGAGGTGAGGCACCACAGGCTGGGGCTGCTTGGTGAAGACTACCAGGCTGTGGCGAGAGGTGAGGACTCCCAGACTGTGTCAGGAGGAGAGGTACCCCAGGCTGGGGCTGCTTGGTGAGGACTACCAGGCTGTGGCAAGAGGTGAGGACTCCCAAGCTGTGGCAGAAGGTCAGGACTCCCAGTCTGTGGTAGGAGGTCAGGACACCCAGGCTGTGGCAGGAGGTGAAGAATCCCAGGCTGTGGCAGGAGGTGAGTACTCCCAAGCTGTGGCAGGAGGTGAGGACTCCCAGGCTGTGGTAGGAGGTGAGGCACACCAGGTTGGGGCTGCTCGGTGAGGACTACCAGGCTGTGGCGAGAGGTGAGGACTCCCAGGCTGTGGCGAGAGGTGAGGACTCCCAGGCTGTGGCAGAAGGTCAGGTCTCCCAGGCTGTGGCAGGAGGTCAGGACTCCCAGGCTGTGGCAGAAAGTCAGGACTCCCAGGCTGTGGCAGGATGTGACGACTCCCAGGCTGTGACAAGAGGTGAGGACTCCCAGGCTGTGCCAGGAGGTGAAGAATCCCAGGCTGTGGCAGAAGGTGAGGACTCCCAGGCTTGGCAGTAGGTGAGGACTCCCAGGCTGTGGCAGGAGATGAGGACTCCCAGGCTGTGGCAGGAGGTGAGGACTCCCAGGCTGTGGCAGGAGGTGAGGCACCCCAGGCTGGGGCTGCACGGTGAGGACTACCAGGCTGTGGTGAGAGGTGAGGACTCCCAGGCTGTGGCAGAAGGTCAGGACTCCCAGGCTGTGGTAGGAGGTCAGGACTCCCAGGCTGTGGCAGGAGGTGAAGAATTCCAGGCTGAGACAGGAGGTGAGGATTCCCAGGCTGTGGCAGCAGTTGAGGACTCCGAGGCTGTGGCAGGAGTTTAGGACTCCCAGGCTGTGGAAGGAGGTGAGGAATCCCAGGCTGTGGCAGGAAGTTAGGACTCCCAGGCTGTTGCAGGAGGTGAGGAATGCCAGGCTGTGGCAGGAGGTGAGGACTCCCAGGCTGTTGCAGGAGGTCAGGACTCCCAGGCTGTGGCAGGAGGTGAGGACTCCGAGGCTGTGGCAGGAGGTGAGGAATCCCAGGCTGTGGTAGGAGGTGAGGAATCCCAGGCTGTGGCTGGAGGTGAGGACTCCCAGGCTGTGCCAGGTGGTGAGGACGCTGAGGCTGTGGCAGGAGGTGAGGCAACCCAGGATGTGGCAGGAGGTGAGGACTCCCAGGCTGTGGCAGGAGGTGAGAACCCCATTCTGGGTCAGCGCGGTGAGGACTTCCAGTCTGTGGTAGGAGGTGAGGAACCCCAGGCTGTGGCAGAAGCTCAGGAATCCCAGGCTGTGGCAGGAGGTGAGGACTCCCAGGCTGTGGCAGGAGGTGAGGAATGCAAGACTGTGGAAGGAGGTGAGGCACCCCAGGCTGGGGCTGCTTGGTGAGAACTACCAGGCTGTGGCGGGAGGTGAGGACCCCCAAGGTGTGGCAGCAGGTGAGGAATGCCAGACTCTGGCAGGAGGTGAGGAATGCCAGACTGTGGAAGGAGGTGAGGCACCCCAGGCTGGGGCTGCTTGGTGAGGACTACCAGGCTGTGGCGAGAGGTGGGATTCCCAGGCTGTGGAAGAAGGTCACGTCTCCCAGGCTGAGGCAGGAGGTCAGGACTCCCTGGCGGTGGAAGAAGGTCAGGACTCCCAGGCTGTGGCAGGAGGTGAGGACTCCCAGGCTGTGGCAGGAGGTGAGGACTCCCAGGCTGTGGCAGGAGGTGAAGAATCACATGCTGTGGCAGGAGGTGAGGACTCCCAGGTTTGGCAGGAGGTGAGGACTCCCAGACTGTGGCAGGAGGTGAGGACTCCCAGGCTGTGGCAGGAGGTGAGGACTCCCAGGCTGTGGCAGGAGGTGAGGACTCTCAGACTGTGGCAGGAGGTGAGGAACCCCTGGCTGTGGCAAGAGGTGAGGAACACCATTCTAGGTCAGCGCGGTGAGGACTTCCAGGCTGTGGCAGGAGGTGAGGAACCCCAGGCTCTGGCAGGAGGTGAGGAACCTCAGGCTGTGGCAAGAGGTGAGGACTCCCAGGCTGTGGCAGGAGGTGAGGACGCTCAGGCTGTGGCAGGAGATGAGGCAACCCAGGATGTGGCAGGAGGTGAGACACCCCAGCCTGGGGCTGCGTGGTGCGGACTACCAGGCTGTGGCGAGAGGTGAGGACTCCCAGGCTGTGGCAGAAATTCAGGACTCCCAGGCTGTGGCAGGAGGTGAAGAATCCCAGGCTGTGGCAGGAGGTGAGGACTCCCAGGCTGTGGCAGGAGATGAGCACTCCCAGGCTGTGGCAGGAGGTGAGGACTCCCAGGCTGTGGCGTGAAGTGAGGACTCCCAGCCTGTTGCAGGAGGTCAGGACTCCCAGGCTGTGGCAGGAGGTGAGGACTCCGAGGCTGTGGTAGGAAGTGAGGAATCCCAGGCTGTGGTAGGGGGTGAGGAATCCCAGGCTGTGGCTGGAGGTGAGGACTCCCAGGCTGTGGCAGGTGGTGAGGACACTCAGGCTTTGGCAGGAGGTGAGGCAACCCAGGATGTGGCAGGAGGTGAGACACCCCAGGCTGGGACAGCGCGGCGAGGACTACCAGGCTGTGGCGGGAGGTGAGGACTCCCAGGCTATGGCAGGAGGTGAGGAACCCCTGGCTGTGGCAAGAGGTGAGGAACACCATTCTAGGTCAGCGCGGTGAGGACTTCCAGGCTGTGGCAGGAGGTGAGGAACCCCAGGCTCTGGCAGGAGGTGAGGAACCTCAGGCTGTGGCAAGAGGTGAGGACTCCCAGGTTGTGGTAGGAAGTGAGGACGCTCAGGCTGTGGCAGGAGATGAGGCAACCCAGGATGTGGCAGGAGGTGAGGCACCCCAGGCTGGGGCAGCGCGGCGAGGACTACCAGGCTGTGGCGGGAGGTGAGGACTCCCAGGGTGTGGCAGCAGGTGAGGAATGCCAGACTGTGGCAGGAGGTGAGGAATGCCAAACTGTGGAAGGAGGTGAGGCACCCCAGGCTGGGGCTGCTTGGTGAGGACTACCAGGCTGTGGCGAGAGGTGAGGACTCCCAGGCTGTGGCAGAAGGTCAGGTCTCCCAGGATGTGGCAGGAGGTCAGGACTCCCAGGCTGTGGCAGGAGGTGACGACTCCCAGGCTGTGATAGGAGGTGAGGACTCCCAGGCTGTGGCAGGAGGTGAGGAACCTCAGGCTGTGGCAGCGCGGCGAGGACTACCAGGCTGTGGCGAGAGGTGAGGACTCCCAGGCTGTGGAAGAAGGTCACGTCTCCCAGGCTGAGGCAGGAGGTCAGTACTCCCTGGCTGTGGAAGAAGGTCAGGACTCCCAGGCTGTGGCAGGAGGTGAGGACTCCCAGGCTGTGGCAGGAGGTGAGGACTCCCAGGCTGTGGCAGGAGGTGAAGAATCACATGCTGTGGCAGGAGGTGAGGACTCCCAGGTTTGGCAGGAGGTGGGGACTCCCAGACTGTGGCAGGAGGTGAGGACTCCCAGGCTGCGGCAGGAGGTGAGGACTCCCAGGCGGTGGCGAGAAGTGAGGTCTCCCAGGCTGTGGCAGAAGGTCAGGTCTCCCAGTCTGTGGCAGGAGGTCAGGACTTCCAGGCTGTGGCAGGAGGTGAAGAATCCCAGGCTGTGGCAGGAGGTGAGGACTCCCAGGCTGTAGCAGGAGGTGAGGACTGCCAGGCTGTGGCAGGAGGTGAAGAATCCCAGGCTGTGGCAGAAGGTGAGGACTCCCAGGGTTGGCAGTAGGTGAGGACTCCCAGGCTGTGACAGGATGTGAGGACTCCCATGCTGTGGCAGGAGGTGAGGACTCCCAGGCTGTGGCAGGAGGTGAGGCACCCCAGGCTGGGGCTGCGCGGTGAGGACTACCATGCTGTGGCGAGAGGTGAGAACTCCCAGGCTGTGGCAGGAGGTGAGGACTCCCAGGCTGTGGCAGCAGGTGAGGACTCCCAAGCTGTGGCAGGAGTTTAGGACTCCCAGTCTGTGGCTTGAAGTGAGGACTCCCAGCCTGTTGCAGGAGGTCAGGACTCCCAGGCTGTGGCAGGAGGTGAGGACTCCGAGGCTGTGGTAGGAGGTGAGGAATCCCAGGCTGTGGTAGGAGGTGAGGAATCCCAGGCTGTAGCTGGAGGTGAGGACTCCCAGGCTGTGGCAGGTGGTGAGGACGCTCAGGCTGTGGCAGGAGGTGAGGCAACCCAGGATGTGGCAGGAGGTGAGGCACCCCAGGCTGGGGCAGCGCGGCGAGGACTACCAGGCTGTGGAGGGAGGTGAGGACTCCCAGGCTGTGGCAGGAGGTGAAGAACCCCTGGCTGTGGCAAGAGTTGAGGAACCCCATTCTGGGTCAGCGCGGTGAGGACTTCCAGGCTGTGGCAGGAGGTGAGGAACCCCAGGCTGTGGCAGAAGGTAAGAAATCCCAGGCTGTGGCAGGAGGTGAGGACTCCCAGGCTGTGGCAGGAGTTGAGGCACCCCAGGCTGGGGCTGCGAGGTGAGGACTACCAGGCTGTGGCGGGAGGTGAGGAATCCAAGGCTGTGGCAGGAGGTGAGGAACCTCAGGCTGTGGCAAGAAGTGAGGACTCCCAGGCTGTGGCAGGAGGTGAGGACGCTCAGGCTGTGGCAGGAGGTGAGGCAACCCAGGATGTGTCAGGAGGTGAGGCACCCCAGGCTGGGGCAGCGCGGCGAGGACTACCAGGCTGTGGCGGGAGGTGAGGACTCCCAGGGTGTGGCAGCAGGTGAGGAATGCCAGACTCTGGCAGGAGGTGAGGAATGCCAGACTGTGGAAGGAGGTGAGGCACCCCAGGCAGGGGCTGCTTGGTGAGGACTACCAGGCTGTGGCGAGAGGTGGGATTCCCAGGCTGTAGCAGATGGTCACGTCTCCCAGGCTGAGGCAGGAGGTCAGGACTCCCTGGCTGTGGAAGAAGGTCAGGACTCCCAGGCTGTGGCAGGAGGTGAGGACTCCCAGGCTGTGGCAGGAGGTGAGGACTCCCAGGCTGTGGCAGGAGGTGAAGAATCACATGCTGTGGCAGGAGGTGAGGACTCCCAGGTTTGGCAGGAGGTGAGGACTCCCAGACTGTGGCAGGAGGTGAGGACTCCCAAGCTGTGGCAGGAGGTGAGGACTCCCAGGATGTGGCAGGAGGTGAGGACTCCCAGGCTGTGGTAAAAGGTCAGGTCTCCCAGTCTGTGGCAGGAGGTGAGGACTCCCAGGCTGTGGCAGGAGGTGAGGACTGCCAGGCTGTGGTAGGAGGTGAGGCACCACAGGATGGGGCTGTGCGGTGAGGACTACCAGGCTGTGGCGAGAGGTGAGGACTCCCAGGCTGTGGCAGAAGGTCAGGTCTCCCAGGAAGTGGCAGGAGGTCAGGACTCCCAGGCTGTGGCAGAAAGTCAGGACTCCCAGGCTGTGGCAGGAGGTGACGACTCCCAGGATGTGATAGGAGGTGAGGACTCCCAGGCTGTGGCAGGAGGTGAGGAACCTCAGGCTGTGGCAGCGCGGCGAGGACTACCAGGCTGTGGCGGGAGGTGAGGACTCCCAGGCTGTGGCAGCAGGTGAGGAATGCCAGGCTGTGGCAGGAGTTGAGGAATGCCAGACTGTGGAAGGAGGTGAGGCACCCCAGGCTGGGGCTGCTTGGTGAGGACTACCAGGCTGTGGCGAGAGGTGAGGACTCCCAGGCTGTGGAAGAAGGTCACGTCTCCCAGGCTGAGGCAGGAGGTCAGGACTCCCTGGCTGTGGAAGAAGGTCAGGACTCCCAGGCTGTGGCAGGAGGTGAGGACTCCCAGGCTGTGGCAGGAGGTGAAGAATCACATGCTGTGGGAGGAGGTGAGGACTCCCAGGTTTGGCAGGAGGTGGGGACTCCCAGACTGTGGCAGGAGGTGAGGACTCCCAGGCTGCGGCAGGAGGTGAGGACTCCCAGGCTGTGGCGAGAAGTGAGGTCTCCCAGGCTGTGGCAGGCGGTCAGGACTCCCAGGCTGTGGCAGGAGGTGAAGAATCCCAGGCTGTGGCAGGAGGTGAGGACTCCCAGGCTGTAGCAGGAGGTGAGGACTGCCAGGCTGTGGCAGGAGGTGAAGAATCCCAGGCTGTGGCAGAAGGTGAGGACTCCCAGGCTTGGCAGTAGGTGAGGACTCCCAGGCTGTGGCAGGAGGTGAGGACTCCCAGGCTGTGACAGGAGGTGAGTACTCCCAGGCTGTGGCAGGAGGTGAAAAATCCCAGGCTGTGGCAGAAGTTGAGGACTCCCAGGCTTGGCAGTAGGTGAGGACTCCCAGGCTGTGACAGGAGGTGAGGACTCCCATGCTGTGGCAGGAGGTGAGGACTCCCAGGCTGTGGCAGGAGGTGAGGCACCCCAGGCTGGGGCTGCGCGGTGAGGACTACCATGCTGTGGCGAGAGGTGAGAACTCCCAGGCTGTGGCAGGAGGTCAGGTACCCCAGGCTGGGGCTGCGCGGTGAGGACTCCCAGGCTGTGGCAGCAGGTGAGGACTCCCAAGCTGTGGCAGGAGTTTAGGACTCCCAGTCTGTGGCTTGAAGTGAGGACTCCCAGCCTGTTGCAGGAGGTCAGGACTCCCAGGCTGTGGCAGGAGGTGAGGACTCCGAGGCTGTGGCAGGAGGTGAGGAATCCCAGGCTGTGGTAGGAGGTGAGGAATCCCAGGCTGTAGCTGGAGGTGAGGACTCCCAGGCTGTGGCAGGTGGTGAGGACGCTCAGGCTGTGGCAGGAGGTGAGGCACCCCAGGCTGGGGCAGCGCGGCGAGGACTACCAGGCTGTGGAGGGAGGTGAGGACTCCCAGGCTGTGGCAGGAGGTGAAGAACCCCTGGCTGTGGCAAGAGTTGAGGAACCCCATTCTGGGTCAGCGCGGTGAGGACTTCCAGGCTGTGGCAGGAGGTGAGGAACCCCAGGCTGTGGCAGAAGGTAAGAAATCCCAGGCTGTGGCAGGAGGTGAGGACTCCCAGGCTGTGGCAGGAGTTGAGGCACCCCAGGCTGGGGCTGCGAGGTGAGGACTACCAGGCTGTGGCGGGAGGTGAGGAATCCAAGGCTGTGGCAGGAGGTGAGGAACCTCAGGCTGTGGCAAGAAGTGAGGACTCCCAGGCTGTGGCAGGAGGTGAGGACGCTCAGGCTGTGGCAGGAGGTGAGGCAACCCAGGATGTGTCAGGAGGTGAGGCACCCCAGGCTGGGGCAGCGCGGCGAGGACTACCAGGCTGTGGCGGGAGGTGAGGACTCCCAGGGTGTGGCAGCAGGTGAGGAATGCCAGACTCTGGCAGGAGGTGAGGAATGCCAGACTGTGGAAGGAGGTGAGGCACCCCAGGCTGGGGCTGCTTGGTGAGGACTACCAGGCTGTGGCGAGAGGTGGGATTCCCAGGCTGTAGCAGAAGGTCACGTCTCCCAGGCTGAGGCATGAGGTCAGGACTCCCTGGCTGTGGAAGAAGGTCAGGACTCCCAGGCTGTGGCAGGAGGTGAGGACTCCCAGGCTGTGGCAGGAGGTGAAGAATCACATGCTGTGGCAGGAGGTGAGGACTCCCAGGTTTGGCAGGAGGTGAGGACTCCCAGACTGTGGCAGGAGGTGAGGACTCCCAAGCTGTGGCAGGAGGTGAGGACTCCCAGGATGTGGCAGGAGGTGAGGACTCCCAGGCTGTGGTAAAAGGTCAGGTCTCCCAGTCTGTGGCAGGAGGTGAGGACTCCCAGGCTGTGGCAGGAGGTGAGGACTGCCAGGCTGTGGTAGGAGGTGAGGCACCACAGGATTGGGCTGTGCGGTGAGGACTACCAGGCTGTGGCGAGAGGTGAGGACTCCCAGGCTGTGGCAGAAGGTCAGGTCTCCCAGGATGTGGCAGGAGGTCAGGACTCCCAGGCTGTGGCAGAAAGTCAGGACTCCCAGGCTGTGGCAGGAGGTGACGACTCCCAGGATGTGATAGGAGGTGAGGACTCCCAGGCTGTGGCAGGAGGTGAGGAACCTCAGGCTGTGGCAGCGCGGCGAGGACTACCAGGCTGTGGCGGGAGGTGAGGACTCCCAGGCTGTGGCAGCAGGTGAGGAATGCCAGGCTGTGGCAGGAGTTGAGGAATGCCAGACTGTGGAAGGAGGTGAGGCACCCCAGGCTGGGGCTGCTTGGTGAGGACTACCAGGCTGTGGCGAGAGGTGAGGACTCCCAGGCTGTGGAAGAAGGTCACGTCTCCCAGGCTGAGGCAGGAGGTCAGGACTCCCTGGCTGTGGAAGAAGGTCAGGACTCCCAGGCTGTGGCAGGAGGTGAGGACTCCCAGGCTGTGGCAGGAGGTGAGGACTCCCAGGCTGTGGCAGGAGGTGAAGAATCACATGCTGTGGGAGGAGGTGAGGACTCCCAGGTTTGGCAGGAGGTGGGGACTCCCAGACTGTGGCAGGAGGTGAGGACTCCCAGGCTGCGGCAGGAGGTGAGGACTCCCAGGCTGTGGCGAGAAGTGAGGTCTCCCAGGCTGTGGCAGGAGGTGAGGCACCGCAGGCTGGGGCTGCTTGGTGAGGACTACCAGGCTGTGGCGAGAGGTGAGGATTTCCAGACTGTGGCAGGAGTAGAGGCACCCCAGTCTGGGGCTGCTTGGTGAGGACTAGCAGGCTGTGGCGAGAGGTGAGGACTCCCAGGCTGTGGCAGAAGGTCAGGTCTCCCAGGCTGTGGCAGGAGGTCAGGACTCCCAGGCTGTGGCAGAAGGTCAGGACTCCCAGGCTGTGGCAGGAGGTGTCGACTCCCAGGCTGTGGCACGAGGTGAGGACTCCGAGGCTGTGGCAGGAGGTGAAGAATCCCAGGCTGTGGCAGGAGGTGAGGACTCCCAGGCTTGGCAGGAGGTGAGGACTCCCAGACTGTGGCAGGCGGTGAGGACTCCCAGGCTGTGGCAGGAGGTGAGGACTCCCAGGCTGTGGCAGGAGGTGAGGCACCCCAGGCTGGGGCTGCGCGGTGAGGACTACCAGGCTGTGGCGAGAGGTGAGGACACCCAGGCTGTGGCAGAAGGTCAGGTCTCCCAGGCTGTGGCAGGAGGTCAGGACTCCCAGGCTGTGGCAGAAGGTCAGGACTCCCAGGCTGTGGCAGGAGGTCAGGACTCCTAGGCTGTGGCAGAAGGTCAGGACTCCCAGGCTGTGGCAGGAGGTGACGACTCCCAGGCTGTGGCAGGAGGTGAGGACTCCCAGGCTGTGGCAGGAGGTGACGACTCCCAGGCTGTGGCAGGAGGTGAGGACTCCCAGGCTGTGGCAGGAGGTGAGGAATCCCAGGCTGTGGCAGGAGGTTAGGACTCCCAGGCTGTGGCAGGAGGTGAGGAATGCCAGGCTGTGGCAGGAGGTGAGGACTCCCAGGCTGTGGCGGAAAGTGAGGTCTCTCAGCCTATTGCAGGAGGTCAGGACTCCCAGGCTGTGGCAGGAGGTGAGGACTCCCAGGCTGTGGTAGGAGGTGAGTAATCGCAGGCTGTGGCTGGAGGTGAGGACTCCCAGGCTGTGGCAGGTGGTGAGGACACTCAGCCTGTAGCAGGAGGTGAGGCAACCCAGGATGTGGCAGGAGGTGAGGCACCCCAGGCTGGGGCAGCACGGTGAGGACTACCAGGCTGTGGCGGGAGGTGAGGACTCCCAGGCTGTCGCAGGAGTTGAGGAACCCCAGGCTGTGGCAAGAGGTGAGTATCCCCATTCTGGGTCAGCGCGGTGAGGACTTCCAGGCTGTGGCAGGAGGTGAGGAACCCCAGGCTGTGGCAGAAGGTCAGGAATCCCAGGCTGTGGCAGGAGGTGAGGACTCCCAGGCTGTGGCAGGAGTTGAGGCTCCCCAGGCTGGGGCTGCGTGGTGAGGACTCCCAGGCTGTGGCAGAAGGTGAGGCACCCCAGGATGGGCCTGCTTGGTGAGGACTACCAGGCTGTGGTGAGAGGTGAGGACTCCCAGGCTGTGGCAGACGGTCAGGTCTCCCAGGCTGTGGCAGAAGGTCAGGACACCCAGGTTGTGGCAGGAGGTCAGGACTCCCAGGCTGTGGCAGAAGGTCAGGTCTCCCAGTCTGTGGCAGGAGGTCAGGACCCAGGCTGTGGCAGGAGGTGAAGAATCCCAGGCTGTGGCAGGAGGTGAGGACTCCTAGGCTGTGACAGGAGGTGATGACTGCCAGGCTGTGGTAGGAGGTGAGGCACCACAGGCTGGGGCTGTGCGGTGAGGACTACCAGGCTGTGGCAGAAGGTCAGGTCTCCCAGGCTGTGGCAGGAGGTCAGGACTCCCAGGCTGTGGCGAGAGGTGAGGACTCCCAGGCTGTGGCAGAAGGTCAGGTCTCCCAGGCTGTGGCAGGAGGTCAGGACTCCTAGGCTGTGGCAGAAGGTCAGGACTCCCAGGCTGTGGCAGGAGGTGACGACTCCCAGGCTGTGGCAGGAGGTGAGGACTCCCAGGCTGTGGCAGGAGGTGAAGAATCCCAGGCTGTGGCAGGAGGTGAGGACTCCCAGGCTCTGGCAGGAGGTGAGGACTCCCAGGCTGTGGCAGGAGATGAGGCACCCCAGGCTGGGGCTGCGCGGTGAGGACTACCAGGCTGTGGCGAGAGGTGAGAACTCCCAGGCTGTGGCAGGAGGTGAGGTAACCCAGGCTGGGGCTGCGCGGTGAGGACTCCCAGGCTGTGGCAGAAGGTCAGGACTCCCAGGCTGTGGCAGGAATTGAAGAATCCCAGGCTGTGGCAGGAGGTGAGGACTCCCAGGCTGTGGCAGCAGGTGAGGACTCCCAGGCTGTGGCAGGAGTTTAGGACTCCCAGGCTGTGGCAAGAGGTGAGGAATCCCAGGCTGTGGCAGGAGGTGAGGACTCCCAGGCTGTGGCAGGAGGTGAGGACTCCCAGGCTGTGGCGGGAAGTGAGGACTCCCAGCATATTGCAGGAGGTCAGGACTCCCAGGCTGTGGCAGGAGGTGAGGACTCTGAGGCTTTGGCAGGAGGTGAGGAATCCCAGGCTGTGGTAGGAGGTGAGGAATCCCAGGCTGTGGCTGGAGGTGAGGACGCTCAGGCTGTGGCAGGAGGTGAGGCAACCCAGGATGTGGCAGGAGGTGAGGCACCCCAGGCTGGGGCAGCACGGTGAGGACTACCAGGTGTGGCGGGAGGTGAGGACTCCCAGGCTGTGGCAGGAGGTGAGGAAACCCTGGCTGTGGCAAGAGGTGAGGATCCACATTGTGGGTCAGCGCGGTGAGGACTTCCAGGCTGTGGCAGGAGGTGAGGAACCCCAGGCTGTGGCAGGAGTTGAGGCTCCCCAGGCTGGGGCTGCATGGTGAGGACTCACAGGCTGTGGCAGGAGGTGAGGCACCCCAGGCTGGGGCTGCTTGGTGAGGACTACCAGGCTGTGGCGAGAGGTGAGGACTCCCAGGCTGTGGCAGAAGGTCAGGTGTCCCAGGCTGTGGCAGGAGGTCTGGACTCCCAGGCTGTGGCAGAAGGTCAGGACTCCCAGGCTGTGGCAGGAGGTGTCGACTCCCAGGCTGTGGCAGGAGTTGAGGACTCCCAGGCTGTGGCAGCAGGTGAAGAATCCCAGGCTGTGGCAGCAGGTGAGGACTCCCAGGCTTGGCAGGAGGTGAGGACTCCCAGACTGTGGCTGGCGGTGAGGACTCCCAGGCTGTGGCAGGAGGTGAGGACTCCCAGGCTGTGGCAGGAGGTGAGGCACCCCAGGCTGGGGCTGCGCAGTGAGGACTACCAGGCTGTGGCGAGAGGTGAGAACTCCCAGGCTGTGGCAGGAGGTGAGGCACCCCAGGCTGGGGCTGCTTGGTGAGGACTACCAGGCTGTGGCGAGAGGTGAGGACTCTCAGGCTGTGGCAAAAGGTCAGGTCTCCCAGTCTGTGGCAGGAGGTCAGGACCCAGGCTGTGGCAGGAGGTGAGGACTCATAGGCTGTGGCAGGAGTTGAGGACTGCCAGGCTGTGGTAGGAGGTGAGTCACCACAGGCTGGGGCTGTGTGGTGAGGACTACCAGGCTGTGGCGAGAGGTGAGGACTCCCAGGCTGTGGCAGGAGGTGACGACTCCCAGGCTGTGGCAGGAGGTGAGGACTCCCAGGCTGTGGCAGGAGGTGAAGAATCCCATGCTGTGGCAGGAGGTCAGGACTCCCAGGCTGTGGCAGGAGGTGAGTACTCCCAGGCTGTGGCAGGAGATGAGGCACCCCAGGCTGGGGCAGCGCGGCGAGGACTACCAGGCTGTGGCGGGAGGTGAGGACTCCCAGGGTGTGGCAGCAGGTGAGGAATGCCAGATTGTGGCAGGAGGTGAGGAATACCAGACTGTGGAAGGAGGTGAGGCACCCCAGGCTGGGGCTGCTTGGTGAGGCCTACCAGGCTGTGGCGAGAGGTGAGGACTCCCAGGCTGTGGCACAAGGTCACGTCTCCCAGGCTGTGGCAGTAGGTCAGGACTCCCTGGCTGTGGAAGAAGGTCAGGACTCCCAGGCTGTGGCAAGAGGTGAGGACTCCCAGGCTGTGGCAGGAGGTGAGGACTCCCAGGCTGTGGCAGGAGGTGAAGAATCACATGCTGTTGCAGGAGGTGAGGACTCCCAGGATTGGCAGGATGTGAGGACTCCCAGAATGTGGCAGAAGGTAAGGACTCCCAGGCTGTGGCAGGAGGTGAGGACTCCCAGGCTGTGGCAGGAGGTGAGGAATCCCAGGCTGTGGCAGGAGGTGAGGCACCGCAGGCTGGGGCTGCTTGGTGAGGACTACCAGGCTGTGGCGAGAGGTGAGGATTCCCAGACTGTGGCAGGAGTAGAGGCACCCCAGTCTGGGGCTGCTTGGTGAGGACTAGCAGGCTGTGGCGAGAGGTGAGGACTCCCAGGCTGTGGCAGAAGGTCAGGTCTCCCAGGCTGTGGCAGGAGGTCAGGACTCCCAGGCTGTGGCAGAAGGTCAGGACTCCCAGGCTGTGGCAGGAGGTGTCGACTCCCAGGCTGTGGCAGGAGGTGAGGACTCCGAGGCTGTGGCAGGAGGTGAAGAATCCCAGGCTGTGGCAGGAGGTGAGGACTCCCAGGCTTGGCAGGAGGTGAGGACTCCCAGACTGTGGCAGGCGGTGAGGACTCCCAGGCTGTGGCAGGAGGTGAGGACTCCCAGGCTGTGGCAGGAGGTGAGGCACCCCAGGCTGGGGCTGCGCGGTGAGGACTACCAGGCTGTGGCGAGAGGTGAGGACACCCAGGTTGTGGCAGAAGGTCAGGTCTCCCAGGCTGTGGCAGGAGGTCAGGACTCCCAGGCTGTGGCAGAAGGTCAGGACTCCCAGGCTGTGGCAGGAGGTCAGGACTCCTAGGCTGTGGCAGAAGGTCAGGACTCCCAGGCTGTGGCAGGAGGTGACGACTCCCAGGCTGTGGCAGGAGGTGAGGACTCCCAGGCTGTGGCAGGAGGTGACGACTCCCAGGCTGTGGCAGGAGGTGAGGACTCCCAGGCTGTGGCAGGAGGTGAGGAATCCCAGGCTGTGGCAGGAGGTTAGGACTCCCAGACTGTGGCAGGAGGTGAGGAATGCCAGGCTGTGGCAGGAGGTGAGGACTCCCAGGCTGTGGCGGAAAGTGAGGTCTCTCAGCCTATTGCAGGAGGTCAGGACTCCCAGGCTGTGGCAGGAGGTGAGGACTCCCAGGCTGTGGTAGGAGGTGAGTAATCGCAGGCTGTGGCTGGAGGTGAGGACTCCCAGGCTGTGGCAGGTGGTGAGGACGCTCAGCCTGTAGCAGGAGGTGAGGCAACCCAGGATGTGGCAGGAGGTGAGGCACCCCAGGCTGGGGCAGCACGGTGAGGACTACCAGGCTGTGGCGGGAGGTGAGGACTCCCAGGCTGTCGCAGGAGTTGAGGAACCCCAGGCTGTGGCAAGAGGTGAGGATCCCCATTCTGGGTCAGCGCGGTGAGGACTTCCAGGCTGTGGCAGGAGGTGAGGAACCCCAGGCTGTGGCAGAAGGTCAGGAATCCCAGGCTGTGGCAGGAGGTGAGGACTCCCAGGCTGTGGCAGGAGTTGAGGCTCCCCAGGCTGGGGCTGCGTGGTGAGGACTCCCAGGCTGTGGCAGAAGGTGAGGCACCCCAGGATGGGCCTGCTTGGTGAGGACTACCAGGCTGTGGTGAGAGGTGAGGACTCCCAGGCTGTGGCAGACGGTCAGGTCTCCCAGGCTGTGGCAGAAGGTCAGGACACCCAGGTTGTGGCAGGAGGTCAGGACTCCCAGGCTGTGGCAGAAGGTCAGGTCTCCCAGTCTGTGGCAGGAGGTCAGGACCCAGGCTGTGGCAGGAGGTGAAGAATCCCAGGCTGTGGCAGGGGGTGAGGACTCCTAGGCTGTGACAGGAGGTGATGACTGCCAGGCTGTGGTAGGAGGTGAGGCACCACAGGCTGGGGCTGTGCGGTGAGGACTACCAGGCTGTGGCAGAAGGTCAGGTCTCCCAGGCTGTGGCAGGAGGTCAGGACTCCCAGGCTGTGGCAGGAGGTGACGACTCCCAGGCTGTGGCAGGAGGTGAGGACTCCCAGGCTGTGGCAGGAGGTGAAGAATCCCAGGCTGTGGCAGGAGGTGAGGACTCCCAGGCTGTGGTAGGATGTGAGGACTCCCAGGCTGTGGCAGGAGGTGAGGAACCCCTGGCTGTGGCAAGAGGTGAGGATCCCCATTCTGGGTCAGCGCGGTGAGGACTTCCAGGCTGTGGCAGGAGGTGAGGAACCCAAGGCTGTGGCAGAAGGTCAGGAATCCCAGGCTGTGGCAGGAGGTGAGGACTCCCAGGCTGTGGCAGGAGTTGAGGCTCCCCAGGCTGGGGCTGTGTGGTGAGGACTCCCAGGCTGTGGCAGGAGGTGAGGCACCCCAGGACGGGGCTGCTTGGTGAGGACTACCAGGCTGTGGTGAGAGGTGAGGACTCCCAGGCTGTGGCAGAAGGTCAGGTCTCCCAGGCTGTGGCAGAAGGTCAGGACTCCCAGGCTGTGGCAGGAGGTCAGGACCCAGGCTGTGGCAGGAGGTGAAGAATCCCAGGCTGTGGCAGGAGGTGAGGACTCCTAGGCTGTGACAGGAGGTGAGGACTACGAGGCTGTGGTAGGAGGTGAGGCACCACTTGCTGGGGCTGTGCGGTGAGGACTCCCAGGCTGTGGCGAGAGGTGAGGACTCCCAGGCTGTGGCAGAAGGTCAGGTCTCCCAGGCTGTGGCAGGAGGTCAGGACTCCTAGGCTGTGGCAGAAGGTCAGGACTCCCAGGCTGTGGCAGGAGGTGACCACTCCCAGGCTGTGGCAGGAGGTGAGGACTCCCAGGCTGTGGCAGGAGGTGAAGAATCCCAGGCTGTGGCAGGAGGTGAGGACTCCCAGGCTCTGGCAGGAGGTGAGGACTCCCAGGCTGTGGCAGGAGATGAGGCACCCCAGGCTGGGGCTGCGCGGTGAGGACTACCAGGCTGTGGCGAGAGGTGAGAACTCCCAGGCTGTGGCAGGAGGTGAGGTAACCCAGGCTGGGGCTGCGCGGTGAGGACTCCCAGGCTGTGGCTGAAGGTCAGGACTCCCAGGCTGTAGCAGGAGGTGAAGAATCCCAGGCTGTGGCAGGAGGTGAGGACTCCCAGGCTGTGGCAGCAGGTGAGGACTCCCAGGCTGTGGCAGGAGTTTAGGACTCCCAGGCTGTGGCAAGAGGTGAGGAATCCCAGGCTGTGGCAGGAGGTGAGGACTCCCAGGCTGTGGCAGGAGGTGAGGAATGCCAGGCTGTGGCAGGAGGTGAGGACTCCCAGGCTGTGGCGGGAAGTGAGGACTCCCAGCATATTGCAGGAGGTCAGGACTCCCAGGCTGTGGCAGGAGGTGAGGACTCTTAGGCTTTGGCAGGAGGTGAGGAATCCCAGGCTGTGGTAGGAGGTGAGGAATCCCAGGCTGTGGCTGGAGGTGAGGACGCTCAGGCTGTGGCAGGAGGTGAGGCAACCCAGGATGTGGCAGGAGGTGAGGCACCCCAGGCTGGGGCAGCACGGTGAGGACTACCAGGTGTGGCGGGAGGTGAGGACTCCCAGGCTGTGGCAGGAGGTGAGGAAACCCTGGCTGTGGCAAGAGGTGAGGATCCCCATTCTGGGTCAGCGCGGTGAGGACTTCCAGGCTGTGGCAGGAGGTGAGGAACCCCAGGCTGTGGCAGAAGGTCAGGAATCCCAGGCTGTGGCAGGAGGTGAGGACTCCCAGGCTGTGGCAGGAGTTGAGGCTCCCCAGGCTGGGGCTGCATGGTGAGGACTCACAGGCTGTGGCAGGAGGTGAGGCACCCCAGGCTGGGGCTGCTTGGTGAGGACTACCAGGCTGTGGCGAGAGGTGAGGACTCCCAGGCTGTGGCAGAAGGTCAGGTCTCCCAGGCTGTGGCAGGAGGTCTGGACTCCCAGGCTGTGGCAGAAGGTCAGGACTCCCAGGCTGTGGCAGGAGGTGTCGACTCCCAGGCTGTGGCAGGAGTTGAGGACTCCCAGGCTGTGGCAGCAGGTGAAGAATCCCAGGCTGTGGCAGCAGGTGAGGACTCCCAGGCTTGGCAGGAGGTGAGGACTCCCAGACTGTGGCTGGCGGTGAGGACTCCCAGGCTGTGGCAGGAGGTGAGGACTCCCAGGCTGTGGCAGGAGGTGAGGCACCCCAGGCTGGGGCTGCGCAGTGAGGACTACCAGGCTGTGGCGAGAGGTGAGAACTCCCAGGCTGTGGCAGGAGGTGAGGCACCCCAGGCTGGGGCTGCTTGGTGAGGACTACCAGGCTGTGGCGAGAGGTGAGGACTCTCAGGCTGTGGCAAAAGGTCAGGTCTCCCAGTCTGTGGCAGGAGGTCAGGACCCAGGCTGTGGCAGGAGGTGAGGACTCATAGGCTGTGGCAGGAGTTGAGGACTGCCAGGCTGTGGTAGGAGGTGAGTCACCACAGGCTGGGGCTGTGTGGTGAGGACTACCAGGCTGTGGCGAGAGGTGAGGACTCCCAGGCTGTGGCAGGAGGTGACGACTCCCAGGCTGTGGCAGGAGGTGAGGACTCCCAGGCTGTGGCAGGAGGTGAAGAATCCCATGCTGTGGCAGGAGGTGATAACTCCCACTCTGTGGCAGGAGGTGAGGACTCCCAGGTTGTGGCAGGAGGTGAGGACTCCCAGCCTGTGGCAGGAGGTCAGAACTCCCAGGCTGTGGCAGGAGGTGAGGACTCCCAGGCTGTAATAGGAGGTGAGGACTCCCAGGCTGTGGCAAGAGGTGAGGACTCCCAGGCTGTGGTAGGAGTTGAGGCACCTCAGGATGGGGCTGCATGGTGAGGACTACCAGGCTGTGGCGGGAGGTGAGAACTCCCAGGCTGTGGCACGAGGTCAGGACTCCCAGGTTGTGGCAGGAGGTGAGGCACCCCAGGCTGGGGCAGTGCGGTGAGGACTACCAGGCTGTCGCGGGAGGTGAGGCACCCCAGGCTGGGGCAGTGCGGTGAGGACTACCAGGCTGTGGCGGGAGGTGAGGACTCCCAGGCTGTGGCAGGAGGAGAGGACTTCCAGGCTGTGGCAGGAGGTGAGGAACCCAGGCTGTGGCAGAAGGTGAGGAATCCCAGGCTGTGGCAGGAGGTGAGGATCCCCAGGCTGGGTCAGCGCGGTGAGGACTTCCAGGCTGTGGCAGAATGTGAGGAACACCAGGCTGTGGCAGAAGGTGAGGAATCCCAGGCTGTGGCAGGAGGTGAGGAACCCCAGGCTGTGGCAGAAGGTGAGGAATCCCAGGCTGTGGCAGGAGGTGACGACTCCCAGGCTGTGGCAGGAGGTGAGGACTCCCAGGCTGTGGCAGGAGGTGAGGCACCACAGGCTGGGGCTGCGTGGTGAGGACTACCAGGCTGTGGCATTAGGTCAGGACTCCCAGGCTCTGATAGGACGTCAGGACTCCCAGGCTGTGGCAGGAAGTGAGGGCTCCCAGGCTGTGGCAGGTGGTGAGGACTCCCAGCCTGTGCCAGGAGGTGAGGCACCCCAGGCTGGGGCAGCGCGGTGAGGACTACCAGGCTGTGGAGGGAGGTGAGGACTCCCAGGCTGTGGCAGGAGGTCAGGACTCCCAGGCTGTGGCAGGAGGTGAGGAATCCCAGGGTGTGACAAGATGTGAGGCACACCAGGCAGGGGCAGCGTGGTGAGGACTACCAGGCTGTGGCAGGAAGTGAGGACTCCCAGGCTGTGGCAGGAGGTGAGGACTCCCAGGCTGTGGCAGGAGGTGAGGACTCCCAGGCTGTGGCAGGAGGTGAGGAATCCCAGGCTGTGGCAGGAGGTGCGGACTCCCAGGCTGTGGGATGAGGTGAGGACTCCCAGGCTGTGGCAGGAGGTGAGGAATCCTAGGCTGTGCAGGAGGTGAAGAATCCCAGGCTGGGGCAGAGTGGTGAGGCCTTCCAGGCTGTGGTAGGAGGTGAGGAATTCCAGGCTTTGGCAGGAGGTGAGGAATTCCTGGATTTGGCAGGAGGTGAGGACTCCCAGTCTGTGGCAGGAGGTGAGGAATGCCAGGCTGTGGCAGGAGGTGAGGACTCCCAGGCTGTGGCGGGAGGTGAGGACTCCCAGCCTGTGGCGGGAGGTCAAGTCTCCCAGGCTGTGGCAGGAGGTGCGGACTCCCAGGCTGTGGGATGAGGTGAGGACTCCCAGGCTGTGGCAGGAGGTGAGGAATCCTAGGCTGTGCAGGAGGTGAAGAATCCCAGGCTGGGGCAGCGTGGTGAGGCCTTCCAGGCTGTGGTAGGAGGTGAGGAATTCCAGGCTTTGGCAGGAGGTGAGGAACCCCAGGCTGTGGCTGGAGGTGAGGACTCCCAGACTGTGGCAGGTAGTAAGGACGCTCAGGCTGTGGCAGGAGGTGAGGCAACCCAGGCTGTGGCAGGAGGTGAGGCACCCCAGGCTGTGGCAGGAGGTGAGGACTCCCTGGCTGTGGCAGGAGGTGAGGACTCCCGGGCTGTGGCAAGAGGTGAGGAATGCCAGGCTGTGGCATGAGGTGAGGACTCCTAGGCTGTGGCAGGAGGTGAGGAATCCCATGCTTTGGCAGGAGGTGAGGCACCCCATGCTGGTGCAGCATGGTGAGGACTACCAGGCTGTGGCGGGAGGTGAGGACTCCCAGGCTGTGGCAGGAGGTGAGGTACCCCAGGCTGGGGCTGCGCGGTGAGGACTACCAGGCTGTGGCCAGACGTGAGGACTCCCAGGCGTGGCAGAAGGTCAGGACTCCCAGGCTGTAGCAGGAGGTCAGGACTCCCAGGCTGTGGCAGGAGGTGAAGAATCCCAGGCTGTGGCAGGAGGTGAGGACTCCCGGGCTGTGGCAGCAGGTGAGGACTCCCAGGCTGTGGTGGGAGTTTAGGACTCCCAGGCTGTGGCAGGAGGTGAGGAATCCCAGGCTGTGGCAGGAGGTTAGGACTCCCAGGCTGTGGCAGGAGGTGAGGAATGCCAGGCTGTCGCAGGAGGTGGGGACTCCCAGGCTGTGGCGGAAAGTGAGGACTCCCAGCCTGTTGCAGAAGGTCAGGACTCCCAGGCTGTGGCAGGAGGTCAGGACTGCCAGGCTGTGGCAGTAGGTGAGGACTCCGAGGCTTTGACAGGAGGTGAGGACTCCCAGGCTGTGGCAGGAGGTGAGGATCCCCAGGCTGGGTCAGCGCGGTGAGGACTTCCAGGCTGTGGCAGAATGTGAGGAACACCAGGCTGTGGCAGAAGGTGAGGAATCCCAGGCTGTGGCAGGAGGTGAGGAACCCCAGGCTGTGGCAGAAGGTGAGGAATCCCAGGCTGTGGCAGGAGGTGACGACTCCCAGGCTGTGGCAGGAGGTGAGGACTCCCAGGCTGTGGCAGGAGGTGAGGCACCACAGGCTGGGGCTGCGTGGTGAGGACTACCAGGCTGTGGCATTAGGTCAGGACTCCCAGGCTCTGATAGGACGTCAGGACTCCCAGGCTGTGGCAGGAAGTGAGGGCTCCCAGGCTGTGGCAGGTTGTGAGGACTCCCAGCCTGTGCCAGGAGGTGAGGCACCCCAGGCTGGGGCAGCGCGGTGAGGACTACCAGGCTGTGGAGGGAGGTGAGGACTCCCAGGCTGTGGCAGGAGGTCAGGACTCCCAGGCTGTGGCAGGAGGTGAGGAATCCCAGGGTGTGACAAGATGTGAGGCACACCAGGCAGGGGCAGCGTGGTGAGGACTACCAGGCTGTGGCAGGAAGTGAGGACTCCCAGGCTGTGGCAGGAGGTGAGGACTCCCAGGCTGTGGCAGGAGGTGAGGACTCCCAGGCTGTGGCAGGAGGTGAGGAATCCCAGGCTGTGGCAGGAGGTGCGGACTCCCAGGCTGTGGGATGAGGTGAGGACTCCCAGGCTGTGGCAGGAGGTGAGGAATCCTAGGCTGTGCAGGAGGTGAAGAATCCCAGGCTGGGGCAGAGTGGTGAGGCCTTCCAGGCTGTGGTAGGAGGTGAGGAATTCCAGGCTTTGGCAGGAGGTGAGGAATTCCTGGATTTGGCAGGAGGTGAGGACTCCCAGTCTGTGGCAGGAGGTGAGGAATGCCAGGCTGTGGCAGGAGGTGAGGACTCCCAGGCTGTGGCGGGAGGTGAGGACTCCCAGCCTGTGGCGGGAGGTCAAGTCTCCCAGGCTGTGGCAGGAGGTGCGGACTCCCAGGCTGTGGGATGAGGTGAGGACTCCCAGGCTGTGGCAGGAGGTGAGGAATCCTAGGCTGTTCAGGAGGTGAAGAATCCCAGGCTGGGGCAGCGTGGTGAGGCCTTCCAGGCTGTGGTAGGAGGTGAGGAATTCCAGGCTTTGGCAGGAGGTGAGGAACCCCAGGCTGTGGCTGGAGGTGAGGACTCCCAGACTGTGGCAGGTAGTAAGGACGCTCAGGCTGTGGCAGGAGGTGAGGCAACCCAGGCTGTGGCAGGAGGTGAGGCACCCCAGGCTGTGGCAGGAGGTGAGGACTCCCTGGCTGTGGCAGGAGGTGAGGACTCCCGGGCTATGGCAAGAGGTGAGGAATGCCAGGCTGTGGCATGAGGTGAGGACTCCTAGGCTGTGGCAGGAGGTGAGGAATCCCATGCTTTGGCAGGAGGTGAGGCACCCCATGCTGGTGCAGCATGGTGAGGACTACCAGGCTGTGGCGGGAGGTGAGGACTCCCAGGCTGTGGCAGGAGGTGAGGTACCCCAGGCTGGGGCTGCGCGGTGAGGACTACCAGGCTGTGGCCAGACGTGAGGACTCCCAGGCGTGGCAGAAGGTCAGGACTCCCAGGCTGTAGCAGGAGGTCAGGACTCCCAGGCTGTGGCAGGAGGTGAAGAATCCCAGGCTGTGGCAGGAGGTGAGGACTCCCGGGCTGTGGCAGCAGGTGAGGACTCCCAGGCTGTGGTGGGAGTTTAGGACTCCCAGGCTGTGGCAGGAGGTGAGGAATCCCAGGCTGTGGCAGGAGGTTAGGACTCCCAGGCTGTGGCAGGAGGTGGGGACTCCCAGGCTGTGGCGGAAAGTGAGGACTCCCAGCCTGTTGCAGAAGGTCAGGACTCCCAGGCTGTGGCAGGAGGTCAGGACTGCCAGGCTGTGGCAGTAGGTGAGGACTCCGAGGCTTTGGCAGGAGGTGAGGAATCCCAGGCTGTGGTAGGAGGTGAGGAATCCCAGGCTGTGGTAGGAGGTGAGGAATCCCAGGCTGTGGCTGGAGGTGAGGACTCCCAGGCTGTGGCAGGTGGTGAGTTCGCTCAGGCTGTGGCAGGAGGTGAGGCAACCCAGGATGTGGCAGGAGGTGAGGCACCCCAGGCTGGGGCAGCTCGGCGAGGACTACCAGGCTGTGGCGGGAGGTGAGGACTCCCAGGCTGTGGCAGGAGGTGAGGAACCTCAGGCTGTGGCAAGAGGTGAGGACTCCCAGGCTGTGGCAGGAGGTGAGGACTCCCAGGCTGTGGCAGGTGGTTAGGACTCCCAGGCTGTGGCAGCAGGTGAGGAATGCCAGGCTGTGGCAGGAGGTGAGGAATGCCAGACTGTGGAAGGAGGTGAGGACTCCCAGGCTGTGGCAGGAGGTGAGGCACCCCAGCTGGCGCTGCGCGGTGAGGATTACCAGGCTGTGGCGAGAGGTGAGAATTCCCAGGCTGTGGCGGGAGGTGAGGCACCCCAGGCTGGGGATGCGTGGTGAGGACTCCCAGGCTGTGCCAGCAGGTGAGGACTCCCAGGCTGTGGCAGGAGGTGAGGACTCCCAGGCTGTGGCAGGTGGTTAGGACTCCCAGGCTGTGGCAGCAGGTGAGGAATGCCAGGCTGTGGCAGGAGGTGAGGAATGCCAGACTGTGGAAGGAGGTGAGGCACCCCAGGCTGGGGCTGCTTGGTGAGGACTACCAGGCTGTGGCGAGAGGTGAGGACTCCCAGGCTGTGGCAGAAGGTCACGTCTCCCAGTCTGTGGCAGGAGGTGAGTAACCCCAGGCTGTGGCAAGAGGTGAGGACTTCCAGGCTGTGGCAGGAGGTGAGGAACTCCAGCCTGTGGCAGAAGGTGAGGAATCCCAGGCTGTGGCAGGAGGTGAGGACTCCCAGGCTGTGGCAGAAGGTGAGGAATCCTAGGCTGTGGCCGGAGGTGAGGACTTCCAGGCTGTGGCAGGAGGTGAGGACTCCCAGGCTGTGGAAGGAGGTGAGGCACCCCAGGCTGTGGCAGGAGGTCAGGACTCCCAGGTTATGGCAGGAGGTGAGGACTCCCAGGCTTTGGCAGGAGGTGAGGCACCCCAGGCTGGGGTAGTGCGGTGAGGACTACCAGGCTGTGGCAGGAGGAGAGGACTCCCAGTCTGTGGCAGGATGTGAGGAACCTCAGGCTGTGGCAAGAGGTGAAGAACCCCAGGCTGGGGCAGCGCGTTGAGGACTTTGGCAGGAGGTGAGGCCTCCCAGACTGTGGCAGGTGGTGAGGAACCCCAGGCTGGGAAAGCACGGTGAGGACTCCCAGGCTGTGGCAGGATTTGAGGAACCCCAGGCTGGGGCAGGAGGTGAAGACTCCCAGGCTGTGACAGGAGGTGAGGACTCCCAGGCTGTGGCAGGAGGTGAGGAATCCCAGGCTGTGGCAGGAGGTGAGGACTCCCATGCTGTGGCAGGAGGTGAGGACTCCCAGGCTGTGGCAGGAGGTGAGGACTCCCAGGCTGTGGCAGGATGTGAGGAATCCCAGGCTGTGGCAGGAGGTGAGGACTCCCAGGTTGTGGCAGGAGGTAAGGACTCCCAGGCTGTGGCAAGATGTGAGGAATCCCAGGCTGTGGCAGGAGGTGAGGACTCCCAGACTGTGGCAGGAGGTGAGGACTCTCAGGCTGTGGCAGGAGCGAGGCGCTGCCCAGGAGATAGGGAGGCTGCTGGGGTCTGGCCAGGTGGGGGCTTTGGACCTTCAGGCTATGGCTCTGCTACCCAGTGAGTTACAGACCCAGGAGGACATCACCCAGCTGCCCCCTGCCGAGGAGATCCCCCAGCACTGTGAGGGCTGCCCCAGGCCCTGGTGGTGTGTGAAGGGGCTCCCGTTGTCACTGACCTTAGTGCTGTGGGTGAGCATGTATAGGCTCAGCTTCTCCTAGCAGCTCTGAGCATCGCTACACATGTTTTGAAGCCAGGAGGTTGCTATTAGCCAAGATCTTCCTAGGCCGGGATATGACACTGATCTGTAGCTGCGTGTCTTCTTCTCCAGCGGGCTCTGGGCCAAGCCGGGGAGCCAGCATCGAGGCCTTCGCTCTCTGTCAGGTTTATGACCCCCGCAGGCTTCCTGCCAGACCTGGCGAAACTCCTGCTGGACCACTCTGCAGATCCAGAGCTCAGCCAATGAGAGGGTCCCACCCGCATCACTATGCCATTGTGACCCGTGGGGCCTGAGCTTCTATGATTTGGAACGCAGTGACCCACTGGACCTGGAGGATGGCTCAGAGCACAAGTCCACTCCACCCACGCAGCCCCCATCTCGCCTTGGTACCCGGAGGCCTGCAGGTCAAAGAAGAGGGGGCAGCTCGCCAAGGAGATCCATCCCTAGGATTGCCCCATAGGCACAGTGGACACATTGCCCCACCCCTGGTTGCCCCACGGCGCCACACCCTGATGGCCTCTGAAGTGGAAGACAGAGACATTAATTGTTCAACTTAACACATTATGGGTAGCAGTCTGCTGCACTCGGAAGCTGTTTGCTATCAGGAGAACCAGAACTTGCATTAGTTCATTGTATGAATGAACTTGATTTTCTAAATATCTCATCCATGGGTCCTGAATAAAAGCTTCAGGTGGGGAAGCTACAATAACCACCATGAACACAGCCAGAAAAGAAACATCATGGGATCTTCCTTTGAACCACAGAAGGGATCTTGACTGAGATCTTGCCTCCTCTTCCCAGGGGTATATCTGAATTTGATGGAGGAAAATATTACATCTTTGTTCTCACTAATATAACTGAAATTTAGCTTTATTCCCAAATATGAATTCTAGCAGTAAATCATGATCATAAAAGCAGTGCCTGTAACTTTCCCACCAAACCAAATCAAAACAGTTCATTTTTATAGTAGGGTTGTTAGGGGAGGGGTGGGAAGAAATCAGAAAATAGTACTCACAGTTGTCACTAATTGGCATCATGGGATATCTTATAATTTGAGTTACTAATAAAAAAAGACCACATAATACACCAAAAAAGAAAAAAAAAGTAATACACCAAAAGGAATATAGATATGAACATTTTAAAAATACAAAATGACATTATGAAATGTTATATTCATAAATAAAATATTATAACGTTTGTACACTTAAACTATCATTTTTCAGAAGTAAATGAATCATTGCTATTGTTTTGAAAAGTGATATTCTGAAAAATATGAATGACAATTAAAATTTTCACACTGATATTCTATGCATTGAGAAGCACATGTTTAAATACCTTGCAATTTTTTCTATTTGATTATTTCATTCTTATCAATTAGTAAGAGTTCTTTTTATTTAACAGATAAAAGTTAATAAATGAATATGACAATGTAGCAGGGTACAAAATTAACACCTAGAAATCTATGGCTTTTTTTATACAATAACAATAAAACTCACAAAAAAGAAACTAGAAAAATAAACCCATTTACCATTGCACCAAAAAAAAAAAAATTAGGATACCTAGTAATAAACTTAACTAAGGAGGTAAAAGATCCATATTCAAAAAACTATAGGACACTGAAAAAAAAAAAACAAAACAGAGGAAAACATAAACAAATGGAAGAACATACCATGCTCATGGATTGGTTAGAATCAACATCATTAAAATGTCACCTAACCATGGATTGGTTAGAATCAACATCATTAAAATGTCCATACTACCCAAAGCAATTTATAGATTCATTGGAATCTCCATTAAAATGCTAATGGCATATTTCACAGACTTAGAACAAACTTTCCAAAAATTCATTTGGAATTAAAAAAGACCCTGAAAGGTACAGCAATCCTGATAAATAAGAACAAAGTTGGAGGGATTATAATAACAGATATCAAGCTTTATTGCAAAGCCATTGTTCTCAAAACTGCCTGGTACTGGCAAAAGAACAGATATATAGACAAATGGAACAGAACAGATAACCCAGAAATTGACCCAAACCATTATGCTCCATTGATACTTGACAAAAGAGGCAAGAGCATACAATGGAGTCATGACAATCTCTTCAATAAATGGTGCTGGGAAATTTGGTAAGACACATGCAAAAAAAAAAAAAAAATGAAGCTAAATCACCAAATTACACCATACACAAAAACAAACTCAAATAGTTAAATGACTTAAATGTAAGACGGGAAACCATAAAAAACTTAGAAGATTCCATAGGCAGCAAAATATCAGATATATGTCATAGCAATATCTTTACTGATACAGCTCCTAGGGCAATGGAAACTAAGGAGAAAATAAACAAATGGGACTACATCAAAATAACAAGCTTCTACACAGCAAAATAAACCATCAACAAAACAACAAGAAAGCCCTCTCCATGGGAGAAGATATTTGCCAATGCTATTTCAGATAAGGGTTTAATCTCTAAAATTTACAGGGAACTCATACAAATTAACAGAAGGAAGATTAACAATCCAATCAAAAAATGGACAAAGGACCTAAATAGACACTTTTGGGAAAGGAGCATACAGAAGGCCAAGATGAAAAAAAAATGCTCAAAGTCACTAATCATCCCAGAGATGCAAATCAAAATAACAATAAGGTACCACCTCACACCTGTCAGAATGGCTATCATCAACAAACCAACAAATGACAAGTGCTGGTGAAGATGTAGAGAAAAAGGAACCCTCATCCACTGCTGGTGGGAATGCAGACTGGTGCAGCCACTGTGGAAAATACTATAGAGTTTCCTCAAAAAACTGAAAATGGAACTCCCATTTCACCCAGTGATCCCACTTCTAGGAATATATCCCAAGAAAGAAAACACATCAATCAGGAAGGATATATGCTCCCATATATTCATAGCAGCACAATTTACCATAGCTAAGATTTGGAAACAGCTTAAGTTCCAAGCAGCAAATGAATGAATTAAAAAAAAAAAAAAAAAAAAAAAAAAAAAAGGTGGTACATCTATGCAATGGAATACTACACTGGTATAAAAAAGAAGGAACTTTTGCCATTTGCAACAGCATGGATTGAGCTGGAGAGCATTATGCTAAGCAAAATAAGCCAGTTGGAAAAAGATAAATGTCACATGATCTCACTCATATGTAGGATATAAGGATCAACATAATCTGATGAACAAAAATAGATCCAGAGACAAGGTAGCACTGAACAGACCATCCAACCTCAGAGAAAAGGCAGACAACAGGGGGTTAGAGATCAACCAAACTACTTCTATGCATGCATATTAGTATAACCAATGGACACAGACACTGGGGCCGTAGGGCAGTGGGGGCTTGCCCTTAGGGGTGGGAGTGGCAGCGGGGAGTCAATCAGGGAAAAAGGAGTCATATGTAATATTTTAAACAAACACAAAAAAAGAGGTTTATATGTTGCCAATATATTATTATATATCTGCATATTAACATATTTAGACATAATTTTGATATATCTAGCTGTTGATTTTATGGTAAATTTAATCATTATTTTCAGTGTGGTTAGCATATTTCATAAGTTAAAGAAAATATTTTTGCTTAAGATCATAAAGGCATTCATCTAGCATACTTATGGAAAGCTTTATAAATTATAAGCATTAAGTATTTTTCATAGTTTAGAGATACAATTTACCTGGAATCAATTTTAATCTATGTTGTTAATTAATGGTTAAAATTATTTTGTTTTTTTAACAGATATTTTCTTGATCTAGCACAAATCTTTGGGGGGGGGGGGATGAAACATCCACTTTCCATCTTATGGTTCTGCAAAATTGGTCCCAAATCTAGTAATATTTTATATTATAGAAGATTTTCTGTACTATGGCCTATTTGTCTCTACTGCCAATACTTAATTATTGTAGCTTGATAACAATTTTCTTGATATATGGTTGAATGAATCCTCTCAACTTGATTCTTTCTCTTCCATATAAATTTAGCATTCCCTTGTTATTTTCCAGTAAAAACCAGATTTGGACTGTAACAACATTGAATCTATAGTTAAATTTTGAAAGAATCAACCTATCCAGAATATTGAACATTCTATTCCATTAATATGTTATATCCTTTTGCTAATTTAGGTATTTCTCACTATTCTGAAAAATATTTTATATTTGTCTGTGCCGAGTTATTTCTGATCTTCAATAGGACAATTTCCTCAGTATTTTGTTCCTATTTAAATTTTATTTTATGAATTCAATTTCCTAATTATTTAATGTACTATGTAGAATCTCAACATTTTATGAATCGATATTACATACTCATTAACTTTCATTGTGTATATGCAGATTCATCAGATGTTCTATGTTCAAAATTATGCCATGACAAAAACATTTATTGAGACCACTAAGAATGGCTATTCAGGAATCATTATTCAGACAGAAATCCAAGTAATATTTCTGTTAGCAGACAAAGACAATGGATATACTACCTAATAAAAGAGTAATATGCAAATTAACCCTCATTCTGCTATACCCACAAGCCACGCTCAACAGCCAATCATAGTGAGTATGCAAATTAACCCCAACCAAGATAGCTGTGGCCAAAGAGAGCATGAGAGAGGCTTGGGTTTTTCTGGCAATAGAGGAAGCCAAGCTTTCCACAGGCGCTGGCCAGCCTAGGACTCCACTCAAGGATACAAAGTTTCAACTATGGCAGCAGCCATTGAGCAAGCAGGGGGTTTGGCTCCACTCCATGCTACAAAGTTTCAATTGTAGAAGGTAAATAAATTCCAGACACCAGGCCCTCCATTTGGGTCATTAGGGGGTGTGGCTGGCCTACAAACCACCACAGGTCCCTTGCCCACGCCTCCCCACATCCCAAGGGAACCCCATCCTGATCTGGGACAACCTTCAGGGCAAACCAGATGGCCCCCACCTGTGTACCAGGCCTCTATCCTAAATAATAAAAGTAATATGCAGATTGACCATCACTCCAACACACAAGGTGGCTGCCCCCATGTGGTCAAAGATCCTGCCCCCATGTGGACACAAGATGGCCATCACAAGATGGCCAGCAGGGGAGGGCAGTTGGGAGGGATCAGGCCTGCAAGGGAGGGCAGTTGGAGGCAAACAATCCTTCAGGGGAGGGCAGTTAGGGGTGACCAGGCCAGCAAGAAGGGAAGTTGGTGGCAAACAGGCTGGTAGGGGAGCAGTTAGACCTCAATCAGGCTGGTATAAGAGTGGTTAGGGGGTGATCAGGCTGGCAGGCAGAAGCGGTAGGGGCAGTCAGGAAGGCAGGCAAGTGAGCAGTTGGGAGCCAGCAGTCCTGGATTGTGAGAGGGTCTAAATGGGCAATAGAACATCCCTCAAGGGGTTCCAGATTGGAGGGGCTAAGGGACATCTTTCCCACCCCATGCACTAATTTAGTGCACCAGGCCTTAATTTTATAATAAGGGGAACAATTATATCAAGAAAAGGAAGGTGTTTTATTGAAACAGATAACATAACATAGTGATGTTAATTCTCATCAATGCTTTTAATTTCCCGTCCATCAACCATGTGTTTGGTAGTCACAATATCTGATATCTTTTTATCTTTGCAAGCAATTCTTTGGGAAACAAGATTGCTTAGGCTATTTTGCCCTATTTTTAACATTCCAAGGTTTGAGGTATAACATGCAAGGCAGGTCCTTGGCATAGAAGTTCTGGCAGTTAATTTTATTTATTGGGATGGCACTGGTTAATAAAATTATACACGTTTCAGCTGCACAATTCTATGACCCATCATCTGTACACTGTATTGTGTGTTAACCATCCCAAGTGAAGTTTTTGTCCATCACCATTTATTTCTCCTCCTCCACCTCCCCTACCCAACCCTTCCCTGACAATTACCTCACTACTGTCCATGTCCATGAGTTTTCTCTCTCTCTCTCTCTCTTTTTCTTCTTCTTTGAACTCTATTATTACTATCCCTTTCGTAGGTCTGAGCCCCTCTGCCAGGAGTGGACCTTCTTGAATGCCAGGTGGTAGATGGAGAAGCCATGAGAAGTCGTGGGTATATAAAAGAATATTGTAGAATCCAGTGGCCATGTAGCCATTGCTGACAAGGAGCCATTAGACAAAGCAGTTCTCCAAAGTAAAGTCCCATACAGTAGGTAGAAGCACACCAGCTAGTTAACAATACATCTTTTCCTCACAGTAGTAGCCTCTGTCCCACAGCCATTATCTGAGCAGCCGTGCACTGCCTCTAGACCCACAACCCCTCATAGTAGCCACATCTATGCTCACTCACTTCAGCAGCCTCAGTACTAGTTAGACAAAAGAGGCTTCTGCTGGAAAATAGTGACATCAATCTTTTGGATTATAGATGCCTGCACAGTGTCTGCATCCTTGCCCCTGCATAGTCCTTGGACACGCTTATTAAGATTCCTACGCTCAGAGTGGCCTTGGACATCCGGGTACTTTGAGTAAGGCTTCAATATTCCAATTGGCATACTCTGGCCTAGTTCCCTTACATGGCCAAGGAGTATGAGATGGAGGACAGTAGAATGAGAAGTTATAAATGCAGAGGAAATGTATTCTAATTGCATCTGCTTCTCTAATTTTGGTGTGTGTGTGTGTGTGTGTGTGTGTGTGTGTGTGTGTGTGTGTGTGTGTTTTCCTTCAGAGACACTTGCATAATCAACACTTGTTAAGTGTTGATGAAATTTTGCTAGATTCAATCTTTTCTGAAACACTTTTTGGAAATAGAGGTCCTCCTTTTCTACTAACATGTTATATCTTTCAAAGAGATATTTCCCAAAAGAAAAATAATGTATATGAAATAATTTACTTTGAAACAAGATTGTGGTGAAATGGGGTGATTTGACTCCTGGTCCTGTTTCATTTTATGAATTAAACACCCATCAATGATATGCTTGTAAGGCGTACATAGAGTGTCTGCTAAACAGTCTTTTCCCCCCATTTGGGTCATTTCCTGATGCTGAATGCTGTGTTGAAACTCCAAAGCAACACAAAATGCAGAAATCCATCTGGACTATACAACGGTTATACTGATTTGACACAAATTGTTGTTTTTAGATATAATTCTCTATTTTTCTTTTTTTTTCCGCTGGGGGTTTACAGTCAGTGTATAGTATAATTGTGATTAAAAATTATGTAGGAAATACTTTAGAATACTGGTTCTTATATTAGTGTCTCAGATGTTCAGCTATATTAAAACAAGTTACTTAAACCTTTTGTACTCCAGGATCATTAATGCTGAAATTAAAGTTTGATTTGACTATTGTATATTTACTTCAAAATTAGCTATACCATTTCTTGCTTTATCTAATGTGGTTTCATGCTCAATTTTACATTCATTTTAAACATTTGAATTATAAAAATATAGCATAATTTTCTATATATTAATTTAATTTTAAGTTAAAAATTAATGGATTACATGCAAACATTTTTTCTAAAACAGGAAAACATTCCTCATAAAATTCATACATTTTTATTTTTTTATTATTTTTTTAATTTTCTTTTTTAGTTTATTTTATAGATTTTACACAGAGAAGAATTGAGAGGGATAGAGAGTTAGAAATGTAGATGAGAGAGAAACATCGACCAGCTGCCTCTTGCACACCCCCCACTGGGGATGTGCCCGCAACCAAGGTACATGCCCTTGATCAGAATCAAACCCGGGACCTTTCAGTCTGCAGGCCGATGCTCTATCCACTGAGTCAAACTGGTTTCAGCAAGACATTTTTATTTTTATAGAATAGTATCTGATAATTATTTCATTATTCTCTTCATTGTATTCCATGATTTCCAAACTTTCAAGAAGTAAAATGCTATTTTATTTTTAAAGATCCAAATATAGGCATAACAGGATTCTGAAAACAATTTTTTAATCTTAATATGTTGTACTACCAATTTGATAATCTCTTAAGCAATTTATTTGGAATTAAACAGAGAAAACTCTAGTAGTATGATGATTAAAATGTGATATTCTATAGCAGTAGAGAAATTTTTATTGTCTAAGTGATTTGGACACAGACCTCTGGTTTA
The DNA here is from genome assembly GCA_963924515.1 of Vespertilio murinus. Classification (NCBI taxonomy): domain Eukaryota; kingdom Metazoa; phylum Chordata; class Mammalia; order Chiroptera; family Vespertilionidae; genus Vespertilio; species Vespertilio murinus. The sequence goes on from OZ004707.1 coordinate 72,761,510, forward strand.
ATAGTTTTGAATTTCTTCATTACAAAATTATATTGCATCTCTATAATTTTCTTTTTGGCACAGAGGACAGGTGTTCTACAGATGGAGAGACAGTTGTGGTTTTATGGGATGTGCTCTCCCAAGCACATTAGTGTTTGTCATTCACAGGGGTCCTCTTTCTAGAGATGGCATATGCCCTCAAGCACATTTATTTTCCAAAAAAAAAAAAAAAGTTCTTAGATTAGGAGAAAAAGAAAAGACATTTTTAACTTTTAGTGTGTAAAGGAGAGGAGATAAAGTGAGTTTTCTGATACAACCTAGATGCTGATTATATAAGAAAGTGGCTTCTTGATCACATATAGTTTATATGGAAAATAGACTATGGTTGCAATATATACTAGTTTTAAGCCAGGGAAAAACCACCTCCAATCCAACCCAACAAAAAGTAAGAAGGCATGGACATCAACAAATAAGAGGTATCTGATGACAGTAACAGAAATAAGATGTTTGTAAAATAATGTGAAATGTTGAAATGAAAAATGCAGTTCCATTTATCTGCCCACAAGACCACTTTGCAGAGCAAGCTTTGCAGTCTCTCAGTGAGGTCAGTAGCACAGTTAACAGGATCCCGTGGGCAGTAGTAGTTAGTATGTGTAGAATAATTACTACAAAGCACTCCTTCATGGTAAAGTTGCTTGGCTAAAACAGATGAATCTGGGGATTTGCTTAGTTCTTTTTGTGTCCATAACCCATGACCCTCTTTAGTTAACAGAAACTTTCATTAAACCCAGTTAATATGGAAAGAGTAGCAGCATAACAATGTCTTGCTAACAGTTTTAATTTATATTTCATATTTTATATCACATTCTGAATATAACAATTTTGTTTTTGAATGGAAAATAATTTGAAATATTAAATATCAATGCAATTTTATTTTGAAATGTGATGTGGTTATTAGTACACCAAAACTCTGGTTATTACACAGGAAAATTATGCTGTAGAAAACCTGACATTTAGATAATGTACTTTTTAGCCAGAGAAAGAATATTTTTTATTTAACATTTAAAAATGCAACTCTGTTTTCCTGATAAAACCTTTAATCTTAAAAAATATTAGAAAACAGTGAATTTATGTGTTGTAGAAGAAATGTAAAGGGTTTTCATATTAGTTGTAAAAATAATCAGTACCATATCTAAATATCCACTAGAAAAAGCAAGCAAAACAGATGAACAAAAACAAAAAGAAAGGTCAGTGTTAAGTTTGAGATGCAGGAAACTGAAGTCAGGGACCACCAAGATATATTAAAAAAATTTATTCCCCAGTAATGAGTGGGACTCATTACAGAGGTAGAGAAATCAGAATTGAAGGAGTGGGGAGGGGAGAGAGGACCCCCAGCCGGGCTGCCTCCACAGATGGAGATGGAGGAAAAGCAACACGTGGCGGGTCTGGGGGTCTTTTTTAGGGGAGAGACAGGAAAGGGTTGGACCCAGGGCAGAACAGGAAGGGGTGGGCTCCAGGGCACTTTGGCATGCACTGATTGGTGGGTCAATGTCTTGGGGATGTCTCTGTGGCAGATGCCAGTAATGTCATAACTCTGCCCACCATTTGGGGGAAGGGGGGAGAATCTCACAGTCAGAATTCTGTTTCTTCACAAAAACAGTCTTCATTCTTCCTGAATAGTAAGCAGTTAAGTATTTATTTTGGTCACTGAAGATATATCTGGAGCATAATTACAATCTAATTAAAAGCGGAAAATAAAATTTCATAGTTTTAATAAGAAAATTAAAATTTTATAGTTTAATAAGAAAAACTATATTTTTGGCAGTCTCTTAAATATAATCAGCATAAATATCCAATGCCATGAGATTATTAAAGAAAATCAACAGTTTATAAAATAATCATAGTTAAATTCAACTCAGTTTTTTCCTTATAATTTTTAAATCCTAGTGATGTGAAAATTTTGGACTGAAACCCAGATTCTTTGTCCTCCAGAATCAAAGAATGAATCCACGGAAGACAAAGCGGTACAGCAAAGGTGGAGATTTTTTGGGAACAAGTACAGGCTCCACAATCGGAGAGGGAAAGAGTCCCACTGTTATAGTTAGAAGTGTGTGATTTAAACTTAAGTGAAAGTGTTTACCTTGTGTGATTTAAACTTAGCATAACTAACCCCATTTGAAACTTAGAGTGCATATTTTGAAGTTGTAACCCTGAGTGTGTGTGAACGCCCTAACAGGTGCCAATCTTTAAAGTTGTAAACATGCTTTACCCCAAATGTGAGCGCCCTCACATGTGTTACTCTCTTAAGTTGTAAACAAGTAGCAATGTGCCAGGCAATGCTGCCTGTGAGACCCCCGATAAGACACACTGAAGACCCATTGGTTGCACCCAGAAGGAACGAGGGACCGCCCAGAACTGGCCACAAAAGGAGGGACCTAGAGGCACTGGTCAGAGACCACGAAAGGCTCCTCCACCTGACTTGCTCTCCGCTCCCTTCCTGTTCCTGTCCAAGTTACTGCGTGAAGCTCTGCCCCAGGAAGCTGTTACTCTGCCCGTGAGCCGAAGACCGTGACCTGCTGTGACCAAAGCACTGCCTCTGCGTGTTCCCGTCCAGTGTGTGTGTCTGTTCGCGCGGATATCCAGGTGACCTGCCTAGGCTTCTGGAAACCACCAGGACACTAGTAAATAAACCGTGTAATCCATGCATCTTAAATGTTTGTCTCGTTTTTAGTTTATGCTCAGTAAAACTTAGTAAGAACTGTGGGCAAACCCGTATTAGTCCAGTTTCTGGCTAAGGGACCCCAGTCACCTGTGCATATGTTCCCACCTGAGGGTGAGTTGGAACACCCACAGAATGGACTCCCATGTAGGGAGAAGTAAGGGTCCGACTGACTTCCTTTTCCCTATGGCTTATAAAGCCTGAAGATCTTGGTGTCTTGAAATCCCCTCTGATTGGTCACTATTCCCTTAGACTGATTACTATATTAACTCCCTTACAGTAACTCATGGGCTCAAAAGTTGAACCTCAAATGGAACATGTGAGGTTCTCTCTCTCTCTACTTCCTTATTGATTTCATATTCCCTTTGGGCTTTCTGCTTTTCCCTGTGAATGAAGGGCTTCCTTCTCTTTGTTTGTTTTGTGAATACAGACCTTGTGCTATTCCCAGCTCCCTCATTCTATGGAACTGTAACTTCTGCTGTTTTCCAGCTTTTACCTTCTGCTGCTCTGAAGCCCTATACTTCCTCCATGGTCCCCCTAATTTCCTAAACCAAAATTTCACCCCCCAAATTCCTGTTTCACTAGGAGGCACATAGGATTAAAACTTTCAGTTTAGGCAATTGTTAAGTTAAAAATGAAAGTAAATATTTGTATATAAAGAATAAAATAATATTTAGGTAAATTAATAGTTTAAATCAAGCAATAAATAGGATTTGCTATGGATATATTTTATGAGCTGGATCACAGGTATAAAAGCCATAGCCTGTCATGTAATCTAAGCAAACATTATGAAAGTAAATAAAAGTGTAATTCTCAACATATAATTTAAATAAAAAATTATCATTCTAATCATATTTATAATCAAAGATAGTATCAATGATTGTCATTTTAGTGCAATCATCCATTTTCCTACGTCTGGTCCAGTCGTTCAGTATGTAATATTAAATAATCACTGACTCCAGTCTCCTATGTCTGGGCCTCTATATATCGGTTAATATCTAATATCAAAGAAATAACCTCTGACTCCAATCTCCTTATTTTCCTTCCAATTTCAGTGATAGGAAGCAGTTTGTTGGTATGATACTGTTTACCTAATTAAAGACTGTGCATCAGATCAGAGTTAACCTGGAAAAGTTAACCTGAAAATTTTTTTTATCAATCTGCAGGGTAACCTCTCTGGATGCTAATTAGCACGTGAAAGCATTGAGCACAGGTCCTAATTCAAAGCAGATGATCTATAAGCATTACTTATTGGAATATCTGTTTAATCTGAAATTTTATTTATAGGAAATTATGCCAAAGTTCACACAATTTTGAAAACCAGTATATGTGTACTTAATTGAACATTTCAAGTTTAATTACTAATCCTTCAAACATTAAAAAATAATTATGTTAATATATGACAGCTAGGGTTGATGGCTAAAACATGCAGGTATTTATTATAAGAATAATACAAGGTAGCCAGCACAATCAACCAAATATAAAATTATGTATTAAAATAGTGTTAAGGAGAAACATAATTTTAAAACCTGGGTTTACTATGAAGATTAAATAGCAAGTCAAAAACAATATTTCCCTGAAATCTAACTTTATATTTTTAGCTATTTTTGAATGTTCAAAGTAAATCTAATGCACAGAACATTATTTTGAAGTTTTAAATGTAGTTAAAAATATTCTTCTTTAAATTAAACTTATTGGGGTACATTACTCAACACGAACCTATAGATTTCAGGTGTTGGTTTCTATGTTACAAAATTTACATACTGCATGGTGTCCATCACCCAAAGTCAATTCTTCTTCTGTCACCAAATATTAGGACTCCTTTGCCTTCCCAGCCACTTCCCTCTGTCAATAACCACTCTGCTGTTTGTGTTCACTAGTTTCAGTTTTATATCCCACATATAAGTAAAAATATAAAGTTCTTAACATTTTCTAACTGACTTAGCATAATGTACTCAATGGTACTATTTCATCCTTTCTTAATGGCTGAATAGCATTCCACTGTGTGTATGTACCACGTCTTTCTCAATCCTTTATCACAGGACACTTTAGTTGCTTCGATGTCTTGGCCAGTGTGATTAATACTTCAATAAACATATGGGTGCATATAGCTTTTAGAATACATTATTTTAAAGTTTTGGGTATATACACTGGAGAAGAATTTCTGGTCGTATGGTAACTCTATTCTCATTTTTTTTTAAGTTATTGCCAGATTGTTTTTCATAGTGGTTGTACCAGTCTACATCCCAACCAGTAGTGGATGAGGGTTCCCTGTTTCCACAACCATTCCAACACTTGTCATTGCATGATTTGTTGGTAATGGCCATTTTAACAGGTGTGAGGTGATACCTCATTGTAGTTTTAATTGCATTTCCCTAATTGCCAGTGAGGCTGAACAACTTTTTAAATATTTATTGTCTTTTCATGTGTCTTCTTGGGAGAGGTGTATTTTCAGATCCTCTGCCCACTTTTTGATTGGGTTGTTTATTTATTTAGTGTTGAGTTTTATGAGTTCTTTATATATTTTGGAAATTAAAACTTTATTGGAGCTATTGTTTGCAAATATGATCTGGCATTTGTTGGCTGCCTCAGTTACTTTTGCTGTGCAGAAGCTCTTTGTTTGATATAGTCCTACTCATTTCCCTTGTATATTTTTGTCTATTCACTTTTCCTTTGAGGTCAAGTTCATAAAATGTTTTCTATGTCTATTCACCTTGCTTTTGGGGTCAAGTTCATAAACTGTTTTCTATGGCCAAGGTCCATAATTTTGATATATATATTTTATTTCAGTAAATTATTGCTTCATGTCTTAGGTTTAAACTTTTTATTCATTTTGAATTATGTTTTGTACATGGAGACAACTGTAATTCAGTTTCATTCATTGGCTTTCCATTTGCCTAGCACCATTTATTAAAGAGAGTGTCTTTACTACATTGTGTGTTTCTGGCTCTTTGTTGAAAATGATCTGTGATGGGGTTTTATAGCTGGGCTCTAATCTGTTCCATTGATCAGTGTGTCTGTTTCTCTGCCAATACCATACTGTTTTATTATTATTATCATTATTATTATTGTAGCTGTGTAGTATAATTTGAAGTCAGGTAGTGTGATAATTCCAGCTTCATTCTTTTTTCTCAGAATTACTTTGGCTATTTGGGCTCTTTTGTGGTTCCATACAAACCTAATGATTTCTCATTCTATTTGTTTTTTAAAAAATGGCATTGTGATTTTGATGGGGATTGGATTAAATCTGTATATTGCTTTAGATAATACGGCCCTTGTAACTATGTCGATTCTTTAAAAAAATGAACATGGTATATTTTTTCCATTGTGTTTCGTCTTTTTCAATGCTTTCTAATTTTCAGTATGTATGTATTTCATGTTTTTTTGGTTGTAATTGTAAAATAATTTTTTTCTAAAGTTTTATTGTTTGTATACAGGGAAGTAATGAACTTTCACATGTTGAGTTTGTATTCTGCAACTTTACTGTATTTGTTTATTATTTCTAATACTTTTTGGTTGATTATTTAAGGTTTTCTATATACAGAATCTGGTCATCTGCAAAAAGTGATAGTTTTTATTCTTTATTCCCTATTTGAGTAAGCTTTATTTCTTTCTCTTAATTTATTGCTCTAACTAGGAGTCCTAAAATACAATAAGTAAACAGAACACCTCAATCCAAAGAGGCCTTTTTCAAGGACCTTGGTATTAAAACTGTCAAAAATTAATGACAAAGAAAAAATTCTCAAAGCAACCAAGGAAAAGAAGGTGACCTATCAAGGAAAACCCATCAGAATTTCATCTGACTTCTCAGCAGAAAATCTATAACCCAGAAGAAAGTGGAACCAAATATTCAAACATTGAAAGAGGCAAATTACCAGCCACAAAACATATATTCAGCCGAAACCGGTTTGGCTCGGTGGATAGAGCGTCTGCCTGCGGACCGAAGGGTCCCAGGTTTGATTTCAATCAAGGGCATGTACATTGGTTGTGGGGACATCCCCAGTAGGGGTTGTGCAGGGGGCAGCTGGTCGATGTTTCTCTCTCATTGACGTTTCTAGCTCTCTATCCCTCTTCCTTCCTCTCTGTGGAAAATTATATATATATATATATATATATATATATATATATATATATATATTCAGCAAAATTATCCTTTAAATATGAATGAGACATAAAGATATTCCCATATATAAAGAAGCTGATGGATTTTTACCACCAGAAAACCTCCATTGCAGGAAATACTCAAGGGAGTCATTCTACCTGAAACAAAGAACATAAAATCAAAAGACTACAAGCAATATTAGCAAACACCTCCCAGTATAAATAGGGATAATTTTTTATAACTGAAACATAAAAGATGAGGGAAATGAATGTCAGAACTGGCAAAAGAGAATGAAGATTAGATGCACTTAAAACAAAAGCAAATACTATAGTATATATGCAAGTTTCTTTTTTATAAACTTAATGGTAACTACACAAAAAGTTCCCAAACCAGGACACAGTTTTAAAAAAAAAAGAGGAAAGAAGTATGTAATACCAACAAACAAAAACAACAGACAGAAACATAAAGGAGAAATAATAACGGAGGCACAAAGCTACCAGAAAACAAAAGATAAACTGGCTATAGGAAATACTCATATATCAATAATTACCTGAGGTGTAAATGGTCTAAATTCGCCTAGAAGAGGTACAAAGTAGCAGAGTGTATAAAAAACAAACTCCAACTATATGCTACATACAAGTGACACATCTAAGCTGCAAAGACAAAGATAGATCAAAATAAAAAGGTGGAGAACTAGCAAATAACATCCATAGAAAAGCAGGTATAACCATACTTAGAACTCATAAAATACATTTTAAAATAAGAGACAAAGATGGAAAGTTTATGGTAGAGGGGAAGTGTCCATCAAGAAAACATAACACTCCCTAATGTGTATGCAACCGCCAAGAGGCACCAAAACATGTAAAATAGCTACTCACAGAATTAAAGGGAGAAACGATAAAAACAATCATAGTTGGGGACCTTACTGTACTCCATTGACAGTTCTAAGCAGAGCAACCACCCAATGAAGAAATCAATAAAGATAAATACTAGATCAAATGGGCATAATTAACATTTACAGAATTTTGATCCCAGAACATCATATTAAACATTCTTCTCAAGTGCATATGGATAGACCACATATTAGATCACAAAACTAGCATCAACAAATTCTGTCAGATTGAAATTATACCATGTATATTCTTCATCAAGAATGCCTTGAAATTAGAAATGAGCTGCAAAAAGGAAGTAAAGAAACCTGAAAATACATACAGATTAAACTATCTATTACTAAAAATGACTGGACCAATATGAAATAAAATACGAGATCAAAAGATACACAGAGACAAATGAGAATGACAATAATTATTCTTTAATAAGTAAAACTTATTTTAGGTATAGATACCTAAAAAACAAAATCAAGTATGGTCAGAAATCTTGACAATTAATATACAAAACACACTGAAATTCAAATAAGTTTTTTTAAATCTACTATGCCAAAATATCTTAGGAATCTTTTACTTGGTCAGAGCCATTTCTAAAATTAATAATATGAATGTATTTTTTTAATTTACTGAATAAAATAAATAGTGATCAAGTAATCCTTATCTCTTAATAATGGCCTCAAAGCAGATGAGTAATTATAGTGGCAACTCAGATATTACAAAGAGCAATAAATTGCCCCTCTTAAGTGATAAGGTGAGTACAGTATAATAAGATATATTGAGAGAGAGACAGACCATCCTATCTAATAAAAGAGTAATATGCAAATTTACCATCACTCCAAGACACAAGATGGCTGGCAGCAGAGCGTAGTTGTTGGCACTTGGAGGTGACAAGGTCAGCATAGGAGGGCAGTAAGAGAAGACCAGGCCTGCAGGGGAGAGTAGTTTGGGGGACCAGGCCTTCAGGGGAGGACAGTTGTAGGGAACCAGGCCTGCAGGGGAGGGCAATTGTGGGCGATCAGGCCAGTACAAAGGGGGATGAGGCATTGGGAATCCAGGGGCAGCCTCCTGTTACCACTCACATAAATACCACTAAGTCCCAACCCTCATGTTAATCTTCCAGAATACTTTCCTCCATGACACTCAAGAACCCCTCTTCCACCAGCAGCACATACATATTTAGGATAACATTTGATTTATAAATTAAGCATAATTACAAAGTAGCAATCATAAAAAATACAATTAGAGCATATATTGTAATAAAATTATATGAATACCAGAGGCCCGGTGCATGAAATTTGTGCATGGGGGAGGGGTTCTCCCTCAGCCCAGCCTGCACTGTCTCCAATATGGGACCACTTAATGGATGTCTGACCACCAGGATCAAACCTAAATGGGCAGTTAGACATCCCTCTCACAATCCAGGACTGCTGGCTCCCAACCGCTCACCTGCCTCTTCCTGATTGCCCCTAACTGCTTCTGTCTGCCAGCCTTATCATCCCTTAACTGCCCTCCTCTGCAATCAGGAAGAGGGGTTCTTGAGTGTCATGGAGGAAAGTATTCTGGAAGATTAACATGAGGGTTGGGACTTAGTGGTATTTATGTGAGTGGTAACAGGAGGCTGCCCCTGGATTCCCAATGCCTCATCCCCATTTGTCCCTGGTTAAAAAAAATTAAAAAATCCCATCTTGTTTCATCAATGCCAAAACAAAAGCCAGTGTGCAAAGATTCTATGCCATTGGTGTTAAAGGTTAGTCCAGTCTAGCATTTATCACCATCCTCTAGCTTAGCTTGTTTTCCCTGCTGAGACGTTGATGAGGTCCCCCGTGTGCTTGATTGTTAGTCTGGTGCTGCTCGTCCCACACGTCTGCTATAAAACATGCTGAGTGCAGCCACAGGGTAAGCATGTGCGATTGGGCTAGAGGGGGGGGGGGAGAGAGAGAGAGAGAGAGAGAGAGAGAGAGAGAGAGAGAGAGAGAGAAAGAGAGAGCTCTTTTGTTTGTTTGCTTGCTTGCTTGCTTGTTTGTTTGTTTGTTTCCTGGAATTATATTATCTTAGGCTTGGGAAGGGCCAGGAGCTCTTCCAATGTCATCAATCAACTATCTAAGCTTTCCTGAGCTTCTGATGGGTCCGTCTCCTAAGAAATCTATTTCCTAGATCTTCTGGTGTTGTGTCTCTTATCCAATCCCATCTTTTTTTCGATGCTAGATAGGAGCAACCAGGCCAGCAAAGGAGGGTTGTTGGGGTGACCAGAATAGGAGAGGACAGTTAGGGGCATTAGGCAGGCAGGTAGGTGAGTGGTTAAGAACCAGTGGTCCTGGATTGCCAGAGGGATGTCAAACTGATCACAGGGTTCAGAACCTAAATGGCAGCCAAACATCCTCCAAGGGATCCCGGATTAGAGAGGGTGCTAGCTAAAGTGAGGGGCCACCCATCTTGCATGAATTTCATGCACTGGGCCTCTAGTTAAAACAATAAAATACAGTACCCCCTTTTATCTGTAGAGGATATGTTTCAAAATCCCAGTGGATGCCTGAAGCCTTGGGTAGTACTAAACCCTATATATTCTATTTTCTAGCTTATACCTAAGTTAGCACAGGTAGTTAGATAGTAATAAAAGAAGGAAGGAAAAGGAAACAGAAATTGTTAAGTATAATCAACTAGGGATCATAAGCCCATTTAACTAGGAAGCTACAACTTCGCATACCCCCTTGGAAACCAGCTACCTTTCCCCAGGTAGTGGAAGCGATAGAACAATAAAGGGGAAGGTAAGCACATGTGCTAGAGCAGCAAAGATGGTGACCAGCAAAGATGGGTGGCTCCTCATTTTAGCTAGCACCCTCTCTAATCCGGGATCCCTTGGAGGATGTTTGGCTGCCATTTAGGTTCTGAACCCTGTGATCAGTTTGACATCCCTCTGGCAATCCAGGACCACTGGTTCTTAACCACTCACCTACCTGCCTGCCTAATGCCCCTAACTGTCCTCCTCTCCTATCCTGGTCACCCCAACAATCCTCCTCTGCTGGCCTGGTTGCTCCTACCTTCCCTCCCCAACCAGCCTGGTTGCTCCCAACTGCCTTCTCTTGCTAGCCTGATTTCACCCGAACTGCCATTCTCTGCAGGCCTGGTCCCCCTAACTTCTCTCCCCTGCTGGCCTGATTGCACCAAATTGCCTCTGTCTCAGCCCCCACCACCATGACTTTGTCCTGAAGGAAGTCAGACATCCAGAAGATGGCTGGTCTAATTAGACTAGAAGAGGTAAAATTCAAACAGCAGTTTTTACCAAAGTATGATTGCTACCATATTTCAATTCTCCTGGGCATTATCTGAATCCATTGAGGTTCTGCTTCCTGGCATATGTTGACAGTTTGGCTCAAATAAACTCACAAAAATTCTTTACAGGTTTCAATGGTGTTTTACGTTAACAACTGATTTCTGTAATTTGGCTTTCTCAGGCTTTAATTAAATATTGACTATACAAACTAGAGGGAAAAAAAACTTATTTTGGCAAGGTCCTAAAATTACCACAGTAAAACTGCTTTTTGATTTAAACATATTTTATAGAAATTGTTTGGAAAGAAAGTTGAAAATAATTTATTAAAAAAATGTAACTTTCATTGGAGAAATACCACATGAGTTCACTCATTTATGAATATTAAAGAACATTATAAACTAATGAACAGAAAGATAGATATAGAGACAGTAAAACAACAAGCAGACTGTCAAATGACAGCAGGGGAGGGGAGTAGGGAGATCTGGGGGAGATAAGAGATCAACCGAAGGACTGGTATACATGCATATAAGTACAACCAACGAACACAGAACTCTGGGGAGGGAGAGCATGTATTGGGGGGGGGGGGAATGGTAAGCTATGTACACATATAATACCTTAATAAATTTTTTTAAAAATCATAAAAAAATGTAACTTTGTGGAGCAGGACCTTGGACTCTAATAGAAAGGCTGCTCCTGTAAAGGGAGCTGTTATTCATTAAGTCAAGACAAATTCCAAAGTCTGTTTCTTAATTATTTCTTTTTAATTAAATCATTTGGCATTTGTATTATTATTATTATTATTATTATTACTTTTGCATTTAAATGTTTTCATGCACATCATTGAAGCTGTTAACAGAAAAAATAAAATAAAATAAATAACATTGAAACCTATAAAGAATTTTTGTGAGTTTATTTGAGCCAAACTGTCAACATATGCAGGGAAGCAGAAACTCAGTGGATTGAGATAATGCTCTGAAGATTGGCGAGTTACATTTCTATATTTATACATTGCAATGAAAGGCAAAGGTCATAGGTGAGTTACATGAAATTCATTGGTGATGGAGTAAGGAGGCAGGAGAAAGCAAGACAGTGGGAAAGCCCTGGGATTGGTTAAAAAGTAAAATGATGGACGCTTACTTAGGTGTGTGCAGGAACAATTAACATGATATCGAAGGAATTTGAGCCATCTATCCTGGGGCCCACCTCATTTGGTTGTACCCAGGGGCTCCAGAAAAAAAAAAAAAAGGGAAAGTTACAAGTTACCCAGACATCTCATAGGTATGTTATCTTAGAGGTAAAAAGGCAAATGGGCTCAGTATAGAAGATCAAAGTTGATCTTTGTCTGGGAAAATATCGGCCTAGAAAATGACTGCCCACTATAACCTGCTGGTAGTAAGATATTTGATTTTCAAACCATCTTTTGTGGTTACTTTAGGTCTCTGAGTTTGCAAGACTGCCATGCAGGTCTTCCCTGAGCTTATCAGGTCAGCATGTAGCTCTTTTCGTTCACACATTGCACCGGAGTTTGGTGGGGATATGCACTGCACAGTGCTTAGGTGTGCCTAATTCTACGTTCCCATGAGTCAAGTCAATTTCATCCTCCTCATTGATCCAAATAAATGTTATTTATAATATAACTTTAATTTATATTTTATTATGAATAATTTTATTTTTCGTTTAATTATTTTGTGGATATACCCCAAAAATAAAATAAATAAATATATTTTGATTGTTATTAAAATAAATCATTTTTTTTTTATGTGGGGTACTCAATGTTACAAAAATTATAGAAGGGATACACACATGTCAAAAGTTTGGGAAACACTGGTCTAGGACAATGACTACCCACTATAACCTGTTTGTAGTTAAATATTTAATTTTCAAACCATCTTTTGTGGTTATTTTAGGTCTCTGAGTTTGCAAGACTGCCACGCAGGCCTTCCCTGAGCTTGTCAGGTTAATATGTGGCTCTTTTCTTTCACACAGCTAAGGAAGCAGGAATTTTAAGGAGAATATAGACAGGCTTAGGGAATTCTTAGAATCTGGGTCCATGGAAAAACAAAGGGCTACAGACTGGGAGAAGGTACATCTCCATAACACAAAGAAGCCAGGAGCAGTTACATTTCCATAAGACAAGGAAGCAGCAACAGGGACATCTCCATAACACAGCTACATCTTCCTAAGATAAGAGATGTGGGAGTAGCTATAAGGTCTATATTTACAAAATAAAGAAGGAGAAGAAAGCCCAGAGGGAATAGGAGGAGAATAAGAGAGGAAGGCCTCAGAAGTTACTAGAGTAACCAATTAGAGGGAATAGTGACCAATCCAAGGGGATATCAGGACACAGGAACTGCAGCCTTTATAAACCATGGAAACAGGAAGTCTGTGGGACTCTTTCTCCCTCCCCACATGGGAGTCCATTCTGTGGGACTCTTTCTCCCTCCCCAGGTGGTAGTCTGTACTTTTTCTTCAATAAATCTCCACCTTTGCTATACAATCTTCTGTCCTTAGATTCATTCTTCATTTCTGGTGGACAAAGAATCCAGATTCCAGTCCAAAATCTCCCTTTCAATAATTGTAACAACTTGTTACACAAAGAAAGAGAAAAAAAAAGTTTGTACCTCTACTAAGTCAATGTGGGAAATAAATTTTAAAAAGGTACAGTGTATTTGTCTCTCTAAAAACTGTATGGTTATTTTCAGGTATCTCCAAATGTACTTAACACTTCAGAAAGTTTCCCCAAATGTCCAATTCATCTAGACAATATGGCTGAGGAACTAAACTGAATTCTGAGAAAAACTTAGGCTTTTTACTTGTAAAAAGCTTTAACCTTGCCAATAACAGGACAACAAAATGTCATTTTTCATCTGGCTACAGCTAGCTTCTTACCGATCTCCACAGAACTGTTCCAATTCTCTTTGTCATGGAACTCAGAGAATTGAAACTATTCATCAATCGTAAAGAGTAGCATGTTGGATTTTAGACTTTCAGTGACTTTGTTTTTACCTTGTTTTTCTTGGTTGAGACAACAAAGGTGAAATACACTTATCCAGTAAAAACTTAAAGATCATTCAGATTTTTTTTTTAAAGTGTGAACTTCTATTGATTGATCATCTTTATATAAATCATGAGAAATTACAAATCTAATGATCAATTATTACTTTTAGTGGCATGATACAGTTTGAAAAACAATGTGAGAAAAATGATAATGTAGATGGGTCATGCATATATGTTCTTTGGCTAACAGTGTCAGCAAAAAAAAAAAAAAGTAAAAAATATTATATATTTAGCTATTTTTAACTGCTGATCATTTTATTCTTTTGTGTACTGAATCAATTATGTATTCTGCAAAATGAATTATAGGTATAAAAATGTTTGACTAAATTCATTTGTAAAAGAAAAGAGCCACATGCTAACCTGACAGGCTCAGGGAAGGCCTACGTGGCAGTCTTGCAAACTCAGAGACCTAAAATAACCACAAAGGTTTGAAAATTAAATATTTTAACTACAAACTGGTTATAGTGGGTAGTCATTTCCTAGGCCAATATTTTCCCAGACAAAGATCAACTTTGATCTTCTATACTGAGCCCATTTGCCTTTTTACCTCTAAGATAACATGTCTATGAGATGTCTGGGTAACTTGTAACTTCCCTTTTTCTGGAGCCCCTGGGGCACAACCAAATGTGGTGGGTACTAGGACAGATGCCTCAAATTCCTTTGTTATCATGTTAATTGTTCCTGCTCTCCTAAGTACCCCTCCATCATTTTACCTTTTATCCAATCCCAGGGGTTTCCCACTGTCTTGCTTTCTCCCGCCTCCTTACTCCATCACCAATGAATTTCATGTAACCCACCTATGTCCCTCCTTTGATTGCAATGTATAAATATAGAAATGTAACCCACCATTCTTTGGAGCATTATCTCAATCCGTTGAGGTTCTGCTTCCTGGCATATGTCGACAGTTTGGCTCAAATAAACTCATGAAAATACTTTACAGGTTTCAATGGTTTTTTCGTTAACACAATACTACTGGAAACTAATCTTATGAAAATGGGTAAAACTATTCATCCTTATGAAACACGGAAATCAAACTGAAAGGTGTGGTTTTCCTTTAGGCAGGATGCAAAGGTAATTTCTTTACTGGATCCTTGTCCAGTAATTAGAAATGTGAAGCCATAGATGAAAGGGGGTATATGGAAAGGTGGAACTTTATTGGAAACAAGTACAGACTCCCATGTGGTTCCAAAGGGGTAGCACACTAAATTGCTCTTTTTAAGGTTTATATAGGTTTCAGTACTTTGTGTCCTGATGTCCCCTCTGATTGGTCACTATAGCAGCTTCAGAGCTCAAGCCCCACATGGGGTCCCCCCTTTTTTTTTATCCCCCCTCCTCTGGTAGAATTCTCTATCCCCTGTGAAAATCTGTTTTTCTCTTTTTCCCTTTGCTTTTTCTACTCCCTGTGGCTTTCCGTTTTTGTTTGTTTATTTGTTTGTTTTTTTATTTGTTTGTTGTTGTTGTTGTTGTTGTTGGTGGTGGTGGTGGTGTGTGTGTGTGTGTGTGTGTGTGTGTGTGTGTGTGAATGGGTGTTTTCCTCTCTCCCTATTCTATTCTGTGGATTTCCTTTTCTCTCTCTTTGATCATATGCCTTTTGGCAGCTCCCAACCCCTAGCTTTGCAGTCCTCCCCTATGGACTCTCTTTATTTTTAAACTCCCTAAACTTGCCTGTGTAAGGTTTCGGGCACAGGAAATTGACCACCAAGACATTTTAAAGTAAAGTTTGTTCCCCAGTAATGAGCAGGACTCATTATGGAGGTAGAGAAATCAGAATTGAAGGAGTGGGGAGGGGAGAGGGACCCAGCCGGGCTGCCTCCAGATGGACATGGAGGAAAAGCAACACATGGCTGATGTGGGGTCTTTTTAAGGGGAGGAGCAGGAGAGGGTTGGACCCACAGCGGAACAGGAAGGGGTGGGCTCCAGGACACTTTGGCATGTGTTGATTGGTGGTTCAATGTCTTGGGGATGTCTCTGTGACAGATGCCAATAATGTTATAACTCTGCCTACCAGTTAGTGGGTAGGGAGAATCTCACATTCCAGACTCTTTCATATATTATATTTAAAAAATTGAGAGTCTAGGCAGGGGTTCAGTGGTTTTGTCACCATCCACCTTGCAGATGCTTGTATAGGCTCTGGGCTTCCCCCCTGCCTCGACCTAATATCCCTAATATCAGCATAGGTGTTGATATCTCAATTGCACCTGTCTGGGTTCCACTGGTCGTAAGAAAGGCAGGCATATGGTTGGCCACCGTTGGACACTGACTGGAGGTCAACAGCAATCAGGATCTCCACCTGGCATCTGACCAGAGGGCAGTCCTGAGATCCTACCTGCAGGGTGACTTGTGTGATGTCCTGGTCATAGGTTTCATGGACCTTGAACCCCCACACATAAGCAGGTGGGGGTGAGTGTAGGTTGCCTAGGGCCGGGAGGAGGAGGAGGGGGAGAGTGGCTAAGATCTTAGTGGAGCTCAACACCTCACATTTATAGAAGTGATGCTGCTCCGGGGTCCTCTTGAGTCTGGAGAGGTGATGCCATGATGGATCGCCAAGTAGTTTGGCTGCAGTGGGGGTTGTGAGGATAACTGTGTGAGGTCCCATCCACCTGGGCTTCAAGGCCTTGGGATGTAGATTCTTAAGGAGAATTGAGTCCCCAGGCTGGAAGGGTGGTCCTAGTGAGCCTTGGTCAGTTGGTTCTGTCCTGGGCAGAAACCTGTCAGCATGTTCCTGGAACAGCTGCCTGAGTAGAGACAGGTATGGATAAATAGCCAGGAGAGAAGGGTCAGTAGGGAGACGATGGTTGAGCAAGAAGGGTCTCCCATGTAGGAGTTCAAAAGGGCTTAAGAAGGTGGGGCTCCTTGGTGTAGCCCGGATTCTGGTCAGGGTCATGGGCAGAAGGTCTGGACAGGAGCTGCGAATTTCTGCCAGTCCTGCCCTGGGAGCTGTCCCCTTCATTTGATGGGTAGGGAATTTGGGGTGCATTCCTCCCTGGAGTGAGGCAGCTGCACATGTGGAGGTCGCTGACCAGAGGTGACAGTGATGGAATCCACAGCAGTGGGATCAGCGGGGTGAGAGAGGGAGCTTGTTGAGGTCACGGCACGGTGATGGGAGAGCAGATGTATGGTGGCTGTGGCGGCACACACGTGGCGATGGGGAGGAGGCCGGAGTGGCTGGATCCAGAGCCATAGAGGACAGAGGAAGTCAGAACCGAAGAGCAGAGGGAGGAAGGTGGGGAGCCTGGCCAGTTGGAACCCTGGGCAACTTCCTGGCTGAGTTTACTGAGGTCAGGCAAGGATGTTTAAGTCCTGTGTCACGTTACAGAAGTAGCCAGATTCGTGAGGTACCCTAGAGGTACCTAAGGACCAGGTTTTGGTTGCCCAATTTGAAACCTAGGGTGAGTCAATAGCAGAGGCCAAGGACCAGTGTCCCAATGGAGCCAAAGCTATGGACCGGGGACCTGAGGGACGGCAGGGAACAAGGTCTCCCCCACTTCCTGGAATCCAGAGTGAGGCCAAAAGGCCAGAGATCCAAGGGGAGTGGGAAGGTCTTCACCACCTCCCCTCACTGGGAATCTCTCTGGGAGACCTGGTAGTGCAATGCCCAGAGGCTATCTCTGACGTGGTCACAGTTTAAGGACAGAGATTCCGGAAGGATGATCCTAGGAATCAGTAGGGACTGGGACTCACCTGCTGATGCTGCTGAGCTGGAAAGAAGCAGGGTTCCTGAGCCACTGGAGGTACCTTGGACCGTGAAAGGTCACACAAGGCTCAGCTGGGTTTCGGCACCAACATGTAAAGTTTGAGGCGCAGGAAACTGACCACCAAGACTTTTTAAAGTAAAGTTTATTCCCCAGTAATGAGCGGGACTCATTACGGAGGTAGAGAAATCAGAATTGAAGGAGTGGGGAGGGGAGAAGGACCCAGCCGGGCTGCCTCCAGATGGACATGGAGGAAAAGCAACACGTGGGCTGGTCTGGGGGTCTTTTTAAGGGGAGGAACAGGAGAGGGTTGGTCCCAGGGCAGAACAGGAAAGGGTGGGCTCCAGGACACTTTGGCAAGTGCTGATTGGTGGTTCAATGTCTTGGGGATGTCTCTGTGACAGATGCAGTAATGCCATAACTCCGCCCACCAGTTGGTGGGGAGGGAGAACCTCAAAGCCTCTTTTTTCCCTAAAAACTCTTTTAACTTATTCATAGAATCAACTTGCATCTCAGAATTTACCCAATATTTTTATAGGCAGTTAGAAAGACTTGAGAAAAACAAGGATGGTGGGCCAGGTACAGAAATTCACTAGGGCAGAAATCCCCAGATGCCTGACATGGGGCAAAATTGGGAAAACAAGAACCTTGCCCCCAGGGTAACCTTTCTTCCCTAGCATTTTGCTGGTCATGTGGTTTGTACTCCCCGACTTTTCATTTCACTAGTCATGTGGTTTATACACCTCTGACCTTTTCTTCCCTAAAGATAACATCCAGGCCTCTGTTGTATTCAGCTTGGGGCCCAGAAAAGCAGCAAAACTAAACAAGTGATGTCTTGACTGCTTCAGGATGAGCTGTGTTCACTAATGACCCCCTCTTCTAGTGATGACCTAGTAAGGATCATAACTCTGAAAAAGCACACCCAGAAAGCTGATGAATATTTTATGGAGACCCACCCCTGAGACCTCCCTAAGATTTCCACCTGCAAGAGAGATAAATACACCCTCCGGCTGGTCTCTTCTTCCTTCTTCCCTCTAAGAGACCCCGTGAGACTTGCATCCAACGGGGTAATAGGCAGTGGTAGCTTTTCCCAGGGTAGCCCCTGAACCTGCCTCCAGGGCCCCCTTTTCTTTGTCTCCTCAGTGAGCCAGAGCAGCCCAGCCAAGGCTCTCCC
Source organism: Vespertilio murinus (assembly GCA_963924515.1). Classification (NCBI taxonomy): domain Eukaryota; kingdom Metazoa; phylum Chordata; class Mammalia; order Chiroptera; family Vespertilionidae; genus Vespertilio; species Vespertilio murinus. Next base: position 72,780,391 of record OZ004707.1, read on the forward strand.
GTGACTGCTCCTATGATCTTCCGATTTCACTGTCCTACACTTCGTCTTTTGATTGAAATATTTTCTTCAAGAAGACAAGAACTGAGATCTTGTCATCTCCCCGGTAACAATATCATCATCTTTTGGCATGATGATCTGTCTGAACTCAACATCTTAAAATTTATGAACCCTAGAACCAATCTTTCTTTTAAATATATTTCTTATTTATTTCACAGAGGAAGTGATAGAAACATAAATGATGAGAGAGAATCATTGAACAGCTAGCTACCTTCTGCACGCCCCCTACCGGGGATGAAGCCTACAGCCTGGGCATATACCCTGACAGGGTATAGAACCATGACCTCCTGGTTTATAGGTTGATGCTCAACCACTGAGCCATGCCAGCCAGGCAGAACCAATTAGTGTGTGCTTTGGAAGCAAAAAAGTAACACCTGAATATTATTGACTAATATTGGGGCAATAAAATTATGAAAGATAATAAGCATACCAAAAGTGACTTAACCTGCTATATCTGTTATATAGAAATGGTGACTGAACAAGTAGGTTTTATTTTCTTTTATTGAGGAAACACTGAACAAACATTTAAATAGTAACAAAGAAAATTTGTCTAATGCTCTGCCACTTTGCATAAATATTCGTTAACCTTGAAATGACTTTCTCAGTACAAAATTAAGAAAGTTTTTAAATAGCTGATAAATGTCATTTCTCTACATATATTTACAGTTACTTTCACCTGTTGTTTCTTTGTCTCTGTTTGTACTTTATAATAAAAAAACATACAGTATATTTAATATAAAAAGTCCTTGGCATTTTAAAGTGTTATGATTATATATTGTTGAAAATTCAGGTCTATATTTCTATTTTATGTAAATTTTATACACACACACACAAACACTATAGATAGGTTTGAAAAATTACAGAAATTTAAAAGAACAGATCATTTCCTAATTTTTGAAAATTTCAATTTTATATTTAACTGGCTTGCTTTTCTTAATTAGGAAATAAAGCATTTTTTCCATTATGAAAATTTTTCTTACTATATGTTAATATATACACACATACACAGACAAATACACACACACACACACACACACACACACACACATATATATATATATATACACTATACACACATATAATGGCTTGTGATATATATATATATATATATGTATATATACATATATATATGTATGTATATATACATATATATACATATATATGAATATATATACACATATATATGTATATATACATATATATACATATATATATACATATATATGTATATACATATATATATGTATATACATATATATGTGTATATATATGTATATATATATGTATATACACTATACACACATATAATGGCTTGTGTTATATATATATATATATATATATATATATATATAATTTTTTTTTTCATTTTAAGAGATACAATTAGCCTAAACCGGTTTGGCTCAGTGGATAGAGCGTTGGACTGAAAGGTCCCGAGTTTGATTCCGATCAAGGGTATGTACCTTGGTTTCGGTCATATCCCCAGAAGGGGGTGTGCGAGAGGCAGCTGATCAATGATTCTCTCTCATCGATGTTTCTAACGCTCTATCCCTCTCTTTTCCTCTATGTAAAAAATCAATAAAATATATTTTATATAAAAAAAGATACAATTAGGCTTACCTGAAAAAAATGGAAGGAAATGAATATTTAAATTAGGAATGTTTGTAAAAAAATAAAGTAATGGGAAATAAAAAAACTAACTGAATAAATGCCATCATGTATGTATACTATATATAGAATTTCAAAAACTATATCTTTTTATTCAAAATTAAGGAAAACTGACTCACTTTCAATAACAAATACCAAAGTATATGCAATCAAGCTATTACTGGCTATTTTTATTTTATATTAAGCTATATTGATTGTTATTAATAAAAAGTAGAAAACAGTAATTAAAAAATCAAATAAACCATGGTCATTTCTATTTCTTTATGTTTCATCAAAACCACTAAATGGTAACAATGTTTGATAAAGTTTCTATCTTCATTGTACAAAAGGCAATGAACAATAATTTAGGGCATTGATAATGTGTATGCATATAATATATCCAGTTGATAAAATATTAAAATATTTCTGTAATAGTTTTGGTAAGCAGCCACTTCCTCAAGTTCTCTGAGTGGCCCCTCACTACTCTCACCTTCATCCACCATCTGGAAAGGATCTTAGCAAGAAAGCTAAAACATGGACTCCAGGTCAGGGGTCCATGTTCCCTATATCTTGAAGCAACCATTTACTGAAAGAGTGAATGAGTAGCAAGCAGATGAGACCTGAGGTGGGAACAAATGCACCATCTTTGAAGAAGAGCAAGGCCTTTATCACTGAAGCATAGATCAGAGGAGACTGGTCCAGCTCACTGAGTAGCTCTTAAGACCTGGTGAAGGGTTTGCATTTTTGCCTATGTTAAATAAAAAGGTACAGGGAGGTGTAAAGGAGAAAAATAACAAGGTAATTTTAATATTTAAAAACATTATAAAACTGCTTTGTAAAGAATGGACCAGATTTTCTCATTATAAATTATTCGCTAGACTGCAATTTAACTCCTAAAGTTTTGCAGCTATTTGACATTGATTGCATGATTAACGTCCATCTAAAATAGTAAGTTGTCCCAATAATCTGTTGTCAGGGAATGACTAAGGATGCTGATGATTGTAGGTCCAGTTTTGGCAGCAAAGGTTATTAGATTAAAATGGGACTTCAGATTCAGAAAAGGAATTATGTATGCTAATCATGATAAAGTAGTACTATCCCTCACTAAAATCTTGTCCACTGATCATAGTTGGTGATTTTTTTTTAAATGGAGAGTAAAGGGTTTCTCTTATTTATTATTTTTTTTATTTTCTTTATTGTCAGTATGGGTTTTAAACCCTGATGGCTACGCAGATGAGATGAAATGAGTTACTATATCAAAAAAGTGAAGTGTGTTCAATGAAATCTAATGAGTACTGACTGGACAAATTATTATTGACCATGAAGTAATATCTAAGTACATATTAACACATCATGGGGAACAAAGAAAATAAATTTTTGTGCAGTTTCAGTTTGTAACAGTATATATAATCGAGGATGGTCATTAAAGTGTTTCTCCCCTGGTTTCTTAAATGAAACCGGACAGTGCTTTTGGAAAGGTCTGCAAAGGAAGGTTTCAGCTCCTAGTGTAAGTGATGATTCCCACAAAATCATCGACACCAGCAAAGAACCTGCATATATACAACCACACAGATTTTCATGGCAGGATGGAACGGTTTAGATGACTGAGTTTAAACCTTTTAGTTTTCAGGCAGAGAGAATGAAGACTTATGTTTTGGTATTCTCTATAATATACTTTTTATTAAATTTTCATAAGAATCAGAACATCTGAAAAAGCAGAAGGAACTTCCATTAACTTCTCCCAGTAAATATAAATGGAATAAATGAGTTTTCAAATAAAATATAAAATAGCATTGTATAATTTCATTCACAGGAAGAAATCTATTATATAAGGTGGGTAAAATTTGCAAGACCTAGTGTATCATTAACTAAATACATACTTTTGTGAATATGTCAAAACCTTAAATTGTATCCATTGATAATCTAAAAGTTCATCATTATATATTGAGCATGAATATCTATGTTCTATTACTAAAGGGTATTAAGCTTTTGCAATAGGCAATAAGAAACATTTAAGAAAGTAAGATCAAGAATCCCTTAACAGCCGAAACCGGTTTGGCTCAGTGGATAGGGCATTGATCTGCAGACTGAAAGATCCCTGGTTCGATTTTGGTCAAGGGCATGTACCTGGGTTGGGGGCGCATCCCCAGTGGGGGTTGTTCAGGAGGCAGCTGATCAATGATTTTCTCGCATCAATGTTTCTAACTCTCTATCCCTCTCTCTTCCTCTCTGCAAAAAAATCAATAAGATATATTTTTTAAAAAATCCTTTACCAGTTACAATGCCAATAACAAAATTACCACGTTCATTCCAGAATAACTATTTTGTACTTTGTGATGAGAATTCAGCAAGTTAAAATGCATTCAGAATTTAAAACAATGCATTTATAATAACATTTGATAATTTGAAAAAAAACCAATATGCCAACAAACAATATATTAGAATAACTATTATATGTGTAATTTTGTGATAATATTTTATATTTATTTTAAAGTGATTTGAGCATTAAAAAAATTTTCATTTTATATCATTCAACTCAGTTATAAATGATAATCTCAAGTTATTTAACACATGTCAACAATTATTAGAGTTAATAATATTTAAAAACATATTCAGTGGTCATTTGACAACAATATTTCATTTAAAAGTCTTAAGAACCTTTTTTATTTTCTTCTCCTGTAACCTCATATTATGATCTCCTTCTACCCCCATAAAAGTGCAATATACAGATCTTGTAACATAGAAATCTACACATGAAATCTATATGTTTATGTTGATCAGTGTCACCCTAATAACTTAATAAATTAAAAGAGCAAAAAAATAACTTTTTTAATACATAGAAAATCAATTATTATTGTTTATTTCCAGGTGAGAAAATGGAAGTTTAAATCAAGTAGTTGAAGTACATAATGACCCTGAAATCAGAACTCCACTTCTGTCTTCACTAATCTGTGCTGTCATTTAAGATCAACATATATTGCTTCAGGTGAATCCTGTTATATGGTCCTGGTCCATTACTCATATTTATCAAGATTTTTATGCTTTCTTTTTAACTTTATAAAAATTCTCATTATGCTTTTCTATTAGGAATAAAAGTAATAGAAGAACAATTTCCTTAGGCATTTTTCAGCATTTGGGAGATTTTATGCTGAATAAGTCAATTTTTTTAAACTAGATTCACTAATGTAAAAATAGAATATATTCAGAAAATGTCTAGGGATGAATTTGTTCATCTATTAATAACATATTCCCCTAGTCATCTCTTTAATTGACCTAAAATTAAAGTGCAGACTTTGTTTATTATGATCTTACCTAGAACAGTCATGTTCTAAAAAAAAAAGAAAAAAAAAAGAAGCATTAAATATATGCAGACAGATATAAAAGTGTGATATATTTTGAAAAAGGAGAGTTATGTTGTTTTCTATTGTTTCTGTCATGTATTATTCTTCATAGAACAAGTATAGCTAATGTTTATATTTTATATTAACATTTTTAATTAGAGTTGCAGAAACATCAAATCCATAAGTAGTGAAAATTCTATTAGCTAATTCTTAACTTGATCAAGTTTCTCCCACTGGATAGGTCTAATTCTTCTGTAAATAGGGAGTTAAAAGTATAGGCAAAGAGCAAGGTAGTGCAAAGCTGAATATTCATCACAATAATATTTTATCGAGTTCTTAGATAGCCTTGTAAAAGAGATGCAGGGTTACATAACAATAAACTTACATAGACTTTAAAATATGCAACTCTTTTCCCAAACAACTTATGTAGTAAGGATATTTCAGGAAAGAAATACCAAAGTAAAATTTTGAGACAAGCATATATAGCAAAGAACAATGGAAAAGGTACGTGACATAGCCACTCATAATTTTCAGTGCCCAAAAGTTCAAATTCAGTTAAGCAGTTTGTGATATTATGTCAAAGTTGAAATGTTCTTTCCATAGGTGAATTAGACGCTGTTTATTATATAAGTTACCAAATCAATACTATAATTTGATAGAGCAAGAAAAAATACCTTCCAATTAGGAATATAAAGAATAATAAAATAGAGCTAAAATGTTACAATTTTTCAATATAAACATCATTATATATTAAATTATAATAAACATACATTATATGAAATATAGTTGTTTTTTTTAAAATATATTTTTATTGATTTCAGAGAGGAAGAGTGAGGGAGAGAGAGAATGAAAGAATCAATAATGTGAGAGAACCATTGATTAGCTGCCCCCTGCATGTCCCCAACCAGAGATCAAGCCTGCAACCTGGGCATGTGCTCTGACCTGAAATGGAACTGCGACCTTCTGGTTCATAGGTCAATCCTCAACCACTGAGCCACGCCAGCTGGCTGTGTGTTGTTGTTGTTGTTTTTTGTTTGTTTGCTTGTTTGTTTGTTAATACTGTCTTGACCCAGTTTTGAAGCCCTGGTTAGTGGGACATCAGTTCTCCTTCTTAAGCAACTAATTAAGTCCACATCCCAACTTATTTTCTAATCAGGTTCTCACAGTCCAGGGACATATGCATGCCCCTTAATCAGAACCAGGGCCCGGTACCAGCACACAGGGATATACCCTATGTCTCAGAGCCTAGTAAATTATCTCAAACAGCCAATCCACACCCTGATTGTGATACATAAGCTGCTCCCTAAGCTCTAGCTTGCTATTACCGTATTCCTGGGTGCAGTACCCTGTGTGACCTTACCTGGCAGCTTCATCCCTTTTTGGAGCTCTAAGTAACAAAAACGACTGTCTTTATTTTTCTAAATATCATTAGGCATGTCCTGCAATCAAACAAATCTTCATAACTTATAAAACATTGTTATATAGTATGATTAGTACTGGATAACTCCACAGAATACATAAATTCTGATGAAGGCTATAATTCACCCACTGGATGAAGCACTGTAGATATAATCCCTAAATTAAAATTATTCTCATCAAGACCGCATTGTGAGGCCAGGGTGGTACTAGCACTTCTCTTATCACCTTCACTACAACTGTCAGGTGGAAATCATCTTGACCTAATACACAGTGTGGCGATTCTGAAAAAGAGTATATATAAATACAAATGCACACATACATAAATTTATTGAAAATATTATATACATTTTAATAGGTTATCAAATACCGTATTTTTCGGACCATAAGACGCACTTTTTCTTCACCAAATAGTGGGAGGAAAAGTGCCTGCATCTTATGGTCCCAATAGAAGAAGTGCCTGCGTCTTATGGTCCGAGTTGCAGAGTGGCAGTGGGTCCCCCGGGATCTTCCGTGTCCCTGGGGACTGCATCATCGCTCCCCCACCCCGTATCCAGGCTTCTCAGTAGTCCACTGAGATACTGGCAGAGTGGCAGCGGGTCCTCCCTCACCTTCCTTACGGAAGCCGATGTGTGCAGGAAGGTGCGATGCTGCTGTACTGTGTCACCGCCGTATGCTATTGGAGGATAGCATGTAGTAGGCGGTGTTACAGTACACAGCAGTGCGCATGCCCCTCACTCCAGTCATCGGCTTCTGAGGTAAAATGTCATACACACACACTACACTACACTACATTTTCCCAATAAACTGTTCCCAATAATAAAAAAAAAACAAAACTGTTTTCCCTCTGTCCCTCTTTTCCTTTCAATTGTCACTCTTTTCCTTTCAATTGTCACTCTTTTTCTTTTAATTGTCACTCTTTTTCTTTTAGTTGTCCCTCTTTTTTTTCATATATTTTATTACACTATTTGGTTCAGGATATTTTTTTTCCTATTTTTCCCCTCTAAAAACCAGGTGCGTCTTATGGTCGGGTGCGTCTTATGATGCAAAAAATACGGTAAATTCATAGCCTCCCCCAATTTAGATATTAGTGAAATAAAAGAATCTTAAATCTAAGATTTTATTAAGTAAAGAATACAAGAATGGTTGAATCACAAATATTTAAAACTAGAGGCCCGGTGCACAAAATTTGGGCACTGGGGGGTGTCTCTCAGCCCAACCTGCACCTTCTCCAATCTGCCACGCTTTGGGGGATATACAATTGCCACAGGGATTCCGTCTAAACCAGCAGTCTGACATTCCTCTCATAATCCAGGACTTCTGGCTCTCAACTGCTCACCTGCCTGCTTCACTTAGTGCCCCTAACTGCTTCTGCCTGCCAGCCTGATCACCCCCTAATCACTCCTCTGCAGCCTGATCAATGTCTAACTGCTCCATTGCCTGCGGCCCAATTGCTCACAACTGCCCTCTCCTGCTGGCCCGATCACCCCCAACTGCCCTATACTGCAGGCCAATTTTCCCCCAACTGCCCTCCCCTGCCAGCCAGGTTGCCCCCAAATGCCTTCCCCTGATGGCCTGGTCAGTCCTAAATGCCCTCCCCTGCCAGCTAGGTTGCCACCAACTGCCCTCTACTGCAGGCCTGATCACTCCCCAACTGCCCTCCCCTGCTAGGCTAGTTGCTCCTACAGCCCTCCCCTGCCAGCCTGATCATCCTCAGCTGCCCTCCCCTGCAGGCCTGGTTACCCCCAATGGCCCTTCCCTGCTGGCCTGGTCGCCCCTAACTGCCCTCCCTCCCCTGCAGTCCCAGTTGCCCCTAACTGCCCTCTCCTGCTGGCTCATTCACCCCTAACTGCCATCCCTTTCATGCCTGGTCTCCCCCAACTGCCCTCCCCTGCCTGGTTGCCCCCAATTGCCCTACCCAGACTACTGGTCCTCCTCAACTGCCTGCCTTCCCCTGCAAACCCAGTCACCCCCAACATCCTTCCCTCCCCTGCTGGCTTGGTCACCCCTAATTACCCTCCCCTGCTGGCCTGATTGCCCACGACTGCCCTCCCCTACTGTTTGTCTTATGGTGGCCATATTGTGTGAGGGAATGACAATTAATTTGCATATTCCCTCTTTATTATATAGGGTAATTTAAATACACTATAGAGTTAATGTTTAACATTTAATACAAAAGCATTATTAATTTATAATTCTTTCCTGTATTGGACCTTGTAACAATCTTTAGTTGGATATGGCTGGATGTTATAGTTGTCCTCATTATATAAGCCTTGAACTTTTCCATATTCTGATATTATTCTTTTAGGGTTTTATATTATTCATAACTCATTTAAGATGTCTTTTGATTTTCAGGTGTCAACATCATTTAACAAATACTGATTTTCTTTTACACATTTATTTTAAAACCACCAAAAATTTCCTATCAAGTGTTTATTTTACTTTTTCTTCCTTCTAAAATAATCAGAAAATGGCTTCCACTAATCCATTACAGTGAGAGGATAACTTCCTTTCTTCTCCATAGATATTGATGCCATTGTTTCCTAATGCCCAGGAATTTAAGTATCCTGTGTTCAGGACTACTGCCTCTATGTTCTGCCTATGGAAGAACTGATGTATTACTCTGCACTTGCCATAAAAAATAATGATTTATACATTTAATATAAACTGAAAAAATAATCATTAAATAAATATTAAGAAAATGACACTATCTTTACAAATTTGTACTGTACTGCCTTTATAATTAAGTGCCAACATCGGCAATTCTCCTAGTTTACTACTTTGCTTTTTAACATTAAACAACACATAGATTATTTTGCTCTAACTTTAAATTATCTTAACTTTACTTATCCACAAGTCTGCTAACCTTGAAAGTGTTTTCCTACTCAGGTGAATAGTAGCTTCTGAATCATGATTTCAGAGGGACCAAGGACTACATAATTAATTTAATTCAATAAGAGAACAATACATTAATCAGGTTCCTTTAGTAAAGTGAGAACTAGAAATAAATTATGCATTTCAAATAATATTGAGCTGTTAATGTAAAAATTATGCCAGATCTCTAGTATCTTGAGGAGTTTCACAGATGCAAGTACATATTTTCTTAGGATGAAGTTGCATGAATTTTAGGTCTCACAAAGTACCCTTAGATAAAGCTCTTGGGAAAATGAATCTCTTTTTTTTCACATACATATACACACCCTATAATATACAAATAAACACTATGTACAAAATAAAATACATGTTAAATAAAGTAATTGAAATGTAAAATCCAATGTAATTAGCTTAATCACAAATGGACATTTCAATAGGAAATAGTAAATCAGAGGTTAAATCTACAGAAATTATCCAGAATGCATTAGAGAGATTTAAAAAAAATGTGAATAAGCTTAAGCAACATAGAGGATAATATAAAAAATGAGAGTTGAAAAAGAACTAAAAAAATTTATTAAGTCACAGATATCACTGGAACATATACTAGTAAAAGGCAAGAGTTATCCAGAAGTGATAAAATAATCTATATATTCACAGAGCCCAGTGAGTCAAAGTAATATTAATAAAAACAAATCCAGCCCTGGCAGTGTGTGTGGCTCAATTGGTTGAGTGTCATGCCATCCACAGAGAGATTACTAATTTGAATCCTAGTCAGGCCACATGCCCAGGTTGAGGACTCAATTATCAGTAGGGGACATGCAGGGGACAGCTGATCTATGTTTCTCTCTCTCTCTCTCAAATAAAGAAAAAACATTTTAAATAATAAAACTAAATCCAAACTTAAACACATCAAAGGTATGACTCGATGAATAAAATAATTATGTATCCTGTTATGTTAGGTAAAGATGTGAAACATAAAAGATAGCTGTATAACACAGCAAATAGGTAAAACTAAATGTCAGTGAAAAGTTAACATTTATTTTATTACCAAATTTTATCTAATAAAAGAGTAATATGCAAATTAACTGTCACTTCATGACAAAAATGGCAGTGCCCATAGACACAAGATGGTAGTGCCCAGTCCTCTCAGCCCTGCCGGAGTTTTCCAGTCCCAGGAGGGATGCTACTGAGAGCCTGCAGAGTAAATGGTGTGGTGAAATGCTGCCAAGAGGCCCTCTTGACCCTTTATATAAAACAAAAACAAATTCACTCCTCATGGCCCAATCCCCTGCCAGTGGCGGCAGCCTGGGGTCTCAACCACTGAGTCACACTAGCCAGGCAGATATGGAGGAATCTTAAAACCTTCTTTTTAAAAAATATATATTTTATTGATTTTTTACAGAGAGGAAGTTTATATATATATATATATATATATATATATATATATATATATATATATTATTGATTTTTAAAAAGGATAGGGAGCTAGAAACATCTATGAGAGAGAAACATCAATTAGCTGCCTCCTGCACACTTACCACTAGGTATGTGCCCCCAATCAAGGTACATTCCCTTGACTGGAATTAAAAAATCTGGGATACTTGAGTCTGCAGACCAATGCTTCATCCACTAGCCAAACCAGTTAGGGCTGTCCAATATGTTAAAGAAAAAACATCTATATGATAAAGAGGGAATATGCAGGGGAGGGCATTTGGGGGTGACTGTGTTGTCAGGGGATGGCAGTTGGGGATGATGGTGCTGGCAGGGTAGCAGTTAAGTATCAATCAGGCTGGCAGGGGAGTGGTTAGGGGATGATTAGGCTGGCAGGCAGAAGCAGTTAGTGGAAATCAGGTAGGCAAGCAAGCAGTTGGGAGCCAGCAGTCCTGGATTGGAGAGGGTGCAGGTTGGGCTGAGGGACACCCCCCCAAGTGCAGGAATTTTGTGCACTAGCCTCTTGTAGAACTATAAACAGCTTGCATCTTCAGTTTTTACATTACAGCTGTTATTTAATTTTTTTTTTGCAATAAGGTAATATGTTTTAAATAACAAATATAACAAGAAAGAAATTTACATCTATTGAATACCAGTTTTACCTTGGCTTTTTAAAAATAACAATATTATCTATCAGTTTTCATTATATCTTTTCTTAAAAGCACAGAAACTAAAACTTAGAAGAGAAATAAATGTTTTAATCCTAGTCTATAAGCTAATAAAGAGCAAAGGCCAGGTGGCAACTCACATTTATTTATTAATTTCTAATTTACAGTGCATATCTTGATCATTTGGAAAGTGTACTTACCCAAATTTGACTTTTTATTTTTTTATTATTTTTAAAATATATTTTTAATTGATATTTTACAGAGAGGAAGGGAGAGAGATAGAGAGCTAGAAACATGGATGAGAGAGAAACATTGACCAGCTGCCTCTTGTACACCCCCTACTGGGGATGTGCCCACAACCAAGGTACATGCCCTTGACCGGAATCGAACCTGGGACCTTTCAGTCCGCAGACCGATGCTCTACCACTGAGCCAAACCGGTTTCGGCCCCAAATTTGACTTTTTAAATATGAATTCAAGAGAGAATCAGAATAGAAATGGAAAAACCTAAAAATATAAAATACTATGAGGGACTCAGTACCTTCACTGTATTCTTGATTGAGAATGGAGGAAAGACCCTTTAAATATGTTATAGTTTTATATGTTATTTTATTAAACCCATTTTATAAATTGATAGGGTTTTAATTTTTTTCTCAGGTTTTGATTTATTTAAATATTTTGTAAAATCCATCCATGGGGTTTCTATATTATTAATTCAAATTCCATGTGTTATTTAGCAGTAGTAGAAAGCAAAAACATATCTACAAAAACAAGCTAAACACACCTTTTAATTGTATAAAATCAAACTTTTGTCAGCTTTATTATTTAATTACAATTTTCTATATCTAGATTTTCATTTATATTTAAACATTACTATTTCTACCAATGTAATTATTTCCCAAATTTAACTAAACAGACACTATTTTAGCTGTAATTGAAAACTATATATTGTATTTAAGAATAGGCACCATTCATTGCTTTCACCTTGGTTTCTTGCTGTGTCTCTTAAACAATTTGAGTTGATTTGAGTTTTGTTGGTTTTGTTAAGGAAGTTGCACTGTTTCCATATGCTCCACAGTAATAGCTTTTGTCCAAGTATTCAGGTGACAACAAGGATGCATTACTTCACAAAGCATTTCAGTGTCTATTGATAGATATATTTTCCCTTTAGCTTTTCATAGTTTATTACAGAATTTATCTTTTCTTTCTATTTTTTTAAATCTTCCTTTAAAAATTTTTTATAGCCTAGCAAACTTAGAAACACTAATTTATGATGTCTTTACAACTGATACTGCCTTCCTACTTAATATTATCTGTAGCACACTGAGAAAACTATTGGAGAAGAAGGCTGCTAGGGCAAATTTGAGTTTCAAGCATATGGGGGCAAATAACATCATCCTTTTGTAAACTTTTGGTTTTGTCTGGATATAAGATGAATGTCACAATGTTGGTCTTCTAGAGAACATGCTGAGATTTTTGATTCACTTCCCTGATTCTTGTCTATTAATAAAAAATTTTGACAGTATCCTGCTGAGTAGCAAAATTCAGTGACAACTTCCAGAGAGGTGTTGCCAACAAAGACTTTTTAGTGCATGTAGTTTAGTGCATGCAACATCTGTTGCAATTTAGTACACAACTTTTGTCTTTTTTAGGTTGTCTATTAATCCACAGCACTATACTGACATAGAAACAGTCACCATATTAGGTACACCTTTTGGGGTGTGATTCTGTGAGAAAATCTGTATCCTCTAGCAGTTTTTATAAAGATTATACAGAAGTCTTACATTGAAGCTACGAGGAGGAAGTATTTTCTGGAAGTAAAAAGCATACCAATTATTGGATCTTTGCTTATTTTTGTTCTATGCTTTATCATGGAGAAAGCACAGGCATTTTTGTCCTGCTCACTTATCATTGAAATTATGACATCGTCATTTATCATTATTATTTTTTAAATCCTCACAGAAAAATTATATTTAATTATTTATAATTTGTTGAAACCTTTAAAAGCCTTTTTTTTTCTTTCAGTTTTATTTAGATACTAGTGGCCCGATGCACAAAGATTTGTACAAGAATAGGCCTTCCTTCCCCCGGCTGCCGGCACTGCCATGGCTCCTGTCCCAGAGCCTCCTTCCGCCTCTTGACTTGTCATGTCAATTTGCATATTCCTTCCTTGTTGATTGTGGGCACTTCCATGTTTGTTGTGCAGTTACAGTCAATTTGCATATTCTGTCTTTATTAGATAGGATACTGGTAATTGCTATATAACATTGTTAAAGGGGAACAATGCTAGGGAGAATGTTATTAATGTTTTTCCCACTTGCTTTTATTTCTATGGAAGCAAGTTATTGAAAATTTGTGAGCAAAGGAAAATGGAGAATTTATCTTTATGTTTCAAAGATTAATGACCATCTGCTTAAACTGAGGATTTATTAATGGAAAATTCTGGGGGTTGGGGGTATTGCAAAAACAAAAAAAAAAACGAGGGAAGACAGGAAAGACAACAATTGAATGAAAAATTTTTAAGAGCCAGAAACAGTAAGTTTAAACTTTTATATATGAATTATTTTATAAAAGTGTATAATAACCTTAAGTTATGTGCCATTATTATCACCATTTTACATATCAGAAACTGAGGCACAGTGATATTAAGTGACTTGTTGAAGGTCATCTATACTAATAAAAGCCTAACTGGTCCTCATGCCCTCGCATGATGCCCTCAAATCATCACAAGATGGCCACCCTCACGTTGTCACAAGATGGTCGCTACAAGAGGGATATCACAAGATGGCCACCACAAAATGGCTGGCCAGGGAAGGGCAGTTGAGGGCAGCCTGGCTTGGAGGGGCGGGGCATTGGGAGCGATCATGTTGGCAGGGAAGGGGAGTTGGGGGCCATTGGGCTGGTAGGGGAGGGGAGTTGAGGGCTATCGGCTGGCAGGAGAGCAGTTAGGCATCAATCAATCTAGCAGAGGTTTGGTTACTGGGTGATCAGGCTGGCAGGCAGAAGCAGTTAGGGGTAATCAGAAAGACAGATAGGTGAGCAGTTAGGAGCCAGAGGTTCTGGATTGTGAGAAGGATGTCAGACTGTGGGATTGGTCCTAAAATGGCTTTCAGATATCCTCTGAGGTGTCCCAGGGACAGGATGTATGCCAGGCTGAGGGACACCCCCCGCCCCATGTACAAATTTATACAGCAGGCCTCCAGTCCAGTTATAAGAGAAAACACTGGTATTTGAATGAAGGCAGTGTTCTCCAGAGTATGGTCAAATGAGGCAAATTTCTCCTATTCCTGTCAGAACAGAAAAACTGATATAAACCCAGATACAGTTTCTTATAAATGGAAATGAATTATTTCAGTAATGATGTTGTTCAACAGTTTATATCAAGTTAATATCAAGAGAGGTTTTATATAATTATTAGAGGCTCAGTGCATGAAATTCATGCATAGGAGGGGGCCTCTCAGCTCAGCCTGCACCCTCTCACAATCCAGGACCCATCAGAAGATGCCTGACTGTGGGAATTAGGCCTAAACCAGCAGTTGGACATCCCCCTAACTATCTGGGACTCTGCAGCATCAGTGACCATACTTTTCTTATAGGTGAAAGGTATCTTGCTATTGTATGGGCAGCTACATTATTTTGCCCTGATAATAAAAAATGGTACATAACATGAACCATCTGAGGCAGTAGTAGCATTTTCCCATCTTATGGGAGAAAAACTGAAGCAGAGATAAATTAGTAATTAATTGGCTTTGTCACACAGTTATAAGTGTCAGAATCAGGGCTGACTACAAAATGTGCATCCAGAGTCAATGCATATCATTGCTGTATCATCCTGTTTTTTTCAGAGTTAGAGTAGCCTTGCCAAGTTTTAATTTTTAAATCTAGGAGTCCATTCCCAATATATAGGGTAGGCCTGGCTAGTGATCAGGGCCAATCTTCAGAGAGACCAGTGGGCAGGGTGATTGGGGGTCCCCCACTGGAACCTGCCTCATCTCCCTCTCAGGGGGCAGATGCTCAACTCCTGCCTACAACCGGGAGCAGTTCCTGCATTAGCCACCTGCCACCTAGTGGTCAGTTTATCTCATAGTAACTGGTCGTTCTGCCAGGCATTTTACCATTTGGTTGGTTTGCATATTAGGGTTAGTCCAAGTTTAAGATGTTGGCATATATCTTCTGAGGCCTCTCTCCTTGATTTGCAGGTAGCTGCCTTCTTGTTGTTGTCACATGGACTTTTCTGATTCATAATACTGTTTAAGTATTTTGAATATATTCTTCTAGTCATAGAGATTAAATATTACTTCAATTTTTGGAGTATGTCAACCAAATTGTTCCTAGCAGATTTATTTCTCCCAACTCTCTTTTAACTAGTGATGCTGTCTCCTTTTTATTTTCCTACTACAGGCCTGGTGCACAACATTCATAAAGTGGGGTAGAGGGGTTCCTCAGCCTAACCTGCACCCTCTCTCAGTCTGGAATTCCTCAAGGGATGTCTGACTGCCAGCATAGGCTCATTCCCCGCAGCAGTCGGACATCCTCCGAGGGGTCTTTAACACTGCTGCTGTGCTCCCCAGCCATGAGCCTGGCTTCTAGCTGAGAGGTTCTACCCATGTGGGAGTGCACTGACCACCAGGGGGCAGCTCCTGCATTGATCATTTGCCCGCTGGTGGTCAGTGTGTGTCCTTGCAACTGGTTGTTCTGCCATTTGGTTGATTTGCATATTAGCGTTTTATTACATAGGTTATTTTTAGGAGAGATAAAATCTTGATACTGTCACAGTCTTTAAAATTCAATATTAACAAGAGATTGAATTGACATTTCTTTATGAAAATTATTTATCTTTGCTCCCTGTGCATATTTTCCAAGCAAGACTGTAAATGCCAACACAATCAGAGTTAGAGCCTCTTTTTTGATACTGTACAAGCATCAGGAATGCTTAGATATATATTTTTTTCTAATTAATGTAAGTTTCATGTGTTTACACAACAAATTAAAATATACCTAGCAGCCGAAACCGATTTGGCTTAGTGGCTAGAGCGTCAGCATGTGGACTGAAAGGTCCCAGGTTCGATTCCAGTCAAGGGCATGTATCTTGGTTGTGGGCACCTCCCCAGTGGGGGGTGTGCAGGAGGCAGCTGGTTGATGTTTCTCTCTCATCCATGTTTCTAACTATCTCTCTCCCTTCCTCTCTGTAAAAAATCAATAAAATATATTAAAAACAATAATAATAAATAAAAAATAAAATAAAATAAAATATACCAAGCAATTTGGAAAGTACCTATTTGATACTTAAACCTGTAAGAAATATATCAATCTTATTATACCTCTACATATTTAATATATATGTCCTTAATTTCCATTATTGATATAATAAGAAATATATCAAACTTATTATACCTCTACATATTTAATCTATATGTCGGTAATTTCATACAACTTATAAATGCTCCCATTTACAAAAAGGAAACATAATATTCTACATTAAAATATTTGTTTTCTTGGTCAAAATTCATACCCTCAGAAATTAGTTACTAAGCAAACATCTTTTTGAAACTAAATGTTTGGAACATCACTAAATCCCCCATATTAAGCCTGGAGTAAGTTATTATATAGTGCGCACAATATTAGTGTATTATTTTATTCATTGTTTACTTAAAAATATTAAATTTGTGTAGAAATTGTATAATTAATATATACTTAAATTTCATATATAGACATATTTATGGTACATAAAGAAACTTATTTAAATAATAAAATTTCTTTATAAGATTTTTTCAGAACATAAATTTAAAATAAATACAAGTGATATTTTCTTTCTTATGATTTTCTTAATAATATTTTCTCTAGTCTGCTTTATTTTAAGAATATAATATATAATGCATATAAGAAAAACTAGGTGTTAATCAGATATTTATACTATTTGTTGTCATTTCTCCTATTACTGATAATTATTCTTTCTTTTTTCCCCCTTTTTAAAAAAAATATATTCTATTGATTCTTTACAGAGAGGAAGGGAGAGGGACAGAGAGCTAGAAACATCAATGAGAGCGAAGCATCAACCAGCTGCCTCCTGCACACCCCCAACCAGGAATGCGCCCACAAGCAATGCACATGCCCTTGACCAGAATCGAACCTGGAACTCCCCAGTCTGCAGACCGACTCTCCATTCACTGAGCCAAACCAATTTCGACTCGATGTCTCTTTTTCATAGACCTGTTGGCCATAGCTCAACTATGGGAGAAAAAAAACACACACATACAAAAAACCCCAAAACCATAAATATCTATTGACAGATTAATAGATAAGGAAAATAGGCTCTAGTACACATATAATGCGATATTATTTAGCATTTAAGAAAGGAGAAATATTGTTAGTGCAACAAAATGGAGACCCTAGAAGACATTAGGTTTAGTGAAATAAATTAGTCAGGGAAGAACAAATACATTATGATTATGATTATGATTATACTAGAGGCCTGGTGCATGAAATTAATGCGCAATTAACGTCCCTCGGCCTGGCCAGTGAGCAAGGCTGATCAGGGCCTTCCAGCTGCTGATTGGAGCTTTTCTCCCAGCTTCTGGCTGGGCCTTCTCTTAACTCTGCATTGCCCCCTGTTGGTCAGCGCATGTCATAGCAAGAAATAGAACTCTTGATCTCCTGGTCTAATTCCTGAGGGGACACTTTGCATATTAGGCTTTTATATCCTATCTAATAAAGAAAGAATATGCTAACTAACCCTCACACTGTTGCAAAGATGCCATGCCCACAGCCAATAAGGAGGGGATATGCTAATTGACCGCCACACCCTCAAAGATGGTGGTGCCCACAGCTACAAGATGGCAGCGCCTCAGATACTCAGGGCCTGCCCGAGGCTCAGGCAAACCTCAGATGATGGCTGCCTTGGCACCCAGGATCGCCTAAGGCTCAGGTAACCAGGGCCAGCCAAAGGCTTGAACTGTAGGCAGTGGCAGCAGCAGAGGTGTGATTGGAATGTCGCCTTCCCCTGATCCCTGGATTGCCTCCTGCCCCTGAGGGCTCTCGGATTGTGAGAGGGGGCAGGCTGGGCTGAAGAACACCCCCCTCCAGTGCATGAATTTTCATGCACCAGGCCTCCATTCTATAGATAAGGTATCTAAAATAGGCAAGCTCTTAAAAGCAAACAGTAAATTGTGGCTTTCAGGGAATGAAGGGAAGGAAAAATCAGGAATTGTTCTATGGGTATAAAGTTTCAGTTTTTTAAGGTGAACATGATCAAAATGTTCCAATGATCTGCTTTATAGCAAAATTTCAAAGGGTAAATCTTATGTTTAGTGTTTTATCACAGTAATAAAAGGAAAAAGAAAAGAAAAAAAACAGGCTAAGAATTTATTTGGGGCTGATAACAGTCTCAGAGTTTTAGGAATTTAAAATATAGCTACATACTAATGCACTTTGTTTTCACACATGAACAGAAGTAAATTTATACATAACATCACAAATGCACTTCTATCAAAACATATTTTCTGTAAATGATTACTACACTATAACAACAGGCTTATATCATATCATAAAGGAAAAACGGACAATTACTTATCTGTTTTCTTATATCAATGCACCAAATTAATAGTGATTGTTTTCTTGCAAATTGTGCTAAGAACATTATAAATTTGATAACAATGCAAGGAAAAAAATAGAAG
Organism: Vespertilio murinus; assembly: GCA_963924515.1. NCBI lineage: Eukaryota > Metazoa > Chordata > Mammalia > Chiroptera > Vespertilionidae > Vespertilio > Vespertilio murinus. Next base: position 72,799,494 of record OZ004707.1, read on the forward strand.
TAACTCTGTTCATGTCTATGTAGTATTGTGTGGGAAAATAAGCATGTCTAGCCAGTGTTTTTCACTATTACTCTATTTTTTTTTCACTTCAAGAAACAATAGCTTAATGGTTCAATTTTCCCCCTCAACACCCCTTCCAATTCACTCAAGTTCACAGCAATACTTATGAAGAACTATCTATCCTCCAAACTATACCTCCTGGAGAGAGGAGTGCACTTCATCAGCTTGGAAAATGCTTGCATGAGATATATCTGTTGTCTGACAGTTTGATTTATGAAAGAATACATATCAGTTTTGTATTATGTTAACTATACCAATAAATAAATAAAAACAATAACTTGATTGTTAACAGTGAACATAATCTCTGCTAAGAATATATTGGAGCAAGCAACATCTGCTTAGAAAAGACTGATCATATATATATTTGCCATTTTTAAGAAGAAATTATTAAATATCCCTGTCTTCTGAAAAAAATTTATTCTTGGAATTGGTGGTCTTATATAGATTGAATGAAAATTAAAGTATTAATGTAATTGAGTTAATGAACAATAAAGTGCGCAATTTAAAAAAAAAAAATGTGTTGCCCTAGTGCACAATTTAACATAGTGATAGGAACCTGAGTAATGTAACTCTGTTGGAAATATTCTAAGCACTCCCCTAGTGGAGTTATTACAGACTGGCTTGCTGTTTCATATAATTTCTGTAATAAGCTACTAAAAATTTAATTAGCATTAACTCAAATATTTCCTCATGAAATAAATATAACAGATGAGTAAACCTCTTCGATTCATTTATTTATATCAAGTTAAGGAAGCTTATTAACATATTTCCTCTGCAGATATTTGTATTATATTGAAACATTCAATAAAATATTGCAAAGAATATTTAAGAGCCCATATTCCATACCATAAAATCATGTTTGCAGCTAAAAAGTTAGATTAAGTGAATTAGGTATCCACTTAATTTGCTGCTAAAAATAGCAAGTACTATTTTTGTCTCTTATTAAGATATAATAGTTGTTACAGAAATTTATATTTTTCTTGAATAATATTTTTTTTCTAATAGCTTAGTAAAGTCTACTTACTTATTATCTTTATATGGTTTTGATATTTTCTTTACAATACTTTTAATTTGAAAGTTGGCCAAATGTCTATATATTAAATGTTGGAACATTCACTGTTTCCCTTCACTTTGTTTCCTTGCTCATTTTATTCTTTTATTTTTTATATGAATCATGATTTGTAAGTGAAACAAAGCTCTAGTGAGAGATAGCCTCAAATTTATTTTGTAATTCAAACACAAATCTCATTCAGTCAATAGGTCACATTAAATAGAATTTTTATTTTACTTTAAAAATAGGCATGTCAAATATCTTATGTCATTATATTCATTAGTCATTTTGACAACTTCCTCTCAAAACTGTTCCTTAACCTAGATCCCACATTAGTGCCCTGGCACTATCATGTATTCTTTTAGCCTCATGCCCTTATCCACTCTGATGTGTTCTCTCTCTTGATTCTCCTTCTCATTAGATGTGAAGTCAAATTTGTTTTCTCATTTATGACCCTTGTTTTTAACTTGTAATATTTTTTCTACAGTTTTTTTTTTTCATGGTCTCAAGGTAAGTAATCTACACTAATAAAAGAGAAACATGCAAATTGGCCGTACCTCCCCTACGCCCATAAGCCATACCCACCAGCCAATCAGGAGTGAGTATGCAAATTAACGCAACTAATATGGCAATTACTTTGTATATCCAGGTGCAGGGCAAAGACTGAAGACACCATAGAAGTAAGGCAAGGACTGCAGAAGGGAGCAAAGCTGCAGAGAAACAAGTGGGGTGGCTGAGACGGGGGTTGGGGGGTGGGGGAGGAGAAGCAGGCAGGGTGGCCGAGCTGGCCACAGGCAGCCCTGTTCTTGCGGAATCTCCCTGCAAGGGGCCTCTAGTAGAATAAAATAATAATTACACATATGTCAAACTTACATATTGAAAATAAATATTATGAGGCAACATGATTTGACCCAGAGTATGTATGTATCTCTTCAAGGATCAGTAATGAACATTCTCCTCTTAGTTATTCATCATATAGAGTCCAAGCATCTTTTCCTAGATTACATGATCCTTCATGAAGTCCAATCAAGCTCCTTTTCCACCTTTTCTCTAAATACTATTGTGCCAGTTTCAGCCTGACAGGTTGAACCTGGCTGAGGTATGGTGGTAGGAATTGAGGAAAGAAAGAAGGACAGAAAAGTGGGGTCGGGAGGACTGTAGGTAGCTATTGACCAACTGTAGCAACTTTATTAACTGCGTAATGCTTTTTGTACACAAAAGACTGAATAGAAGGTCTGTCAAGAGGAATGTATTCTTTGTTCCTCTTAATATCAAAGGGAGAGACAGAGCAGAAGGACAAATTATCAATACAGCAAATCTCAGTAAATAGTTACAGACTTCTTGGCAAGCCATGAAAGGTTGCTCTCATGCTACAAAGGTTGATCTCATTCTAATGATAGTCGCCATCTAAACAAGTCTGGGAAAACTGTGTGGGTAGGGGGCCAGCCTTGCTTGCTCTTCAAATGCAAGGACCGTGTCAGCTTAGACCCAGTCTCCAACACTAGTGCATTTCTTTTACCCTTCAAGTGCCCTTCAGTCTCTGTCAGTGCTTTAATGTTCTGGCTCTTATTCCACTTTTGAATATGTATACATATAATTAACAAAACAATTGAAAAATTACATAAAATCCAAAACTTAGTAAGATATTAAAATATCTAAAAATATTTATACAATAAATTATGAGTACATTTGTACATATGTACATGTTTACTGATTTATCCTGTTTTCTTACAGGTATTAGGCAGGATAATGTTAAATATATATATTCTGGAATCTCAAAATAACTTTGTCTCAAAATCACACTCCTAAAATATCTATATATGCCAATGATATCATTATATATATTTTACTTTCTATATTTCTGGTAGATATTTTTTCTCATGTAAGTATTCCAGGATAATGCTCTTTATTATGATTCCAACAATTATTTGTAAATATGAACATCTTTAGAAGCTTTTGCTAGAATTTCTCAATATCAGGAAACTCTCTTTCCCCTCTGTCATGTATATGTAATAGAGGCCTGGTGCACAATTCATGCATGGGAACTTAAAGTTCCTAACACCTGTGCACATTATAGTTTAATTATATATGTTTATATTATAAATTATACAATTTTCTAATTGGCAATATTTAAAAAATGTTATATCACTGATATCACACTCTACTATATATTTTCACATTGCATTATTTTCTAAACATGTAATGTTTATCCAAGTACATATAGCTTGTCAATTTTCACTTATAAGCAGTTCTTTATTCAAAGATATTGATATTTATGAATCTATTCTCCAAATGGTTACAATTGGGTCTTTCAACATCTGCAAGTGCAAAATATATTCTATATGTGTTTACATTTATATATATGGCTAATATTAATATATTAAATATCTAAATAAGAGCCAAATCACTGTGAAAATATGAACTTCTTAATGTTCCTGGGTGTTTCTACATTTGTCTTAAAGTAGTTATAGAAATTGACTTACCATCAGTGTATAAAAGTTTTAATTGTTCCATGTACTCACAAATTCTTCCTTTCTTTTGACTCAGCTTAACTGACAAGTTGTGGAGAGTTTTCTGTTGGTATTATTTTAATATGTACTTCATTATTAGCAATTTGGAACATCTTTTCATTTGTTTATCAGTTTCCCTCTAGGCTTAGATTTCTCTATATTTTAGAGGCTAATTATTTTTTAGTTTGTAAGCATTTCATACATATTCTCCAAATCTATTACTTGTGGAACATGAAAAACATGAATGCTGTATTCTTTTTTTTTCCTAATTCTCATCTATGGATATATTTATTAATTTTTAGGGAGGAAGGGCAAGAGAATGAGAGAAATATCATTGTGAGAGAGAAATATTGATCAACTACGTCCTGTACACACATAGACCAGGGGTCAAACCTGCATTCTAGACTTGTGCCCTAACTGGGAACAAATCTCACAAACTTTTTGACTGATAGGGACTGAGCAATTTGAAACATCTTTTCATTTGTTTATCAGTTTCCCTCTAGGTTTAGATTTCTCTATATTTTAGAAGCTAATTACCTTTTATTACATTCCTTGGAGCCCTCCTGTGGTCCCTCCCTGGCTGGCCAATCTCCTATGAACTTCTTCAGCTCTGCTCATGCACTGGTGTGTCCCTCAACCTGGTCTGTGCCCTCTCGCAATCCAGGACCACTTGGTGAATGGTGGAGATTCAGTTTTGGCCCTGTCCTAGAGGCCAGACTGAGGGACCCCACTAGTGCACTATTTAGTATACCAGGCCTCTAGTCTTATAATAAAGAAACAATAAGAATCAGAGCATGAAAGATTTGATACAAATATAGATGGCATCTTTTCAAAATTTACTATAATCCTTACAAAATGTAATATGTTAAGATATGGGGGTTCCAATTACAAATTCAAATTAGGAAATAAAATCCTGTTTATATAAACTGAATTTTGTCTAGTGCTCTAGATACCATGGAATTGATATCATTTGTTTCTTCTTCATAATAATTCTGGAATTTTTATATAATCCTTTTTCAAATCTTTCTAATCATATTTGAAAAAAATATCATTGGAATGGTATATTACTGATACTAAAACTTTGTTCTTGGACATATATATTAATGAAGCAGAGGTCTCCCTTCCTAAGAACAAAGGACAACATTTATATTACAGAAACTTTTAAAAAACATCCCTTTAATATGTTAGAAAATCTAGGCACTATTGTGTTATTCTACATATATGTTACTGTAATACATCTGTTTGGGGCTTTTCTTAGTGAAATTAATAAAGCAATAATTTTATTATATATACTAGAGGCCTGGTGCAAAAAATGAATGCACTTGTGGGAGGAGGGGTTTCCTCAGTCAGGATTGCAAGACAGTGCAGGCCAGTCCAAGGGAACCCCATCAGTGCTTGATGGGGGTAAGGGAGGAATGCCAGAGGTTGGCAAACCAGGGATGGACCCAAGGAGGCTCTGGGGCATGTACATTCCCAATGGACTGGACCCCAGAAGCAAGCTAACATGCCAGCTGGAGCATCTGCCCCCTGGTGGTCAGTGCACATCATAGCAAGCGATTGAGCAGCCTTAGCATATAATTAGCATATTACATTTTGATTGGTTGAATGGCTGACTGGACTACCAGAAACTTAACATATTAGGCTTTTATTATATAGGATATATACATATACATATACATATACATATACATATACATACACATATACATCTATCATCTATCTATATTTATTTTTAAATCTGACATCCTACTATATTTTATTTATTTGTTTTTTTAATATTTTTATTAAATTATATGTGTACATATATTACCATTGCCCCACCCTCCCATACATGCCTTCCCTCCCCAGAGTTTTGTGTCCATCGGTTGTACTTATATGCATGCTTACATGTCCTTCGATTGATCTCTTATCTCCCCCAGATCTCCCAACCCTCCCCACTGTAATTTGACAGTCTGCTTGTTGCTTTATTATCTCTATATCTATCTTTTGGATCATCAGTTTATAATGTTCTTTATTATCCATAAATGAGTGAGGTCATGTGGTGTTTCTCTTTCATTGATTGGCTTATTTTACTCAGCATGATGTTCTCCAATTCCATCCAGGTTGCTGCAAATGATGAGAATTCCTTCTTTTTTATGGCAGCATAGTATTCCATTGTGTAGATGTACCATAGTTTTTTGATCCAATTATCTGCTAATGGGCACCTAGGCTGTTTCTAAATCTTAGCTATTATAAATTGTGCTGCTATAAGCCTAGGGGTGCATATATCCTTTCTGATTGGTATTTCTATTTTCTTGGGATATATTCCTAGGAGTGGGATTACTGGTTCAAATGGGAGTTCCATTTTCAGTTTTTTAAGGAAACTCCATGTTGTTCTCCACAGTGGTTGCACCAGTCTGCATTCCCACCAGCAGAGCACTAGGGTTCCTTTTTCGCCACAACCTCGACAACACTTGTTTGTTGATTTGTTGATGTTGGCCATTCTGACAGGTGTGAGATGGTACCGCATTGTTGTTTTGATTTGCATCTCTTGAATAATTAGTGAATTTAGCATGTTTTCATGTGCCTCTTGGTCTTCCTTCTGTCTTATTTTGAGAAGATTCTATTTAGGTCCATTGCCCATTTTTTAATCTGATCATTTATCTTTCTTTTATTAAGTTTTGTAAGCTATCTGTAGATATTGGAGATTAAACCTTTATCAGTGATAACATTTGCAAAAATGCTCTCCCATACAGTGGGATTTCTTGTTGTTTTGTTGATGGCTTCTTTTGCTGTAAAAAAGCTTTTTATTTTGATGTATCCATTTGTTTATTTTTTCTTTAGCATCCATTGCCTTAGGGGCAGTATCAGTGAAGAAGTTCTTTAGGCATATGTCTGAGATTTTGCTGCCTGTGGATGCCTCTAGTATTTTTATGGTTTCCCTTCTTATATTTAAGTCCTGTATCCGTTTTGAGTTTATTTTTGTGTATGGTGTAAGTTGGTGACCTAGTTTCACTCTTTTGCCTGTATATGTCCAGTTTTCCCAATACCATTTATTGAAGACACTGTCTTAACTTCATTGTATATTTGTGCCTCCTTTGTCAAATATTAACTGAGCATAGTGATTTGGGTTAATATCTGGATTCTCTATTCTATTCCATTGATCTGTATGTCTGTTCTTGTGCCAGTACCAGGCTGTTTTGAGAACAGTGGCTTTGTAATACAGCTTGATATCTGGTATTTAGATCCTTCCTACTTTACTCTTCTTTCTCAGGATTCTGTGGCTATTCAGGGTCTTTTATTGTTCCAAATGAATTTTTGGAGAGTTCTTTCTAGGTCAGTGAAATATGCCATTGGTATTGTAATGGGGAGTGCATTGAACTTACAAATTGCTTTGGGAAGTATGGACATTTTGATGATGTTGATTCTACCAATCCATGAACATGTTATGTTCTTCCATCTGTTTACATCTTCCTCTCTCTTTTTTTAGTCGTTTAGTTTTCCGCTCTAGGGCTTTTATCTCCTTAGTTAAGTTTGTTCCCAGGTATCTTAATTTTTTGGTGTGATGGTAAATGGGATTACTTTTTTGGTCTCTGTTTCTGTAGGTTCACTATTGGTGTATAGAAATGTCATAGATTTCTTGGCATTAATTTTGTATCCTGCTACATTGCCAAATTCATTTATTAAGTCTAATAGTTTTTGATGCTTTTTTATGTACAGTTTTATGTCATCTGCAAATAAGGATAACTTTACTTCTTCTTTTCTAATTTGGATGCCTTTCCCCCCCCCTTCCTGTATAAATGCAATGGGGAGTACTTTCAGTACTATGTGAAACAGGAGTGGTGAGAGTGGGCATCCCTGTCTTGTTCCTGTTCTTAGAGGGAATGATTTTAGTTTTTGCCCATTGAATATGATGTTGGCTGTGGGATCATCATATATAGCTTTTATTATGTTGAGGTATAATCCTTGTACTCCCACCTTGTTGAGAGCTTTTATCAGGAAAGGGTATTGGATTTTCTCAAATGCCTTTTCTGCATCAATTGATATGACTATATGATTTTTATCCCCAAATTTGTTTATGTGACTTATCACATTTACTGACCTGCAGATATTTGACCATCCTTGCATTCCCGGAATAAATTCTACTTGGTCATGGTGTATGATCTTTCTGATGTACTGCTGGAGGCAATTTGCTAGAATTTTGTTGTGGATTTTGGCATCTATGTTCATGAGGGATATTGGCCTGTAATTATCTTTCATTGTGTTGTCTTTATCTGGTTTTGGTATTAGGGTGATGCTGGCTTCATAAAAGGAGTTTGGAAGTGTTCCTTCCTCTTGAATTTTTTGGAATAGTCTTAGGAGAATAGGTTTTAGTTCTTCCTTGAATGTTTGGTAAAACTCTCCTGTGAAGGGATCTGGCCCTGGGCTTTTGTTTGCTGGAAGCTTTTTGATGACTGTTTGTCACTGGTCTATTGAGATTTTTAGATTCTTCCTGATTGAGTTTTGGAAGGTTGTATTTTTCTAGAAATATGTCAATTTCCTCCAGGTTGTCCAGTTTGCTGGAATAGAGTTGTTTATAGTATTTTGTAACAATCCTTTGTATTTCGGTGGGGTCTGTTGTTATTTCACCTCTTTCAGTTCTGATTTTGTTTATTTGGGTCCTCTCTCTTTGTTTCTTGGTTAGCCTGGCTAGAGGTTCAACAATCTTATTTATCCTTTCAAAGAACCAGCTCTTGGTTTTGTTGATCTTATATGTATTGTTTCTTTGGTCTCTATGTCATTTATCTCTGCTCTGATTTTTATTATTTCTTTCCTTCTGTTTACACTGGGATTTTCTTGTTGCTCCTTTTCTAACTCTTTGAGTTGTTGGGTTAGATAATTTGTTACCATACTTGTCTTTAGCAATAGGCTTTTAGAGATATGAACTTCCCTCTCAAAACTGCTTTTTCTGTGTCCCATAGATTTTGGATGTTGTGTTTTCATTGTCATTTGTTGCCAGGATGTTTTTAATTTCTTCCTTGATTTCTCTGGTAACCCAGTCCTTGTTCAATAGCATGCTATTTAGTCTCCATGTGTTTGATTTCTTTGGATTATTTTTATTGCAGTTGATTTCCAATTTTATGCCACTATACTGAGAAAATGCTTGATATGATTTCTATCTTCTTGAATTTGAAGAGTCTTTGCCTATGTCCCAACAAGTGGTCTATCTTTGAAAATGACCCATGTGCACATGAGAAGAAGGTATATTCTGTGGCTTTGGGGTGAAATGTTCTGAAGATGTCGATTTATTCCATCTGGTCTAGTGAGTCATTTAGGATTGATGTTTCTTTGCTGATTTTTGTTTAGATGATTTGTCTAAAGGTGACAGTGGGGTATTAAAGTCTCCTACTATGATTGTATTGCTATTAATCTATCCCTTAATGTCCTCCAGCAGTTTTTTTTTTTTAATGTATTTGGGTGCTCCCATATTGGGTGCATATATGTTTACCAAGGTTATTTCTTCTTGTTGGATTGCTCCTTTAGTATTATGAAGTTGCCTTCATTATCTCTTGTTATGTCCTTCACTTTGAGATCTAATTTGTCAGATATAAGTATTGCTACCTCAGCTTTTTTTTTCATTTCCATTCGCCTGGAAAACTTTTTTCCATCCCTTTACCCTCAGTCTATGTGTGTCTTTTTTTCTGAAATGGGTTTCTTGTAGACAGCAGATCTATGGGTCCTATTTTCTTATCCAATCTGTTAACCTATGTCTTTTGATTGGAGCATTTAACCCATTTACATTTAAAGTTATTATTGATAGGTACTTATTTGATGCCATTTTTATTCTATACCCCTGTGTTCCTTCTTCGCTTCTGATTTCTTTATGTTTACAGTAGACCCTTTAGCATTTCTTGCATTGCTGGTTTGGTGGAGATAAATTCCTTTAGTCTTTTTTTGTCTGTGAGGCTCCTAATTTCACCTTCAATTTTGATTGATAGCCTTGCTGGGTACAGTATTCTTGGATTCAGACCCTTCCTTTGCATGACTTTGTATATTTCATCCCATTCCCTTCTGGCCTGATGAGTTTCTGTTGAGAAATCTTCTCTTCTTCAAACACACTGGTCAGGATGTTCATATACAAAAGAAACTGTATAACTTCATGTGAACATTAATTGGATTTGAAAGGATACCGTTTATTAAAAAAAAAAAATGACTGACTATGCTCAGTTACTGAGGCGCTTCAAGCCCCCAACCACACAGACACAATCACCAGGGCTTTGTAAATATCCGGAAGCAGATGCACAGCTTCCACAAAAAGGGTCTTTTCAGGGAGGCATCACAATTACACGTGCTGTGAGAGCACACACGCATTCAAAACGTAGTTCCATTCCGGAGGGCATAGCTACAGAAACAGCACTGAAAAGAATCAGCTCCTTCTGAGCCTATTGCGCCGTCAGCGATGAGGACGTTGACACCAGGAACGGCAGACAGACACCTTATGCTCATGCTCTCCGAACCAACGACAGCAATAAACGGAGCGATGAACGCTTAGAAAGCCCGTGGTGAGCTAGATATTCCAGGATGTATGCTAAGCATAGGAGACCACAGATGTGGGGCCTGTGCCTTCCGAGTCCTGATGATGCTATCGCTGCTCCTCCATCCATGGAAATCTCTTCATCTTCACGCTGCAATAGGTACTGCTTTTATATGGACAACCTGCAGCTTCATTGTTTTACAGCTTCATATAATCACTGCACGGACTTGCACAAAAGGCACCTTGTCCCACACTCAATGTCCGGGAGGATGGCCATCATTGATTGGGAGAAAGTGGCAAGGACCACACAGATCCACGCAGGGACATAACTGTGACATCCTCCCTCCCGCCAACTGGGAGGCCGGAGCTAGGGCATGACTGGTATCGACCACAGAGACATCCTATCTATCTATCTTTAATAAATAAAAATAATGTAAAAATCCGAATGTTTCCTAAAACAGAACTTTTCTTTTCACTGAATTCTGTTTTCCCTGACTGTTTTCTAATCCCCAATCTTATACTGCCAGACACAATATTGTAGTTATTGTTGGTCTGGAAATCTAGTTTATTATCACAATGAATATAAAGATGGTGAGGTTGGCCAGTTTTTCTTGCATATTCCAAACACATGTTGTTAGGGATATTCTTCTGCAGTCTTTATGGAAACTATGCTAAATTTTATTCTTTTAGTTCAGCAAAATATTTATGCAAATGAATATAGCACAGTAATATAAAAAACTACTAATGTTTAGTATAAAATTTTAGGCAAGATCTTACTATGTGTTTGAATTTTTTTCGATTTATTGTTATTGCTTCATGGTCATACACACACACACAAATAGGCTCAGAAGACACACTATCCAAGGTATGTGACCATCATAGGACTGCGTTTTACTGACCTTGGCCCAGTTTCACATCTTAATGAACTATACACAAATCAACAAGACTATAAAATGGGTTCTTCAGCTCTATGTCCTTTTAAGATCTCCTGGTTATACATTCTTATATATAGTCTAACTAGAGGCCTGGTGCACAAAAGTCATGCACTGGGGAATGTCCCTCAACCAGTCTGCACCCTCTCCAAACTAGGACCCCTTGAGGAATGTAGGAATCAGGCCTAAACCAGTAGTCGGAAATCCCTCTCACAATTCAGGACTGCTGGCTCCCAACCACTTACTTGCCTGCCAGCCTGATCACCACCTGATCACTCCCCTGCCAGCCTGATCATTTCCTAACTGTTCCCCTACCAGCCCAGTCACACCTAACTGCCCTCCCTTGCAGGCATGATTGCCTCCAATTGCCTTCTCCTGCAGGCCCGGTCACCCCCAACTGCCCTCCCCAGCAGGCCTGGTTGCTTCCAGCTGCCCTCCCCTGCAGGCTTGGTTGCCCCCAACTGCCCTCCCCTACTGGTCTGATCACCCACAACTACCCTCCCTTGCTGGCCATCTTGTGGTGGCCATCATTGACCACAAGGGAGCAGTCATTTTGTGCAAGAGTTGAGGGTCAATTTGCATATTACCTCTTTATTATATAGGATATTTTATTTAATTACTCACCTTAGGATTTATCTTTATGATTATTTGGGGCCCAATGTTAAAGTAAATTGTAATGTTAAGTATAACACTGTATGAATTTTGAATACCAGAGACTTTTTATAATATCTATGTTAACATCATGTTTCAGATTTATATCTTGAATGACCTAAACATTTATTTTAACCTTTAGTATTAAGACTTTTAAAATGCATTATATACTTAGGAAAAAAAATCCTGAAGCAAAATCATTAACCTAGTGAGTGACAAGAGATCTGCTTTAAGTTTAGAATTTACCCACGGAAAGGATGTCAATAAGCAGTGATGAGTTCCACAAAGCAGGTGAATAAGGGCAAATAGAACAATCACTCAAAATGACACATTTCAAACCTGAAGAAATGAGAGATCTGTGTCAATTGACTTCAGATAACCATCTGCAAAAAATGGACTTGAAAACTTCTTTAGGTAACTGCCCAGCAATGTGGCATTTTAACACAATACTGGAACTTTATAAGCAACCCAACACTTGAGAAACATGTGGGGTAGCCATGTCAGAGACTTCTTAGCAAGTAATAATCAAGCTCTCCTATAGATTATGCTAAATTAATGTTATAATCCAAAAAAGCCCATGCTTGGTAATATGCAAAAAGGTACCTAAGAAGGAAAATGTGTTGATTCCTAAAGAAATACAATCCCTAAAAGAAGATGGCATCATATTTTAAATGAATAGGCAATGTCAATCAAAGTGACCCACATTTTAATAATAGCTTAGATTTAAAATATTTATTAAACAATATCTGGATACTATAAATTATTCAATAAATTATACAATAGAACATATGAAACCACAACACCAAATGTCAGTATTGTCTAAGGGCTGAGATTGGAAAAGTTAAATAGAAGAATGCAAGGTGTCACTTTGGGACATATTTTAAGTTAGTAGTAGGATGTTTTAGTAAATTCCAGAGAGAGTGTAGAATGCAATAATGCACAAAATATTAAAGTTTATTTAGAGATTATTTATAAGTGGTTCATGTATTAAAAATGATGTTAAATAACAGTGTGAGGGTATGCAACATATTGAAAAGCAGCTTTCTACTTATGTTTCTACAAAAGATGACAGTTGTTTAATAAAGGTGAACGTCTCATTCTTGTCTTTGGAAAATAAAATCTCTTTTACCCCTCCATTTTGCACAGCTCCCCTGCTTTCTATAATATGTCTGTTTCACTGCTGAGTGATGAGTAACTAACCACTTAAATATGCTTCATTTGAGGACCAAAGCACGAAAACACACAATGCTATCTCTACCATTTGTTTGTTTCTAACAACAATTTGAACACCAATAGATTGATTCACTTCAGAATGTACAATAAATGAGTTGAATGAAACTCTATGCTCAGTGATGTTGAATTTTAGGCAGTGAATTCATGATGATAAGGTCTTCCAGAGAAAAGGAGTATGTTAATTTAACTGGCTGGTAAAGTCAGGGGCGGGGAGAGACTTATCTTATTGAAAGATACAAAAATAATTTTTTTAAAATTTGACAACTTTGGATTAAACAGCTGTGGTACATATGAACAATGGATTACTATGCTGCTGTAAAAAAGAAAAACTCTTACTATTCACATCAGCATGGATAGGCATGGAGAAGCCATTATGTCAAATGAAATAAGCCAGTCAGAGAAGGATAAGTATCACATGATCTCCCTCCTTTGTGGAACATAATGAACAACGTAAACCAATGAACAAAACTAGATCCAGAGATACGGAAACATTGAACAGACCATCAGAGGGAAGGTTGAGGGAGGGGTAGAAGAGAGGGGGTAAGAGATTAACCAAAGGGCTTGTAGGCATGCATATAAGCCTAACCAGTGTATACAGACAGTAGGGAGGGAGGTTATGGCATGTGCTGGGGGTGAGGGTGGCTGGGGAGAGGCCAATGGGGGAAGAAGGAGATATATGTAATACTTTCGACAATAAAGAATTTTTAAAAACTGACAACTTTTTAAGAGCAGTTTTAGGTTTACTATGAAAGTATGAGGAAGCTTTACTATAAAATTTAGATTTCTCATGTATTGAATGCCACCGCACAGGGATGGTCTTCTCCATTATCAACAGATCTTACCAAAGTGGTCCTTTTTTTTTCGATTTCTTTTTTTTTTTAATTTTCAGCATTGATTAAAAAAAATTCTTTATTGACACATCCCAATCACCCGAAATCCATCGTTTATATCAGGGTTCCCTCTTGATGTTGTAATTTCAATGTGTTTGGACAAATTATCATTATAATATCATATAAAATATTTTCACTGCACTAAAAATCCTCTTCACTCTGCCTATTCATCTCTGTACCCTCTGGCAACTGTTGATTTATTTATTTTTCCATAGTTTCGCCTCTTCCATAATGCCACACAATTGGAATCCTAACAATCGGGTAGTCTTAGATTGGCTTATTTCACTTAGTAATTAACATTAAAATGTCCTCCTTGTTTTTTCATTGTTCTATAGCTCATTTCTTTTGAGTAGTGTATAATATTCCATTTTTGAATGTACCACAATTTATCCATTACTGAAGGATTTCTTAGTTGCTTCCAAGTTTTGACAACTACAAACAAAGCTTCTATGAACACCTATGTGCAGAATTTTGTGTGAACATAAGTTTCCAATAACTTTGGGTGAATACCAAGGAGCACAAATGCTGGATTATAAAGTAAGAGGATGTTTAGTTTTGTAAGAAACAACCAACCTATCTTGCAAAGTGGCTTCCTGCCAGCAAAGTCTGAGGGCTCCTGCTGGCCCACATCTTCTCCAGTATTTGGTGTTGTCTGTGTTTTGGATTTTGGCTTTTCTAGTGGTTGAGGAATAGAATCTTACTGGTTGAGTAATAGAATCTTACTGTTTTAATTTGTATTTCCCTAATGATATATAATATGGAGCCTCTTTTCATATACTTATTTTCTGTATACTTTATTATACCTATTTACTTCACATAATTATTAGTGTACTTATATTTACACATAAAGTAGTATCTACAATAGTGATTGATTAAGGCAAAATTTTTATTTTTACCTGAGATGGTGGGGGAAAACATGAACTTTATCTTCTGTACAGAGGAACACATTTTTCTGTTAATTACATAAAGTGGTGAGCTGAGTCACATAGATTAATGATGATATGGAGCAATCCAGGCTCATCAATAAAAGTAAAAAATATAATGTAATGTTTGTAACATTTACAAAACACTCTCACATGAAAAATTTGGCTTTAAGCAATAGAGCACTGTCTTGTTTTAAATTAATTTTCTCCTAATTTTCTAAGAATAAGTTTCTCAGGAATAATGAAATAATCTAAAACTTAATTTTGGTAGAAAGCAAAAGGCAAAGAGATTAACCATATCAAACTGCTTTTGTAGCATTGTTGAGTATTAGTAAGATGTTATATGTAAAAATACCTAGCACCATATATGGTTGCTACTCAATCAATGTTAACTTTATTTGAATTCTAAGCTTGCTTTTACATAGACTTTTAAGAAATTGATTGATCCATACACATTGAATGACCAATAATTTTGAAAGACAAAATGAAATAAAAATGAATCTAAACTTTGAAGGGTTCTAATGACATACTAAGTGCCCCCCCCCCCCCCATTAAATGAAGATTCTCTAGAGATTGTGATCAGGGAAATTACAATTTGGCAGTTTGGCTGTAACATAACTAATCTGACTTGATCAGCAACTGATTGTGTGTATATGTGGGTGCACTGATGTGAGTGTAAGAATGAAAAATGAATAATAAAGAGCCCTTCAAAATTCAACTGATCAGAACAGAAGGCAAACATCTTGATTCCTTCCTTTTTTTGGAATATGAGTCTGAACACTTTTATATATTGAATTTCATGATTTGTATGTGATAATAAGTCTCTCAGTATGCTCTACTGGATAATTCTCTCTTTTTTTCTGACAGTTCACACAAATAGCAATAAACATATCTGATGCCTGCTGCTTTCTTTGTGTCATTTGGAAATGAGTTACTGTTATACTTTTAGAATAAATTGAATTTTATTATTTGAACATAGTAGTAGATTTGAGTGGTCTGGTACTTTAGATTTTTTCTGTTAAGTTACAGAATATTATTAAAGTGATACACTGTAGGAATAGTGCCATATAAATCCCGTTGTTATTGTAGAATCTGAGATATGTCTCCATGGATACTGAATCAAGTTAATATTCATGGATTCATAGCCTAACATTGACACTGAAGACAGAATTTAAGCAGTCTTTATTTAAAATGAAGTGAGCCTTGTATATATTAAAGATGTAACTTATCTAGTTTTCCTACACAAACACATTGAAGAGAGATTATTAACTTCCAGAATTTTTAAGCAGTAATATAACTATTTTCTCCAAACTCAGTGTTTATAGATTAATGATATTGATGCTTATACTAAGACACACATATGATAATGAATTAGTATGTAAACAATAAGACATGATGAATGTTGGTACATTTATTTGTCTAGGATAAAATTGGAATTCAATATAATAAGCATCTAAATTGACTTGGAAATAGTAAAAATTCTTCAACTGTGTTGTTTCTATCTAAATAAAAAAATAAAAGAACAAAATGTTGGATTAAAGTGAAAATATTTTATAAATCATAAAACTCAGTTAAGTTATACTTTAAAAGTGTTGCATAAAAATACTTTAATTCCTGTTGAGTAGTGGAAATACAGCTTTCTAATGTTGGCTGCTGTGAGAGTCTTATTTGCAGAATCTTGTGTTCTGGGTTCTGGGAAGAATAACATCTTTACTAAAATGTGGGTCGGCCCTGCTCACTATTTCACAAACCCATTGATACACTCTTTTATTCTGAAGAGAAGCAGATGGGCCCTGGTTTATCTGGCACAGGTAAAGTTCTTAAGTTTATTATATCAATGGTTGATTCACCTTTACCTATTATTTCCCTCAGAATTTCAATAAAGTAAATCTTAATTTAGAAATGATATAACATAATCATCTCCCTATTGCTATTTATATATCTGTATGTTACTATAGCAATCACATTTAACTTCAAATAAATGAGGGCAATAATATTATAAAGAATATTATAAATTCTCAATAATTTTAAATTATATGAAATGACAATTGTAAATAACTCTTTAAAGTAAGTCTAATTAAGGCTAATACATGCTCATAAAGTGAAAAAGTCTGTATTTTACACACAGTAGTAGTTGAAGCACCCATCCTTAGGTTTTCCCAATATGCCTATTTGATTGTTTTGATTTGGCCTTGGTTTGTTTATGCTATTAATGCAAGACAAAGATTCTAATCTAAATCATCTTAGATGTCTCTATAAATATTGGGTAAATTTTCTCATTAGGTCCTTTTAGCAAGGTCTTGTTCTACCTATGACAGATAGAGTTTTCAGTCTCGTGCCAATAAATTAAAAAAAATGTGAACACAAACACTTACAAAAGCATTAAAACATTTAATCAAACAAACCAACAACAACAAAAAACAAAACACAACAAAACACAACACCACACCTTTAATGTCTGCTTACTTTAAATAGGAACGATAATTATTGATGCGCATGTCAGAGTTTCAGTCAAGCCTTGAAACAGAAGTAATAAAATGTGACAATATAAAATGAAAATCTGTTGTCTTGCTATATTCAGCTTTAGCAGCTAAAGAACATATTGGAAAATTGTGTGTTGTAGAAGTGGAGGACACATTTAGCATCACATTTCCAGCTAAAGCACCAGAAATCCTCTGTTGCTTTGTTTAAAGCTGTATTGCTAAGGCCGACAGCCTTATGGAATGAACATTATTTTTAATGGAATAAACGTAACTGCTAATACTTAACAAAATAAACGTTAGGTTAATCTATGGACTTATGGTGTCATTAATTGGATTACTAAAAGTTCTAAAGAGGCAAACAATAAATATCTGTTGCCAAATTCAACTTTATATACTGATGATATAAAGACTTCTTGTTGACATCTTATAATAAAACTACTTGAATTTTTCCCAAAATATAAAGCTATTGAACTACTCTCCATGTCCTACTTCTCTTCTGACAATCATGGCTAAACTGCCAATAAATTTACTCTAATTTTTGTGACAAATCTTTCCGTTATTGATGCATCATTATATTAATGTATTTAATTAATAATCCCAATAATTTAAAAATCAGCCCCAGAAATAATGTATGCCTGCTTTGTTGTTGTTGTGTGTTGCCAAATTACTTACCTGTGATGGAATAAAATTCAATGGAAAAAGATGATAATCTTGAAAATAGTATCTTATAGGTAAAAGGAAAAAAAAAACCCAAATATGTTAGCCAAAAATATGGAAATTCCCTTATTTTTTTATTACGTTTTAAATATGGGTTAATAAAGTTACATCTGATGTGAAAGAGTCAAAAGAAGTATTTACACCTTGTTGGTTATTTTTTTTAAATACAGAAACATATATATTTAACTGCATTCTGCAATAGTAAAAATGGATATACTATAGTTAAAGATATGTTTACACATATATTTAAATAGCATTTTAAACAATTTTTATATGAGAGAAAATAAGGCTCAGGGTTTAAATATTCCAAAATCACATATTTAATCAGGGAAAACTTAAATTTAATCTTCAAATCCCATCCAATTTCTAGTATATTGTGCAGTAGAAGAAGGACTCATTTATGAGGATTCAGTAACAACCTAAAATTCTATATTCGAAATTTCGCAAATGGAACAGGTTAAGATCCTAGCAATTTTCTGGTGATGAAATTGTGAAACTAGACTGTAGGGAAGTAGACTGGTAGATAATTGGAATAAGACTTATTTTAAAATATAGGATAAATTAAAAAAATAGATTTAATTAAAAATAAGTTTAATGTGCCCAGTATGTTAGAGAGACAATCTGAATTGTGTAAGTCCCCAGGTTGGGGGTAGAGGGGTTTTTAGCTGGTCACTTGATAATAGTTTAATAAATATAAGATTGATTTTAAGGAAAAGTGTTTTTCTTGGGGATGAGTATTTGCAGATGATAAATCTAGTTAACAATGGCCCTGTTTTAAAAAACAAAAAACAAAATTAGAGACGAGAAGCCTCCCTGCCCACAACCATCCCAGAACGCAGCTGTCCCAGCTGGCATGGCGTCTCCTCGGCCGATGCTGCTGCTGTCCGCGGCCTGCTCGGCCCGGCCTTCGAGCACGCTGTGCTGGCATGGTGCCTTCCGTTGGCAGACCCGATGAGTCCTTTTCTCTGCCGCCGCATAGCCTGGCCAAAGCATCAGCCACTACCGCCATGTGGATTTTAAAACTACAGGGGAAATTGAGCCACAGGAGCTACCATAGCTGCTGCACCCGACTCCGCCCCCAAGAATGGGAATCCACCGAAATCAGAGCTCACTACGCCCCAGGCTCAGAGGGAGTGCGGATTCAGAAATCAGCCTCTGCATCCACAGCAGCTCCGCATCCGCACCAAAGAAAGAAGACACCACTGAGGGCAGACTCTCTCCCCGCAGCCATCACAGCCAGCCCACAACCTTCCCAGCAGACCCGCCATGCTGGTGAGGAACTGGCACAGCACCTTCCGTTAGCAGCCCAGGCGAGTCCTTCCTCAGATGCCTCATGGCTGAGCCAAAGCTCTTGCCACTGCCGCCATGTGAACTTTAAAACTACAGTGGAAATTGAACCACAGGAGCGACTGTCGCTGCCGCACCTGCCACCGCCGCCTCGAATAAAGGAAATCCACCGAGAACAGAGCTCACTACGCCCGGGCTCAGGGAGTGGGCGGCCTCAGAACTTAGCCTCCGCGTCCGCAGCTGCTCTGCTTCCGCACTGAACAAGACACCTTTGAGGGCGGTCCCCCCGCCTGCAGCCATCTCAGCCCACCTGCAGCTGTCCCAGCCTGCCCGCCATGCTAGCGAGGAGCTAGTACGGTGCCTCCAATACACGACCCCAGCGCCCCAGAGGGGCCATGTGCCCTGGGTGAGCCATATGTCCCAGGGGGCCGTGTGCCCCGGGTGAGCTGTGTGTCCCTGGGGGCTGTGTGCCCCGGGTGAGCCGTGTCCCCCAAACGGTCCTGGTGCCCCAGGTGAGCCATGTGTCCCAGGGGGCCACGTGCCCCAGGTGAGCCGCGTGTCCCAGGGGGCCACGTGCCCCGGGTGAGCCGTGTCCCCCAAACGGTCCTGGTGCCCTGGGTGAGCCATGTGTCCCAGGGGGCCACGTGCCCCAGGTGAGCCGCGTGTCCCAGGGGGCCGTGTGCCCTGGATGAGCTGTGAGTCCCAGGGGACTGTGTGACCCAGGTGAGCTGTGTCCCCCAAAGGGGCCGGGTGACCCGGGTGAGCTGTGTGTCCCAGGGGGCCGTATGCCCTGGGCGAGCCGTGTGTCCCAGGGGAAACAGTGGGACCCAGGGGGAGGGCCGGTGAGAACCAGAGGAGGAGCAGACTCTATTCATGTGGTCCTGAGATAGTCACCATAAAACAAGCAGATGGTCAAATGACAGCGGGGAGGGGAAGGAGACCTGGGGGGAGATAAGAGAACAACTGAAGGACTGGTATGCATAAATATAAGTACAAACAACGAACACAGAACTCTGGGGAGGGAGGGCATGAATGGGAGGTGGGGGGGGGGGCAATGGTAAGCTATGTACACATATAATACCTTAATAAAAAATAAAGAAAACAGAAAACAAAACAAAACAAAAACAAACAAAAACAAACAAAAAACAAAATTAATGTAACCTCATGATCATGAGACAGGATGAATGTGGGAGTTAGAGAAGCATCAACCCTAAGAAAAGTTATAAAAAAAAAAAGCAGAACAAAAAGAGAAAGCAAAGCAATAAATGAATAGCAAGCATTTTAGAATGTTACAATTCCAGATTTAAAAGTTTGGACCATGTTCATCAAAAAAGAAACTAAATGTAACTAGTTTTATTGTTTTACTACCCTGTTTCCCCGAAAATAAGACAGTGTCTTATATTAATTTTTGCTCCCAAAGATGTGCGAGGTCTTATTTTCAGGGGATGTCTTATTTTTCCATGAAGAAGAATACGGTACACATTTATTGTTAAAAGAAAATAAAGGAAATTTATTACCTGTATATGGTACGGTAGTACGGTAGTTGTCAACACAAACCAGACAAACTGTGAATCCTACAGTATCAAGAATTTACTCATTTATTCAGTGACAATCATGTCATCATCTTCTGGAACATCATCATAACAATCCAATTCCTGAATTTCCTGGTGAATTTCTTGGGACTCCATTTCTTTCAGAATCAGTGGACCAAATCTCTCATGTTTAGCAATAGCACTATCTTTAAATTAGTACTTCTTGTCATTTAGTACTTCTTGTCTCGCAGTGCATTTGCAATGGAATTGTCAGTGATTTTCTCCCATGAATTCTTCACCCAAGTCACAACTTCTTGCAGTTGAGGTTTCACAAAGTTTCCACGCTGATTTCTCTCCATTCATAAATCAGTGAAGTCAGGACTCCACATAACGTCACTGGTTGATAGACGCCAGTCAGGGCGGCCCTAGATATCAGTTAACGGTAAATTAATTTTCACTCTGAGACAGAGCCTGGAGGCCTTATTTTTGGGGGATGCCTTATATTTCACTCCAAAGAAAACCTGTAAGTAGGTCTTATTTTCGGGTAAACACGATATGTATGTTTCACTTGTAGGCATAAATGAATCTTACCCAGGAGTATATGTTATATACTAAGTAAAAAGTCAATAAATCTCTCTGATATGAAGTACACATGATTGATTAGTCCTATAATCAGTGACTTTAAATGCAATACTAAGGAAAATATATTATTTCATAACAGGTACTTTATAAAGATATAAAATGATAAGAAAGTGTTAGAATGGAAAATATATCCCCACTTTTTCAAAACAAAAACTCTATTTTAGTAATCTTTAAGCTTATTATCATATGTATATATATACTTAAGAAATTTATCAAGAAAACAAAAACATTTAATATTTTATAAGCTACAAGAATATTAAAAATCAAATTTTAAATATTTTTAAATGTCCATGTAATTCAAGTATTACTGCTTTAGTTATGATTCCAGTATATATTGTTATAAAACTTGGATAAATAAAATTTAAACACTGACTTTTAATAAACTAAACATTATGGAATTTAAATAGTTATGTTCATGAAGTTTGGTAGTATTCTGGGCTGAGGATGCATAAATCTGATTCCTTTTTTGGTGAGATTTAAGCTACTTTAATTTGCTTGAACTTCAGATAAATAAGATATACATTTATTCTACTTTAGTTTTAATTACATTTTCTCCAAGTATAATATATTTATGTTTATAAATAAAAATGACAAGAGATTATGATGAAAAACCAGAATTCAAACTTACTTTTGCTTTCCAATCAGTCTGATTCTTCAGAATCTACTTAAAAAATCTTCTCAGTTTTACTTCTTCTGGTGCTTCTTTCAATAACTATATAAAACAGTTTTACCTATTTCTTGATTTAACAACTGAGACATTGTCATTTATAAAAAGAAAATACATTTCATTTTCATCTCTGTTTCTGGAACCTAGGAGTTCCTGAACCACTGGGATCCCCTAAGCAATGACAGCCCTAAAAATGTCTTTAGTTATTTTAATAAGGTGATTTTTGGCCCAAGACTAACAATTTGGCTGGATTGCCAAAAATCCAACCATTTGATTTGAGGGTTAGAACTTTCAGTTCCACCCCCTCACTCCCTGAAAGGGTATAGAGTCTGGAAGTGGAATCCGTCACTCATGGTCAATGATTCAATCAATGATGCCTATATATTTAAACCTCCATTAAACGCCAGCCTCTCCCCCCCCCCAAAAAAAAAGTCAAATTTTGGAGAGCTCCCAGATTAGTAAATACATGGAGATTTGAGGAGAGAGAGCAGTGCACGCAAAGGTGGTAGAAATGCACTTTACCCTTTCCCCAAAACTGGTCATACTTAACAATATTTGGCTTTCCCTCTGTTCCTATCCAGTTAATTAATAACTGGATTAATCATAACAATATCACTACCATGGCTTTAATTACATATTAATTATTTACTGATCAATGTATTTCATGTGCAAAACACTGCTGTATTTGTTATTCAGCTTTAAAATGAGAAATAAATCATAATTACAATTTTGTATTCTTGTTCTTCTAATTAATTTTCAATTTTCTCTTAAAAGAACAATGAGAATCTGGAACAATGATGCAATATAATAAAGCCTCTAAACATAAATATATTTTGTTTTAGTAAGCTTATTTGCTAGTATTTTAAAAATATGTACTTTAAATATTATAAAATTTTCTGTTTTAAATAATTTTAGTATAAATTCCCTGGCATTAATTACCTTCACAATATTGTGCAATCATCACTACTATTTTCAAAACAAATTTATTACCTTAACAAAAATCTGGAACAATGAATTCAAAACACAGAACACTAAAAGTTACATGTTCTTATGCAGGGACCATGCTATGCTTCTCTGTATCATTCCAATTTTAGTACATGTGTGGTAAAAAGCAAACATATGTGGCTTTTCTCAAAGTACTTTCCATGAAGAGATTTAGGAAATCCAGAAATGGATTGATTATATTCCAGTGATAATGAATAATAAGTAAAATTTGGGTGGTGGTTGAGCCCTGCCCTCTCATTCTGCATCTCACTGAATTATGAATTGCTAAAATTCTTCACCCATTTGTATACTTCTGGGATTGGGTGGCACAAGCCTGAGATCTTAAAGTGATGTAAAGCACCAATATACCAGGAGTATACTTTCTCAGTCACATGGGGTTTGGTGCATTGGTTGATAATAAATTTTATTTATTATGATTGAAGAGAAAATATATTGATATTAGAGAAGTATATTTTTAATTCAACCAAATATGTGAAATTATGGATAAAGTAGGAATTTGAGAGTGTCTATGAGGGAGTTTCAGAATACAATATGTTTTTGTGTCTTAAAATTAAAAACCAGATATGATAATAATAACAAATATAAATACAAATATAGAATTAATGAAATAAAATGGTGATTGAATTCATTCTATACATTTCTACTAAAAATAAATGCATTACCCAGCATTATCCTATAGTTCTTTGAATCAATATGCAACAACTCCATATTAAGTAAGAAATATAGAGGTTAAAAATAGCAGCAGAGTAAGTGTATGCTGCACAAAACATGTTCCCAACAACCAACTGGAATTACAACTGAAATACAGAAGAACTTCCTGAATAATCAGCAGAAGACTTGCTGGAGAGAACCCTCATAACTGAGGAGGAAAAGTGGAGACTGCATAGAGATTGGTAGGAGAGGAGGAGGCATGAAAGGGCAGGCTGGGCTCGGACAGACAGCAAGTGAAGTCCCAAGAGATATCTGAGCTGTGGCAGTTGACACCGAGATCTCTGGGGTTTAATCCCCAAGCTGCGCCCCCCCCCCCCCCCAGCAAAGAGCACTAGAACAGAGAAGGGTACCCACATAACATCTAGCTGTGCAAAGCAGCAGAGTTGCTGTCAGCTAGGCAGAAACAGCTAGAAATCCAGGCACCTTCTTAAGGGGAAAATGCACAAAATTCCCTGTGGAGCCACCCATCTTGTGCACCAGCAGGGGAAGGGCTGAGTGGACAGGAGCTGAGTGAGCAGAAGCAGGACGGGGGGCTCTGGGCTAGCCCTCAGAAGGCAGACAGCCTGGTTTCCTGTGCGGAGTCATTCCCTCACACTGCAGAGGCCCGCTTCCTCACGCAGGCATTCGCTGGACAGGTAGCTTTGCCTGAGGGAAATATCATGTCAACCATCTTCTCAGGTCCTGTGGAATGAAATTAGAAATCTACTACAGTAAAAACATTCAAACACATGGGGGCTAAATAGTATATTATTAAACAATTCATGTGAAATAAATATCAAGAAATAAATAAATAAATTTCTGGAAACTAATGAAAATGAACACACAACAACCCCAAACCTGTCCTATTTTACCCCTAAAATTCCTGTTTCAATGCTCTGCTGGACTCAGCTCCATCATGGGGTGGAAACTTGGGACTCTGATTTTGCTTCTAGCTCTACTAAAGCCCCAGCTGCACATTTTCCCAGGTCTTTGGAAATGGGAGGAATATAATTTCACATAAACAAGCCTGTCTACTACATCTCATCCTTCCATGTGGGCCTCCAGAAATGCTTATTCCAGCTGCTCCAGAATGCCACTGCCACTAGTGAAGGAGAAATTGCACCTATGTATCCTCCAGTCACAGAAGGACATGGGGGCATTAATACAAAGAGAAATGTCTGTGGATATTAAAGTAGGGTGTGGGAGGAAAGAGAAGAGGGAGAAATGGTTCCTTTAGTGGGTTTGACCCTGCCTATAATTAAGCACTGAACATCCTCAACAACTTGCAGCCACTCATCACAGAGGCTGGATGTTCACACTGCAGTGAAGGAAGATTCATTCCCTTATCAGATCTTTTTCTCTTCCTGCATTGTTTCTCATTTTTGTCTTTTAGTGTTTCTCTTTCCTTCTTTCTGCCAGTGTGATTTTCCTGCCTCCTCCTTTTCCTTTTTCTGTTTTTTAACTCATCAGGTCATTCCTCCAAATAAATTTCTTGTTTATACTCAAATTGTTGTGCAGTTTAATCTGCCGGTTGTTCAAAATGTATTTATGAATTTCTTGCCATTTTGCTAAAACTGTCCCACTAGTTTCAATTTTCTTACTCAGACTACTAAAGCCAAAATATTTTTTACTTCTGCATTTACAAAAATTAAATTTAACATGTTGCCATCTTCTAATTTTTCCCTCACAAATAAGATAATTCTAGAACTGTTCTGTCTAAACAATATAAACATTAAATATATATGTAGTAAACACAAATGATTGCATTTTGAACTGCTTCAAAGAACATCATTAACACCATTAGAAAGTGCCAGATTTAGCATGATAATCCTTTACTGTTTACTTACCTAAAAATGCAAATCTAAATAAGATTCATTTTATATCTGCTGAATTAGCTAAACTAGTACAAATTCAATAATAATATCATAGAAATATGATCATGGCAGAAACACAGCATTTGGATTAATAAGAACTAGGTTTTTGTTCAGATCTTTCATTTATTTGCTTAGAAGATCTTTAAAATTTAACTGTTTAAAGTACAATATAGGTTTACTAATACCATGAGCCTGACCTAAATAATTCAGTTAGCTTTAGAAATAACAAATACTACCTTTGAAATAATTGTATGAACTAGGGAAAACAATTACTGTAAATATTAATTTTAAATTAGGCAGTTATTGTAAATGGACAGAATTTTGGGAGAACAAGTGTATCAGTGAAAGCATATGAAAATTCCATTGAAATGAAATGGAATTCCTAAAAAGAAAGTGTCTATGAAGAAATACTTTTTTTCTATACTACCAAAGTTTCACTTGTCTCTTGTCATTTTCATTTTCTACTCTCACCCCAGGAAGAAAAAAAGAGATTTCAATTCATCTACTGATAATAGGAGCTCGTTGTGTCTAGTGAAATTCCTTATTGCTTTGATTTTTATATAGTTCCTTTTGATTCTGTTTGAGTTGTCATTCTCTTGTCATGTCCACTTTTTCCTGTAGTCTAGGTCACCCTGATCTGTACTTTGATTCAGTATTCATTTCTTTGCTACTATGGCACACTACATAATGATATGAGTGTCTATCATGAAGATAAAATATTTTTGCTTGCTTTTAAATAAGTGAGTTGGCATTTTTGATTGTGCATATACAAAGATAATGTACTGAAAAAGTATAAAATTAGTTTTGATTAAATAGAAAATTTAAATGAGAGCCAAGAAAATAAAAAAAGCACCATAGCTAAGAGATATAAATCTGTATTTTACTTGTGCTTAGTTTCCCTCAATGCTTATAGAAAATATTGCAGATTGCATTTTTCTAGGAATTAGTCCATTTCAACCACGCAGTCCAGTTTGTTGGAATATTTTCCCACAGTATTTTTTCTGATCTTTTGTATTTCTGTGAGTTCATTTGTTACTTTGCCTCTTTTGTTTCTGATTTTGTTTATTTGGGTCATCTCTCTCTTTTTGTTTCATTTTTTGTTGTTGTTTTTTGATGAGTCAGCTAAAGGTTTATCAGATGTGTTTGTCTTTTCAAAGAAACAGCTCTTGGATTTGTTGATCTTTTGTATTATTCTGATCAATGGTACACACACGCACTTTCTGAGCAGCACTTCAAAACATTTGAAGAAGTGGAAAATTGGGTCTCTGAATGGTTTGCCTCAAAACACAAAAATTCTATTGTAACAGTATCCACAAATTACCTGAAATATGGAGGAAATATGTATCTAGCAATGGGCATTACTTTTAATAAAGCACTTTCGATGTTTCTCTTGAAATTAAAGTGTTTTATTATAAAATCCGCATTACTGATACAACTAGTAAACATATTTAAAGACAAAAATCACATGATCATATTAATAAATGCAGAAAAAAGCATTCAATGAAATCCAACACCCGTTTTTGGTAAAAATTCTCAGCAAAGTGGGAATAGTGGGATCATAATGCAACATAATAAAGGCCATATATGAAAATCCTGTAGCCAACATTATACTCAATGGGCAAAAGCTAAAAGTATTTCCCCTAAGAACAGGAAAAATACCAGCATATCTGCTTTCACCACTCGTACTCAACATAGGACTGGAAGGCCTAGCCACAGCAATCAGACAAGAAGAAAAAATGAAAGCATCCAAATTAGAAAGGAGGAAGCAAAACTCTATTATTCAAAATTGACATGATATTGTACATAGAAAACCCTATAGAACCCACCAAAAACAACAACTAGGTTTAGTAAATGAATTTGTCAATATAGCAGAATATAAAATTAACACACCAAAATGGATGGCATTTTTATATATCAATAACGAAGTCTCCTAAAGAGAAAATAAACAAACAATCCCACTTACCATTGCAACAACAACAACAAAAAATTAAGATATTTAGTTAATAATAACCTTAACAAAAGAGATAAAATACCTGTACTTGGAAAAGTACAGGACATTGAAAAAAGAGACAGAAGAAGATATAAACAAATGGAAGAATATACCATGTTCATGGTAGAATCAACATAATTAAAGTGTCCATACTATCCAAGGCAATCTACAGATTTAATACAATCTCTATTAAAATACCAATCACATATTTCACAGACCTATAATTGATACTCCAAAAATGTATATGGAACCAACAAAAGACCCCCAATAGCCACAGCAATATTGAAAAAAAAGAACAAAATTGGAGGAATCACAATACCAGATACCAAGTTATACTACAAAGCCACTGTAATCAAAACAACTTGGTATTAGCACAAGAGCAGACATTCAGATCAGTGGAACAGAACATAGACATTGAAATTGACCCAAGCCATATGGTCAATTAATATTTGACAGAGGAGGCAAGAGCATACAATGGAGTAAAGACAATCTCTAAATTACATGCCATTGGGCAAAATGGACAGTTACATGGAAAAAAAATGAAACGAGACCACCAAAACTATACCATACACAAGAACAAACTAAATATGGATAAAAGACATAAATATAAGTTATAAAACCATAAAAATTTTAGAAGACAACTTAGGCATCAAAATCTCAGACAACTCTCATAGCAACATGTTTACGGATACAACTCCCAGGGCAACAGAAACTAAGGAGAAAAATAAACAAATTGGACTACATAAAAATAAAAACGCTTCTGCACAGCAAAAGAAACCATCAACAAAATGAAAACAGAACCCACTGCATAGGAGAGCACATGTGTCAATGATATACCTGATAAGGGGTTAATTTCCAAAACATATAAGGAAATCATACAAGTTAATGAATGGAAGACAAATGAATTCAATTTAAAAAATGGGCTACGTGTCTAAATAGACACAAGGCCAAGATACATGAAACATGCTCAAAGTCACTACTCATCTGAGAGATGCAAATTAAAAGGACAATGAGGTATCACTTCACACCTGTCAGAATGGCTATCGTCAACAAACCAACAAATGATGAGTATTGCCAAGGATATTGAGAAAAGGGAACCCTG
This sequence comes from Vespertilio murinus, assembly GCA_963924515.1. Lineage (NCBI taxonomy): Eukaryota > Metazoa > Chordata > Mammalia > Chiroptera > Vespertilionidae > Vespertilio > Vespertilio murinus. Next base: position 72,828,226 of record OZ004707.1, read on the forward strand.
ATAAACTGTTGATGAGAATGCAGACTGGTGCAGCCACTGTGGAACACAATACGGAGTTTCCTCAAAAAATTAAATATGAAACTCCCATTTGACCCAGTGATCCCACTTCTAGGAATATACCCTAAGAAATCCAAAACACCAATCCGGAAGAATATATGCACCCCTATGTTCATAGCAGCACAATTCACAATAGCTAAGATTTGGAAACAGCCTAAGTGCCCATCAGCAAATGAGTGGATAAGAAAAGCTGTGGTACATCGAACGATGGAATGCTACATGGTAGTAAAACAAAAGGGCTCTTACCATTTGCAACAGCATGGATGGGTGTGGAGAGTCTTATGCTAAGTGAAATAAGTCAGATAAAGATAAATATCACTTGATCTCACTCATATGTTAAATATAATGAACAAAATAAACTGATGAACAAAATAGATCCCGAACAAACTAATAAATTTTAGAGGGAGATGGCTATCTGGGGGGGTAGGGGAAGAGATTGGCAGGTGAATTTATATGGATATATGCATAGCCCATGGACACAGACAATGTGTGGTGAGGGCTTGGGAGAGGTGGATTTGAGTGGGAGGGATTCAATGGAAGGAAAAATAAACAAAACAAAACAAAACAAAGGGGCAATCTATAATACTTTCAACAATAAAGATAATTTTTTTAAAAAAGGAAAATATTGCATACCTACTATTTATACATAGTGAATTTGCCCCAAATTGTTTATATTAATAAAAATTAGTTTATGTCTATCCTTTGTATCAGTGGGAGGCATGCATTAGTAACTCATCTTAAAATGGGTTTCCAGAATTTCATGATATCTGAATGCCTTACCTTTATTGACCAAGATAAATTAAAAGTAGTGTTACTGTTTGAATCAACATGTTTTCATATGATGTGATTTTTTTTCTTGATCTTGATTATCTGTCACTTTGTAACATAAAAAGTACTTTCTTTCTGGTGAGCATCAAATATTGCATTTGGATTTCTGGGAGTGTTTCAAAGATATTCATATGGGCAAGGGGCTTTTACAACTCCACATATCCTCAATTGACACTGCAAATTATAAAGTATTCTAATTAGACAGTAATTGAGGTATAAAATGATTATTACAGTGTTGCTTCAATGGCATTTTTAAATGGCAGTGATTTTGAGCATTTTTTTCAGATACTTATTGATTCTTGGTTTCTTACTTTGTAAATGGCACACATACATTTATTTACACACATTCTTTACCCAGTGAACCGACTTATAGTTTTTAAAACTTCATTAATTTGAAGACATAATTTGTATAGTCATGGTAATCCATTTTAGTATTAAAAAATTTCCCATTGCATTTTTATTAAATCTTCACTCGGGGATATGTTTTTCATTGATTCTAAAGAGAGAAGGAGGAGGGAAAGGGAGAGACAGAAATATTAATGTGAGAGTGAAACACCAATATTTTGCCTTTCCTATACATCTCAATGGAAGATTGAACCCACAACCTGGGTATGTGATCTGATTAGAAACTGAAACTCAGACTCTTCTGTTCTCAGATGACACTCTAACCAACTGAGCAACATCAGACTGGGCCCATTGCTTTTAAGATGTATGTAAATTCCATGCAATCTCCATTCTATTTTTGATAAACCTGAAAAATGTTCTAAAATGCATAATAAATATAAGTATTCACACACACACAGAAAAAACTGATCAACTTTTAAAAATAATATAACAATAAGGCATAGTACAGTATAAGTCATATGTTTTTAATTTTGGCATGGCAGAGAACACACAGATAAACCAACTGGAAGAATAGAAAGCTTGAGACAGACCATGCATATGTCAGTATTTAATATATGATAAAGTATTATAATAAATCATTGCAGAAAGATGGAGAGAGTAAGTAGATTACATCAGGAAAACTCACTTTACAAATTTACTTACTATTGATACAGAATGTGAAATACATCTTAAGAAGTAAATACCATGTATACAAACAAAAATATACAGTTTAATATGTACAAGAACTTTATGTAAGGATAAAACCAATATTTTGAAGATTTTTTCTTTCCAACTGATCTCTAAGTTCATTTTTGTCATTAACAGTTTTGTAAGAGGCGGTCAAAAAACCCTTTCTGAAGAAATTATACCCAAGAATACAAAAGTATTCTACTTAAGAAGAAAAATAAAGATGGGAGATTGTCCCAACATTTATTAACGTTGTAATATACTTAAGACAGTATATGTTGGGACAGATAGTAAAACTGACTGATTCAATAGAGAGGAGGTCCTAGATATTACCCAGTATACATATAGACATTTGATTAATGAGGACAATGAGAGGGACCAGAACTTGAATGGAAAAAAAATTATTACAATTTTAAAAAATATATGCTATTTTTATAGTAGACATCAACTTATAAAACCACTTTGTTTGATAATTGGTAGATATAGCTGAGAAAAATTCAATAAGAAATGCAACTCATCACTACTGTCTAATTATTAAATTGCTCTTATATCTCAGCCAACTGAGATACAAAATCTGTTTAAAGCTTGTTCTTTTAAATAGCCTTGAAAAATTGAGGAAAAGATTCAAAGTAAAGCTGATGAACTCTAATACTGTTTGGTTCTTCATTCAGATAAAGCACAAAGAATTATCTACTATTTTTAATGTGGGTCATGTGTCAAAAGGACACAAACATTTTTAGGCTACTCGTGTGTGTGTGTGTGTGTGTGTGTGTGACCAGACAAGTGACCCTTATACGTACTAGATAAATATGATGTATTAAGATTACATATTCCAGATCTCAAGAAGAGAACTGGAGGGCCCAGTACAGAGTCCATGAAGAATTTGAGAGAAGCAGCAGTAGAAGCCACCACCAAGAGTGAGAAGTGCCTTCTTAGAAAGATGCCATTGGAACAAAATCCATGTCTGATAAGACATAAGCCAAGAATGTGAACATTAGGGCAATCTTTAATAAAATGACCCTCAAAAATGGCATGTGTGCTGGTAACATGAACAAAACATGGCCCATTCACATGAGTGGCAACAGGAATCCTGGAAAATACACATTATTCAGTGCAGATACTTACTTAAAACAGTGCACTGACTTGTCCAGTGTGCATACTTGGATTATGTGTGGAAGTTTGGACTATTAAGGAAACCCATATGGCTATGGAATCATAAAAAGAAAAGCCCTGTGAGTTAACAATTTTGCTTCCAAGCAGATGTTATAGCCAGAGAAATATTTAAAATGCATTGAAAGTAATTTTAATTTTAAAATAGTTTGCAAAGTGAGGAGGCATGCTTCCAAGTTGTCCGTAAAAAAAAAACACCAAAAAAAAACCTATTAATAAACAAGCAACAAGGCTGTGGTGCTTCATAAGATCTGTTCTTGAAAAAGACCACTAACATGTTTAAAAACCTTCAGGAGGGTGCTGCCAGCTGAGATATAAGTGCAAGGCAGTTATATTACCGAAAGAAGATGTGTGTGATTGGCAGCAACTATATCCACCTAGAAACCTGTGAGAAATTATTAGGACTTTAAAATCGAAGTCAAATACATTGTAATTGTCTCAGAAGGCACTCCTGCTTTTAGCAAATGTACTTTGGTGTGTGTGTGTGTGTGTGTGTGTGTGTGTGTGTGTGTGTGTGTGTGTGTGTACGACATGCATGTGGCTCTAGTTGAAATCATTTCTAACCAAATGTGTCCATGGACTAATGGCATTGACATCCTGGGGAGCTTGTTAGAAATGCAGAATTTCAGGCCCCATCCAAGAACCACTCAGCCTGAAGCTACATTTTATCAAAACTCACAGATGATTTATATGCTTAAAGTTTGAGAAGTACTAGCTAACTACTTTTTCAGAGACACACAAACATCACCTACTATACACATGCCCTTTTAAATAAATAAGATCTTTGTATAAGCCAATTTACCTATTATTATGGGGAGAATCAGACAATATAGGTATATTTAAGTATCTTTGAAGAGGGGAACACAAGTCAAGATTTGCTTCACAAGGAAAAAAAGGTGACTGTGTATAGCATCTCACAATAACTGATTTAGTAGTGGTCAGAGCCTTTTGAGTAGTGTGTAAACCCTATTTGCTGTTCAATACACATTGATTTATCACAAGGTTGCTGAAATAATAGAAAGCAGTATAAATAAACGTGTTATGTAAATTGTGATGTTCCATTGAAACAGAAACTATAACTAGACTCCTCATTCCAAGGGCATAAGTTCAAATCATTATCTGTTCCTCGCTCTCCTATTGTTTTATAATAAATCCACTGATTCTGAAAAACATGAGGATTTTTATCCCTGAAATGTTCTGGCAATCTGCTCCTTTTTATCTTTGATCATTGTTATGAATGCTTAAAGATAATCTCATTATCTTTTCCAGGATATTCCTAATGTTTCTCCTCTCATTCACGAGCAATGTTGTTTTTGGTTACCTTCCTTCCTAGAAATGGAATAGTCATTTCACTCATTAAAATATAACTCTCTGATGTATTTTCTTTGCCTATGGGATAAAGTTCCTAAGGTTGGCCTTTACAAGGCCCTTGAGACTATAATCAGTTTATTTTTTAAGCCTTGCTTGCTGTAGCCATCCTTTTTGTTCTCCACTCCAGCCACACCTATGCTCCCATCATTCTTTTGTTGTTGTTACTGTTGTTGTTGTTTTTTGTTACCTTCAGTAAGTTAACAAGCCTGTGTGTGTTTGTTGGGTAGGGTGACAGCCTTTTAGCAATGGTAATTGCTAATATTAAAATGGAGCTTAGCAAATGGTAAGATAATATCGTGTTGTGTATTGACTTATATTATTAAATTATTTTATTACTTAATCATAAGACTTACATAACATTTTAGTCATCACCTTATACAGATGTCTTAAAAAACTATTGTAATATTCTGCCTACTTAGCCATTTATACCCGCCAATAAACCTAGAATATATACAGGGAGTGATTTTATGAAAGGTAGAACCTTTACAAGAATGGTAAAGAGTTTTGGTGTCTAATGTGTATTTTTACTGTGTAACATTATAGAGGTTCATGAATTTATTGAATTCAGAATTTGTGCATACAGAATATTTTAAAAAAAGATTACATACTCTATTTTTTTTTATCAGGGTACACATTTTGGACACCTTAGGTATCAATATGCAACTATAGTGCCATTCCTAATTCTAAGCACTAAGGTAAAACAGTGAAAAACAAAACAAAAAAAAAACCAACCAACCCACAGAAACATCAAATCACTGCCTCTCTAGCTGGTGAAATGATAATCAAGCTAAATAAGTATAATGATTATCTATTGTCATATGCAATTATGCCAAAAGCAACTTGAATTTTTTATTATTCCACAGTTTCTGTAGGTTTCAGGTCCAGGTGCAGCTGTTCAAGGTGTTTCCAGCGCAGGGTCTCTCATAAGGTGCTGTCTACCTGGCATTCATAGCTGCTGTCACAAAAACCAAGAGTCCCACTCACATGACTATTGGCTCTTGGCTGGAGGCATCATTCCTTGCCGTAGGGTCACTCACAAAACAGCAGCTTGCTTTTCCAAAAGTGAGAGGTGGAAGCCACCATCTTTGTGAGACTTAATTTCAGAAGTGGGATTGCACCGCTTGTCATATTGTAGTTGTTAGAAGTGAGTCAATAAGTACTGCTCACCCTTAAAGGACAGACGATTACACAAGGGCTTGAGGTGAGGCTCATTGGAGGTCATGTTAGAGGCTGCTTCCTGCGGTAAGTAAACAAATAGTGATAGGGCCTAAGGAAAAAAGTAATGCAGGGAGATAAGTTTCAGGAGAAAATGTTGAGATTTTAGATAGGTTGAGCAAGTTGCACTGACAATAACTTTGGGAAATTTAGAGGTGGAAGAACAACAAATGTGAATATATAAGGCAAGCCCATTGCAGCCTGGGAAAATGGCAAATAAAGAGATCGTGACATATAAAAAATTAGTAGTCAGAAAATTAAAATGGGCACATACTGAGAAAGTTAACATTGTCCCTCCTGTTCACTAGGGCAGGGTATCAGACAAGATCAGCTCCAACAGGAAATGATGTATCACTGAGGGTGCTGCTGCTTTAAAGCATCAAAGCAACCTCCTTCTCTAGTGACTACTGACCACTGAGTCCCTAAAAAACTTTGTCATCTGAAAGTCATACCACCAGAAACTTTGTGGTTTGCCAGCATATCACTAAGAATAAAACATGCCACAACTACCTACGTGTGTAAGTCATTTTGATACAGAGTAGCAGCATCAATTTTTATAGTTTCCATGGAAACAGGGTTCTGGACCCACTTTCCACTTCAGACCTCATAGTGGCAGCCCCTTTACACAAAGCCCGGGGTTGTTTTCAGCCTATCAAAACCCTGTTTCATTTAGATTTCACCTAAATGCCGCTTGTCCCAAATCCTATAACACTTTTCCTTTGTGGAGACTTCTCATAGTTCCTTCTGTGTACAGTTTTTCTCTCTGAGATAGGTCCATAACCCTGGCTTTTTGGGGACTACAGTCTTATCCCTGTTGACTTTACATTAATTGGGTTGAAACAATAAGGAGTGTCCGGAGAATGAATGGGAGACAGTGGTAGAGTAGGACAGAGATATGCATTTTCCTTCCTTCAGAATAATAAAGGAGCTACTCAAACTGAGGATATTTGTATGTTGCTGACATTACATAGCTAATGTCACTTAATATCATTGGAGACAATGGTCAAGCTAATTGAAGAGCATGGTTGGCGATATTTAGATGGGTAACAGGACAGGAAGTAAATTGCCTGCTTTGGATACAGGGTGGGATTGATAATACATTAATGTGTTATGTTCTTTCTCAGGGAAGATTCTACACTGACCCCTTTGGGGATCTACGAGTAGGATAACCAGGATAGACTTACAAGTTATTTTTTTTCCCAAAGAAGGGATAACTAAGCTCTGGGTGACCCAAATTTGTAACCAGTAGGTAAAAGAATTCAGTGCTGAGTATGGATGAGGCATAACTATTCAATATGAGTCATATTTTTGGTCACTTGTCTTTTCTATGGTTTCCTGTTTGGATGGATCTAATCTATTACTGACTAAGCAGACCAACTATCCCATGTGCCTCTATTGGAATCAAACAACAGTTTGGATAAGGGTGTCTATAGAGCAAATAAGGCTTTTCTTTAAGAGTTCTGTTTCAAAGTTTAATGTTTCTGTGGGTGAAATGGGGCTCAGCATTTCAGCAAGTCTGTTTGGAAGCATACTTTACCCACATCCTCCAACCAAAAACCAATAATGCCATGTTTCATAATTATTACTCCATGTATCTGGCTCCTGTTTCTACCTCTAAATTATTTTGAATTTATGTAGAAGCATATTATGGATTGACACTATAAAGCCCCAATAGTATTCTCTAGCTACTCTCTGATTTTTCTGTTCCCCATCTTATCTAAACATCTGGAAATGTTATCTACATTCACAATTTCCACTCTCATTTCTCTAGCAATATATACTAATCCAGTTTTTATTACAAATCTCTACTGCATATTTTTAAGTTTCCAATTATCTTCATGCTGCTAAACTTTCTCACCCAAATTGTCAGCATCTGAAAACATTGGCCAATGTCTTCATCATATGTTTATTTTCTTAGCTTCTATACACCCCACCAACATATCTGTTACTTTTATTAATGTTTAACCATTACCCAGCCTCTAAAATCTAAAAAACCAATGACCTGCTCTGGCCAGGTAGTTCAGTTGGTGGAAGTGTTGTCCAGTACACCAAAAGCTTGCAGGTTCAATTCCTGGTCAAGGCACCTACCTAGGTTGTGGGTTTGATCCCATGTGGAGACACATAAAGTAAACAAACCATTGGTATTTCTCTCTCTCTCTCTCTCTCAAATCAATAAAAACATATCCTCAGGTAAGGATATGCAAATCTAATAAAAGAGTAATATGCAAATTGTGCATCACTCCAAGATACAAGATGGCTGTCCCCATGTGGTCAAAGATGGCTGCCCCCATGTGGACACAAGATGGCCTGCAGGGGAAGGCAGTTGTGGGCAGTTAGGGGTGACCAGGCCAGCAGAAGAGGGAAGTTGGGGGTGACCAGGCCAAAAGAGAAGGGCAGTTGTGGCAGACCAGGCCAGCAAGGGAGGGCAATTGGGGGGACCCAGGCCTGCAGGGAAGGGCAGTGGTGGGCGATCAGGCCAGCAAGGAGGACAATTAGGGGTGACAGGGGCAGCAGAGAGGGGTAATTGGGGGGAAGCCAGGCCAGTAGGGAAGGGCAGTTGGTGGGAACCCGGCCTGCAGGGGAGGGAAGTTGGGGAGGCAGGACTACAGGGTACAGCAATAGGGGAGACCAGGCCTGCAGGGGAAGGCAATTAGGGGTGATAGGGCCAGTAGAGAAGGACAGTTGGGATCAGGATAAGGCCTTCAAGGGAGGGCAGTTGGGGGGACCAGGCTTGTAAGATAGGACTGTTGTGGGGGTCCAATATAGGAGGGGAGGGCTGTTTTGGGGGACAAGGCAGCAGAGAAGGGCAGTAGGGAGAGACCAGGCCAGCAGGGGAGGACAGTTGGGACAGGGACCCAAGCCCTCAGGGGAGGGCAGTTGGGTGGGATGGGACCAGGCCTGTAGGGGAGGACAGTTGGGAAAGACCAGACTGGCAGGGGATGGCAGTTAAGGGTGACCAGGCCAGGGCAGTTTGGGGCAAATGGACCAGCTGGGAAGCAGTTAGACATCTATCAGGCTGGCAGGCAGAAGCGGTTAGGGGCAATCAGGCAGAGGGAGGTGAGTAGTTTGGAGCCACTGGGATAGGGCCTAAACGGGTGGTTGGATATCCCTCAAGGGGTGTCAGATTGGAGAGAGTGTAGGCTGGGCTGAAGGACAACCCTCCCACACCCTGTGCATGAATTTCATGCACTGGGCCTCTAATATATATAATAAAATTTGATGACTTGAGGTTTGGTTCTCAGTCTTTATTTTCTTCTGTACTCCCCAGATAACCCCATCTAGTCTTATGTTCTAAATCTTAAAAGTAATTTACACACACACACACACACACACACACACACACACACTCCCTAAGATTGTTTCCAGACATGTTTCATAAACTCCATCAGTCCTAAAATTAATTAAACATTTACTTGACACTTTTATCTAGACAACTAATAAGTAGCTCAGTTTTATGATTTTCAAAATTGACTATGTTCACCCTCCCAATAGCTGTTCATATTTCAGTGTGTCCTTTCATATTACATGGTATCCACTCAGACCTTCCATTCCAAACTTAAAAGTAATTCTTTATGACTTGCTCTAATGACTCACCACCCTGACACACCCTAATCCAGATGCAGATATTCTATAAACTCCTTCAAACTGCCATCATCTCTGCCTTGGAAAATGCAACAAACACCTGTCAGAGCTCTCTCCAATGGTTCTTATTTCCTTCCAGAAAATTCTACTCAAAAAACTAAAATTTTTCTGATCTAACATGATCATATTTATATTCAGTGATAAATCTTTAAGGTTCCCCCTTTTACCTTATAATCCATTTTTCATAAATTAAAGTTATCTTTTTAAAAAGGGAAATAAGTCTTGCTATTCTCTTTCTAAAACCATCCCCTTACTGCTAATTAATAATGGATATTTAATGATAATTTTAGCATTGGATTTATAGTTGTTCAAAATAGGACCCAACTTACTTTCATCCTGAGTTTTATCCAATACTCAGTTTTTAACCTATGCTCCAGCAATTACTTTCCATTGCTACCAATGTTATGTCTTTACTAATGCTGTTTCTTAGAATGTCTGTCCCCTATTTTAATAAGAAAAAATATAAAGCAAGGACCTCAAGATCTAACTCTAAAGGTAATTTTTCAATAAAGACTTTCTTTTATTACTTTTTTTTTACAGTGTAACATTTTATATTTATTTATTTATTTCTGAAAAAGTAAAGTTTAATTTTAGACAGTCATACACACAAAAACAACTTCTGGTTCATTTTAAACTCTCCCGCTGGGTCTTTCACAGGCAAGTCAGTTTCTCATTGAGTCCAGACCAGGTAGGGAAGCACCACAGTGGCTAGAGAGCCAGCCCCTCCTGGACAGGACAACAGCAACTGCAACTCAGACATGGACAAATGCCCGTGATCTGAGTGACTAAGCAGCGAAGTCAGCTTCCCAGGTGGTTCAGAAGGTTAGTTTTTTCGTCAGCAGATACACTCTGGAATCCACTTCAAATCCATGCAGATTGTTGGTATCATCCTGCAGCCTCATGAGCAGGCCCTCATAGGACACGTAGGCAGAAAGACGTTTTGGTGCTTCAGCAAAAGTTTTGTCTCCCTCAATCCTGTACACTTTTCCATACATTACATACTCAAATTGGTCAGCCCTGGAAAGTCCATCATCTGTGGGGTCATATTCACCATCATCCAAGGTAGTATCTTCATACAAGGAACTGTATGACCAACCACAACGTGTCACCTAAATCTACAGGGTGAATCTGAATGTTTACATCTAAGATAAGGCCCATCTTGAAATATTCACTGTCACAATGCAGTCAAGACACTCGGTCAAACTTCTTGGCCTCCGGGTCAATATCTTTCAGATTAAAAATATCCACAAACAGAATGCTGGACATGGTAAAAGGGCAATGAGAGTAGTAACAGTGGGAGAGGGATGTTGGGGGGAGGGGAGGGAGAACTGAGTGGGCAACCATTACTGCAAGTACGTGCACCCCCTCACGTGGAGGAAAGGAAGGGGGAAGGGGAAAAGTTAGTAAAATTTTATATTTGGAAATAGCCATCTGGCATCTGGACTCAGTTTAGATGATCCTAATTCTGTTGATTATAGTCTGGAGCCAAACATATGCCCTCTTCTCTCCATTAGGCTGATCGGGGTGTTGACTTGGCCAGTATCACTGAGCTTCTTCACAGCTGGTTTCATCTGGTGCTTGTTGGCCTTGGCATCCACAGTGAACACGTGTGTGCTGTTGTCTCCTGTCCTCTTCATGGCTGACTTGGCAGTCAGAGAGAACTTAAGGTTGGTACAGTGGTCATGCTTGTGTCTCCTGGGACTCTTCTGACGATATTGAGGCTGACTTTAGAATTGCATTACCTTCTGTGTGGGAAAGTGAGTGATGTATGAATATTCTTTATGTTTAATGGCTGAGGACACCTTTCTTCACTTCCTTTGCCTTCAAAACCTTTGCTGTAGCTTTCACTTGGGAAGGGTCAGGAGCTTCCTTCTTTGCCTTCATTGGCATCTTCATGGAAAAAATAAACCTTCCTTTCCTCCTTAGGTCTTTTAGCATTTTTTGTTGTTGATACCTTTCATAGCTCATACAATTTATAAGCAACTGAGTCTGCATGTACCTTTTCTATTTATTTTGGATCTCTTACATTTTAATACTGATCAATCTACATATCCCCAGGTCCTAGCAGAGTGCCTGGTCAAAGGTGAGCATTTTAGAATTATTGATTAAATCACATCGAGATAATACTGATTATCAAATAATAAATGGGTAATTTATTCTTGAGATTTTGTGCTCATTGAATGTTATTGTCAACTCTTTTCAATTTTACTTTTGGGGATTTATATAATAATACAAATGTTTTATCCAACACAAGTTAGACAACAACTATATTATTTTTTCACAATGATTTTAGAATATATACAATAGCATAACTACCCTGTTTCCCCGAAAATAAGACAGTGTCTTATACTAATTTTTGCTCCCAAAGATGCACTAGGTCTTATTTTCAGGGGATGTATTATGTTTCCATGAAGTAGGTCTTATTTTCGGGGAAACACGGTATCACTAGATTAGAGAACATTTTAAATAGTGCTATTTATTTCCTTTATAGGCCAAATATGCTGAAATTTTAGAATTAGTCTCTTCTGCTTAGTATCATGACAAACATTTTCAGGGAAGCCAAGCTACCCATGAATATGGCACAGATTACTCAGAATTCATGAGGCAAGCACATGCTATTGTTAATATTAATATCATTATTATTAGTACCAATACAATTTCCAAACATGTCGCCTAGCCTGCAGTATGTAGTTGAATAAACAGGCATAGCATATTTTCCTTCCACTGACCACAATTGTCCCTAGTTCTTATAGCATATACAGTAAGTGCACATCTCTAACTCATTACCTAAATAAACTGGCTTCACTTAAGAAACTGAGAGGAATATCTCCATAACACATGGCTGGCTAGCATTCACAGGTTGCAAGGTCATGACTATGGTAATGAAATAAAACAAGAAAAACAAATCAATTATGCATTTATACTTGTTAAAAGTTTAATCATGGAAATTTGATGCTCTAGGGTGAGTCAAAAGAAAAGGGAAAATAAGTACAGTTAGAAAGGTGAGATTTTTCCCATGCGTTAAATGGCCCGAGGGCTCTACTTACAATATGCCATTTAACTAGTCAGTCACCCCTAAAGTGCCTTACTGCTTAAACATGCAATGGTCTCAGTCTGTGTGGCACACAGCCTATTGCCAAACAACTCAGGTTTTTACTTTTACTTTCTAACTCTCATTGCTTTCTTTTTTTCTTATTCTCTTATTTTTAATATAGTATGTGTGACTTTATCCCTCTCCCCTAAAATACACGTATAATTCCCCTAAGTGATTCTTTGTAAGGCTTGGACAAATATAATATGGGAGAGATATTTTGAATATAATTTATGCCATTTAGCTGAATTCAGAGAAAGAAAGTTAGAAAACTCTCCTCCACAAGGATTTCATTCAGCCCACTTTTAAACTTGATCCATAATTTGATCGAATGCTCTTGGGCACTATTAAATAGTAATAATGAACTTCACCTAAAGCCCTTAGTAATTTTGTTCCACATTTCCTTCTCTAATTATCCACTATTCCCTATTTATTATTACTTCATTCTCTGCCTTAAGGCTGCCTAAAAATACTAAGAATGATAAATTAAACAATACATTTGGTACCAAGTTAACCTGTGGGGAGGGTTATAATTTAATGGATTGTCTTCTGAATTAATTATTTCTGAATTATTTAATTGCTGTTTCTAAACAAATTTCTTAGAATATGTGACAGAACTTTTAGGATATTTCTAATAAAATTATTATGACAATCACAGTTCCATCATTATTTTAGCTAAATTTTACATTAATTTTATTATAAATCTACAGATTTATTGATTATATTTTTACTAACAAGCATTGTCTTTTATAGCATTTAACAATATTTTCTTTAGTATCTCATCAGTGCAGACATTAAATCACTGTCATTTGGAAGCCAGTGCCTTTTCCCCCTTAAGTAACAATAGTCATTGACTTTTATATTAAAGTCTTAAGAGTCTCACTATAAATACAGTGTTTAGATCAATGACTACTTCAGAGACCATGATGGTTCTTCTTACACTAATTACTTACCCCATCAGTCTCATTAAAGTTCTGTGACAACCAATTTCTGTTTCTGTGAGCTAAAAATATCCTCATTGTATGTCATTTAGAAGAATTCACATTGTAAGATGGCTTTCATGCTCATTGTGGAATGTCATTTAACCCATTTTGCACAATGGTTTTTCGTTTTTCTGTTGGAGAGGCAGAATCTTTTGGAAGTTTTTTACAATGCTGATAAACAAAAACTTGTCACCTATTTATCAGCAGCAGCAGGACCAGAAAGCGTGGAACAGCTCATCTGGTCTGAACCCCTGGAATTTTCCCAAATTAATTACCTACTACATCCAGCCCACAAAGCTTTCTCAGATTTCATGTATGAATGGCTTCGGTGGTGATCCAAAGCTCTTTACAACCTCCTTTAATACCTTGAGCTGCTGGACAGCTGCTTTATGATGCTGTGAAAAGCTCAGTGGTAGAAAGGACGTTTGCACTGAGTGTTAGGATATTATTCAGCTGCAAAGTCTTAATTTCAAAAGTATATTGAGTCTTTTAATATATGATATTCTTTTCTTTTGCATATTGTTTAATCTTAACAACAGAAGTAGACTAAGTTTATTATGTGCAGTTAGTCAGGGACTAGTTTTACTGTTATAACCAGAATAATATATAGATCCTAAATGTCTCAAAATGCTGATAACTGCCTCAGGAAAAAAATTTAGGAAGGTAAAATGATTTCAAAAGGAAAGTGGAACTCTCATATAGTACAAATAGGGAGTATAAACCGCTATAAGGGCTTTAAAATACTATCTGAGATTACCTATTACATTTAAACATTCATGCACCCAAGAGACTTAGCCATTTCAGAAATGTGTATGGCGGTTACACAAATGTGTTTATCCTCCTTCTTCAGTTGTACATTTGTGATTTGTGCACTCTTTCTGATGCCCGATTGCTTCCATTAAAACAACAAAACATTTTAAGTTGTCATGTTGTAAACATATCCATGAAATGTTAATATCATTTTTTTTAAAAATTATTTATTGTTTGAAGTATTACATAAGTCTCCTTTGTCCTCCATTGACCTCTCCCAGGCCATTCCCCCCACCCCCAGCAAATGCCCTCACCGCCCCCCCCTACTGTCTGTGTCCATTGGGTATGCTCATATACATAACCTTTGGTTGATCTCTATCTATTTCAATTGCCCATTAACACTATCATTCTCTCAGTTACATACCTTAGAGACTTCAATTTGATTAATCTTCTTTCTCATTCAAATGCCTTACATTATTTAAATTTTGGATTTGAAATATGTTTTACAATTTTTTTCAATATGACTCAATTTGATCTTTGTGACCATTATTATTTTCTTAAAGGAGTGTCTCCCCAATTCAAGCTTAAACAATTGGACTTCTTCAGATTGATCTTATGACATAAATATCTAGTGCCGGTAAGAATTTGACATTTATGATTAAGTAGTTTCTTTAGGTTCTTTACCAGTAAGAAAATCATTAAACTGACAGAGGCCCAGTGCATGAAATTTGTGCACTTTGGGGAGTGGTCCCTCAGCCCAGCCTGCACCCTCTCACAGTCTGGGACCCCTTGGGGGATGTCTGACTTCTGGCTTAGGCCAGGAGGATTGAACCTAAACTGGCAGGCAGACATCCCTCTCACAGTCCAGGGCTATCATAGCTGAGGACACCTCGCTCCTTACTGCCTGACTGCAGTGGAGGTTGGAGAGGCTCCTGCCAAGGCCACTGAGCTCACTAGCTGTGAGCCTGGCTTCAGGCTGAGTGGCGCCCCCACTATGGGAGCTTACTGACCATCAGGAGGCAACTCCTGCATTGAGTGCCTGCCACCTGGTGGTCAGTGAACATCATAACAACTGGTCATTCTGCTATTTGGTCAATCTGCACATTAAGATTTCATTATATAGACTAGAGGCCTCGTGTGCAAAATTCGTGCATGGAGGAGGTGTCCCCTCAGCCCAGCCTGCACCCTCTCCAATCT
Organism: Vespertilio murinus; assembly: GCA_963924515.1. Taxonomy (NCBI): domain Eukaryota; kingdom Metazoa; phylum Chordata; class Mammalia; order Chiroptera; family Vespertilionidae; genus Vespertilio; species Vespertilio murinus. Next base: position 72,843,601 of record OZ004707.1, read on the forward strand.
GGGACCCCAAGATCAGGCTTAAACCAGCAGTCAGACATACCTCTCACAGTCCTGGACTGCTGGCTCCTAATCACTCATCTGCCTGCCTGCCTGGTCACCCCCAACTGCCCCCCCCCACCAGCCTGGTCACCTCTAACTGCCTCTCGCTGCTGGCCAGGTCACCCCCAATTGCCCCCACCCTGACAGCCTGGTTGTTCCTAACTTCCTCTCCCCCTACCCCCCTCTCACTGGTCTGGTCACCCTTTACTGCCCCACCTGCCAGCCTGGTTACCCCCAACTGTCCCCCTTGTCAGCCTGGTAACCCCCAACACCCCTGCTGCCAGCATAATCATTCCCACCTGCCCTCCCTGCCGGTCTGGTTAACCCCAACTGCCCCCCCCCCCCGTTGGCCTGGTCATTGCACACAGCCTGCTGTTCAGTTATTTGGTAATCCCTCACTAATGCCCCTGCTGTCCTGGTCTCCCCATGAAACCTGCTGTTCAGTCATTTCGTTGTCCCTTATTAACCCCGCTGCTGGCCTGGTCTCCACACACAGCCTGCTTGTTCGGTCATTTGGTCATCTCTCACTAATCCCCCTGCCTGCCTGGGCGTAGGCAACCATCTTGTGAGGATGTGAGGGTTAATTTGCTTGTTACCTATTTATTATATAGGATTTTTGCCTTTATAGTCCATACATTTTTTGACCTTTATAATTTCATCATTATTTACTCAGATTTTCTTTTCAGAAAGATTTCCAAATTTTGTACTTTATGGGAAATAAGTTCTCATGACAGTTTCTTTCTTATTCTAAATGTTATCCCCCCATATCTATCTAAACTTCAACTATTCTACACTAGATAAACTTATTTTCCCCTCTTTTGTAGTATTTCTATCATTTTTACAGAATACAGAGTACATGATTAATTACAGGCTCACTTATTTGTAAATAATCTAGCAATATTATGTGCCAGATTCTGAACACAATAGTAAATATGCAGAGAAGTATAGAAAAGTTATGTGCCCTGCTCTCCAGAATATAGGTAAAAGTGAGGATATAGATAAAAGTAATAAAACATACCTAGAGCCTACTAGATTGCTAAATCTTGTAATATTATAATTTTATATCAACTATATAAAATGTTATAATTTTATATTAACTATATAATTTTATATTACTAACTATATAAAATTTCTTAGAAAGAGCATTGTGGGGTTCACAGAGGGGGCTATAGACTGAGTTAAGTAAGCAGGGATAAGAAGTTTTCAATTTTGGGGGTGAGGGATCAACTTTGAAGTAACAGAAATTAGTATGTGCTATGTGGTGATATTATTTTCACATGTATTTGGTAAGGTTTTCATGATTACAGATTATTTTTTAATGTCATAATTTTTTATTCTCTCACAATGTCTGGGGACATTTTCAATCATGGTGGGTACTCAACAGATTTTTTTTAAAGTATTAGATTGATTGTAGTGGTAATGAATGCAAATTTAGGAGTCAGGCAATATATATTGATGATTTTCTAGCTTCATGCTCTGAAATTCCCTTAAGTGGAGTTAATACTATTATATGCCAGAATATACATGCAAACGCTGTGTTTTAGTAGTCAACTTGATATATTATTTTACATTTTATTATATATGTAAATATACATAAATATATGATATTACAGAAATATAATTATCCTTAATTTGATCCAACTAAATGATAAATTCTGTCAAGTAATTAGCACTGAACCCAAGAAGAAGTAAGTTCTCCCCCCCCAAATTATCATTGTTAATATTTTTGTGGTTGATTTGGCAATACATTTATTGTATGTTTTCTCTAGATTAGTGGTAAACTATAATTTTAGAATATAGTACCATACAGAAAATGAAATTAGAAGTTCAAAACTTTAACTATTTCTCTTACCATTGTCCTGCCTAAACATTTTTTAAAAATAAAGCAAAGATTTGCTAATCTTTAAGCCTTAACATAATTAGTGGGGCTAAATGATGCCAATGAGAGGTTGATACCAGTCAGAATAAACAGCATATGCTTTTAAATGATTTGTGAGCAAGGCAAATGTATAAGCCCCAACAGTGGGTGAATTCTTTTTAAAGAATGTTTGCTTTTTTATAAATTAGTAATCCACACATGTAACCTATATGTTCATGTTGCTAATGTCACCCCAATAAAATGAAATAAAAAATTCATATGTTGAAAACCTCAGAATGTGTTAAACAGATAAATAAATACTGTTTGAAGATGAGGTATAAACTGCCTTTAAAATGCAGGAGAAAAATTAACAATGGGGGAAAGTAAGTGATAGATATCCTATTTTTGTCTAAAATATTTAATTTACATTCCCCTGGGAGGAAAAGGGCAATTATTCAAATAAGTCCTTATATTTTGTTTATGTTCCATTGAAATATGTATTGGAAATAGTGATGTCCTATTTATTCTTAATTAAATTTATTGGGGTGACATGGGTTAATAGGATAATACAGATTTCATGTGTGGATATCTGTTACAAGATCTGTATATTGCAAAGTGGGCCCACCACCAAAATTCAAATCTTTTGTCACCGTATATTAGGCCCCTATGTTTTAAACATAACAATTTTTATTGTGCTTATTAAATGTTCTACTGTACTGAACACAATGTAAATACCCATAAAATGTTTTACAAAACATATATATCACAAGAATACATTGAATCGATCTGGAAAAAAAACCTCACTTTCAACAGAACTTAACTAAGGGGTTTGGATTTCTTTAAATGACTGTGGTATTTGGGATCGCTAAGATACATTTTTGAGTGAAAAGTATAAACAATGAATCTCAGAGGGAAGGTAGGGGTGGATGGGAAAAGATTAACCTCTGGACACAGACAACAGTGAGGTGGAAGCCTGGGGCCAGAAGGGGCCTGTGGGGGAGCCGGGGACACGTCTGTACTACTCTCAACAATAAAAATAGTTGTTTAAGAAACTGTTTTACTCTATATTTGTTTTTACCAAAATGTAACAAACTGAGGACGATTCTATGCAAAAGTTAAAAAAAAAAACTTTCAAATTAAGTAAATGTATCTAAACAACCTTCAGGCAATAGAAATTTCAAAATGTCCATACATTTTTGCAGAGCACAATTTAAATTGGTTTTTACTAAAAAAATGAGAAAATAGCAGCGTGGCATTTGCAGATAACTATGCCTGAGCTGCTGCATTAATTTTGAAAAGATATTGATAATTGTTTTATGTTAATTGTGTTTTAAATAGCATCCATAAATATTATAGGTTTACATGTATTTATTATATAACAATCTAAAACTATTTTCAGTCAAAGCCACCTAAGCATGTAAATAATACTCTACAATTCAACTTCATAGAAACTAATAATATTCTTACTATTTATTCATTTTTACTAGTTAGTAGCATCAAGTCTACAAGAATAATAAAAGTTGCTAGTTTTCCATCATAGTTAAGTCAATTAACGTAAGTCAATTTAGGTTTTTTTAACAGTTGTTTTGATATATTATTTTGCATTCCATTTCAGACAAATACAAATACTATGTATTTTCTTTAATTCATTTCTCTGAGTAGTAATAAAAATATTTTATAAGTATAATGTGTACTATTACCACCAAGTCAACAGAAAAGAGTACAATTTATAAATGTGTTGTTAGGAACATAAAGAAATAATGAAACACAACTTTCTTATACAGTTAGTTCATTATATTAGAATACTCTCTTTTTTAAAGCAAACAAGTTCATTTCATTTAGAGATAAGAAAATAAAACCTACTGTATTTTCTTATTCAAGTTCTGTATTTTTGCTATCATGTGTCAGTTTATTGACACATGCACAAAAATAAAATGATTAACTCCTTCAATTGATATTTTTCTCAACATGCATTACAGTATTTTAAATGGGAAACTCATAGTCAGAGTATTATTGTCACATTGACATATTTTTTCAAGTGACATATCATAAATTTATAATAATCCATATTCCATGTGAATTTATTTTAAACATAGAAATGAATATTTTCCCCTTACATCTATATGTATATATAGAAATACATGACATAAGTACTTAAGTTCCATGTGACTATGATATAAAGTCAGAAAAAACATGTTAATTATATTCACACTAGAGGCCTGGTACAGAAAATTCGTGCACAGGGGTGTGTGTCCCTGAGCCCAGCCTGCAACCTCTCCAATCTGGTTCCCCTTGAGAGATTTCGGACGGCCCGGTGGGATAGGGCCTAACTGGGCAGTTTGACATTCCTGTCACAATCCAGGACTGCTGGGTCCCAACTGCTCACCTGCCTGTCTTCCTGATTGCCCCTAACCGCTTCTGCTTGACAGCCTGATCACCCCCTAACCTTTCCCAACAGCCTGACTGAGTCCTGTTCCCCTGCCAGCCTGGTTGCCCCTAACTGTCCTCCCCCTCAGGCCTGCCCTCCTACAGCTGTTCTCTCTTGCAAGCCTGGGTCTCCCCTAACTGTCCTTCCCTGAAGGCCCAGTAGCGCCCAACTTCCCTCCTCTGTCAGTCTGGTTCCCCCCAACTGCACTCCCCCACAGGCTTGATTGCCCCCAATTGCCTGCCCTTGCAGGCCTGGTTCCTTCCTGCTGCCTTCACCTGCTGGCCATCTTGTAGTGGCCATCTTGTATCCACATGGGGCAACCATCTTGTGTGTTGGATTAATGGTCAATTTGCACATTGCTCTTTTATTAGGTAGGAGGATTAGATAGAACAGAGGCCTGGTGCACAAATGGGGATGGGGGCCAGCTGGTTTGCCCTGAAGGGTGTCCCGGATCAGGGTGGAGGTTCCCTTGGGGCATGGGGCAGCCTGGGCGAGAGGTCTGTGGTGGTTTGTAGGCTATCCACGCCCCCCCAGCGACCCAAGTGGAGGCCTTGGTATCTGGGATTTATTTATCTTCTATAATTGAAACTTTATAGCCTTGAGCAGAGCCAAGCCTCATGCTTGCTCTGTGGCCACAGGCATTTGTGTTTGGATTTATTTATCTTCTAAAATTAAAACTTTGTAGTCAAGGCCAAGGCAGTCCAGGGTTGTGGGAGCTTGACTTCCTCTATTGCCAGGGCAACCCAAGCCTCCTGCTCTCTCCAGCTCCATGGCTGCTGTCATTTTTGTTGGAATTTATCTTCTATAATTAAAACTTTGTAGCCTTGAGTGGAAGCCTGGGCCTGCCAGGATGTATGGAAATCTTGGCTTCCTCCATTGTCTGGGAAACTTAAGTATCTTGCTTTCTCTATGGCCACAGCCATCTTTATTGGGTTAATTTGCACACCTTCTCAGGTTGGCCGGTGGGTATAGCTTGTATGTGTAGCACAGTGATGGTTAATTTGCATATTACTATTTTATTATATAGGATTGCGTTAAATTGTGTGTATGTGTGTGTGTCAGGGGGAGAGGTGGGTATAAGTGTTTGTGTAAAATCTTTAACCATCTTAGAGACTAGGGATGCCCTGATTTGTACCCAGGCAAGTTTTGGCATTTATTGGATGCCTCAAATAAGACATATACTATAAATTCCATTATTCTCAGTTAATTATTCTAAAAATAATCTTAGTTTTAATGATTGGCATTTATTTTGTCCAAATATTTAAAATACATTTTCCATATGGTTTTAATGCCTATACACATATATTAGGTACTATGTTTAAATTATTTACTTCTTAATTGGTGAATATCAAGTGATTGATAAAATTTTGTTATATTAAACTAGTTAGAGCTTTTTCTTACTATATTCAGGTAGGAAAAGATAATTTAAAACTACTTTACTTTCTAAAATAAGTAGTTCCCCCTTATCCAGTTTTGTTTCCTGTGGTTTCAATTACCCACAGTCAACCGTTTTGTAAAAATATTAAATGTTCCCAGCCATTGACATTCTCTGCTCCTGACACCTAAAATTGGCATCATCATGGTTCAATGCTAAATTTTACATATGCCCTGTGATCCTGGAAATCAGTAAAGATTAAGAAATATGTCTTCAAGAGGAAGAAATAAAAGGCATCTAAATTGGAAAAGAAGTAAAATTGTCATTATTTACAGTAGCATGATGTTATACATAGAAAATCCTAAATCCTTTATCAAAAAAACTACTAGAATTAATAAATGAATATGCAGTAGAGCAGGATACAAAATTAATACCCTAAAATCTATGGCTTTTTTATACACCAATAATGAACTCAGAGAAAGAGAAACAAACAAACAAAAATCCCATTTATCATTGCAACAAAAAAATGAAGATATCTAGGAATAAATTTAACCAAAGAGGTAAAGGAGCTGTATTCACAAAAGTACAGAGGCTGAAAAAGAGATAGAGGAAGACATAAAGAAATTGAAGAGCTGAAACAGGTTTGGCTCAGTGGTAGAGCGTCGGTCTGCAGACTGAAAAGTCCCGGGTTCAATTCCAGTCAAGGGCATGTACATTGGTTGCGGGCACATCCCCGGTAGGGGGTGTGCAAGAGGCAGCTAGTTGGTGTTTCTCTCTCATCAACGTTTCTAGCTCTCTATTTCTCTCCCTTCCTCTCTGTAAAATATCAATAAAATAAATATTAAAAAAAAAGAAATGGAAGAATATACCGTGTTCATAGATTTGTAGAATCAACATCATTAAAATGTCCATACTACTCAAAGCAATTATAGATTCCCTGAAATCCCCATTAAAATACCAACAGCATACTTCAAAGACCTAGAACAAACTCTCCAAAAATTCATCCGATATAAAAAGACCCAAATAGCTGCAGAAATCTTGAGAAAGAAGAATAAAGTTGGAGTGTTCACAATACCAGGTATCAAACTATACTACAAAGCCACTGTTCTCAAAACTGCCTGGTACTGGCACAAGAACAGACACATAGACCAATGGAACAGAACAGAGAACCTAAAAATCGACTCAAGCCATTATGCTCAATTAGTATTTGACAAAAGAAGCAAGAACATACAATGGAGTAAAGACAGTCTCTTCATTACATGCTGTTGTGAAAAATGGACAGGTACATGCAAAAAAAAAATGAGACAAGACCACCAACTTACACCATACACAAATATAAACTTAAACTGAATAAAGAACTTAAATGTAAGATGGGAAACCATAAAAATCTTAGAAAAATCTATAGGCAGCAAAATAGCAGACATTTGTTGTAGCAATATCTTTACTGAAACAGCTTCTAGAGCAATGGAAACTATGGAGAAAATACACAAATGGAACTACATCAAAATAAAAATTTTCTACACCTCAAATGAAGCTATCAAAAAGAAACAAACAAACAAACAAACAAACAAACAAACAAACAAGAAATCCCACTACATAGGAGAACATATTTGTTAATGTTATCACTGATGTGGGTTGAATCTCCAAAATTTATAAGGAACTCATACAACTTAATAAAAGGTAGATAAACAATCCAATAAAAATAAATGGGCAAAGGGCCTAAACTTTTTAAAAGAAGACATACAAAAGGCCAAGAGACATATGAAAACATGCTCAAACTCACTAATCATTCCAGAGATCCAAATCAAAGCAACAATGAGATATCATCTCACTCCTGTTAGAATGGCTATCATTAACAAACGACAAGTGCTGGTGAGGATGCAGAGGAAAAGGAACCCTCTTGCACTGTTGGTAGGAATGCAGATTGGTACAGCCAATGTGGTTAACGGTATGGAGTTTCCTCAAAAAAACTAAAAATGGAATTCCCATTTGACCAAGTGATCCCACTTCTAGGAATATATCCCAAGAAACTAGAAACACCAAACAGAAAGGATATATCCACCCCTTTGTTTGTAGCAGCACAATTTACAATAGCTCAGATTTGGTAATAGCCTAAGTGCCCATTAGCAGATGAGTGGATTAAAAATCAGTGGTACACCTATGCAATGGAATACTACTACACTTCAGTAAAAAAGAAGGAAATCTTACCATTTGCAAAAACATGGATGGACCTGAAGAGCATTATGCTAAGCAAAATAAATCAGTCAGAGAAAGATAAACATCATTGATCTCACTCATTTATGGAATATAATGATCAACATAAACTGATAAACAAAAATAGAACCAGAGTCACAGAAGTATTAAACAGACTGTCCAACCCATGAGGTAAGACGGGGGTGAGTGGGTAAGAGGTCAACCAGGGGACTTGTATGTATGCATATGAGCATAACCAATGAAAACAGACACTAGGGGTGTGAGGGCAAGTGCTGGAGGACTGGGGGGCACTGAGGAGAGGTCAATGGGAGAAAGGGGAGACTTATGTAATACTTTAAAAGTAAAGAGTTTTTAAAAATCTGTCTACACTTTTTGTTCTGAAAAAGAACTTCCTGCAAAGAACCATCCTTCTTATGTTTCTTAAAGAGACTCTGGGGTTCCCTTCTTGTTTACCTATGATAAGGACAGACTTAGACCTTTAAAATTCTCTTTATTCCACATAAAATTAACTGAATTGTTTGTCCCTACTAACCAATCAGAATAAAATGCTTGTTGACCAAGCTATGGTTAAGCTTCTCTACTTTCCCCAAACACTTGAATTTAGTTTTATCCTCAGCATACTAGTGCATCACCTCCTGAAACTCTTTCAGTGATTATCAGATTGTGCCACTCTTTCATCTAGCTAGCCCATTCTCCTACTCCTAGTTCTTTATAGCGTTGTTACTCTTATCTATAAAAGAAAAGAAAAATAAACACTCCCATCTAACTCTAGAGAGGTTTACAGCCCTCTCCCAACTGCAATTGCCTCTTTTCCATCCCTTGAAATGTATTTTGAATAGTCTCTCCTTACCTAGTCCAGATTCATTTTTGTTTTCCACCACATTTGAATGAGATCACTATTGTTGACCAGCAAAATATCCATGTAGAGAGAATCATCAGTACTTCATGTTACAATTTTTGTTTCCAGTATAAATTTTATTTAAAGAGTAAAACAAAACATTTAGATCAGTGGTTCCTGACGTGGGACACATACCCAACGGGGGGGGGGGGTGCAATTTGAGAATGAGTATTTAACAGTAAATGTTTTGTACTTTTTGTGGTTCAGGGGCCTCATATACAGTATATAAATATATATTGTGGCATTTCAGTTCTCTATTACGTTTTGAAACTTTGTTTTCTATTATTTTCACATCAATTCATATTATTATTATTTTTTAACAATTTCTTAGTGATTTCTTCCTCAGTTCGTCAACTGTCCTTTTGTTCTCTGATTTTTCTCTTTGATGCCATGTTCTTTGGAAGCTTGTGTAGGCCAAGTTAATGGCCTTTTAGGTTGCCTCCATGTGAATAGGAGTTCATTTTTTTAAATAGGAATTATATAACACAGTGGGGGGGATCAGGATTTTAGAGATGCTTAGGTGGAGCATGACCAAAAAAATGTTGGGAACCATTAATTTGATCAATGCCTCGAATAAATAAAAATGTATATCTATACTGGTAAAAGGGTAATAAGCCAATTAGTCCGGGAGACCTTCTGGGAAACCTTCCGGACATCCTTTTGGACAAGGTCATGGTGGTGGGGCTGAGGCAGAGGTAAATAGGGGTGATCAGGCCAGCAAAGGGGGTGGGGTGGGGGACAAGTAATCTAGTAGAGGTTGCAATTGGGGATGAGCAGGCCAGCATGGTGGAGGAGGGAGGAGTGGGGGACAAGCAGGCTGTCAGGGGGTGGCAGTTAGGGCCAAGGGGGTTGGCAGATTGGGCAGTTGTGGGCAAGCAGACTGGCGGGGGAGGAGGGAGTTGGAGGTGATAAGGCTGGAAGGGGGGGCAGTTGGGGGTGATCAGGCAGGCAGGCAGGCAGAGTAGTTAGGGGCGATCAGGCAGGCAGAAGGTGAGTAGTGAGGAGCCAGCAGTCCTGGATTGAAGGAGGGATGTCTGAAGCAGCATTTGGATATCTCCCATGAGGTCCCAGATTGCAGAGGGTGCAGGCCGGGCTGAGGGACACAACATTTCCTTCCCCATTCATGAATTTTGTGCACCAGGCCACTAGTTATAAATAAAAGAATACAGAAAATAATGTATTATAATAAAATCATGACAAAGTTAAAATGTAATTAAGAAATTAATCAAGCTATATATAGGATCTAAAATAAAATAGGGGTAACTTTGCTTAGTTCATTTTTTTCTAAGCTTTAAAGTAAAATTGTGATATTGTATCCAATTTTTTCTTAGTCATTAATCTTATTTTAAGATTAAGTTTGGTCATTTATATTTCAACTAGAAGCCTGATGCACAAAATTTGTACATGAGGGTGTGTGTCCCTCAGCCCAGCCTCCACCCTCTCCAATCTGGGACATCCCTCTCACAATCCAGGACTCCTGGCTCCCAATAGCTCGCCTGCCTGCTTCCTGATTGCTTCTAACCACTCTGCCTGCCAGCCTGATCACCCTTTAACCACTCCCCTTCCAGCCTGATTGAGGCCTAACTGTTCCCCTGCCAGCCTGATTACCCCTAACTGTCCTCCCCTGAAGGCCTGGTCACCCCCAACTGCCTTCCCTTGCAGGCCTGGTCCCTCTCAAGTGCCCTCCCCTGCTGCTCATCTTATTTCCACATGGTGGCAGCCATCTTTGACCACTTGGGGGCAGCCATCATGTGTGTTGGAGTGAAGGTCAATTTGTATATTACTCTTTTATTAGATAGGATACATTAAAACAATGTGAAATTTTGTAATTTCTTTATGGTTCAATTTTTTTAAAGCAGTGCATGTTCTAATTACATATTTCCAGCAATCACACTTCTGTTCTTTATTGTATGTCCTCTAAAATAATTTGCTATTTTTAAGGGACTTGGATTATTTTAGTGCATTACTGAATTAGGAAAAGAGAATGGATATGATCAATTTCTACAAATGATAATATTTATATTATTAATTTGCTTAGCTTAATGTGGTCATCAGTATAGTCTTTTCTTTAGCCCTCATAGATTCTACAGCATAACGCTGTAATACAATCAGTTACAACTTAAAGGAAGAAGAAAAGCAGAGGCCAGTCACTGGGTCAAGTTACAGGGTATATGCCTCAGAGAAAAGAATATTGCATTCCATGTTACTTTAACTTTACTACTGCATGCTCTATACAAAATAATCACATGAGAGAGTACGTCTATAGCTCAGTAAAGCTACATGAAAGTTGTGAAATGACTTTAGATAGTTGGTCATACTCTCGACCAGAAGTTACTCTGATCAATTTTTCTTTTCTTTATCCAAAGAATATGTCATTTCAATTGTGTATTGTTTTTATATCTGAGTCTTATTACATTCTACAGTAGTCAACATTTTAAAGTAATCTTATATTCACAGGTATTCCATAATTATTCATCTGTAAATGCTGAACATATAACATTCATCTTGTGAAAATATGTGAAATGAATTTCCTCTAAGTATAATGAGAGTGCAAGTAAAGATCATGTGATGAAATCTTTTATGGCCAAACTTAGAGCTGAATTATTTTTCAGAAAAACCTCACTGGCCCATCCGCTGATGCTAAGCTAGGGACTAAACCCCACAGTGAAATCCACTCCTCCCATCACTTCCCCTTCACCCTTTTCTTGTTCTCAAGCTAGCAGAGCATGGTTTCATTTCCAGAGAACAAGAATCTTTTTCTAAGGAGCATTCTAAACTCCAGCAAGCCTCATCAGAAAACTGACAATCAATGAAGTGTGCACACATAAAAATCTCTAAAGAATTCTGATCAACTAGTGCATTTTTACAGCTTGCCTGTCTTCAGAGAACAGCTTTACAAATGAAGCCTATTGCTTTCTCCACTGGGAGTTCTAGATGGTAGAGATCAAGGAAGAGGCTAATATTTACCATTTCACAAATTAAAGACTACATGGTAAGTTTAGTGTCAGGCAACTTTAATTATTTTTCCGTGCTTTGTAGTTTGGACAGTTTAATCTGAATTTCCCTGCATCTGACAACTTGGAGTGAAAAAAATAAGCAGAATGACAGCACTTAGTGAGGCAGATAATGTAGCTCAAAAATGCAGAGACTATTTTCTGGGAAGCAAGACAATGTTTCGCATCCCTTTAGCCACTCAACTGAGTGAAAATTCCAATATATTCATCCAATGTAGAGAACAGTTTTCTGCACTTTTAATTCAGCTAGGAAGATGTGAAAATATTTTGACGTAAAATATCCTGTACTTGTCCAAAATTGTATTATTTACTGAAATTACAGAATATACAAAGAATCAATGTGTATTTTGAATGCAAAATTCAAAAAACTTAGTTCATATGTTGCATATAATTTATGGACATTTTTATGTTTTTCTATTATCTTTATCTTTCATGGCTAATATTGTAGACATTTTAGGAAAGGGTATAAACAAAATCAGGATATATTCTTCTGATGTTAAAAATAGATTTTTAAAACCTTACAAGTCGGATTGGATGATGTACCTTTCTCAGTTTAAAGGCCTAACTGATCAGAAAACTTTCTGTTTCTATAGCAGAGGAATTGCAAGAAGGGGCTTGGTTTGGGGTTTTTCCTATTCTTTCCTAACACATCATGACACATCATGAGCCATGGGCTAAATTAGTGCTTTGATTTCATCTTTGTAAGTTTTTCATCATATATTTTTCCTAGATCAATATTTTTCCTGAGCCTCTTATGATCTTTTGTGGGTATTCAGATCTTATTGAATCTTTAGTAACTAATACAATGTAATAACTTTTGGACATCCCATTTATTTAATCATTCATTCACTCATTCATTCATTTAGTCATTAATTCATTCATCAATCCATCAGGGAGTAGATAATTACTTATTAGCGATGAAGTGTTATGCTGTATATTAGACTTTGAAAATTCAAATTTAAGTTAAATTTAGACATTGCCTTTGAGAAGCTTATTGTAAAGCAATTGCTATTCATCTGGAAGTCCTTATTGATTTACTTTCAGGACCTATGATAGAGTCTTTAACTAAACTAGCTACTTTAGTTGGCTTTGCTATAAATATCAGTAGCTTATGGAAACAAAACAATAAAGTTAGAGACACTGTTCATCCTTCACATTGTGCTCTCATTTCAGGATTCAGAGTGAAAAAGAAGGCTTCAGGGCCATGGCACTCATGGGGTAGAGGATACATTGCAACAGACTTGACAGAAACATACATGGCTTTCGAAGCTTCCTTTTAGAATCGGCCTATGTCATTTCCTCTCCGTTTTACTGGCCAGAGAAAGCCCTATGGACAAGCCTGACTGTAGGGGGAGGTAAAGCCTGCGGTCATTAGGAAATATGCAGTAAGGAAGGATAAACCAACCCTCCAGAAATGAGAGTCAAGGACTGGGAGTAACCATGCAATCTACCAGTTTATAATTAGACAGTGATCAACAATATTTTAAATATTTTAATCCATGGCCTTTTATTCCTCTGGCAACTTTAACCAAATTATTCAAACCAAGCCCTCATAGTTTGTATTATAAACATTACATTACTAGAAGACAAAAGAATTGCCTTATAGCTTATATTACAAAACAGCACATAAAAATTAGCAGATAATAAGTTTTGGTATTTTGCCTGGGAATCAAATCTGCTACTACTACACATAGTTTCTCTGTATTAGAAAGGATCATGACACATACCACATTATGTGTAGCATGCTGCTATGTAAAATATTGCTAAGTAACATGTCTAATTTTAAAGCAGAATATGTACTTATATATACCTACATATATGAGTAACTATATTCCATGAAAATTAGAGTTTGTGTCTCAGAGAAGCTTATCTGCTATATCCCTCTCAAGCTAGTTAGAAGCCCGAGGACGAGAAAAATCATATGAACAGAGTGTTTTAGGTGAAATACAGCTGCAGGGCTGAAATTTCATTATGATTATATTCTATTTCCATAGCCCCACAGGAACACATATACTTAATTCATCAGAGCCCTCTTATTATCTCTGCAACACCCCCAGTAGCCACCTCCATCCCAAACCGATTAATATGGCAACTTACAGCACTCACAGAGTGAGTCGGGCTTTGGAAGGGAGCAGTGCAGGCAGCACACCCATATGCTGCTAAAACACATACAGAAAATCTGCACAGCGAGACTTTTCTCAAAAGAATAACAATGGCCCCTTTATATACCTAAAATAAGGAACCCATGCTCATGCTGATACAGTTAGGTGGATCCAATTCCCATTTGTAAGGTGGTGTATTGATTTAAAGATGAAATATATAGAAGTTCTCATTTGGAATAAGTCATCTCGACTGCTTGCTGTTTTAAAATACCACACACCAGGTAGTCACTCAAAAAAAAATTCCAAAATAATTTAGGGAAAATATTGCAATGTAGATAAAATGCTATGTATGCTTCATTGTATACTCTCTTGACACTAACCCATTTATATATTTTTTATCCCTCCTTCTTTTTTTTCCATTTTCAAACATTAACAAAATAACATCTTCATCCCTCTAGTGAATGATTGTTTGGAAATAATACATTCATTTTACAAGCCCATTTATGACTTCAGGTTTTTTTTAATGTTGTTTGTTCAGTCTTGAATCACCTTCTCCATTTTTTTTTTAGCTGATACATGCTATTAAATTCATTTATTTATTTTATTTCCTCTCTCTCCTTCCTGGATTTCCTCCTTGCTGTTAGTCTCCTTTGTCTTTTCCTATGCTGGTTCTTAAATTGTATTATATAACAAAGTATTACTTTTGTAATTTTATCCATAATGGTGATACTAATAGCAATAGTAAGGACTAGTGTTCACGGAAACACTTGCTTCCAACTCGGAGACTTCAAATGCACTTTACCTATAGTGATTTACTGACTACCCACAATAACTGCAAGAGGTAGAAACAATTGTTAAATGCCCTTTACACGGCACTGAGACAAAACAATGATAAATGACTTGCCCCAGAACATTCATCTAGGGTGAAGTGGGTCAGGGTTCAAACCGGGAAGCCTAACTACAAAGATAAGGCATTAAGCTCTATATGCATCTCATTCCACCCTTCCCTGTCGGAACACATCTTAAGGCAGCTGGCTCCCAAATGTCAATGTCTAAATCAGTTAGCTCCATATTCACACACTGAAATCCTTACAAAAAAAACGTCTACTCACAAAATAGCTAAAATTTAACAGGTTTAATACTAAATTAACTTATTTTCTTCTACAACAGGTCTTTTGGGATGTTCCCCATTTCAGTTGCTCTGGTCATAGATGGAACTTTTTTTCACTCATTGTTTCTAATTCAAAACAAAAACAAGCTCTATCAATGTACTTCCTAAGCATATCTCAAATTATCCACATCTTTCTGTCTCTATGACTACTACTACTCTCCTTCAGGGATATAAACCATCATCATTTATCTATGTTAAAATTATTTCATTTTCCACAATTAAACACAGAGTAATTTTTCAAAAATCTAAAAGTGACTGTGTCATTCTTGTGCTTAAAAACATTCAATGGTTCCTCATTGTCTATATAAGATCCAAAGGTGTTAGTGTGGTATAAAGCTGCTTCAGTGAAATTTCTTTTGGCACAGAAATGTCACACCACACTCAAGAGCAGTCGTGGGTTTCCTATTCTGCACATCTTGTTTCTTTCACCTGCCTTACTTCTCTGCCATCAGCTGGATTGAGAGTAACATAAAAAAGTTTGAAAAGATAGAGCAAGCATTATATTCAGACTCAGATACTACAGGGGTGTTGGAATTATCAGACAGGGCATGTAAAACAAGTATAACTTGCCCTAGCCGGTTTGGCTCAGTGGATAGAGCGTCGGCCGGCAGACTGAAGGGTCCCAGGTTCGATTCTGGTCAAGGGCAAGTACCTTGGTTGAGGGCGCAGTCCCAGGAAGGGGTGTGCAGGAGGCAGCTGATCGATGTTTCTCTTTCATTGATGTTTCTAATTCTCTATCCCTCTCCCATCCTCTCTGTAAAAAATCAATAAAATATATATATTTTTAAATTATAAAAAATAAAATAAATAAAACAAGTATAACTCATATGATAAATGCTCTAATGCAAAAGTAGACAGCATACAAAAACAGACGGGCAATGTCAGAGAGAGATGGAACAAAAAGGAAATGCAAGAGATAAAAATATATTTTGCAACAGAAATAAAGAATGCCTTTGATGGGTTAGTAGTAGACAAGCCATAGCTTTGGAAAAAATATCTAAGCTTGAATACATCAATGGGAACTGCCAAAACTGGAAATCAAACAAAAAAGACGCCTGAAAAAATACAACAGAATATCTAAGAACTGTTGGTCAACTACAAATGCAGTAACATGCATATAATGGTGTCAGTAAGGTAATCGAGAGAGAAAGAAAAAGAAATTAAAAAAAAAAAATAATGCTGAGAATTTCCTCAAATAATGTCAGACAACAAACCATAGATACAAAATGATCAGAGAAAATGTAGCAGAATAAATGCCCAAAATACTATGCTGGGCATATTGTACTATAGAGAATTAACGATAAAGAAAAAATTCTGACATAAGCCTTATGAAAAAAAAAAACACACACACACACAAAAAAAAAACACTATACCTGTAGAGGAGCATACACATTTTTATCAAGCTCACAAGGAACATTCACTCAGTGGTTCCCGAACTTGTCTGCACTTTGGAGTCACTGGAGCTTTGACAACTACTAATGCCTTTGTTCCACCCTAGAGATTGTGATGCACTAGTGATTGGTCTGGGGTGTGGCCTGGGCTTTGGAAATATAGATCCCTAAATTATTCAATTATCTAGCCAAGTTTGGGAACCCGCAAAGGCCCGCGCAGAAGCTGGAACCAAGGTTAACTATGAGGTGGTCACAGCTCATGGCTTTTGCGTCCTTGGGGGCAGGCAGCAAGGCAGCAGGGAATGGACAGGCGGCGGGCATGTCCTCCCAGCATGTTCTCTGACATTCAAAGTATATCATATAAAAATTTAATGACCAGATTGAAAATAACTAATAATGTGGTCAAGACAAAATCTTTTATATATATATATAATTGATTTTTTTTACTGAGAGGAAAGGAGAGGACTCTTCAGTCTACAGGCTACCAGTTAGGGCAAGACAAACTCTTTAACGTTAAAACAGGTTTAAGTTTTAATTATCTTTAAATTGGGTATATTTGACAACTTTTCTGAATGTAATATTTCAAGAATTTAACTGAGAGACAGTTTGGGACACTCTGAGGGCCCTGAGGTGACACAAAGGTTTATTATCTCTTCCTAAATTGAGTATCTTTGAACTAAATTAGATCAGTAAAATATACTTGAAATCGCATAAGGAAACTCTGCCAAATAAAAATGTATAGCAGTATTCTATTCAAATACATATTCTTTGAATGTTATAGAAATTTCAGTCTATATAAGAAAAAAATTACACAGATTCAAAGCCAAGTTCAAACAGGAATCTTTCAAAGTAAAAGGGCAAGCATGATAATTCTGTGTCTGCCAGTGACATTCTGGGGTTTTACGTTTCTCATTATTTTCAGTACTTTAATGCACTGTCTGCAATAAGCCACGTGCCACAGGTTACATACAAATTGCTTGCTGTACTAGAAGTTTGTTTCCTCATATTTTGAAACAAAGTCTTTATCAATTGCATTTTAAATAAATCTATAACCATGCCACTTTTGGATTTTGTCATTGGACAGCCATTGCCTTACTTTGGTGCATTTAAGTCTTTAGAAAAACCCATGGAAATAATTCTAACTTACTCTCAATTTCAGGCTTCTAAGCAGGTCATATGTTTGAACTAAAAGGTGATTATAAAACTTCAGGAAATTATGGCTCCCCCTTTCCTAGCATACCTAAGTAAAATATACAGATGAACACTAGATATTCAAGGGTAAATTTAAGCTTAAAAAAAAAGGAGGAGGGGGATAAAAATCTCTTCCACCGTTAATAAAAATTGAGGTGTGCCTTTTAACTAAATAATTTCTTGTAAAGTCAACTAGCATGTCCCTCTCCCAGGCGTTTTTTGTTTGTTTGTTTGTTTGTTTGTTTGTTTGTTTTTATTTTGTTTTGTTTTTCAAGTGGGTTACCCAGTTTTAAACAGGGTAACATCCTTGCCCTAGCCAGTTTGATACTGTGGGTAGAGCACTGGCCTGTCAACTGAAGGGTCCCACGTTCGATTTTGGCCAAGGGCAGATGCCCAGGTTGTGGACTTGATCCCCAGTAGGGGGCTTGCTGGAGGCAGCATATCAATGATTCTTGCTCATCATTGATGTTTTTATCTCTATCTCCCTCTCTCCTCCTCTCTGAAATCAATAAAAATATATTTTTTAAAAAGGTTACATTCTTCAAGTTTGAAAATAAGACAGCAGAAATTAAGGGTCAGTAGATAATAAAAATTAAGCTCGTGAGCAGGAAGTTTAAGATATAAAATAAGGCAAAGCGCGAGTCCTTTAATGACAAGGGCATACAAGGGGTGCGGGCTGGAGCTATTAATACTTTACTTGGATCCCTGGAGATTAGCCAAACCAAGGTTCCGGATCCTGTACAAACTCTCTTAAGTCCTTATCCTAGAGTAGACCCCTCAGAAATTCAGGTCAGCATCCCTCCAACTCATCTGGTTCAGTGAGTAATTCAAAGCATTACAGTTACTCAAGTCCTTTTAAATCACAAAGGACCTGGACCATAAAACAGGGTACACACACTTCCAAAGGAGGCAAGCAGATGGCCTCTGAGTGAGCTCGGGCCATCACCGCCATGGTCAGTATGGCTAGTCCACCCGGCCACCTTGTTTGTGGCTCTACGAGGGCAAGGAACCCCTCACTCTAATTTGAGAGTGAGGACTCCCTTCAGCCTTGGCCGGGTGGGGATGCCTCACTGGCAACAACGTCTTTTCTAAGTCTGCAACTTTCGCTCAGGCCCCTTTCTTTCTAAGCACAATGCATGCAGGACCTGGGATGTTCACTCAGGCCCTTTAAACATCCTTGTGCACGTCTTTTTCTTTTTTCTTTTGGATAGAAAGTGTGTTCTCTACACTACAAAAAGACAGTCCATTAGGATGTATCCTCAAGAATTGAGATAAGTTTGACCCACATGCCTTAAAGAAATAATGCACAGACTCTCTCTGCCCTCAAGTTTAGCTTCAAATGCCAACTAGAAAATAGTAGAAACTAGCCCAGAAGGAAGTTTTAATCTTTTCTGTAGGAAAATGGGAAGTAGTTGGAAGTCCTACATATCCAGGCTTTCTTTACTCTAGGGGAAAACCAAAGGCAGGTAGGAAACTATAAATTTAATCCTTTGCTCCTGGCAATAACAACTCAAGTCCACTGAGGGAGAAGGTAGAGGCCTCACCCCAGCCCAGGGATGAGCCAACCTTAGCTTGCCCCAAGACAGATGAAGGATCTGGCGGTATGCTATCCCAGATCCCCTTCTTACCCCAGAACATGAGACAAATTAAAAGTGACCTAGGAAAGTTCTCAGAAGACCCTGACACATATATTGAGGTCTTCCAAAACCTCACTCAAGCATTTGATCTCTCATATAGAGGCACCATGCTCATATTAAGCCTGATTCTCTCAGCCACTGAAAAGCAAAATATACTAGAAAAAGCAAGATGATTTGGGAATGACCATTTTTTTTTTACTTATGCTGGGGAAATAGAGGACTCTGAGGAAAGAAATAGGGATTTCTTAACAGGACAAGAGGCAGTTTCTCTGGACCCTCAATGGAATCCTGAATCGGAGAGGTGGAGGATACAGCACTACTAGTTCTGTATTATAGAAGGCCTCAGATATAGTAAGATAAAGCCTGATGACTACTCTAAATTAACCACCATTAATTGAGGGGCTGATGAAAACCCCTTGGCCTTATTGAAGGCTCAGGGAGGCTTTTGGTAAAGTGTACTAACATTACTCCAGATTCAGAATTGGGACAATTAAATTTCAAGGACACCTTTATCACTCAGGTTATCCCAGGTATCAGGAGGTTACAAGAACTAGCTATTAGTCCCAAGAGTACTTTAAAAATCTCTTGAAAGTTATCACTTCTGTGATCTATAATATAGACAAGAATGAGGAAAAGGGAGAAACAGGGGAAGCCAGGCCAGAACCCAGGCTCTTGGTGTCATGCTTTGGCAAGGCAAGGACCCCCAGTCAAGACCCAGAGGCGAATGGTCAGTCTGGCCACCAGCTACAACTGTAGACAGGTTGGACTTATGCACCGGAGTTGCCCCAAGGGCTGTGGCGGACTCCTGAAGCCCTGTTCTGCCTGAAAACACTGGAAGTCGGACTGCCCCTAGAGACTGAGGTCCCTTGGGGCAGGGCTGGTGACCAGCTGGCCCAGCAAGACTGATGAGGCCTGGGCTCTCTCAATCTGGCTCATCAGAGGATAGCCACCCCAACCAGGAGCCCAGGTAAGCCTTACAGTGGGGAGGCAAGGAAATTAATTTCCTCCCCGATGCTAGAGCCACCTTCTCTGTACTCCTCCTAAACCCTGGTAAACCATCCTCAGAGGCTGTAGCCATTACAGACAGGTCTGGGAAGCCAAGAATGATCTTTTACTCAGTTTTTAGGCCCAAGCTGGGGTAAGTTGTTCCTTTCCTATGCCTTCCTGACCCTGCAAAAAGCCTTACATTCACATCAGAAACACTATCCTCTCAACCCTGAGGCTCTAGCACCATTGTTGGCAAACTGCAGCTCATGAGCCACATGTGGCTCTTTGGCCCCTTGAGTGTGGCTCTTCCACAAAACACCATAGCCTGGGCAAGTCTATTTTGAGGAAGTGGCATTAGAAGAAGTTTTTAAAAAATTGGATCTCAAAAGAAATTTCAATTGTTGTACTGCTGATATTGGGCTCTGTTGAGTAATGAGTTTGCCTAACCACTGCTTTAGAAGAACTCACTATTCTAATAGGCCATCTATTTAAAAAGCCTAAGGTTTATTGAAACCTGGACATAGTTCTTACAATATCCCATCTTAGGGGCCCAAGAGCTTAATAGAGGGGGAGTATTAGTTCAGGACTTATAACTAGTAAATAAGGCAGTGACTCCCAACCAGCCAATCGTCCCTAACCCTATGCTTTACTTGCTCAGGCTCCAGAGGCACAAAGTAGTTTATAGTCCTAGACCTCACGGATGCCTTTTTTTACATATCCCTGCCTCCTAACTCACAGTCCCTGTTTGCCTTTAAAAGATCCCAATAATCAAAGCCATCAGCTAACCTAGACAATACTGCCCTAGAGCTTTTGGGAATAGCCCTCATTTATTTGGGCAGGCCTTTAAACCAATCAAAAAGCCCTTTTACAGGCACCATCTTTAAGTCTCCCCACAGGTCAGCAGCATCAACTCCTAGATCTGGCTGTCTCGAGTAAAGCTTTGGACACTAGCCCAGGAGGAGAATGAAGCTGCATTGCCATCAATTAGATCACCAGATTTCTACTCATGTGAGCCTCTAAAGAACCCGAAACTTCTCTTTCTAAGGGATCCTGGAAAGTCAGTGAGTGCCAGATAACTAACATATTCTGATCTTTCTAGACAAGCAATGTTTTCATTTTTTAACAGTTCTTATTATGCCTTTTTATAAGTTTCATGTAAACCCTAGGCTGAAACTTGGAGGAGACCTTCTCTGTCCTTACTGGGACCCAGAAACACCACAAGATACTCCCACGTACAGCCCTTCTCTGTAACCCTGGTACAGTACATTTCTCAAGCCATGCTGGATCCCCAAATCCCTAACTACTAAGTATGTTATAAGCAGCCCACTCAGAGTCAATTAATCTCCAGTAGATGTATATCTCCCACATCTCTTTTCAACTTATGCCACCTCCACAATCAACCAAAACCACTTCCTCAGGCCTTGGTTTATACTGTTTTATTATTACTCATCTTTAATCATTGCTTGTTAGGTTTCATATCCTCCAATTCAGAAGCCCTAGAGCTCCAAATGGTCTTCGGCATGAAACCACAGATAAAGGCCACCATATCCATCACCCATGGACCCATAGTAGCCCACTTCTGATGGGACCCTGACTACTGCCCCCAAATGATGACCCCTTTGCCAGCAGGAAGCAGCCAGAAAGATGCAGTGTCCATTGTCCCCACCCACAATTGGGGTTTCTTAATCTTAGGGGAGACTAAAATAGGAATTTTGGGGGGTAAAATAGGACAGGTTTAGGAAATATTAGAAATTTTAGAAATTAAGGGTACAGACCATGGGCACAGGCCTGCAGAGCAGCAGAAGGTATATTTCCATAGAATATGGAAGCTGAAAAGCTACAACAGGGACATTTCCATGGAATGAGGGAGCTGGGAACATCATCCTATATAATAAAAGGATAATATGCAAATTAACCATCACTCTGCTACACCCACCAGCCAGGCCCATCAGCCATGTCCAACAGCCAATCAAAGGAAGTATACAAATTAACCCCAACCAAGATGGCTGTGACCACAGAGAGCTGGAAGGAGACTTGGATTTCCCTGGCAATGAAGGAAGCCAAGCTTTTCACACATCCTGGTGGGCCCAGGCCTCCACTCAAGGGTACAAAGTTTCAATCAGGAAGGCAGGCAGGAGAGCAGTTGGGAGCCAGCAGTCCTGGATTGTGAGAGGGTATGTCCGACTATCATTTAGGCCAATCCCAACTGCTCACTTGCCTGCCTTCCTGATTGCCCCTAACTGCTTCTGCTTTGTCAGCCTAATCACCCCTTAACCATTTCTCTACCAGCCTGATTGATGTCTAACTGCTCCCCTGCCAGTCTGTTTTACCCCAACTTCCCTCCTCTGCTGGCCTGGTCACCCTCAACTGCCTTCCCTTGCAGGCCTGGATCCTCTCAACTGCCCTCCCTTGCAAGCCTGGTCCCTCCCAATGGCCCTCCACTGCTGGCCATCTTGTGGTGGCCATCTTGTGTCCACATGGGGGCAGGAACTTTGAACACATGGGGGCAGCCATCTTGTGTGTTGGAATGATGGTCAATCTGCATATTTCTCTTTTATTATATAGGATAGAGGCCTGGTGCATGGGTGGTGGCCAGGTGGTTTGCCCTGAAGGGTGTCCTGGATCAGGGCAGGGGTTCCCTTGGGGCTTGGGGCAGCCTGGGTGAGGGGCCTGTGGTGATTTTCAGGCTGGTCATGCCCCCCGGTGACTCAAGTTGAGGCCCTGGTGCCGAGGATTTATTTATCTTCTATAATTAAAACTTTGTAGCCTGGAGTAGAGCTCGCTCTGTGACCACAGCCATTTATAAGCCATAGGGAAAAGGAACTCAGTGGGACTCTTTCCCCCTCCCTACGTGGGAGTCCATTCTGTGGGACTGTTTCCCTCTCCCCACATGGGAGTCTATACTTCTTCTTGAGTAAATCTCCTCCTTTGCTATACTATCCTCTGTCTGTGGATTCATTCTTTGACTCCAGTGGACAAAGAATCAGGGTTTTAGTCCAAAATTTCCATTTCACTATAATAAAGACAGGGCAGTGAATAAATCAAGAAAGTATATTTTATGTATAATGGTGGGGTAGGGTACAATAAATAAAATAAGAGCAAGCAAAATGGTTTGTATTGCATTTTGAATAACTAGACAATATGTTACAGATCCATATCCTTCCCTACATGGCTCTTCTAGCCCAGGTACTAGGTATACCACTCTTAGAGTCTCAGAGAAGAATAGTCACAAAAGAAATGTCAAGAGAAAATACAAATTATGTTCTTAATTTCAGCTTCAAACTGAGAATTTTGAGACTTGTGACAAAAACAAAACAAAACAAAAGAGCTTTGAGAAAATATATCTGTGTTTCCAAAGGCTAAATTTTCAAAAGCCAAAGTCTGAAGGTCTGGGGCCTAATATTGATAAAATAAGCCTTAAGAAGGGGAAAACTATAAGATGATATAAATCAGTTTTTCTATAATAGGCAAAATACAATTAATTCAACTGAGAGTATGAAGAAGAAATCCAGAAAAGGGTAGGAGACCAGACAAATAGAGGGAGTTAGGGAAATCAAACAAATTTCCTAGTATCCAGATGAGGACAAATGAACATCAAAATTCTCCTGTGTGCTACCTAACAAAGACACCCCCTCGCCCTTCAAGAGCTACGTGATATTGATTGCTTCTCCCTTAGGTCCAACAATGAGAGAAAGAAGATGGGAAGCATGCGACACTGCCTGAGAAAATATTCAAAACGACTTGTTTTCCCATTGCCTATCCTGACATTTTCCTCAGCACCATGAAACTTGACAAAGTTACCTTTAAAAAACAACTGAGAACACAGTTTGTGAAATTTATATTCAGTTAAGAGTTAAAGAAAAGTGATAATTGCTTGTGAAGAAAAGTACTGGGTAATGGAATGGAGAGTGCTGGAGAGGCCAGTGTTAGCCACGGTGGTTAGGTGGAGAGTTGCCTGGGAATTCTTAGTGTAAGCAATCTAAGCTGGTTTTGACTGAATAAATAGAAAAAGGATACTGGCTAGCTAAGAATTATTGGCATACTGAAGAACTAGATTGAGGTTAAGCTTTCAGAAACAAAACAAAACATTCCAACAAAACATGGCAAAAGGAGTTATAAGGAGGAAATTGAGAATGTCAAGGAGTTCTAAGCTAGGAGGTAAACTTGACTCCTTCAGTTGTAAGCACCAGAGCTCTTCTGTTCAATGAACAATACAGGAGTAGCCTGATGCTGTCTTTAGAAATGGATACCTCAGCTAAAACGTTTGTGAAACAAAGAGAAAAAAACAAAACAAGCAAATAAAGGCCCCGTGAATGAAAATAAAATTATTTTTTAGCAGTAGCTCTTACATTTCTCATTTTGCTCAGATCTAAACTGAAGAATAGGAATTATGATTCAAATACCAGCTGTAGCAACAAATATGAAAATTATAAAAATGTCTCAAAGAAGAATTAAGTGTCTCCAAGACACAGAATTCTTAGTGCAAATAAGATGGGCTGATAGGATGGCTTTGTGGTTTCAGACCAAATTCCTTTTGTTTTGTATTCTGGCCTTCTCAATGTAGAACTGCATCATTATGTCGTCCAGTTAAAGAGACAGAAAAGGAAAGAAAGGAGGGTATCTTTCTAACTTTTCAAGGGCACTTCTGTTACATTTTGTTTGTTTGTCTGTTTGCTTGTTTGTTTGTTTGTTTGCCAGAACAGAAATCATGTGGCTCCAACTTATTACAAAGGAGTTTGGACAATGTGCTCTTCAGATATACTGTGTCATGCACCCAGGTAATTTCTGCTACTAAAGAAAAAGGGGCAATAAGAGTTGGAGGTAAAGTGTTAGGAATCTCAGATATAAGACATCTTCTGTGGGCATGGTTACCTGGTGGGATTGAGTCACTTGATTGTGATCCCTGCTAGTGGGAACACAGAGAGAAAAGCATGTTTTCTGGGTTCTATATTGGGGAAACAGAAATCACAAGCAGGACATTCTCAAGACAGAAAATGTTTTCATAAGGTGTTGAGGAGTCTGACAGAATGGCAAATAATTGCTATATAGAAAACTCTGAGAAAGGTAACATTTGCAGTAAAACCTAGAACAAAATGAAGCGGCTTTGAAAATTTGTAGAAAAATAATTCTAGGAAAAAAAAAGAACAAGAGCAAAAATGTAAGAAAAAGGCTTTATGTTTTTTATTTTATTTTTTAAAATATATTTTATTGATATTTTACAGAGAGGAAGGGAGAGAGAGAGAGAAACATCGACCAGCTGCCTCCTGCACACCCCCTACTGGGGATGTGCCCGCAACTAATGAACATGCCCTTGACCGGAATCGAACCCGGGACCTTTCAGTCCGCAGACCGACGCTCTACCACTGAGTCAAACCGGTTTCGGCGGCTTTATGTTTTTATCACACAAATTATGGTTGATAGAGCCTGATTTCTAGAGTAATAGAAAATTAGGTAGGAGATATAAGACAAATTTATTCTAAGGTAAAGTGCAAGAGAGTACATTTTTATAGGGAGTTAAATGATCACATTTGTTCTTTAAAATAATCATTTTGATTCTGTGCTGAAATATAGATTATTGAGAGACAAGAGAAGAATAGAGAAAGGAGGTGGGAGAATACTGCAGTAAGAGTCGTTTGGCAGGTATATTCCACATTGCTATAAAGATCAGAGAAGGGATTTTAAAAATGAAATACAGCGGAGGACTGAGAAGGTGGGGCAGTTCTGTACCGTGCTGCCTTCCACTGGTTAAGACCTCCAAGAGCAAAGGCCTACCGAGGTGAGGATGCCCCTACTGTCACCTGTAGAGGGGCAGCACTGAGCTGGCCAATATTTGTGGTGGTGCTGCTTGTCCTGGCTCAGGGGAAGCGTTCCACTAAGTCTGAAAGACTAAGACATCGCAGGGACTCTCCGCCACCGCCCACGACCGGCTTGGCCCTGCCTTAGCATGTGCCAGCGGGACTCTCCGCCACCGCCCGCGGCCTGCTCTGCCAGGCCTTGGAGCGCACTGTGCTGGCGCTGCGCCTTCCGTTGGCAGACCCGGAGAATCCGCTCTCCGCTGCCACATGGCCAGGCCAAAGCATCAGACACTACCACCATGCAGATTTTAAAACTACAGGGGAAATTGAGCCACAGGAGCTACCATCGCTGCCGCCCCCACCGCCGCCCCCAAGCATGGGAATCCACCGAAATCAGAGCTCACTACACACCGGGCTCATAGAGAGTGTGGCTTCAGAAATTAGCCTCTGCATCCACAGCAGCTCCACATCCGCAACAAAGAGGACACCATTGAGGGCGGACTCTCCCCATGCAGCCATCACAGCCCGCCCACAATCTTCCCAGCACACCCACTATGCTGGTGAGGAAATGGAGTGTGCTGGTGAGGAACTGGCACGGCGCCTTCTGCTAGCGGCCCAGGCAAGCCCTTCCTCCGAAGCCGCATGGCTGAGCTGAAGCTCTCGCCACCACCGCCATGTGAACTTTAAAGCTACAGTGGTAATTGAACCTAGGAGCGACCATCAATGTTGCACCTGGCACCGCCACCCGCCACTGCCGCTGAGAATAAAGGAAATCCACCAAGAACAGAGCTCACCATGCCTTGGGCTCAGGGAGTGGGCGACCTCAGAACTTAGCCTCCATGTCTGCAGCTGCTCCGCTCCCACACCGAACGAGATACCTCTGAAGGTGGTCCCCCGCCTGCAACCATCTCAGCCCAACTGCAGCTGTCCCAGACTGCCCGCCATGCTAGCAAGGAGCTTGCGCGGCGCCTCCAATATGCGACCCCAACAGCCTAGAGGGGCCGAGTGCCCCAGGTGAGCCGAGTGTCCCAGGGGGCCGAGTGCCCCGGGTGAGCAGAGTGTCCCAGGGGGCCGTGTGCTCCAGGTAAGCCGTACCCCCCAAAGGGGAAGGGTGTCCCTGGTGAGCCGAGTGTCCCAGGGGGCCGTGTGCCCCAGGTGAGCCGATTGTCCTAGGGGGCCGAGTGCCCCTGGTGAGCCGATTGTCCTAGGGGGCCGAGTGCCCCGGGTGAGCCGAGTGTCCCAGGGGAAGCAGTGGACCCAGGGGAAGGGGCAGTGAAAACCAGAGGAGGAGCGGACTCTATTCATATGGTCCTGAGATAGTCACCATAAAACAAGCAGACTGCCAAATGAGGAGCAGATTCTATTCATGGGGTCCTGAGATGGTCACCATAAAACAAGCAGATAGTCAAATGACAGCGGGGAGGGGAAGGAGACCTGGGGGGAGATAGGAGAACAACCGAGGGACTGGTATGCATGAACATAAGTACAACCAATGAACACAGAACTCTGGGGAGGGAGGGCATAAATGGGAGGGGGGGGGCAATGGTAAACTATGTACACAGATAATACCTTAATAAAATAAAATAAAATAAAATGAAATACAAATCCCCTTGTGTTTGTATATATAATCTCCATATTCATTCAAAATATTCATTTAAAATAATTTTATCCTGAGGTCCTAATTTATTAATAGCAACGGATTAAAAACTAAAGTAAAATACACCCGTACTCAGTGTTTTTATTGTGTCAGATGCTATCACTCAAATATTATTTAATTTCAGAATATAGTGTGAGGATTATATGTTCAGTGTAGAGAGAAAAAAGCAAAAAGGAAATAGTCATTTTGTTATTATTAGCCAGTATTTAACTCTTATGCATCAAGTAATTCAATATTAAACTATATTTTTAAGTTCAGTATTTTTTTTTCAGGAAAACAAATATATCTTTTTAAAAATATATATTTTATTGATTTTTTTTACAGAGAGGAAGGGAGAGGGATAGAGAGCTAGAAACATCGATGGGAGAGAAACATCAGCCAGCTGCCTCTTGCACACCCCCTACTGAGGATATGCCCGCAACCAATGTACATGCCCTTGACCAGAATCGAACCTGGGCCCCTTCAGTCTGCAGACTGACGCTCTATCCACTGAGCCAAACCAGTTTCAGCACAAATATATCTTGATAAAAGTAATTTGCTTTTTACCTATGCTTATAGTATTTGTATTTTTATTGAATTTAGGGTGGCACTGATTAACACAATTATACAGGTTTCTAGTGCACAATTATATAAATGTCATCTCTATTGCTTGTTCACTATCCATCCATTTATATCCCCTATACCCTCCTTAACCTCCCCTTCTGCCCCTGACAATCATCCCACTCTTGTCCATGTCCATGAGTTTCTTTCTCTCTCTTTTTTTCAATCTCTCCACTCACTCCCACTCAGCCTCCTCCCTAGCGCTCTTTATCTATAAGTCTGTCTCTATTTTTCTTATTAGTTCATTTTGTTCATTAGATTCAACATATAAAGTGGGATTATATGGTAACTGTCTTTCTCAGGTTATTTCACTTAGCATAATGCTTTCCAGGTCAATCCCTGCTTTTGCAAAGGGTAAGATTTCCTCCTTTTTTACAGTCAACTACTGTTCCATTGTGCATACATATACCAGGGCTTTCTTATCCAATCATCTACTAATGGGCACTTGGGCTGCTTTAAAATCTTGGCTATTGTAAGACTGAAAGAACATGGGGGAGCATATATTCTTTAGAATTAGTGTTTTGGATTTCTTTGGATAAATTCCCAGGAGAGGAATTGCTGCATCATAAGGCAGCTCTATTTGTTTTGTTGTTTCTTTGTTTGTTTTTGTTTTTTCGTAACTCCATATTGCTTTCCATAATAACTACATCAATCTGCATTCCCACCAACAGTGCACAAGGGTTCCCTTTTCTCCACGTCCTTGCAAACACTCTTGTTTGTTGATTTACTGATGATAGCCATTCTGACAGGTGTGAAGTGATATCTCATTGTGGTTCTAATTAGAATTTCTCTGATGATTAATTACATTGAGCATATTTTCATATGTCTATTAGACATCCATATGCCCTCTTTGGATAGGTGTCTATTCAGGTCCTTTGCCCATTGTATAATTGAATTATTTTTGTTTTTGGTGTTGAGCTTTAGAAGTTCCTCATAAATTTTGGTTATTAAGTACTTATTAGATATAGAATTGGAAAATATGTTCTCCCATTCAGATTGTCTTTTAATTTTGCGGACAGTTTCCTTTGCTGTTTAAATACTTTTTAGTTTTATGTAGTTCCATTTGTTTATTTTTTCTTTTGTTTCCCTTGCCTGGGGAGATTTATCTCTCTCTCTCTCTCTCTCTCACACACACATACACTCTTTCTCTCTCTCTCTCTCTCTCTCTCTCTCTCTCTCTCTCTCTCTCTATATATATATATATATATATATATATATATATATATTTCAGAGAAATGTCTGAAGTCCAACATTTTATTGCCTATCTTTTCTTCTAGAATTTTTATAATTTTGAGTCTAATGTTTAAGTATTTAATCTATTTTAAGTTTATACTTGATATGGTGCAAGAAGGTGGCCTAGTTTATTTTCTTTTCCTTTTTGTATGTGTGTGTGTGTGTGTGGGTCATGTATCTGTTCAATATTTCCAACACCATTTACTGAATAGACTGTCTTCATCCCATTATATGTTCTTGCCTCCTTTGTCAAATATTAATTGAATATAAAGGTGTGGGTTTATTTATGGGGTTTCTATTCTGTTCTAGTAATCTACACATCTGGTTTTATGCCAGAACAATGCTGTTTTGATTATTTTGGCTTTGGGACAGCTTGATATCAGGTAGCATGGTTCCTCCAACTCCCTTCTTCTTTCTCTTAATTGCTGTTGCTATTCCTGGTCCTTTGTGGTTCCATCTCCCACTTTGCCAACCCCTACCCAGCCTCCACCCCTGCTTCCTCCCCTGGTCTTTACTACACTATTGTCTGTGTATGTGGGCTATTCATATATGTCCTTCAACTAATCTCTTCACCTTTGGTTTTGAGTGATTTATGTTTTTGGAAGTAGAGCAGCAATTTAAGAGGCCACTGAATTGTTCCAGATAAAGGAGGATAGCTAGAGTCTGGGTCAATGATGATAACGTTAAATGATATGGGAAAGACTCGGCAAGGATCAGGTTTGGTCCCAGAGTGGATGGTAAGTGAGGGATGTAATTAAAATAATCTATACTGAAAATAATTATAATTACATTTTTACAATTAACTTGTGCAATTTACTATCATAAATGACTAAAATAAGTATTGCCATTTAAACACAAATTTGGCATGTGTGCATTAATAAATTATATTAGCATTTGAATCACAGTTTCAGTATAAACTATTCAGAATATATAAGCATTCCCATTTTCCTCCTTTCACATTACTTGGACTAAATGCACAAAAATAACAAATAAATAATCTTCAATATGATTTTAATCCTTTGCCATACTGTCATGTGAAGCATTATCCTATTATAACTTTAAATAGAATTCTCATTCAACCAAAAGGCTAGCAGGTATACTCAGCATATCAATTCTACACAACTAAATAGAGGTCAAAGAAAGTATTTTAAAAATATAACACAAATCCCCTTGTGTTTGTATTTATATTTTTCATGTTAAGGTAAAATATCTCTTAATACACAATGTTTAGCTAAAATGATTTTATTCTGAGTTCTTAAATTTTCAGTTGAGATTAAACCCAAAGGACATGTTCTTTGCTGAAAATTACATATTTGATATAAAATACAAATAAAATTTACTTGCCTATATTCATTTTAAGGCCTTTTTGCTGCATAGATCATGTTTTCTCCCATTTGAAATACTGATAGATTTAGACTTACTGTTGAATTTGTATAACAGTATAGATTTTTATATTACAAAAATAAAATGACCTTAATATTTTACATGCTGTTCAGTATTTTTTAACCCTCTGCTATCTCTTGAATATTTTTAAACTCAGAATATCTTAGTAAATCTATATTCTGTTCTATTTCTTGATTTCATTACTTCACAAATATTTCTGTTTTTACTGTTTTAAAAAGTAAAGCCTTATCTGACTTCTCATTTGAATTATTATAATACTGATTATCACAATGGTGGTTATTTTTTACTTAGAAATGTAAACTGTTAGCCCAGCTTTCTAGGCTCAGTGGTTGACCATTGACCTATGGTTCAATTCTCATCAGGGTATACACTCAGGTTGCTGATTCAATTCCCAGTAGTAGCCATGCAGAAGGCAGCTGATCAATTCTCTCTCATCCTTGATGTTTCTCTCTCTCTCTCCCTCTCCCTTCCTCTCTGAAATCAATAAGAATATATTTTAAAAAATAAATGTATACCTTTATCAGTAAAATTTTACCAGACTCTGTTTTTTTTTTTTTGCATAGCAATTTTATTAATAATGTTTGTTTTGCTTTCTAGTCATCATTTCTTTCAGGAATTACTATTTCTTTCTGAAAAACCTTACTCATCCATTACTTTATTAATAAAGTTTTTCATTAATCCCTTAAAGTACAATTGTCCACTTTCCCCCTTGTACGTCTAATAGTAACATATAAAATTTCTATTTTATTTTTTTAACTTAATAAATCTTTATTGTTCACATTATTGCAATTGTTCCTCTTCTTCCCCCGCATAGCTTCCCTCCACCAGAATCCTACCCCAACTTCTGCCCTTACCTTCCCCCACTGTCCTCATCCATATGTGTACACTTTTGTCCAGTTTCTTCCCACACCCTCAACTCCCCTATTGCCCAGAGAATTATTAGTCTACTCCCTTTCTATGCCCCTGATTCTATTATATTCACCAGTTAATACTTTTTTTACACTTTATTGATTTTTTTTTTTTTTTTTTTTTACAGAGAGGAAGAGAGAGGGATAGAGAGTCAGAAACATTGATGAGAGAATCATTGACCAGCTTCCTCTTGCACATCCCTACTGGGGATGTGCCCACAACCAAGATACATGCCCTTGACTAGAATTGAACCTGGGACCTTTCAGTCTGCAGGCCGATGCTCTATCTACTGAACCAAAGTGGTTTTGGCTAATACTTTTCATCAGATTTATTATTCCCTTGGTTTTTAGATTCACTTGTTGATAGATATGCATTTGTTGTTCATAATTTTTATCTTTCTATTTTTCTTCTTCTTCCTCTTCTTAAAGAATACTTTTCAGCATTTCAATTCCCTGATGAGAATTGAACTATGAACTACTGGTTCATAGGTCAATGGTCAACCACTGAGCCTAGAAAGCTGGGCTAACAGTTTACATTTATAAGGAAAAAATAACCACCATATAATTCTGGTTTGGTGGTGATGAACTCCTTTGGCTTTTTTTTTTATCTGTGAAGCTCTTTATCTGACCTTGAGTTCTGAATGATAGCTTTGCTGAGTAGAGTAATCTTGGTTGTAGTTTCTTGATATGCATCACTTTGAATATTTCTTGCCATTCCCATCTGGCCTGCATAGTTTCCGTTGAGAAATCAGCTGACAATCATATGAGTGCTCCCTTGTAGGTAACTAACTTTTTTCTCTTGCTGTTTTTAATATACTGTCTTTGTGTTTTGTTCTTGGCATTTTAATTATGATGTGTCTTGGTGTAGTCCTCTTTGGATTCCTTTTTTTTGGGGAGGCGGGGACATTCTGTGCACTTCCTGGACTTGTAAGTCTATTTCTTTCACCAGATGAAAGACTTTTCAGTCACTATTTCTTCAAATAGGTTTTTAGTATCTTACTTTCTCTCTTCTTCTGGGACCCCCATAATTTTGATGTTGGTACATTTGCAGTTGTCCCAGAAGCTTCTTATGCTCTTCAACTTTTTTGGATTATTTTTCATTTTGCTTTTCTGATTGTTTTTTGCTTCTTTGAATTTCAAATCTTTGACTTGATTCTTGCATTCCTATAGTCTGTTTTTAGGTCTCTGTATGATATTTTCTATTTTAGTCAGTGTATGCTAAATTTCTAGTTGATCCTTTTTTATATCCTTGAGGGTTTCATTAAATTTATTGGCCTTCTCTAAGAAATTCTTTAAAAAAATATATTTTATTGATTTTTTACAGAGAGGAAGAGAGAGGGATAGAGAGTTAGAAACATCTATGAGAGAGAATCATCAATCAGCTACCTCTTGCACACCCCCTACTGGGGATGTGCCCGCAACCAAGGTACATGCCCTTGACCAGAATCGAACCCAGGACCGTTCAGTCCATAGGCCGATGCTCTATCTACTGAGCCAAACCGGTTTTGGCTCTAGGAAATTCTTGAAAAACCTTATAACCATGGTTTTGAACTCTATACCCAGTTGTTTATTTTCCTCTATTTCCTTCATTTTTGACTTGCCTCTTTGTATCCACATTTTAGCTGCTTCCCTGAGTTGATGGAGTGTCTTTGTGTGCTAGATGTCTTAGCAGGGCCCAGTGGCTCAGCCTCCCCAGTTACCTGAGGTGGACACTCTTGGTGCACCTTTTTGTGGGCTGTGTTTGCAGTCTTGTTGTAGTTAAGCCTAGATTGTTGTTAGTATCACAGGGGGTAGGGGAGGGGGCGGGGGGATTGGACTCCAGGCTAATTGGCTGTGAGGATCAGCTGTGTCTCCACTGGGAGAGTTTCTGTACTAAGCTTGGATGGGGTAGAGTCTCAGGGCTGAGCATACAGCCTTAGTTTCCCATAAGCCCCACCCATGAGGCCCCTGTATCTCAGTGTACCACAGCAATGGCTGCATACACCTCGGAGAGAAGGCTGCCCTGAGTTTCGCCTGCTGCCAGATGGTCCAGTTTCTCCCCTAATGAGTCTGGGTACTCAAAGTCTCACCTGGAACTGGATTTCCGTGCAGTCAGGAGGTTTTGTTTCCCTCCTGAATGAGAAAGCTAGCTGAATACTTGCTGCCCACCCTATGTAAGTGCTGCGAGTAAGCCAGCTGCATACTCATCCACCCACCCTTTCAGTGCGTGTGGGTCTCCACGCCTCTGTCCTCCACAGCTCCTTGGGTCTCAGTGTCTTTTATCTTTCCTTCTAGTTGTAGAATTTCCACTCAGCCAGCTCTCCGGTGGTTTTGGTTGATCAATGTCCACTCTGTCTTCCAGTTGCAGTTTTGAAATTGTTGTGCAAGGTGGCGGCATAGTTGTTTACCTATGCCACCATCTTGTTTTCTCCTAAAATTTCTGTTTTAAAACAACCTATAATATTTAGCAACATTAGGGCAATCATTGTGGTTTTCTTCCCCACCTGACTGTAAGCTACTTGAGAGCAAGGTATATATATATATAATTTTTTTTTCCTCTCTACCTCCAGAAATAAACACTATTTCTGGTAGTTGACTTTTGAATGCACAAAATCTTACAGTTATGTATCTAGGTTATTGTTAATAAATGCAGAATATATATTAAAATGCTGGAAATGTTAACAATTTTGTCAGTGAGGTATCAGCAAATAATACACAAAGAACCTTGTGTACAATTTTATTTTATCTCTTTATTTTTTCTATTTATAACTCCAACTATACACTAAATGATACAACACATTTTTTCCCCAGAATTCAGAAAAAAAAATCCTCTCTGCTTGTCCACTGTGATCCTGTATTCCCACTGGCTATGATTCCATTAAATAATTATGACCATCACCATTAACATCTAACACTACTGCATTAATTATGCACCCCTATATTTAAGGACTACATATAATTTATGTTTGAATTTGCTGATTTAACTGTTTTCTTTTTCTTTTTTGCTTGCTTTGGGAACTATAATCATCAACTCATCACCTCATCGATCAGTTAAAATGAATAAACTAAGTGTGAAATATAATGGCATGAAACATATTAGGCATAAAACAAGCTTTGAAAATATTATTTATAATACAGTGGCTTTCATTCTGAAAAATGAAAATTATTTAATGTTATTGTTTGAGCTTTACTAGAAATAATTCTCATGTCCTTAGGAATCATAGACATACTGTAGCTCAGGACATCTTATTTACTAAATTGAACCTCATAAGTGCCATGAAGACTCAATAGCATTATAGTTGTAATAATGATCATAATGAAACAGCTGTGGGAGGCACAGGACTTTCAGAGAAAGTGGCCATTTGTAATATAAGTTATTCTATTACACTGTTCAAAACTTTGAAATTTTCTCTCTTGTTTATCTTCCTAATAACAGAATGTTTAGCATTATGATTAATTCAAATATATGGATTTCAAAAATTAATTCAACAAACTGCATTATAATAATGTGTTAATAAAATTATTTTGAAACATTTTCAATTACTACTTTGAAATAAGCTCACCAAATAGTTATGGTCTTTATATACTAGAGGCCTAGTGGATGAAATTCATGCACTGGGGGGGGGGGGGTTATTCCTTAGCCCAGCCTGAATCCTCTCCAATCTGGTATCCCTCCACAATCTGGGACTGTTGGCTTGCAATTGCTCACCTGCCTACCTGTCTGATTGCCCCTAACCACTTTGCCTGCCAGCCTGATCACCCCCTAACCACTCCCTGCCAGCTTGATCAATACCTAACTGCACCCTTGCTGGCCTGATCACCCCTAACTGCCCTTCCCTGTAGGCCTGGTTGCCCTTAACTGCCCTCCCCTTCAGACCTGGTCCCCTCCAACTGCCCTTATTCCCCTGCCAGCCCGTCACCCCTAACTGCCCTCCCCTGCAGGCCCAGTTGCCCCCAACTGCCCTTCCCTGCCGGACTGTTCGTCCCCAACTGTCCTCCCATGCTGGCCTGGTCACTCTCCCCTGCTGGCCTGATCACCCACAACTGCCCTCCCCTGCCAGCCATCTTGTGGTGGCCATCTTGTGACCACATGGGGATGGCCATCTTGTGCAAGGTGTGACAGTCAATTTGAATATTACTTCTTCATTATATAATATTCATTATATTTTTAAGAGAAAAAATGTTCAATTAGTGTCATAAATAGCTTGCTGCAGATCTGACCCTCATTAATGAAAAGCTTCATTAGTTTCTTTTCTTTCTTTTTTAAAAACATATTTTTATTGATTTTTTTTTTTTTTTACAGAGAGGAAGAGAGAGGGATAGAGAATTAGAAACATCATTGAGAGAGAAACATTGATCAGCTGCTTCCTGCACACCTCCTACTGGGGATGCGCCCACAACCAAGATACATGCCCTTGACCAGAATTGAACCTGAGACCCTTCAGTCTGCAGGCAGACACTCTACCAATGAGCCAAACCAGTTAGGCTGTTATCATATTTTTTTAAATTATAAAAGGTATTATGGATCATTACTTTTTTAAAAAATGTTTTATTGATTTTTTACAGAGAGGAAGAGAGAGGGACAGAGAGTTAGAAACATAGATGAGAGAGAATCATCAATCAGCTGTCTCTTGCACATTCCCCACTGGGGATGTGCCCACAACCAAGGTATGTGCCCTTGACCGGAACCGAACCTAGGACCTTTCAGTCCACAGGCCGAAGCTCTATCCACTGAGCCAAACCGGTTTTGGCGGATCATTACTTTTTTACTAGAAAATATTTTTCATGATTATATAATAAATAGCAGGCTTTAAGTATTAGATATTTATATATCTGAAGTAGTAAGCTTCTGCTTTTTAAGTATAAGGATTCTTCTCTGAACCTTGTATCTCTACAATTATCCTAAAACAACATAAAAACAACAAACGTCAATAGCATCATCATCATATTTAACAATGAAACAGACCACATCAGAAACATTATCTGAAGAAAGACCACGTGTACAGTCAATTCAGGTCAGTAGAGAACTGAATTCTACCTTGTCATGGCAGGAAGTACAGGTCTGAAAGTGGTAGACATACACAGAGGGTGTGTCATTGGTCGCCGAGATCATCCTCAGTATAAATGACTCACTAGAAGCACTCTTATCACTCAATAAAGCTGTTATACAAAGTTATATTTTATTACAGTCAACAGATAGAGAATAAATTTAGCAAAAGAAGAACACTCATAGAGTCAAGGAGAGAACAGGTAGAAGGTTCCATGCATTCTCTCATTGTAGTTACATGGATTATATTTAATTTTGCCAAAAATGATGTGTCATGATCACATTGCCAAACAGAGAACCTAACCCATGCCTTGATGTACAGGTTTTATATTGAGATGGGTTCACATAAATGTATAGTGTCTGTGTGACTATCTTTACTCAGTCTCCAGCCTCCAGACATTTTGGAGGTAAAAATGATATACTAATTCTTAGTATAAAGATTACTCTATTTTCTATTTCAATATTATGACTTGCACCCTGATAAAAGAACACCCAAAGATGACAATAAATTATTTTAAATTCAAGCAATCTAATTGAATAACTGCACACAGAAATGCATCAATTAATTTAAAATATTATGTATATTCAAGCAACTAATAGGTAGTGGTATTATAATTAATTGTCCAAAGGACATCTTGGGAGTGAGTTAGCATCTAGGTGTTAACCTAGATTATTCCATGGAAACCGCGACATATAGTCAGTCTTCCTATCAGCCATGTAACATCCTTGTCATCGTCATAACAACCTATGACTAGGTTGTTAATGTCCCACTGGGTAAATAAGCATAGTAAGAGCTAGAGATGAATGCTTCATACAAAGTCTAAACCAGAGGAGGAACAATGATTCTAATCCACTACTAACTCTGTTCCTAGGATTTGTATATTTCAAAATAATCTTATGTAGATCAACAATTCATTCAAGATAACAGATTTTTTTTAAAGAATTTTATTGCTAACAATTTTTATTGCTTATTTTTAACTTCTCCCAAAACCATATATAGAATTCTGTGTAAATACATATTGTATCACAATATAATAAATTAAAAGAATTGTATATGTAAAGAACAAAATTGTTCAGGTAGCTGTGGTGCATTGTCAGGGGAGAAAGTTAATGAGAAAATTCCATGAAATATCAACTATTTAGGTTGGTAGTATAAAATACTTAGGGGAAAATCTATTATAACAAAAGGTTCTTATTTGATTTGGAAAATTTATCATTTAATCTTAAAACAAGTCAAACCCCTGGTTGCTTGTAGAGGGAGAAGAGCTGCTTTATTTATTCATCAGTTTGTTTGTTTGTTTTTTCCATGCTTAGAAATCTCAAGACTTGCCCTATAAATGAAAAAACAATAATTTAAGTTTAATCGTGTTTAAAAAGAAAGAAGCCCTTCTTCAACATGACTGAAATTAAGATTTAAAACTGTTCAGATATTACTGACCTGGTATTTTTTCAGGGGGTAGACTGATGTGTTTTTGTATTTTGAGTGTTTTGTTCATTTCAAGAATGTCCTTTAATATCTGCAGCCTTTCTCTGTAATTATCAGATCAGCATCCAAGTTTGTAATGCAATAAGTATATAAGTAAGACCAATAACTTGTAAACATCGGTACAAATCAACATCACCAGATTTACAAAGCTTCTTGGAAAAGAATAGATAGCATCAACTTGTACAAGTTATTCACAGAGCTGGGCATCAGTTTGGAAAGTTATTGTACAGTAGTTACCTTTCCAAACTAATAAAATGTCCTTCAAAAAATCAGAAGGGCACCAGAGAAGATTTCAAAGAGTTTCAAAACCGAACGAACTGGATGGGTGCAACAAAAAAAAAGCTGGGATTAAAAGTTTGCCCTGCATTGAAATATGTTTATCTCAAATCTAGCTCTCTGGCCTTCTAAAAATAAGAGAAGTTCACATCTCCACACATATAGACTCTCTGTTCAACCAAACAAAAACAATAAATAATGTAAAAATAGAAATAACAAAAAAACACACACCATAAATGTCCTTCAAATGGAACATTTCTACATACTAGAAATCTCACAGAAACACAAAGCAGTGAGCTGAGCTCACTATGGGCTTGTTAAGCTTCCAGAAAGAAAATGGTGAACGGGAGTGCAAATGTGGCATACTAATAGGGACTAAATTTTCTCTAAGTTACATAGGATTCCAAAACTCACTTCTTGAAGTCAGTAGTTAGGAATCTTGAAATAAACTGAAGTATATCAGCTGCAAGCTGCTGCGGGAGCTCTGGGTGCTCGGGAAGCTGAGGGTGAGCGGGCAGAAGGAAACAGAGAGGCACCCAGCCAATGCCCTTCCCATCAGCAACAGCATCTGTGTTATCCTGGACATCACTGTGGGGTGATGATCAACAAAGTCCCATAGAATCTGAAAGCATTGCATACATTTTTGGAAACCAAAAGGAGATACACAAACCATAATGGGAAAAAGAGAAAGCAAAACTAACCCTGAAGTTCCTCACAATTGCCCTGCATACGAAATGAGAGAAAATGTGGAAAAAGTAAAGTTAATATCAAGGAAGATAGCCAACAAATGAACAATCCGAACAGGTATCTATTTGAATGAGGTTACTTTTCTGAATTTGTCTAACAATGGCTTTGGGATAAGAATGTTTAGGATCCTTCAAGAGGTAAATGTACAGATAAGGTTGTGAGATAGAGTTGATTTGATATTTTGATAATCCTAGCCTCCTACAAAGGTGCTTTCCTATATTTCAGAGACAGAAAGTTTTTAAACCTTATCTATCTTCGTGGTTAGAGTAAGATATGTGCAGAAGGTTTTGTTAATCAGATGCACTTGCACAGACTTGAGTCAGCACTGCGTCTGTTGGAGAGGCGGCCCAGGTGTCCATTTTGGCAATGTGGGTTGTAGCAGGTGCAGTGTGGCTCTGGACTACGAGTTCAGAGGGTGGCTAACTTAGTCTTTGATGATAAACTGAAGTGTTTATTACGAGAGTCAAAGTTCTTTTTTTTTGATAGTCTCTCATGGCTGCGCTGACATGATCCTAGTGACAATACTTGGAAACGTGTCATACTGATTTCCTGAATACAGTCAAGGTTGTAATTTTATATGGATCAGTTTCTTCAACCTTTCTGACGCTCAAGTTTATATAGAAGCAGCCAGCCAAACTAAAATGACACTAAAAAAATGAGCAGGAATAGCAAATTTTTGAAGAAGAAAATATGAGGGGATAATTACTCTTATAATTACTCTTAAAAACTATCATTAAAATTAATCATTCAATGATGTGGAATTGGTGCTTGATTATAAAAACTGATCAATATCACAGAACATGGGGACAATAATAAAACCAAATAACACTTGTATATATTGGCTTCTCAAAAGAGTTGGAGCAATTGTGGACTGTTTAACACACTAGTAAATACTGTGTACTCAATGATCTAAAAACAAAAGTGAACATTTCCACGTACCAGCCACCTGGATAAACTGCAATACACTAACAACCTAATGTACAAAACGAAACAATGCAGGCACTCGAAGAACCCATGAATGAATTCCGTGGCAGTGGGGGAAAATATTTTAACTGTAAATAAAAACAAGAAGCTATAAAAGGAAAATATGATGAATTTAACTGTAAAAATAATGCCGGAAAAATAATTCTGTCTGTAAAATATATCATAAGCAAACAAAAAATAAAAAAACGGATAAATATATTTATAATATATATCAAAACATATAGTTAGTTTCTTCCTTTTTCATTATTTTTTAATTTTTACCTTAAGAGATCCCCAAACTGAGAGGAAGCATCAAACACCTCATTGTAAGAGGCTAAACACATGGAAACAGGATTCACAGAAAATAAAACACATGTAATGAAAGATGCTCAATAGTTCTTGAGTTTTACAATATGACACACTTTCACCATCAGAATGTAAAAATAAACACTCTTTCAAGACACTATGATGATTAACATTTGGGCCACTGTCATCCATCATAGAGGAAATGCAAAAAAATTAACAACAAGGAAGATTGACCTGGTCATTTTTACTCATATTAAAGAGACCTCAATCACTTGAGCCAGTAATCACTTTCATGACATAAAACCCTTTTGTACCTCTGCTCATGATGAAAAACATCATAGTAAAAAATAACAATAATTCCCCTGGTGGGTTTGGTTCAGTGGATATGGCATCGGCCTGTGGACTGAAGGGTCCGTTTTAAGTCAGGTAAAGGACACATGCCTGGGTTGCCGGCTTGATCCCCAGTGGGAGGCATGCAGGAGGCAGCCGATCAATGGTTCTCTCTCATCATTGATGTTTCTATCTATCTCTCTCTCTCCCTTTCTTTCTGAAATAAATAAAAATATTTTTAAAAGTAACAAATTTTCACACTTTTATTGTAGCTAAAATTGGAAACAATCTATATTACTAGCAAGTAAACTGCAACAAAAAATAGTGTTCTTAAGAAAAAAGTGAGCCGAAACCGGTTTGGCTCAGTGGTAGAGCATCGGTCTGCGGACTGAAAGGTCCCAGGTTCGATTCTGGTCAAGGGCATGTACCTTGGTTGCGGGCACATCCCCAGTAGGGGGTGTGCAAGAGGCAGCTGGTCAGTGTTTCTCTCTCATCGACGTTT
The DNA here is from genome assembly GCA_963924515.1 of Vespertilio murinus. Taxonomy (NCBI): domain Eukaryota; kingdom Metazoa; phylum Chordata; class Mammalia; order Chiroptera; family Vespertilionidae; genus Vespertilio; species Vespertilio murinus. Next base: position 72,885,139 of record OZ004707.1, read on the forward strand.
CTAGCTCTCTATCTCTCTCCCTTCCTCTCTGTAAAATATCAATAAAATATATTTAATAAAAAAAAAGAAAAAAGTGAAAATATTTTTGGATATAAAGAACATATTTTAGTGTATATTGTTAAATAGATATAGCATATTTTAAAGTAGTGGGCATATAATATCTTCTGGGTAAGAAAGAGACAATAATATTTTTTAAATTATTTAAAGAAATACTGAAATAATAAAAACAAACACAGAGAGGGCAAGAAAACTGAATGGAGGCATATGAAGTAGAAGCAAGATTTTTTTTGTGTGTATATCTTTTATATAATTTTACATTTTATTTTATTTTATTATTATTTTTTAAAATACATTTTATCGATTTTCTTACAGAGAGGAAGGAAGAGAGAGAGTTAGAAATATCAATGAGAGAGAAACAGATCAGCTGCCTCCTGCACACCTCCTACTGGGGATGTGCCTGCAACTAAGGTACATGCCCTTGACCGGAATCGAACCTGGGACCCTTCAGTCTGCAGGGCGATGCTCTGTCCACTGAGCTAAACAGGCTTTGGCTAATTTTACATTTTAAAACACACAAATGTAGTGCATTTCAAAAGAGCTAATTGAATTAAAAAGAGTTAATTTATATTATCATTTTTCCAGATATATAGAGACATTATTTCTATGCACTGCAAATAAATACATATGATATCTAAAAAAAGTCTAAAACATTTGATGATGCATTTTGAAATAGTAATTAAAATAGTTAAAAATATTTAGTTTCAACGTATACAACCCAATTCTAAGTAACTCATGATTATCACAATAAAAATGACAAAATACTTGAAAATAAATGACAATAAAAACATATAGAATAAATAAAATGCGAATTATAGGTAAAATTATATCACTAAAATATGCTACATTATGTAAGTGTTTAAGTTCAAATGGGCAAGTTCAAAATAGAATATCCCAGGAAAGCGAACTAAACAAAAATATAGCAAAGGAAGACCACATCTTAATTTAATAAAAAAAATTCACATTTATTAATAGAGTTAATACACAGAAATATGATTCTTTTAAAAATCTTAAAATAGTAACCTGACTTCAAGAACAATTGAATGGAGGAAAATAAAGTAGGAATGTGAGAAAAAGGAAAGTAAAAAAGGGAAGGATGAGAAGATGAGAAGATTTTTTTTTGATAAAACTAAGTTGAAGTAGGATGATAGAAGAAGAGAAAGCATCAACAATTGTGGTAATTATATATTAATTTTTTTAAAGTTAAGGAAAAAACCACTTGTATGATTTGATAGAATTAGATGTGATTGACTGTGTTTGTTTAATATTGTTTATTGTCAATAATCCATAATATAAAATTAAAAGAGCAGTAAAAATTTATCTAAAAAGTTTTATAAAGACCTGCCAATTCCCAGGATTCTGATGTGGATGCCCAATAACAACAACAAGAGTGCAGGTAATTGCAGTTCTTTTTCAGGGCACAGACCAATAAATACATCACTAAACTATCTTTTCAAAAACAAAAAAAGATATTCATAATTTCAATAGCCCATAATTGAACACTTTGCTTGATGCTTATTTTCAATACTATATTAAATTTTGTAATCAACATTTATAGAGTTACTGTAACTTTTTTTAAACATAATTTAAGAAAAAAATTCACCTATTAACATTATAATGTTAAAATTCTTATAATTAATACAAGTTTAAAATAAGTTATTTCTGGTTTTCATTTAAAATATTTCATCACATTAGTTACACAATTATAGAAAAATCACTGTAAATTTGTTATATTCTACTGGGGATCCAGTGCATGAATTAGTGCACCTTGAAAGGAACTATGGGCCACGAGGCTGCAGTGGGCACAGGGGCGGGTCTTGGCCCATCGTCTGCACCCCTGCCTGACCGCTTCTACCTTGGCCTATGGTCCCTTCTCTGCTGGCAGCCCCACTCCTGTCACCACCACTCCCACATGCTTATGGTGCCGGCCCCATTGATGGTAGGTGGGAGTGGGGCCATAGCTGGCAGCGGGTGCAAGATGCAGCTGGTGGCTCCAATCATCCCTCAGGAGCAGGGGGAGGTGGAGAATCCCTGAGCGATGATCAGCACCGGCAGTGCAAGGGGTAGATCCAGCACTGGCAGCGGGAAAGTGAGATCAGCGCCGGCAGCGGGTACAAGTGTTGGACAGGACACAGCACGCATTAGCAAAGAATTTTCAGTAACCACCAGAGGCTCGCCCTGATGACAATGACTGGCACCCTGCCTTGGTCTGGCATACTCACTCACCTGCTCCACCATCCTGCTGTGGCTGATGCCAGCCATGTTCTGCCCGCACCACCTGCTGGTCAGTGCATGTCATACTGACTGGTTGTTTAGTTGTTTAGTCCAGTCTATTTACATATCAGGGTTTTATATATATATACTAGAGGGCCGGTGCACAAAATTCATGCATGTGAATGAAATATTTTTAAGAATCCTATATAATAAAGAGGCAATATGCAAATTAACGCTAACGCCCTCACAAGATGGCTGCCTACCATCGGTCCAGCAGGAGGGTTAGTGAGGGAGACCCAAACAACTGAACAGTAGGCTGCATGCAGAGACCAGGTTGGTGTTGGGGGCGGGGGCTCTGAGGAATGACCAGGTTGGCAAGGGAGGACAGTTTTGGGGAACCAGACTGACAGAGAGGGCAGTTGGAGGTAACCAGGCTGGCAGTGGGGACAGTTAGGAACGACCAGGCCAGCACACAGAGGCCATGAGTGATGATCAGGTGACAGGGGTGGAGTGGGGGGTGGGTAGCGCCACCAGGCAGGCAGGCAGCTGAGCAATTAGGAGCCAGTGGTATAGGATTGTGAGAGAGGTGTCTGACTGCTGGTTAGGCCCAATCCTAAACCAGCAGTTGCCCATCCCCCAAGGTGTCCTGGAGAGAGTGCAGGCTGGGTTGAGGGGACAGCCCCTCCCCCTTTCTGTTGTGCACAAATTTTGTGCACCTGGCCTCTAGTATATATTTCCATAAATATTCTGGGCACCAGTTGTATAGAAGTTAGCAAAATAAAATCATCTTTTATTCTATTGCAAGAACACAGAGAATAAACAGACAATATATTTATTTAATATAATATAAATTAATATAATCCTATATAATAAAGAGGGAATGTGCAAATAGACTGTCACTCAACCACAAAGATGGTGGTGCCCACAATGGAGGTGGGGGTTTCTGTAACACAAGATGGCTGTGCCTGCAGGGGAGGCCAAGTTCTCATAAGGAGCCTTAATGAGCAGGGACCTGAGGCTGCACCCCGCTACCCCTGTGAGGCTTGATGGTGGATTGCAGGCCATGCTCCCTGCCCTGGAATCACGCCGGGGTATATAAGGCTGTGCCCCACACCCAGCAGGGCTTGATGGGGGACCTCAAGGTGCAATCCCTGCCCCAGTGCTGGGCTGGGGGACCTGAGGCTGCACCCTCCGCCCAGTGGGGCTTGACGGGGGACCTCAGGCTACACACCCTGCCCAGTGGGGCTTGACGGGGGACCTGAAGGTGTGCCCCCCCGCTCCAGGCTGTGGGATCTCAGGCTGTGCCCCTGCACCGGTGCCAGGTCAGGGGACTTGAGGCTGCAACCCCCCCCAGTGGGCCTTGACAAGGGTGGGACTGGCCAGGTCTGGATCTAGCCCGTGGGGTGGGGGGCAGCCGGGTCTGGATCTCTCACGATTTTGAGTCACACATAGGTGGGCAGGGACTTGACTCTGGGTCCCATGGTGCATCCCAGACTCTGACAGGAGGAAGATTTTCACATACATTTTACTAATTTTCATTCATCTCTGACACTTCTATTATAGAGAAAGGGAAGATAGCAATAATAAAATATTTCCTCTAATTAATCACCTTTTAATGTGTATGAATTTCTTGCATCAGGCCACAGTATAGTATAGTATAGTATAGTATAGTATAGTATAGTATAGTATAATATAATATATGTAATATAATGTAATATAATTATAATATAATATAATTAATATAATTATAATATAATATAATTAATATAATTATAATATAATATAATATAATTAATATACTATACTATACTATAATATAATATAATATAATATAATATAATATAATATGGGGGGGTCTCCCTTTTCCGCGTCCCACACAGAAAGAAAGATAAATGAACTGGTTCTAAGTGGAGGTGGCCAGGGATTGAGAAATATTAGAAATAAAGAGAGAAGACACAGAGATAGATTTTAAGCTGGGAGCTGGGAGGGCCGCCGACCTCCTCTGCTGGAGAGACAGACGATGACCTCCTGAGCCACACAGCACATCTATTTATACTCCAATCCACAAGGGGGTTTCACAGGAAAACAAGGAGCCTGGGAGGGCCCAGGGCCCACCCACTCCTTCCTCCTGGACAAACACAAGCCAGGAACTAAGAACATCTCCGCACTCCCAGGGCGGGAGTGGAACTGACATGACTCCGCCAATATCCCGGGCCCTGTCTTCCCACGTGGCCCTCTACAGTATAATATAATATAATATAATATAATATAATATAATATAATTAATATAATATAATATAATATAATATAATATAATATAATATAATATATAGTAATATATTTTGAAGTAGATCCTATGAAGAAAAATAAAGTGACGTATAGCAAAATGGGTGGGGAATTCTATTTAAGATAGAATAGTCAAGAAAATCTTATACGAGAAGGTAATATTTGAGCAGAGATATGATGCATGGAGGGGATAAAACCATAATGATATCTGGGGAAGATTGTTCCAGCAAAGAGAACAGAAAATATAATGACTCTGAAGCAGTAATACACACCACTCTGATGTGGTGGAGTAGAGTGAGTAAAAGGAAAACTGATCTAGATGCATTCACAGTATGAATATGAAAGATATAGTAGATCTCAGTAACTATTTTAAATGAGGTGGAAAATAATTACACATTTAGTAAGCTGAAGTGTTACATAAACAGTCTTGACTGTCAACAATAAAATATAAACAAAATATTTTAAAAGAGAGTATTACTTTGGCTGCTGTTGGGAAAAAAAAAGATAAAAAGTAAGGAGATAAGTTATAAAGTCTTTAGATTAGAGCAGGAAGCCAGAAAGTAGCTCGCACTGCAATGGCAGCAGTGATTGGAAAGACAAGTGGTAAGAAATAGTCCCTCTTAAGCTATGATTTAAAGTTAAACATGATGGGAATATGATGGGAATGTGGAGAGGAAAGAGTAGAATCATAATGATTGCTGCATTTTTTTTTTTACACTCGAGTGGATATATAACAAGGAGTTGAAAGTATTATGAGAGGGTGCAAATTCAGAAATTTGTAGTGGGCCTATTATGTTTGAGATTTTGAGATGGTTATATTTGATATGGTTATTAAAGCACCAAAAGAAAAGTCATCCAGAGTATGTATATTTTTCAAATAATAAATTTCTATTGCTAAGCACATAAAATATTATATCTATTATTTACATAATAGATATAATATTTTATCCTGACACTTATTTAAAATCTCTAGGAAAAAATTACAAGTTTGGATTCACTGGCATATAGATAATATTTATATTCATAATACTGAATGACATAATTGAATTGGAAAAACTAGACAGAGGAAACATGGTCTATCCCCAACATTTATTTGATTTATAGGAAAGGAATAATTATGAATCTATTCTGATGATATTGGTGATTATTATAATAACTAGAGGCTCAGTGGACTAAATTTGTGCATGAGAGAGTGGTGTGGGTGGTGTATATGTCCCTCAGCCCAGCCTGCACCCTCTCAAATCTGGGAACCCTCAAGGGATATCCAACTGCCTGTTTAGGCTCGATTGCAGTGAGATCGGGCCTAAACAAGCAGTTGGACATCTCTCTCAGAATCCAGGACTGCTGGCTCCCAATTGCTTGCCTGCCTGCCTGCCTTCCTGATTAGCCTTAACTGCTTCTACCTGCCAGCCTGATCACCTCCTAACTACTCCTCTGCCAGCCTGTTTGCCCCTAACTGCCCTCCCTTGCAGGCCTGGTCACCCCTCACTTCCCTCCCCTTCAGGCCTGGTCCCCCCAACTGCTCTCCCCTGCAGGCTTGGATCCCCTTCCAACTGCCCTTCCTGTAGGCCTGGTTACCCCCAACTTCCCTCCTCTGCCAGGCTGGTCATCCCTAACTTCCCTCCCATGCAGGCTTGACCACCCCCAACTGCCCTCCCTTGCAGGTCTGGTCCCACCCAACTCCCCTCTCCTGCTGTTCTGATCACCCCCAACTGCCTTGTAGGCCCGATGGCCATCTTGTGTCCACATGGGGCAGGATCTTTGACCACATAGAGGCAATCATCTTGTGGTGGAGTGATGGTCAATCTGCATATTACTCTTTTATTAGATAGGGTGTTACCCCAATAAATTCAATTTGAAAAAAGAAAGAAAGAAATACCACAGTGGTCTCACACATTGCTCCTCAGAGCCTGACTGACTGTGGTGGATTTATGTCTCCAGGTGCAAGAGAACATTAAGCACTATCAGTTCTCTGATTTTTCCATATCAGCAGATAGGACACACACAAAAAATTTGGAAAATCAGTTTTCAATGCAAAGTTTCTCACTAAAATATTTAGCTTCCTAGAGAAGACCTTAGGCAAGAACAGAAGTTGGAATATAAAATAATTATTTCAATTCCAGTGTCATCTGTTAGAAATCATCTGTCCCTAATTAAAACCCACAAATAATCTATGCTTAAGTGGTTTTGCTCTTTCATTTCTAGAGTAACCTTATTTAATTAACATTGTGCTGCTAAACTGGGTCCTTTTCTAGTACACTGTGAAGTGAAAAGTCCACCCATAATTACTGACTAAATAATAAGATTTGAATGTAGTAAAGTGTTACATCAAAAACAGCTGATTTGTTACCCTTTGGCAATAAGTGCCTTGAATTCAATTTTAAATTTGAATTTTCTATACACACATAAAACATGCATTTGTGTCATCTTAATATTTTATTTCTACTAATTTTACATAGCCTATTAAAGGCAGCTATTATTTAAAGAGACACTATCCACTGACTGATTAGTATGTAACCTCTTTGTTCCCTGACACTTCTCTATAAATCAAAATTTCATAAAATAGCAATATATATATATATATATATATATATATATATATATATATATGACATGCCTTAAGGGCTTTTATTTTTTATTTTATTTTTAAAAATATATTTTTATTGATATTTTACAAAGAGGAAGGGAGAGAGATAGCTAGAAATGTCGATGAGAAAGAAACATAGACCAGCTGCCTCTTGCACACCCCCTACTGGGGATGTGCCCGCAACCAGTGTACATGCCCTTGACCGGAATCGAACCTGGGACCTTCCAGTCCGCAAACCGACGCTCTACCACTGAGCCAAACCGGTTTCGGTAAGGGTTTTTATTTTTATTGATTAAAGTTTGTTTTGTTTGATTGTGTGTGTGTGTGTGTGTGTGTGTGTGTGTGTGTGTGTGTGTTAGGATTTTATATGTTAGATGAGCATACATTACACTTTATGTCCTAGAGTAGCATTTTGATAAATGATGTTAATGCCACCTAATTGTTTTAAATTTTCTTATGGTAAGATCTCCTTAGGTACACCATACTGCAACATTTCTACTTATACACCAGGTTCACTGAAGCGGGGAGTGGTGGTCAGACAAGCTTATGCTGGAGTTAGGAGCATCATGTTAATTGCAGTATATACTGAACATAGAAACAAAGATTTAGTTAAATATATTCTCGTATCATTTCTGTGTGCATGTGTGGAGCATTTCTGGTTGTATATGTAACTAGTCTCATTTCCTTGTTTCTAAATTCAATAGCAAATAGTGTGCTTTGCATCTATCTAGGCCAAGTCAAGCAAAATGAGAAGCCCCAGGTCACAAAGCACCCGTCCAGGTGCTATAAAGCTTCTGCAGAAATCTTGTTCCTTTAACTTCTCATTTAGTTTGAGAAACAGAAACTCAATGGAAGTGGTTTGAATGAATATTCATACATGTTAAATACAACATATATGATAGTTCAGTTGCAAATGATGTGAAAACAAGGTTTACACACACAAAAAAAAACACACCAAAAACTCACGTTTTTAGAGCATGCAAGTAAGAAATCCATGGGTATAGTTTTCCTTAGGTATAGTGGGATTTCAGAACTCAATAATATCATCAGAACTTCTGTGACCTTAAAACTACGCAGCCTTTTCATGCATGAATAAAATAATAAATTTTCCCAGCAGCTCCAGAAAAGTTCTCATTATGTCTCCTTAGAACTAATCGGGTTTCCCTACCTCCCCTCAACAAATCACTGTGGTAAGATAAATGAAAAATTTTGTTTATTTTTTTATTTTTTTTTGTGTGTGTGTTTATTAAATTTATTGGGGTGACTTGGTCAATATGAACATGCTTCATGTGTGGATTCCTATAAGATATGTATATTGATTGCAATGTGTGTCCACCACCCAAAGTCAAATCTCCTCTTATAACTATACTTTAGGACACCCTTACCCCTACCCGCTTCCTTCTAGCACTGCTATTTGTGTTCACAGTTTCAGTTTTATATCTTTGACTTATCAAGACTGACGCATAGATTCAGTCCTGAACCAAAAGGAACAAAACAGCAGTCCCATTTTTTTTTAATAAGGAGCAATTTTTAAAGATTTAAAGGCCATATCTATTAATCAGTCAAGTGCAACTAAACAAATATTAATTGAGAATAAACAATATGCCTACCACTATGTTTGGATATAACAATGAATACAAAATAATTCATAAGTTTGTCCTATAGTTTAGGAGACAAACACTCACAGATCCGTAGACTATATTACAAAAGTGGCACAAACTATTTGGGGAATTAGGAGAGAGATAATGTATCCTATTTTAATTTTCTATAAAATATTTAATATTGATTAAACATAAGTGCTTAAGTATTTTAGTTACTATTCTGAGATTCTTTATTCCTTATTCTTTATACACATGAGGTCAAACCTTAAAATGTGACACTATTTACTGCAGTTTCCACAATGGTTCTGAATAAACATGAGTATGTATTTATTTATTTATTTTTCATATTTTTATTAAGTTATTACATGTGTACATATCTTCCCATTGCCCCTCCCCACTCCACTCCCATACATGCCCTCACCCCCCAGAGTTTTGCTTCCATTGGTTATGCTTATATGCATGCATATAAGTCCTTTGGTTGATCTCTTATCTCCCCCACCTGTCCCTAACCTTCCCGCTGTAATTTGACAGTGTATGATGCTTTACTACCTCTGTCTCTATCTTTTTGTTCATCAGTTTATAATGTTCTTTATTATACATAAATGAGTGAGATCATGTGGTATTTTTCTTTCATTGACTGGCTTATTTCCTCAGCCTAATGTTCTCCGGTTCCATCCAGGTCGCTGCAAATGGTAAGAATTCCTTCTTTTTTTATAGCAGCGTAGTATTCCACTGTGTAGATGTACCATAGTTTTCTGATCCAGTCATCTGCTGATGGGCACTTAGGCTGTTTCCAAATCCTAGGTATTATAAATTGTGCTTCTATGAATATAGGAGTGCATATATTCTTTCTGATTGGTGCTTCCAGTTTCCTAGGATATATTCCTAGGAGTGGGATTACTGGGTCAAATGGGAGTTCTGTTTTTAGTTTATTGAGGGGAAAAAAGAAGCAAAAAAAAAGTTCCATAGTGGCTGCATCAGTCTGCAATCCCACCAGCAGTGCACCAGGGTTCCTTTTTCTCCACAACCTCACCAGCACTTGTCGTTTGTTGATTTGTTGATGATAGCCATTCTGACAGGTGTGAGATGGTACTGCATTGTCCTTTTGATTTCCATCTCTTGGAATAATTAGTGACTTTGAACATGGTTTCATGTGTCTCCTGGTCTTCCTTCTGTCTTCTTTCAAAAAGATTCTATTTAGGTCCATTGCCCATTTTTTCATTGGATCCTTTATCTTCCTTTTATTAAGTTGTATAAGCTGTCTGTAGATATTGAAGATTAAAACTTTATCAGTGATATCATTTGCAAATATGTTCCCACATACAGTGAGCTTTCTTGTTGTTTTGTTGATAATTTCTTTTGCTGTGAAAAAAGCTTTTTATTTTGATGTAGTCCCATTTGTTTATTTTCTCTTTAGCTTCTATTGCCCTAGGAGTAGTATCCGTGAAGGAGTTCATTTGGCATATGTTTAACATGAGTATTTAAATGCTATTCGATAAAACAAATATTTTGTCAGAATAATGAGCTAGGCACCAATTTCAAGTGCACTATTGATCAGTAATTTTTTTAAATTAGAGAAGTGAATTCAATTATTTCAACTCTGCCAATGTACTACTTTAAATATAGTATTCTCTACAGGTTTAAGTTCAATCAAATAATTTCAATTGCATAAAAAATAAATTCTGATTACTGAAAATATACATATGATGGGAAATGTAAGTGCCAGTCTTAGCTAATGGCAATTAAAGAACCCATTCTGGAGAATGAGAAAATTAAATAAATGCAAAAATATAATAATCACTGAAATGAGGGAGAGTTGCTATGAAATGTACAATTATTTAAGTAATCTCTCCAAGGGTTATAGGTTACAAAAATTTATAATTAGAAATATGTGCCTCATTCCTGGCTGTTCCACTATATAGCTATGACACTAGCTAATTTACATTATCTTTCTGGTCTGCTGAGCTATTATGAAATAGGTACTTGGGCAAAGAAACAATCAAAACCTTGTGGTCATTACATTCATTATTAAAGAATTAGGGGTGATGACAGAGTAAATCCAGTTAGTATTGACTGAGATATGAAGATACTAGAGGCCTGGTGCATGAATTTGGGCACAGGTGAGGTCCTATGACCTGGCTTGCAATCAGAGCCTTTCAGGGCCCTCTCACCCAGGCCCAATTGGGCTGATTGTGGGGGAGGGATGGCCGGAGTTTGGCCTTGACTTGCCGTGAGACGTTGGCTATGGGAGCGCACTGACCACCAGAGAGCAGTTCCTGTGTTGAGCGTCTGCCCCCTGATGATAAGTGTGTGTCATAGAAACTGGTCATAATGGTCGCTTAGGCTTTTATATATATTGATTTGAGGAGAATAGTCACCTATAGGCAAATGTTTTCTAATAAATCGAGTTAAAATTCAAGAGAAATAACCAAATGAAGTTCCTGTAAACCTACATAGGCTTGTTTGTATTGCTTTGTTAAAAATGCCATCACGTGTATATTGTTTTGTATGTAATATATCACAACTTCTGTAATAGTTCTAATACCATTGTGATTGATTATTATTAACTGGAGACCCAGAGCACATGTAATCATGTGCCAGTAGCTCGCTTCAGCTTTTCTCAGCTGGCCGCCTCGCCCTCCACTGCTCTTAGCTCTCCCCCAAGAGTGGCTGGCACCCCGCCCCTCCTTCCATGAGAGCCGCTGCTCATTTGAGGATGACTATATGATATAGATAACTGGAAAGGAGCAAAGAGAATCTGCACCACAGACACATGCCCAGTGAGGTCTGGGTGTTATAGAAAGGTGCTTGCTTATCAATTATACCTGGAAGCCAGTCATGGGCCAGAATAGGCATCGCCACTGTAAGGTCCAGATTCTGAGATACTTAATTGCAAAACAAAGGAAGTTCTCTCTCTTGGCGCTCTGGCCTTCTGTTGCTCCGCGCTTGCAGGGCGCACCTGCTCTGCACTCACCCACACTTCCCACAGCCACGTGGACTCCACATAATCGACTAATGGACTTCAGTCTGATGCTGCACAAGAACCAGCTCGGCATGGAAAGGAAACTCTGGACACTGGCCCTGCTTTTAGCTCTGCTGTGGCCCCAGCTATATATTTTTAAGACTGGTTTAAGCACAATGGGGATTTGGAAACCAAGAAGTATAATTCCACACAAATAAAAACCATTCATTCTCCTGTGTGAGTCTTAGAAAATTATTTTTCTCAAGCAATCGCAAAAATATTGCATTTCACTCATGCAATCCTCCGGCAACAGTTCCATTTCTATAAATATTTGAAAGAGTAACCGGGAAAGCAACTTGTAAATCTAGACTAAACACAATGTGCAATCTGAAGCATTCTAGACAGAAATGTAATTATACTTTTGCTGTCCTCCCAGAGAGGACTATGTGGGAGGACAATTCCAGAGTTTCTACAGGTGAATTTTTATCCGGAAGGGATATGTATTTATAAACTACACACTCTAAATTCGATTACTGATAAACAATAATCCCTTTTGTGTTTGTTTTGCTTTTGGAAAAATCAATGCATTCATCAGAAGAATGTTTGAACTCATTTATTTGCACAGATCTTTAAAGGTCATGCATAATAAGCACAATGTACCTACGAAGGTCAGAGATAGACTGTCAAAATAAGTTCAAATCATTGACCTTACGGAGAATATTTTAAAAAGTAATTTCCTGCATTTATTTTTCTAAGAAAATACTGATACAGTTCAGAAGAGGTTGCCCAGGCTTCTATGGTTCTCATGGCATCCAGATCAATATGAACAATTTAAATCCCATCATAGTTATTATTTCAAAAATTATTTAATTATACGGGACCTCTGAGAGCCTGCACTTTAGTCTATTTTTGACATATAGGAATTAGTTTCAGTTGTATAGCATAATGAGTCAGCCAGCACATGTATATATTGTGAGATAATCAGCACAATTAGTCTAGTTAACATCTGTTACCACACTTCTAAGATCTGCTCTCTTAGCAATCTTCAAATACATAATGTACAATATTATTTACCATAGCCAACCATGCAGTACAATACATCCCCATGACTTGTTTTACAGCCAGAAGTTTGTGCCTTTTTATTCCCTTCACACATTTTACCCATCCCCTCTCTTTGGCAACAATCAATCTGTTCTGTGCATCTGAGAGCCTGAGTTTTACATGTGTTACTAAAATATTATTTTACAAGTTTCATTATTTTAATATATTTTGATTATGCCATCTGTAATGATGTAGGATAATTCTGGCTATCCCAAAGGCAAAAAAAAGTATTTTCCTGATTCAGGAGACATATACAGTTTCCATGTTTATAGAGCACAGGCTTATACCCTGAATTTCAATGTAGTTTATTGGAATTTGAAGTAAGCCATAGGAATGTGTATAATGGCTGACAATTTTTATGTTGTTTGATGCAGAATTTCATTGTTTCTCAGATAGCATCATTTTGACATCCAGGAATCTAGCCTCTATTTCCTGAAGAAAACAATTTGACGGCAATCTTTAAAACATACAGCTCATAGTTTCTGTGTTGACACAAAATCATATTAGCTGTAGCTAGCACCTGCTGAAATGTAATTTCTATTTTTCTACCCATGTTGTTTAGCATTAGAAAATATTTTTTTACTTAGACTGAATAAGAAAGTACTTTTTTCCCCACTCAATTTAATAAAAGCTGACACAATTAAATAATAGAAATACTCATTATTAGGATAACGAGGCTGATTTTACATTCAAACATGCCACATTTTGAAAAAGAAATATACTCCCAAATAGAGAGCAAATTGTCTAATAGCATCAACTATTTAAAACGTACTATAAACTAAATATCACACATAACTAAAACATATTTCATACATTGGTTAATCTACTGTATAGAGTTTTGCGTCAATACAATTATTCTATATTAGAATAGTTTTATTTTTATAAGCCAATTGAATCTTCAAGCAGAAGATAGAAAAATCAAATTGATGAAAAAAATGAAGAATAAAAATAGCATTAACACTTTAAAATACTGTTGAATATCCTGGAGTGGTTTTGAACTTTATAAGACTTTAAGAGTTTTACAATGCCTCCATGCTTTCCCCCCATGAAGATACATCTTAGGCAGTATATGCAGTGTGCTATATTCTCCTTATTCTCAATTACTAATGAATATAGAAACCAATGAGTGTCTCAGAATGGATGCTACACCTGCTAATTTTAAAACTGTTAAAATCCACTAATTTTATTCCCTAATATATTTTTCTATGAGAGATAACCTCAAAGATTAAATAATATGTAGATGTTTATTTTTATTTTTTAAATATATTTTTTATTGATTTTTTTTTACAGGGAGGAAGAGAAAGGGATAGAGAATTAGAAAAATCAATGAGAGAGAAACATCGATCAGCTGCCTCCCGCACACCTCCGACTGGGGATGTGCCTGCAACCAAGGTACATGCTCTTGACCGGAATCAAACCTGGGACCCTTCAGTCAGCAGGGCGATGCTCCATCCACTGAGCCATGTCAGCCAGGCTTAATATATAGATTTTTAAAATTTGTTACCAACAAGGAGCACTAAAATGATCCTTCCTATTCTTCATTAGGAAAAAACTACCCTAAAAGGACCTTCATTAGACCTACAGTCTATTCCTTTTTAGCTGTTAACACATCAAGTATTTTCAGGCTGCAAACACAAAAGACAAGAGACCTACACACTTAGGTACAATGAAACCCTAAGACATTGGCAACTACATGGGGTTTCCTGTAACACAGCCCCATTGAAAGGCCTATGTATATAGCTGTATTTCAAAGTTTAAAAAACAAAACAAAAACAAAACTTTTTGAAATCAGAGAATTTAAAGTCATTTCCTAGGCAGAATGTTTTATTAAATAAAATTATTTATTATGCAGCCTGTTTGGAAAAATTGAGGAAAAAACACGCACACAAAAAACCTTACAAAAAACACTGTTATGACTATTTGCAACATTTGAATATGGATTGAATATTAAATAATAGCAGTGTCTCAAAGCTGAAATTCCTCATGAATCCTATGAGATACAAAGTTACAGATCTGTGTTATCTTCAGCTTACTGGAAATTGTTGAGAAAATAATGATATAATATGATGTGTGTGTTCTTGCATCTGTCTTTGAGGGCAAAAGCATATATTCACATCATTAACATATATATTTCAAAAAATTTAAAAGGAAAAGTGTAAAGATAAAAATAGTTATTTCACCTTTATTAAAACTATTCTTGTTAGGTTTTTGAATAGGATAGTGAAAGCCAATTTATGCTTATGAGAATAAACATTTAAAATTTTCCTCCAATGATTGTGAACAAGAAAATTAAAAAATAATTTTATAGAAATCTATTTTCATTTTAAATGGAATATTTTAGTTGATGAAGTTGAAATAGTAGTATTAGTTAACTTTTTTATTGAATGTATTGTGGTGACATTGTTGATAAAATTATATAGGTTTCAGGTATACAGTTTTATAATATACTAGAGGCCCAGTGCACAGATTTGTGCACTGATGAGGTCCCTCAGAGTGGTCTGGGGGGATCAGGATGAAACCAGCAGTTCAACACTGCCTGCCACTCCTGCCTGCCACGCCTGCTCATTCCAGACCCACTGTGCCTACCACTCTGTAGGCTCACTGCCACTCACTGCAGTCTCTGGGCTTAGCAGCCAGCCATGAGCCCGGTGCCAGTCAGTCAGCTGAGCGGCGCTCCCACTGTGGGAGCACATTGACCACCATGGGGCAGCTCCTGCATTGAGCGTCTGCCTCCCTGCTGGTGGTCAGTGTGCATCATAGCGACAAGTTGACTGGTCGAATGGTCAACTGGTCACTTACGCTTGTGTATTTACCACCTTAATTCAAAGCTCCTACCATCACTGCTTATTACTTCTTTAGCCTCTTTTACCTCCTATCACCTCCCTTTACCTCTCTCAATCATAGTACTATTGTCTGTTTCTATGAGTCTTTCTTTTCTTCATTTCTTCACCCTTCTCATCCATCCCCGAAATCTCTTTCCTCTGACAGTGTCAGTCTATTTTCTGTATCTATGAATTGTCCTCACTTTGTTAGTTTATTTTGTTCGTTAGAGTTTACATAATAGGTGAAGTTAAATGGTACTTGTCTTTCTCTGACTGGCTTAATTCACTTCTTAGATTTTTCTTGTAATCATCCTAGTAGCAAGAAAAATCCAATTCGTCTCTTTTAAAGGTTTGGTTAATTGGACTTTTGCCAGCCTAGCTATCATCTATTGACTGCAAACATGGCATGTTATTATCTACCTTGTCATATAAAAATAATGTCATCACTTTGAAATAAGTGATTTGACATATATTCAATTAAATTGAAAGACAGTTACTCTCATGTACAATGTGAAAAACAGTAACCTCTCAGTAAATTAAAAACAACATTTCCTGATTAATACCATTGAAAACATTATTACATTTTTAAATCTAATACTAGTGCAATGGTAAATGAATTCAATAAACACTTCAGATGATTAAGTTTTCTTCCTAACCCACTTTACTTCAAATTCTAATTTGATTGAAAGAATAAAATTGCTAATAGCATAGAATTAAGATTCACTACCTACTCTTTATCATTTAAGATAAATATGAAATGCCTGCAATTTGTAAAATCTATGCTGGACTCTGGGGAACTAAACATGAATTAGAATTACTCATTGATCTTAAGTGTCTCATGAACATAATTTAAATAAATTTTATATATGACTTTATTGTGCTGCTGTGAACATAGGGGCATATATCCTTACTGATAGGTGTTTCTGTTTTCTTCGTTACATTCCTAGATGTGGGATTTCTGGGTCAAATGGGAGTTCCATTTTTAACTTTTTGAGGAAACTATAATGTTGTCCACAGTGGTTTCACCAGTCCGCATTCCTACTAATAGTGTAAGAGGGTTCCTTTTTCTCCACAATCTTGCCAGCATTTGTCCTTTGCTGATTTGTTGATGACAGCCATTCTGACAGGTTTGAGATAGTATCTCCTCCTTTTGATTTGCATTTCTCTGGTGATTAGTGACTTTGAGCATGTTTTCATCTGTCTCTTAGCCTTTTCTCTGCCCACTTTTGAAAACTGTTTCTTTAAGTCCTTTGCCCATTTTTTGATTGGATTGTTTATTTTCCTTTTTTAAAAGATGTATGAGTTCGCTATAAATTTTAGGAGATTAGGCATTACGGGAGATAACCTCAGCAAATATATTTTCCCATGCAGTGGGCTCTCTTGTTTTGTTGCTGGTTTCTTTTGCAGTGTAAAGCTTTTCATTTCGATGTAGTCTCATTTGTTTATTTTTTTCCTTAGCTTCCATTGTCCTAGGAGCTGTATAGGTAAAGATATTGCTACAATATATGTCTACTATTTTGCTGCCTATGGATTCTTCTAGTATTTTTATGGTTTTCTGTCTTACATTTAGGTCCTTTATCCATTTTGAGTTTATTTTTGTGTATGGTTTAAATTGGTGGTCTAGTTTTATTTTTTGCATGTATCTGTCCAATTTTGCCAACACCATTTATTGAAGAGACTGTCTTGACTCCATTGTATGTATGCTATTGCCTAATTTGTCAAATATTAATGAAGCATAATGGCTTGGGTTGATTTCTGGGATTCTTTGTTCTGTTCCATTGATTTATATATTTGTTGAGAACAGTGGCTTTGTAGTATAGCTTGATATCTGGTATTGTTTAATCCTTCCAATTTTATTCTTCTTTCTCAAGATTGATGTGGCTATTTGGGGGTATTTTTGGAAACAACTTAAGTGTCCATCAGTAGATGAGTGGATTAAAAAACTGTGGTAGGTCTACACAATGGAATGTTATGCTGCTGTAAATAGGAAAGAACTCTTACCATTAGCAACAGCATGGACATGAAGAGCATTATGCTAAGCAAAATAATCCAGTTGGAAAAAGATAAATGTCACTAATTTGTCAAATACAATGAACAACATAAACTGATGAACAAAATAGATCCAAAGACAGAGAAACACCAAAGAGACCATCAAATCTCAGAGGGAAGGCAGGGAGGGTGGGGGCAGTGAGAGATCAACCAAAGAACTTTTATGCATCCATGTAAGCCTAACCAATGGACATGGACACTAGGGGGGTGGGTTTGGTCATGTGTGGGGGGGAGGGAAGGTTGCGGTGGGAAGGTGGCAGGGAGGTGGCCAGAGAGAGATCAATGGAGAAAAAAGGAGACATGTGTAATACTATATTTCATATTTTAAACAATAATTTAAAATATTTTATTTTTATTAATTAATAATTTGTTTAAATATTTGTTCATTTATTTATTTGCACTGTTCACTTTGTAAAGTATACATGATGAATATCGGTGGCTTCAAAAATAGTTTATATGGAGTGGGAAGAGAAAAGTATGCTTATTAAAATCCATAAAATAAAGTATCAACTTTATCAAAAGTATGTATCTTTGTAGTTTATGTAAATAAAATAAATGTAAATATATCAGGGCATTATTTTATCTTCCATAAAGTGCTTAACACTTTCCTGTAACTTAAATAAATTGTCCTTGATATTTTTAGGCTGTTAGAAAGATTCACTGATATAATTTTCTGTGAGAGGAAGGTACAAAATTATCCCAAATAATTACTTACTCTATCGAACAAAAAGGTATTAATAAAATGCATTCTGCTTTCTGGGTAATAAAATATCTATCCATATAGCCATTAAATATGTGAATGTCTGTCCAGATCATGTACCACATTGTACTCTGTTTGCTTTTAGATTCAGTACTCTTTTTTTAAAAAATATGCTTTCCCCAAACATTATTTTGAACATCCAGCTAGCATTGTAATATGGAGAAATTTCTTAAGATATTATCAATAAGATTTAACTCAAAATTGCATTCTTTCTGGTTTGCCATGGTTTAAATATATTTTTAAAATAATAGCATAATATCTAATATAATCCTATTAACAAATTGTTATTCACTTTGATACCCATAAAATTATCAGACTCTGTAAATACAACAAAGATCAAAAATCCAAAACAGTTCTATAAAACAGTAAAAGATTGGGTTAATAGAATGGAGTTTTAGACATGTTTTACAATGAATAAGTTGGCAAATTTTAATCTTTTAACATTTTTATCCTTTATATTTCTGAGTTTTGCAGTTGGCATATACTTTGGTTTAAGTCAATATTTATCTGAGAGTTAAATGGTATACATTGACTAGAGAAATAAAAATTAACTTTATTAAAAATTGCCCCTGTACAAAGCACTCAGGGATTTTCAAGCACTATCACATCAACAATGTTGTTACTAATAGGTCTCTAGAGTATGGTGACATTTCTGCAGAAGCACCTAGAACAGGAGTGGGCAAAATTTTGACTCAAGGGCCACAATGGGTTCTTAAACTGGACTGGAGGGCTGGAACAAAAGCAACCTGACCATGCTGGCACTCTCATCATGGGCTGCTGGTGAAGGGTCGGAGGGGACAACAACTCCGCTCTTTCAGCTCCGCGGGCCAGATAAAATAGCCCAACCAGCCAGATCCTGCCCGCGGGCCGTAGTATGCCCACGGCTGACCTAGAATCTCATCAATCGTGTATGAGGCTATCCACCCCATAACAACTTTCATAAAAATGAACAATATTTTTCAAATTTAAGAGACACTCCCTCTAAAATAGATATCAGGAAACTCCAAAGTGTGTATCAGCTACAATGTCCTTTGTAAGTACATCTGCTTGATGAGACTTCTGCTATTTATATACAATAGCATAGTTTTGTCCAACTAATCACTATTTTACCCACTACAGAGAAAAGACAGGCATCTGGTCCAAAGGAAACCTGGTGGCTGGAGCAGAGGTTTATAAGGTGTCCAGTTGTCATTCCTTTAATCAATAAAGATTCTCAAATAGCAAAAATATCTGATCCATTTTTCACATTTGAAGAGTTTCAATGTGAGACACAGAAGCAACAAAGCCAATAGGAGGAGCTTAAACCAAGATCCACACTGAGCAGGACGCTCTGGCTAAATGTGGAAAAGCAAGTAATAAACAGAGAGGCAGATATAAGAGAGGCTGAATCCAAGACTAGCTGACAATTAGAACTATTGTTATCTATTGAGACTTTTCACTGAGGTCTGAACAAAAGTGATCTTATTCTATCCTGATATTGCAAGCGATTGAGCCAAATTCCTATTATTTCTTGTTTTTGCCTTTCTGAACATATTTACAAGCCAGTGGTAGCCCCCTTTCCCCATGTGGCATGGTCCAGTGGTTGAACATTGACCTATGAACAGGAGGTGATAGTTCTATCAGGGTATAGCACGTGCCCAGGTTGAGGGCTCCATCCCCAGTGTGGGGAGTGCAAAAGGCAGTCAATCAATAATTCTCTCTCATCATTCATGTTTATATCCGTCTCTCTTCTTCTCTGAAATCCATAAACAACATATATTTTAAAAAGGTCCAGTAGTTTCCTCGTTACCCCTAGGCAACAATACATTCCAAAACCCCAAGTGAATGCCTAAAACCACAGATAATACTGAACCATGTATACACTATATATATAAACACTATATATATATATATATATATACACACACACACACACACACACACACACACACACACACACACACCGTATTTTTCTGACCATAAGACGCACTTTTTCTTCACCAAATATGCAGTCCCCAGGGACACGGAAGGTCCCGGGGGACCCGCTGCCGCTCTGCAACTCGGACCATAAGACGCAGGCACTTTTCCTCCCACTATTTGAAGAAAAGGTGCGTCTTATGGTCCGAAAAATATGGTGTGTGTGTGTGTGTGTGTGTGTGTGTGTGTGTATATATATATATATATATATATATATATATATATATATATATATGATAAAGTGTAATTTATAAATTACACATAGTAAGATATTAACAACAGATAATAACAAAATAGAACCATGTTAACTGTATTGTAATCAAAGTTATGTGAATGTGATATGTCTCTCAAAATATCTTCTTATTCTGTACTCATCTTTTCACTTAAGGAAAGCACATTATGGCTTCTCTTTGGCATATCCAAATTGCCAGCTTCAGTACTCTTAGACTTTGGTGCCATTATTCAGTAAAATAAGGGTTAGCTGAATACAAGCATTGTGATGCCATACAGTGGATTTGATCACGGAAATGAATAAAGGGTGGGAGTGTCTGAGCACTGAGAGGCTGGACCAAGGGATGAGTCATGTCTCGGGTGGGTTGGAGCAGGACCTGGAGAGATTTTGTCATGCTACTCAGAATGACAATTTAAAACGCATGAATTGTTTATTCGTGGAACTTGTCATTTAATATTTTCATTTAATATTTACCTACAGTTCACTGCAGGTAACTGAAACTGTGGAAAGTGAAACTGGAAAAGCGGAGACTATTGTAATACCTGTCACCTGAAAAAAAGGTTTTTGTCTATTTTTTTTTCCAAACTGAGAGTCAATAACATACATTCACCTCAAAAGTTGTCTGAGGAAAGAAATCTGTGCTAAATAAAGTATGTACTCATGTAACCAGTATGGTAACATATAAAGGCATGCATATTGGATGTTTTTAAAAAAATATGATCATGCTAGAGATTTAAAAAACAAACCAACAAAGACTAAAGTACTGCATTAGGGAATAATAGGAAATTCTAAAATATAACTACCATAGAGGTCTAAAGAGGATTTTATAAAGTTTATTATTACTGTATATCTTCTATGGCTAGAATGTGAATAGGTCATAGTGGTTTCTAGAGGCAGTTGTACTGAATTCAGTACCTCTGAAAAATCGATATAAACTGGTTTTCAAGAGAGTGAGATATTTACAGTCAAGAACACAGGATATCACTTATTTATAAAGATGGGTTTCTCTTCTATAAAATAAACCATTTCAACTCTCTAGTCCAGAATTTGAATGTGGAGATGTGGGGCTAAACAAATCTTTTATAGATAGCTACTTTTAGTTATTTTAAAAAATCCAAGTCATTTGAGAAATATGATAATATTAGAAATGAGAGGAACAAAAAGATAATTAAATGCTTAGTTCTAATTAGGGTTTCTCTCAGTGCTTCTACATCAGTAATCTGATTCTGACATTTGATTTCCACTTGGATTTGACCAGTTCAGAGTTATATCTTAAAGAAATGAAACATGGAGCTCTAGAGAACAGAGTGACCGGAACATTTTATAACTTTATGAAAAGATGTGCTTATTGTTATAGAATTTGTTTTTACTTTTTCAATTTTTTACAGGAGTCTATAGGGTTAGAAATGATAGCTAATGTGTGCATATAAAATAGTTTTCTTTAGAAGATTGTGTGTGTGTGTGTATGTGTGTGTTTTGCTATTTTTAAGAGGATATCTGGTATTTCTAATGTCTAACTTTAGATGAAATTACTTTAAAATTTTTTCTAGGAAAAAATCCTGTTCATATTTTCAGTCCTTGTCCTTTGAGTGAAGCTCTGCCTCTGGTTATTAAATGCATTGAGGTGTTGTGTTTTCAGATCATGTCTGCATAATAATAATAATTATTATTAATATTATATATTTTATTATACTGTAACAACTTTTCCATGAGGGCTTTATACCTCAAACAAATAATCCTTGTGTATAATTAAGATCCTCAAGTATATTTTTATTTTAAAATGTCCAAAATAATTCTATTTACATTCTATTTTAGCAACAATTTCTCATGTGAATGCTGAAATAGCATTTTGATGACCTGTTTATTTAACATCGTCTGTCACGTAATTATATGTAGACCTAGAATTATTTCATCCTTTACTATCTGTGGCTGATTTAATTGAACAAATTTTAAATTATTCTACTTATAATAACATAAACATTAATACATATTTATCCCTATAATACCGAGAATCATTATTACTCCTTACAAAGGAGATTTTGCTTGATTGATAATAATAGGCAGTTAGTGAAGAAGGTAAAAACAATTTTCTCCACTTCTGCCTCTATTACTCTATAAGCTTTCTAAATAATAAAGGATCTTCCAAATAATAAGGTTCTTCCTTATATCCCTAGGACACTGATTGTCACTGTCCTTTACAGGGCATTTGTGACATAAACAAAAGTTTTCCAACTAAGGAAAGCTATTTTGCATGAGAGCAAGAGGATTTATAAACTAGAAAAATTCTTAGGGTCTAGAGTAAGTTTTATCTTTTAGGTTCCAAAAGAATCTAAGAGGAAATAAATATAAAACTGTTACAACTCTAGTTTTTCAAGAGGGCTTTGATGTGCTGTGTTTGATGTCCTTCAGGGGAAATAAAAATACACAGTTCCTTGCTTTCACAGGTCTTGCTAAAAAAAAGATTATAGAACCCGAAGTCAGGATCCACCATTAGTAATTAAATTCATGAGCCCATAACTCTTCCTTCCCCTAATTTCAAAACACTACTCAACAAAATGGGTACTGGATTCAGTTTTTACTTACTGATTGCTATTGTCCAAGGAACAATTGGGAAGACTTTAGTCACTTTTTTGGATATTAACAGAGCCAGCACTTTACTAAAATTTTCAATAGAATTAAATTTGTTGACTATAAGTGTTAGGATACATATTATGAAATCACAAGTAGAGTTTTGGGACAAGTAGATATTTATTTTCCCCCACAAAATATGAACCCCAGAGCAGGTAATCCCATGTTAATATAATGGTTTCATAACAACAAAAAGATGCAGTTTCTTATTTACTTTTCACTCTGCCATATTCAGACTGTGTTGTGCCCCCCCGCCCCGAATGCTCACAGTATGTGTTGTACCACATAGAACATATGCATATCCCAAGCAGATAATGAATGAAGATCAAATAGTCAATGACTATTAGGAATTTATTAGGCAAACACATTTCCTCTAATCTTTATCGATAATATTTTAAAAATTAATTTCATTGTCTAGAACACAATTAGGTTATCACTAATTACATAGGATACTGACAACTTGAATCTTTAGCAGGGCCCATTGTAATTTGAAACAGAATAGGTATATTTTTCTGACATAATATAGGTAGAGGTTATTGGAACCTAAATGATTATGTAAAACCTATGTGGACAGGACATTAAATAATTATAACATAATTCCACTTTTGGTGCAAGTGGAATCCCCAAAGTAAATAGCTTCATGTAAGAAACAGGCTTTGTAAACATTGCTCTTGGAGATGAGAAATGCCCATATAAAGGTATTTAACATTGAAGTTTTAAAAGCATGGCATCCAACATTGTGAATGAGGAGTAAGTCAGATTTTGTCAGAGGTGAAAACATCTGTCCACACGGGCAGGGGACAAAGGAGTGAGAGAGATAAGTTGGAACAAGGATGTAAACTGGTTTTACATCCAGTGTGAGGTGGCCCATGTGTACAATGAGAAATATTATTAAATATAATCAAATAAAGATATCTACATATTTCTCTACAAACTACAAGTGGTGTGACTTTGGACAAAGTATCTTCTCTCTTTTGTGTCCCAGGATTTTTTTTTAGTATGTTTATTTTTTTCATATGTTGAAATTTATGTGTACTAACCTTTGGTAGCATATGTTTCTCCTTCTGAGTTTTCATTATTAGTATATAGAAACATAATGGATTTCTGTATATTAATTTTGTTCTCTGCTACTTTACTGAATTTTTTTATTAATTCAATTAATTTTTGGTTGATTCTTTAGGGTTTTCTATATAGAGTTTCATGTCATCTGCAAATAGTGATATTTTTAACTTTTCCTTTCCTATTTGGATACCTTTATTTCTTCTTCTTGTTTGATTGCTATGGCTAGGACTTCCAGTACAATGTCAAATAATAGTGGTGAAAGTGGTCATCCTTATTTGTTCCTGATCTTAAGGAAAAAGCTTTGATCTTTTTTTTTTTTTTTTTTTTTTTTTTTTTACCACTGAGTATGCTGTTAGCTGTGGTGGTTTCACTTGTATGTGAAATCTAAAAGCAAAACAAATAAGCAAACAAAAGAAAAAGTCTCAAAGAACCAAAGACCAAAGGAATGGTTAACAGAATGGAAGGGGTGTGAAAATGGGTGAAAAGGTAAAGGGGAATATAGTCAATAATATTATAATAAGTTTACACAGTGACATATGACTATTGGAATTCGTAAGGTGATCAGACTGCAAAGTATATAAATGTCTAATGACTATATTTATATTGTAGCCCTGAAACTAATAAAACCAATACAGAATTGTTTATCAACTATACTTATTTTTTTTTTAATTGTCCTGACTAGTGTGGCTCAGACAGTTGGTAGGCTGGATCCATGGTAGGGGCTGTGCAAAAAGCAGCCAATGGACGTTTTGCTCACATATTGATGTTTCTCTCTTTCCTTCTCACTTCCTCTCTAAAAAAAATGAATAAAATATTTAAATAAATAAATACATTTAATAAAAAAGCATAAATCACATTTTCTGGAATTTATTGAAAATATATATTTAATTTTATTTTTGAAAATGGGAATACATTTAGAAATATTTACAAAATTAAAACTTAGACAAATCTATACATATAGCATAACTTGAGTAGGTTGGAGATTTTTTTTCTCATGAACTTGCACTGACCAAAATTCTGTGAGAAATTCCTGGGAACCTAATAAAACATTTAATCTATATATAATATTCTTTTTACTATTCAAGCAACTACAATTTTTAATGGCATCACAAATTATCCAATTTAAAGACTTGAATGGTTTCTAATTTGGTAACCACCCTCACTAATCAAATGTTTTATCATTAAGCATACATTATTTCTTTTTTAAACTATCTTATTTATTTCCTGGAAAGAGTTGCCATCTTCACCCATGAAATTTGGACTATGAATGTAATATATGATACATAACTATTCAAACTGCCATTTTTGATACTATTAAGAAAAGTTCTAAACAAATAAGCAATTTTTTAACTGATAGAATTGAAGAGAAAGTTATATATCTGAACACCTCTTGCTTAAAACTCAAAATAAACAGCTTGTGTTTTAAACCAATGGTGGCAAAAGAAAAAAAAAACATTTCACAAAATGCATTTATTTTAATAATGTTTTGGAACTCCTGGTAGAAATACTTAATTGATCATTTAAATGGATCGTGGCCCTGTCTTTTAATTAAAAATTCAGGGAGGAGAGCCCAGCTGGTGTAGCTTAGTGGTTGAGTATTGATCCATGAACCAGGAGGTCATGGTTCTATTCCCAGTCAGGACACATGCTTGGGTTATGGGTTCACTCTACATTAGGCAGCTGATCAATTATTCTCTCTCACCATTGTTTCCACCTCTCTCTCCTTCACCCTTCTCCTCTTTTTAAAATCAATAAAAACATATACTAAAAATTCAGGGAGGAACTTAGGCTTCTTATACCAGATGTGTCTAATTCTATTACCACTAGCAACCTTATCTTGCAATATCAAAGCAATTTATATAGTTCTCCTTTTTTTCTCCTTCCTTGGGAATTAGAATTTGTCCAGATGATAGTAAATGCAATTAGTAAATTCATATAATTGTAATAGTGGAAAGTAACCTGCCAAATTTAATCTAGCTCAGCCTGATTATGTACTCAGTGAATGACTGCATATGCTTATCCAATATCAAGAGTTTTCAGAAACTTAGGATGAAATTTGGTAGTAAAATAAAATGTAGATTTTTAATAATGTTTCATCAATGAGTTTACACATTTGTCAGTGGCCAAAGAGAACACACTATATTATAAGTTTCATAAAACAAATCAGTTCAGAAAGTAAAACAAATGTGTAACAAAGAGGATAAATAACACATATTTTTAGTCAAGAAATGATATGATATTTTTTGGAAATAAGGTAAGTTTTATGCTCTAAGCTAATTAAGTTCTTGTAACCTCAGGAAACTATGGAGCCTAAATCATCAAGGTACTTCAGACTGTGACAATGAGCTCAGGGAATGGCATCCACTGTGGGAAAAGTTGACATGCTTTATAATACAATGGGACTTATTGGCCGTCAGTAACTTAGCCTTTCTGAAAGGATGAATGGCATTGCAAATGCTGCTGAAGAGGGCAGCAGGTACTTGAAGTCAAGCTAAGATATGCTACCATTAGATTTGATAAACTTTCCAAATGATGCAATGCAACTGACCAAAATTACATTCTACTCAGCTGCACTATTAAATTATCAATTGACACTTTTTTGGTAACTCATTAATAATAATCTTACATGTAAGACTTTAACCAACCCAGAAGAGGAAATATGCATGTATTAAATGTTCCTTAAAAATAAACTGAAATTTATTTTATTTGAGATATTCATGCAATGAAACTAAGGTAGTCCTTGAATAATGCAGGGTTTAGTAGCACCAACACCCCCCACATCCTCCCAAAATGCACACACACACACACACACACACACACACACACACACACCAGTTGAAAATCCACCAAAAACTTAACTACTGATAACTACTGTTTACTGGAAGCTTTCCAATAACATAGACAATTGATTTATACATATTCTGTATATTATAGGTATAACATAATATAATGACATGTATTCTTACAATAAAGTAAGCTAGAGAAAATAAAATTTTATTTAAAAACATCTTAAGAAAAATATATTTACAGTATGTATTGAAGCTAATCCCCATGTCAGTGGACCCCAGGCTCAAATCCAGGTTGTTCAAGGGCCAACTATAGCCTCATTCAGTCACTTCATCCCTGTTCAACTACACTTACAGAGAAATCAGCTGGTCTTCCAGCGTGCTTATTTAGTATTTTACCACGATATAGTTATTTACTAGAATAATGCTTCAGTCAAATATGTTTGCATTTTGGTTAATATACCTATCTCTTTCAGCTTGGGTATTTCATTTGAGTTTGGTTATGGTGATTCAGTTCTAAGATGTTTAGTTACTTAAGGATATTATATAATAGCATTTAAGCACTAGAGGTCCGATGCACAAAATTCTTACATGAGGGGTTAAGAGGGGGTCACCTCAGCCTGGCCTGCAACCTCTCAAAATTCAGGTCACCTTGACATCCCTCTCACAATCCTCTGGCTCCTAACTGCTGGCCTGACTGTCTGCCGGATTGC
Source organism: Vespertilio murinus (assembly GCA_963924515.1). Lineage (NCBI taxonomy): Eukaryota > Metazoa > Chordata > Mammalia > Chiroptera > Vespertilionidae > Vespertilio > Vespertilio murinus. Next base: position 72,912,955 of record OZ004707.1, read on the forward strand.
CCCTAACTGCTCGCCTGCCTGCCTGATCAGTACTAACCACTGTCCTGCCTGCCTGTTTGCCCCTAACCACTCACCTGTCTTACTGATCACCCCTAACAGCTTCTGCTTTGGTTCCCCTCACCCCCCACTGCAGCTTCATCCAGAAGAATGTCTGGAATGATGTCTGGAAGGTTGTTTGGCTGCCGGGTTTAATTAGCATATTATGCTTTTATTATTATAGATTTTAGTGTCTCAAAAACTATATTCAAAATGTCGAATCTGAACTAATAATGACCACTTCTAGTTACTTAAAATATCCTCTTCATCTCCCACTGTTACTATATTCTACCTACAACATTTGTGTCCTTATTTTTGCTCAATATTCTATAATTTTTGCCTCAGAACCATATGAGAATATGCTTATTTTTTTGTCATAGGAGAGAAAGTCATAGGATTATTATAATTTGTATGCATTTCAAAGTATTTCTATATAAATTATCTTTTTACTAAAAATAATCCAATGAGGTACAGAGAATATTTACAATCCCTTATTATAAACTTGAGGAAAACACAAAACAAACAACAACATAGCCAATAAATCTCTGGTCTTTACTTTTCCACTGCATAGTCCCCAAAACAACAAACAACAATGTAGCTACAAAATAGTTGGGGAACTAATATTCATACAGAAAGAAGTTTAACTTACATGACAAATTTTTCAGATATACCTTAGATTATACTAACATGGGTGTATGCAATGTAATTAAATAAAATTACTCCTTGGAATTGGGCCAACAATGCCATCTTCCTCATGTCCTCATATGCCAATTAGCACTTCCTCATTGCAGAGTTTCCTGAGTTGCTCTAAATGTTATCTGTGTCCTTGCCACTTCATTCATTGCGGTCTCATGCTGACCTGCTGGCTGTAGGTTTCAGTTGAAAGGTAGAGCTCTTTACTCTATCATCAGTACCGTTGTTGGCTATCAGTGTTGATTTTCCATAAAATAGAAGCATTTTCATTGGCAAAATGTATGCTGCTGGCTTGGTTTTGATTGCCTCGTGTCACTTTGGCTAGCAATTCCTCTTATTTTCCTTTTACACTTTTATTTTAAAACTAGAGGTTAGGTGCACAAAATTCATGTACTGGGGCGGGGGCAGGGTCCCTCAGTGTGGCCTGCATCCTGTCAAAATCTGGGAGCCCTAGAGAGATGTCCAGCAGTCGGACATCCTTAGTGCTTCTATGGAGGCATGAGAGACTCCCAACACCACCTTGGCGCTCGCCAGCTGTGAGCTCCGCTTCTGACTGAGCAGCACTACCCCCTGTGGGAGTGCACTCACCACCACAGGGAAGCTCCCATGTTGAGTGTATGCCCCCTGGTGGTCAGTGTGCATCATAGCAACGGGTCATTCTGCCATTTGGTCAATTTGCATATTAGCCTTTTATGCCTGCAGGATCAGGCTGAAACTGGCTCTTCAACATCCCCTGAGCTGTCCTGAATTGTGAGAGGGTGAAGGCCTGGTAAAGGGACCCCACCACGGCGCAATCAGGGCCAGGGAAGGATGCAGGAGGTTGGCCAGCTGGGGAGAAACTGCAAGAGGGCTCCAGGGCATGTTTGGCCCATCTCACTCAGTCCCAATCGGCTGTCCCCCAGCAGCAAGTGAAACTATTGGTAAGAGCATCTGCCCCCTGGTTGTCAATGCACATCATAGAGACTGGTCAACCAGATGACTATCTTCTTCTGGTGGTCAGTGCACATCATAGCAAGCATTTGTGTGACCTTAGCATATCATTAGCATATTACATTTTGATTGGTGAAATGGATTATCAACAACTGGACACTTAGCATATAAAGCTTTTATTATATAGGATACTCGCATGGAGGTAAACTACATAAAAAGTCTTATTGGTTCTTCTATTGCCAAACTTTTCTCCACACAGCCTTAGCACCCTCCACCAAAAGCCAAATTCCCTATTCATCCTTTTTAACACTACTGCTGGTTTGCCTATTGAATTTCCACACAAGGAACCAGTGTTCTTCTCTTATGGATTTCCCACTAGTCATCTGCCCTGAATTAATTCAGCATGCTCAAACAAAATTTCTTATAAATTTTTTAGGTTTACAGTATGTACTTTAATTATAACTTATGTGCGTGTGTGCTCGCACATACACACACACCAAAACATGCAGTATCAAGCCCAACACCATGACAAAACAATATAAAGTATGTTAAAAATAAGACCTGTTTCCAATGAATCATATAAACAATAAACAAAAAAAGACAAAGAAAAACATTTTTTTCGGATCTGAAATAGGAAGCAGAGTTTGTGGAGAAGGTGAAACTTCCTGGTAGCACTGGGAAGAATCAGTGGGATCTAAAACGTTGGGGAATGAGTGAAAGGTAATCTTGGAGAAAAGAGTATAGACAGTTTGATTACTTGATTGTTCTAAACTGTGTTCAAGTGTTCAGATACTCTGCATAGTTAATGGGCTAATCTGAATGAATCGGAGTCTGCATGACAGTTAATTGAATGGTTAGGTTGAAATGTATAATAGTGACAGTGTATAAAGTAATTAAACACTATTGTGAGAATTTGCTGACTACTTCATGTCAGATATCGGGAAGCAAAATGAAAAAGGCATGCCCTTGAATATTTTCACTCTGATGAAAAAGAAAGTAAGGGTAAACTGCAATAGGAGAATGAGGGAATGGGGGTGATAGGGAGAAGCCTAAGGATCAGTGCATAAGGAAGAATAGAAACTCACTAGGTAGAGGAAACATGGAAGGGCATCTAGTCAAAAAAGAAGCTCCTCTGAATGGGAACAAGAATAGCAACAGGAAAAGCCCAGCTGGCCTGGCTCAGTATTTGAGCTTTAATCTAAGAAGGAGGTCATGGTTCAAGTTTCAGTCAGGGCACATGCCTGGGTTTCAGGTTTGATCCCCAGTGTGGGGCATGCAGGAGGCAGTTCACCAGTGATTCTCCCCCATTATAGATGATTCTGTTTCTGCCTATTCCTTCATATCTGATATATATATATATATATATATATATATATATATATATATATATAGGCAAATTAAATGTGGAATAATTTGTAAAATTAAAAAAATATTAGTGTAAAAAAGTGGTATGAGAACTAATCGAAGGAAATTTCCTCTAATTTTTTTTAAAGTTTACTCTCATATAACCCAATTGTTCTCTAACATTTGTTTAAAGTCTTTTGACAATCCTTTCCTACTTTATTTAGGAAATGATGGTCTTTCTTTTTGAGTAGACCCTTATTTGAACGCATCTTATGTAAAAAAAAAATTTAAACTGTGTAACTTCATGTCAAAAAGGAAAAAACAAAAAGTTAAAACAACATGTTCCCACAGCTTCTAAGTTAGTGAACACTCTGGTAGTACAAAAAGTACAAAATAATTGTTTCATTACAAGGTCTTTCTGCACATTTATGGAAATGAGTGTTTCAGCTCATTTCAGCTGTTTTCTCAATGTTCCTTTTCCCCATGTTAATAGAAAAGGTGAGAATGGAAGACGGACATGGTGACTTGTCACGATGACATACTTCTTGTATTTTAGTATCTGCTCTAACTTGCAGTCAAATAAAATAAGTCTGATGACAAAAGTAATTGAAAGGAGAATTCAGTATTTATTTACTCACAGGCTCCAGACTGTGTAGGGCTTTGTTCTTACTCCCTGTGGCTTAGCTTTTTCTGAAATAAAACCCAGGTCCTGTCTGGCTCCTCTGTTTGCTTTTTCCCACATCCACACTTGCTTCAGTAATCATGTGCTATTATTGGGAGAAGGATGGAAAATTACACATATGACTTAATATTGTTTTCCTTTTCATTTAAAAATGAAGAAACTCTGTGTTGACTAGAGTGTATTAAAATTATCCAAAATATATAATAACATGCGATGATCAAGAGTATGAAGTAATCACATATTCTTTATATTCCAAACATAGACAATTATTCACATATCTCTTAGCATGAAATATTTTCATCTGTATAATAGAGATAACCACATCCTATAACCTGATGAAAGCTTAAAAGAACGTATGTAGAAAATATAGACGTACATTTATATACATGTGTGTTTGTGTTTTCTAACATGAATACTACCTTATATTTGTAGATAGTCTACTCTATATATTTTAGTCCTTTAGGGAGCAAATGTTAACACTGAATTGGAAGTGGAAATATTTATACAGTGAAAGATACAGGAGTACAGCAGTCAATAATGTTGTCAATAATATTGTAATAACTGTATGGTGACAAGAAATATTGTGGGGGACACTTTGTAAAGTATATAATTGTCTAACCACTATGCGGCACACCTGGAACAAATACAAACTAACACTGAAGGTAAACTGTAATTAAACAAAAATGTTTTTCAAAGATAGAGGAGCAGAAGCAGGCATTGTGAGTAGAAAGTCAATGGAAAATCGATCCAGGCCTAACACGTGTAAACAGGAGGCAGAAGAACACGGGGTTGGGTAGAAAGGTCCTCAGCCTGCAGCTCAGTTCTGACAATGTCTTAGAAAGGGTGGCTCCAGTGCAGATTCTCCCACGGAAGATCCTGCATTAGAAAGAAATAGTCTGAACACAGTAGAACATCATGCTCACTCTTTGGCTGACGCTGCCATCAAACAGCAAGACCTCAACCGAAACATTACAATGGATCATGAAGATGTACAGACAATAGTGTGGCAAAGGCCTGGTGAGGGGGAGAATGGGCAGGGGGTCAATGGGGGGAAAAGGGGACATTGGTAGTACTTTCAGGTTTACAGGTAAATTTAAAAAATATATATTTCAGCTAGAATATCTCAGCTAACTCTATTCCTTGCAGAAAGTACTCTATGGAAGTGGTATGCATCTCCATGGCTGTCACTTACCTATATAAATAAACCAAAAAATTTCAAGAAGTATCCGCATCATTATTATGCAATAGGCCCTGCCGTATCATCACTGACAGACACTATTCTGAACCTTTTGGTTTTAAGGAACAATTTTAATACATGGCAGATTTTTAAAGGCTCTTAAATATCCTTATTTTGCCCAACATCTAAGGAGAAACTGTCAGAGCAAGGCAAACACGTCTCAACTTAGGATTCTACTTCAACTGCTATGCTTCAAATATGGATTCTGTAATCAGGTCACAGTTCCGATGGAATCCATTCTAAATTCCCTTTTAATAAAACGTTACAGATTTCCACTGTGATAAAAATGGTCTATTCCTAAAAGACCTGTGTCCTACATATTCTGAAATTTTATTCAATAAGTACATAAGTTTGTGTGCACGCACACACGAGGTGATGCGATGCTTTCTTGAAAAGCCTGTTGAGGTGTCATTCATCAGCAGTCTGTCAAACACAGTGCACAACAAGTGACTTGTCAGCTACAAAAGAGTAGAAAGCAGTTGGCAAGTAAAGTAGACCTATAAGGATAGTAAAGCCCTTTGACCTCACAGAGCATAAAAGAGAATTGCTGATTCATGAAGGAAAACTTCATGAAAAGTTGAGTGCTCAGGCTAACCTCCCAGGCAGCACTAATTTGGATGACAGATACCAAACCATAGTGAATCTAAGCTGACACTGACCTTGCTGTCTTTACCTGTAAAATCCTCTCGTACAAATTTGCCTCAAATAATTACTCCAAAGCCTCATACACAGAAAAGTTGTCCATCAAAAATGTTAGCAATTAATTTTATGTCAGCTAAAATTTACCAATATTTTGCTACCGAGGAAGGAACGTTTACCTAGCCTTTGATAATATTATGGCTTTGATTTTAAAGGGAGCAATGAATGGCTCAGTGGGAAGTCATACATTACACATATGGGAACTGTTTTACAGATGTTTAAGTTGCAGATGATTGATGGAGATGTAAAGTAATCATTGTGTTCATAGATATGTTAATTTGGTGTTGTGCAGAAATAACCACACTTTCCTGATACTCTTTGCATTTGTACATTTGAAACATGGGGTTTGGGGTGCAGACTTTTCCTCCCCTGGGTTTTTGTCCTATGAAATTTGAAGAATAAACTCATGGACTACTAGTAGTAAAGGCTTCTTTAATAAAAATATAGAAATTTATTGGAAGCATTTACAAACTCCATCTGGAAGAGGGATCCCCAAAGGGGGTCCCTAAATGGAAAAAGCCTCTCTCTCTCTCCCTCTCTCTCTCTCCCTCTCTCTCTCTCTCTCTCTCTCTCTCTCTCTCTCTCTCTCTCTCAAAATTATCCTGAAAACCCTGCCTCATGTTCCTTTGTCTCCAGTTTACATATGCTGCTGTTCTTTGTATGAACCTGACCCTTTCTAATTGGGCCTTTCAATAATTTAGGGCCCCATGCTCTCCTCATTGGTTATTTTGTTACATGGTATCAGTTTCAAAGGCCAAAGCCTACTGGTTCCCCCCTCCATCCTCTCTCCCTTTATCATGTTTCATTTCTCTACCTCCTGTGAAAAGCTGTTTTATTCTTTCTGCCATTTGTTGGTTTTTCTCTATCCTCTCTGAAAGGTTGTCTTCATCCCCCTTTATCCTATGGCATTTCTCTATCCTCTGTGCAAGTAAGATAAGCATTTTGACATCTCCAAGCTGCTCAGGTTAGAGCTGCTTTTGATCTACCTTATAGTTGCTTTAATTTCTCAGGCCAGCGATACCTCTGTCTTTCACATATGCCTCCATCCCCCATGAACCCTCTGTATTCCCTAAGACTCCCCAAAACTGCTTATTTTTCCCTAGGTCTTCTTCCACATTTATTTCATTATTTGTGGTATGTAAATGTAATTAATTTTTGAAATGGTTATATCTGTATGGCTCTCATTAATTAAATAATTAAATAAAACATTAACATGTTCATTTTTATATTAGTTTGAGAATCATATAACCTTTAAACACTCTTAAATAATATGTTTTAATGTCACATATTTATAAATACCAATTATTTTTCTGAATGGTTTCCTTATAAAGTCCAATTTTAAATCATAGAATTATATATATATTTAATTAATTTTCATTTACTCACCTACTCATTTTGAATTGAACATCTAATGTATTCCAGGGAGGACAGTGGGGATAATTTCCCCCACTTCAAGCTTCCATGATGCCATGGAGAATTATGTCAGCCTTAAGTTACAAATAGACATAGTTCTAATATACTTAAACATTGGTAATTATATGTCACTCTACCCTTCCTACAGTGAAGCTAAGATTTGTATGTGAGAATTATGCCTTATAAAGAGAAAAAATACAGTACAATAGAGTAAGTATTAAAGAAAAGTTTAAAAATTTTTTTTTCTAAAGGAAAACAAAATAAAATGAAATAGCCAATTCACTTTTGGGCCTTTGAACCATGAGTTGTTCATGAGTTCTTATATCCTACATAGATGATGAAACTCACTGTATTCTCACTTTCTCATGAGATAAATCTCTCTGCACTAAGCTGCACTGCCTTTGAAGCATAGTAACTTCCATCTTGTATAAAAAACTCCTCTTTGAAACTCTCTGCTATTGTTAGTCTCTAGTCCTGTAAGCTCTGTCATTGTAAACTCTGTCACTTTAAGACACTCTCTTATTCTATAAAATGACTTTGTTTTCAGTTCAAATAATAGAAAAAGATAAACTGTCTGACCTTGCAAGCTAGCCATCCTATGTGATAGACTAATATAGACTAATATTGATGAGTACCTATATTCTTATGCCAAGCACTAACTCAGTATGTATTCAAAGTTACAACTATCTCTAATAATAACTCACACAGAGCTCTTTGTAATATCTGCAAACAAAGAGGCTCAAAAAGTATAAATACAGAAAACTTCCTGTATGTGTGGCTCAGAGATTTGGAAGAATCACCTCCTTCTGGGCCACATGCAATAAAGGACTCTTAATTAATTGGCTTATTAAGGCCTCTTGTATCTCATTCAACTGATTTATGATACAGCATCTTGGCAGAGGGGAAATCAGGATAAAGTGATATTCTTCTTCTTACCTTCTTGAATGTAGTGTTCTGTTTTGTTTGTTTTTAGCTTATTTTGCTGTGATGAGGTGTTGGGAAATTTCAGCTGGAGTTCTGGGCTCCTACCCAGTTATGCTCTTCTGTCCATAGCTGTCTAACTTGGTTTTCTGTGGGGGGAATAATACATGAAAATGCCTATCCTGTCACCTTGCAAATGTGTCCTCAAATTAATTTTAAAATGCATTTAGCCCTAGCTGGCTGCTTGGTGGATAGAGTATTGCCTACAGACTGAAAGGTCCCGAGTTTGATTCTGGTCAAGGTCACATGCCCAGGTAGCGGGCTTGATCCCCAGTGTGGGCCATGCAGCAGGCAGCTGAACAGGGATTATCTCTTATCATTGATATTTCTATATCTCTCTCCCTCTCACTTTCTTTCTGAAATCAATAAAAATATATTTTTAAAAAATAATTTTAAATGTTTTCATTAATGAGAAAAAACAATTCTGGGTACAAACAAATCATTTCAAGAAGGACAGTTAAGGAGAATGCTAGATTCATACAACACACACATACACACACACACACACACAAATAAAAACACCTATGTGCATACCACTGCTTTATTATCATTTTCAAACTTATTTTAAAGTCCATATTTCTTGTCTACATATTTTATTACAGTTAAATTCTATTATACCAATTTTATAAGTAATTACGTTTTAAAAAACTCAAAATTTGTGAAAACAAGAGACATTTTTTTGCTATAATCTATAAATTAAATTGTTCAATTGCATTCTTATAACAATTGTGCAAAAATATAATAAAGTAGTTTGTGACATGATATCAAGTCAACATTTATTTTTAATCTATTTTTAATCTTTTAATATCTATGTGTTAGATACCTCAAATATAAAAAAAAAACACACACATTGTTGGTTGTCAGGGGCAAATCAAGGAATAAAATAAACTGCCATCCCCCAAGAATTTGTCATCTATGTAATAAAGAGACAATGTATAAGTAAACAAACAAATAAGAATTACCCTTTACAACAGCTCGGATGGACCTGGAGAGCATTGTGCTAAGTGAAATAAGCCAATCAGAGAAAGATTTCATATGATGTCACTCACACGTGGAATCTAATGAATGAAATGAACTAACAAGCAAAATAGAGAGAGACTCACGGATAGAGAATAGGCTGACAGCTGTTGGGTGGAGGAGTGGGTTTGGGAAGTTGAGAAATTGAGCAAAATATTGAGAGAGAGAGAGAGAGAGAGAGAGAGAGAGAGAGAGAGAGAGAGAGAAGGTGGAGGTGTAGAGATGGAGGTGGAGGTGAGTAGGGGGAATACTTGATGATGGAGGAAGCTTGTCCTGGGGTGGTAAATATACAATATTGTACATAGATGGTGTTGTGTGGAATTGTGCACCTGAAACCTGTATAATTTTGTTAAGCAGCGTCACCTCAATAAATTCAATAAAAGGATAATAAATAAATAAGTAAATAAATAAAAGAAGAAAATGTATCTTTTGGAATAAAGTTCTACTCACAGTCTCAAAGGAGATACTAAGAAGCTTATTGAACAACTGTTTAGAACTCAGGATTAAAGATAGAACTAATCTTGAGAGTTAATATATACCTTCTCAAGCATCAAGAAGAATCAGTAGTTCCCTGAAGTAAGCTACATAGTGCTAGACGAGCTGTTCAATGGTGCTGTGATTAAAGTAACTAAATCTAGCAGCACGGATGAGCTGTGGTAACAGGGTGTTCCTGCAGATGCTTTGTTTGATCACAGTAAATGGAAAAGAGAGTGAAACTGAAGATGAACTTATTTTCAGTATCTAAGGTGCATGCTTCTGACAGAGGAAAGCAACAAAAATGAAGTAAAGACCAAAATGCAGCAAACGTCAGATAACAGAACTAACAACTTCTTTTATAATGGGATTAGAATGATCCATGCAATCTCTTAAATACTAAAAACTGGATGGAAATATATTCCAGGGCAATCTCACAGATTGTAAAAATGTGTTTAAAGGCACAAACTTGATTAGAAACTATAGACTGCCTGTCATTCACTGTGGCATTCTTTATAATGGAGCTGTAATTATACAATAGCTCTAAGAATTAGAAACAAACCTTCATAGTATAGGCATAGCTTGTTTTATTGCACTTGGCAGGTACTGTGTTCCTACAAATCGAAGATTTGTGTTATCCTTGCACTGAGTAAGTCCATCAATGCCTTTCCCCACAACCATGCTCAAAAGATGGTTAGCATTTTTATCAGTAAAGTATTTCTAATTCAGGTATGTACATAGTCTTATTAGATACAAATTCTATTGCACACTTAATGAATTACAGTATCATGTAACATGACTTGTACATGTGCTGGGAAACCAGATATTTGTGTGAGCCATTTTAGTGTGATGCTCTCTTTATTGCAGTGGCTTGGAAATGAATCTGCAATATCTCTGAAATATGTCTGTGCCTATGTACATAAAAAAAAACACTTTGGGAACAGTTTAATATAGAATCAAGACAAATGTCTAAGCACAAAAGTAAAAATCCAACAGATTTAATTGGGTCCCCTATAATATCCCTAAACTGTTAAATAATATCTAGACTGGGACTTAAGTCAAACTGTCCTCCTTATAAAGACAAAGTAATAGATGTTTCATATCATCAGGTAATGCAATATCATCTTGGCAAGTCGTCTGCATAACAAATTCAAACAGCCTCTAATATCCATAATGAGAAGATATCTTGATGAATAAGACATTAGTCATTGTACTGTCAAGATAGGAAGTGCGATGCAGGAGTTTTTATGGCAGATTCTTTAATTCTAGAAGGTGATCATGCTGTAACAGAATAATTTGAATCTGTCATTGGTATAGGACAATATGCTGACATCAAAACATTTGGGTATATGCTTATCTGACCAAGACCTGAAGATATTGGCCCTAGAATAGAAGGTCCTTCTGCTCACTCCTCCACTCATGATCACTCTTCCATAAATTAGTGTCTGAAATTATCTAGTGCTGATGTGTTAGAGAACTCCATACAGTTTGTTATTTAGCCTGTCTTATCTACCTCTTCTGAGACCAGCTGGCTGAAATGTCTGCTCAAACAATTTCTCAAATGGGTGGAGGTCACTCTGCTGCCCCCTGAAGGAGCCATTTTCTTAAGACAGAATGTCCCTGTGTGGGTACAAACATAGGGACACTCTGTCTTTTGAAAAAATATATATTTTATTGATATTTTACAGAGAAGAAGGGGAGAGAGATAGAGAGTCAGAAACGTCAATGAGAGAGAAACACCGACCAGCTGCCTCTTGCACACCCCCTATCGGGGATGTGCCCACAACCAATGTACATGTCCTTGACCGGAATCGAACCCAGGACCCTTCAGTCCGCAGACCAACGCTCTACCGCTGAGCCAAACCGGCTTCAGCGGGACACTCTGTCTTAATTGGACAGCACATAGCGGATAGGTTAGGGCCAATTCTTAAATACAGGTGCCCTCCTTCCTCTGGCACTTGTTACATGTTTCCATGATTGACTTAGATATTCCACACATAGTAATAAGAATCCAAGAAGGTCACTGGAACTGGTTTGGCTCAGTGGATAGAGCGTCGACCTGTGGACTGAAAGGTCCCAGGTTCGATTCTGGTCAAGGGCATGTACCTTGGTTGCAGGCACATCCCCAGTAGGGGGTGTGCAGGAGGCAGCTAATCAATGATTCTCTCTCACCAATGTTTCTAACTCTCTATCCCTCTTTCTTCCTCTCTGTGAAAAATCATTAAAATATATTAACAAAAAACAAAAAAGCAAAAAACAAAGAAAGAATCCAAGAAGGTGATCTAGGGTTTTTCTACCTCACTCCTGGAGGAAAAAATGAAGGTCTGTTACTGGAGGGGCTAAGAAATGTCATATCCTGCTCTAGCTGGTTTGTCTTAGTGGATAGAGCCTCAGCCTACTGACTGCAGGGTCTGGGTTCAATTCTGGTCAAGGGCATGTACCTAGGTTGCAGGCTCCTCCCTGCCTAGGGCCCAGGTCAGGGCTCATGCAGGAGGCAACCAATCAAAATGTCCCTCTCACGTTGATGTTTCTCTTTGTCTTTCTCTCTCTCTTCCATGCTCTCTAAAAATCAATGGGAAAAATATCCTTAGGTAAAGAAAGAAAGAAAGAAAGAAAGAAAGAAAGAAAGAAAGAAAGAAAGAAAGAAAGAAAGAAAGAAAGTGAGAGAGAGAGAAAGGCAAATCTTATGAAAGGGACATCTTAAAAATGCCTAAAGAAAGTTGTCATTTTTTTATGGTGAAGGAACTGGAGTCCATGTTGATGAAAACACCTCGGTGTCTGCAGTTGCCAGCAGTGGCGGCAGCAGCAGGGTGATGGGGGTGGCACCTTCCCTGATCTGCCAGTCACCTCCTACAGAGGGAGGCCAGACTGCAGCTTAGGCCTGCTCCCCATGGGTAGTTGATGTAAGCCATCAGTAGGACATCCACTGAGGGCTCCTGGACTGTGAGAGGGGGCAGGCTGGGCTGATGGACCCAACCCCCAGCTCTAGCCAGTGCAAAAATTTTGTGCACCAGGCCTCTAGTTTTAAATATGAGATTAGCATTTAACTATCAGTTAACTATAAGTAAAGGAGATTAGTTCAACTAGGGTGAATCATCTTCTGGGCTTTCAATAAGAAATAGTATGCCCAAACCGGTTTGGCTCAGTGGATAGAGCATAGCCTGCGGACTGAAAGGTCCCAGGTTCAATTCTGGCCAAGGGCATGTACCTTGGTTGTGGGCACATTCCAGCAGGAAGCAACTATCGATGATTATCTCTCATCGATGTTTCTAACTCTCTATCCCTCTCTCTTCCTCTCTGTAAAAGATCAATAAAATATAAAAAAGAAAAAAAAGAAATAGTATGTGTTGGGGGTAGGTGGGGTTTCCACATTTGGCTCTGAAGATATAATTGACTCTATATTCACTTGCAAAATTTACCTAAACCATTCCTTTTTGTGATGAATGGTTTTGAAATTTTTTTCTGCTGTTATTTAGGCATATATGCCTCATGCCTTTTTATGCAATTTAGATGTGAAATGTTTCAATGCTCTTTGTTCTAGCCATTCGGGACCAACTGCCTACTAGTACACTAGTCTTCTGACACCTAAAACATCTTAGTTCTTTGAAAGTTAAAAAAAAAAAAAAACTCACACAAAAAAACCCAACAAAACAATACATTTTAAATTCTGAACAGTTTCCCATTTGTTAGGAGAGCATATAGAGCTTTTAGACACAAGTTCAAATATCTCAACCATTTGCATTTATTTTAATTGTATATTTCCCTTAAGGTAATTCCCTCAAGACAATGCTTAACAAATTGATATTTTAGCTAAATCATATATTCTTTTAATAGTGACAAATACAGCCATTTTTTTCTTTTTTCATACAAACCATGCTATTTGAAGTGACTTGATTATTTGAAGCTGCTCAGAAAGAATAGCTTTCATTTCCTGTGACTATGATTAAAGTACATTTCACAAGCAATTATTCAAACTAATTATTCATTGTTTCTCTTTCCTAAAGTTATAAGTAATTTACTCAAATATTCTCATAGTTTATTTTCTCTCCTTCATTTTCATATCTGATGCACATATTTAATAACCTTGCATTCTTTTGGTTTAACATTTTCACATTTTTGCAGCTGTTATTAATTGGATGGCTTTGTCTGACTTCTGAAGTAAATCCATGGATAACTTATTAATAGATGTATATGGAGGTTAAAAGCAATTTAATTCCTGCACATAATTTCACCTTCAAAACGGTCTTTTTTCTATGTGTGTGTTTGTGTGTCAGTGTGTTAGACACATTTTATCTCCATTTTCTTAGAAATTTCTCCACTACTTATTGATTGGTGTAAATATTTATATATTGCTCTTAAAAGTAACAAACATTCCTTGCTTTTCCTCCTTCATTAATGATTTTGTTTCTTTTGAGTATGCCTTAAAATGCTAATTTTCCCCAAATTATTAGGTACCTTAAATCCAGTCATTATTCTTAATTTATATATTTTTTCACTTTAGTAGTTTTTCAGACATATAAAAATCAGCACATGAATTTACATTTTTAAACAAATTTTAGTGTAATATTTGACTTGCCAACACATCCTTCTTTAGTTGAAAAAAAACACAAACTAAAAACCAAAACAACCCCATCTCTAAATTCTAACTTGCCAATGGACTATAGTGCATACTGTTCCCAGTTGGACATTGTAATGTCCCAACAATATTAATGTGGAAGCTTTCCAATGGTAGAATTACTAGAATTACTCTAGTTCTTTCTTTGGTTTCTGGCTGCCAGAATTCTGTCTACTCCACACTGTACTTCGATTATGTGCACAGGTCATTATTGCTATTTTACCATCTGATTGTGTAAAGCATTTCATTCTCTCTGCTGTTATAACTAATCCATCCATGCTTTGTAACAACAGATGGTAGGCATCCACAGCCAGCCCTAGTTAATCTGCAAATGTTCCCCATGCATACTCTATTTTTATTAGCATTTGGAAGACCTTAGAAAAAGAGATCAGCATTGCAGAACCTTACAGGCAACAATCCACAATATTAAACCAAGTGTGCTAATTAAGAGAGGGCATTGCTTATCAGAAATTTATTTTTATTTTCTATCCTACAGTGTAGACACTTAAAATCAAATCCATGGAATTCTAGAGGATAAATTTCTAAACACCTGCATGAATTTTTGCACACAACAAAAAACTATGTGATGTCGGGAAGAATTTCTGTCTTCACATCAAACGTGCCCTTATTGGCTATCTGAAGGTGTCTCCCCTATTCATCACCAATGCTTGCTCTAGATGCCCTTTACTTTGCTATTTGCCTATTTTGAGGTTAAGGTCTCTCTTTACTGTATGCTGGGGTTGATGATCCTGAAACCTACACAGTTCGACTGAAGGTCTCCAATGAATTTGCCATTCTCGCTGCTGCTGATACAGAAGACATGTCGATTTCAATAACGTTTAATGGGCCGATAGCAGTGTAAATCCATGATTTCTGTGGTCGTCCATGAACAGCCTATCTTTGGGGCCAAAAGGATAACACAGTAAGACACGAATATATATGTGTCCCAAATAATAGTAGTATTCAACAGTGATGAAGCAAGAATTTATTTTGTGTGGTGGTAGATGGGCTTTTCTGTTCCTTCCCCTAGGGAAGTGAGTATTTCTAAGAAGTGGGAATATGCAACCATGATGCCATAGTGGGATAGAGATAGGTGCAGGGATATGTTAGAAAACTGAGAAGACCAGTGGGGTCAGAGGAATACCAGGAGAGCATGAGGTCCTTAAAATGAAGAATGTTTTTCAAAACTAAGAAATAAATTATTAGATTTAGCAAATAGATGATTATTAATGATTTCACAAGAGTATTTTTGATAAAATAGTATATATATAAGCTTTATTATATTGGTTCCAATAGAGAATCAGAGGAAAATAATTGTGAACCATTATTATGCTTAACATTTTATAAAAATATTACAGTAAAGAAAAACTGAATTGATAACTGAAGAGGGAAGTGCAATAAAAGTGATTTTCTTAAAATACAAATATAAGATCACATTTGTATTTTGGTGAGGCTAATACAATAAACATAAGTAAAATTAATACAGAGGAGTTACAGACAATTTGCTGAAGTAATGACTCTAAATAGGTGGGGGAGCTGGAATTTCATGCACCAACAGAAAACTGGTTTAGATAGTGCTGGAGTTCTTCCATAGAAATAAAGAAGAAAGTAGAGTGAATGGTCAAAGATGCAGGCAGGTGAGTAGATTTAGTGAAGAGGAGTCAGAAAGTTTTTTGTTTTTTGCTTCTACTAGTATTTACTTCATCAAATTGGAAACAACATTATAGGCTCAGATTGAGAATGGGGGAGAAGTTGAAAGTCTGAGGAAAGGGAAACGTATAAAGTAATTATGTATATGCACAGGAGAATGAGTGGACTAGAGAAATGCAGTCTGCGAACTGGGCATTGAGGCTGGTGTTCTCATCAATATGGATTTTTTTTTCAAGTATGAAAGTCCTAATGGGACTAGAGGATTGTTGAAGCCAGGAACAAATATAAAGATGAACTAGAAAGATGGGGGGTGAGGTGGGGGTGTGAGCACAGTGAGATTCTTGAAATTGAGAATATGGAGAGATTTCTATAATTGGTCTTGGAAGAATTGTGGTTATTACCAAAGGACATTGTTTGCAGAGGAATGGTAAAATAATTGAAGATTAGCTTTCAATGGATCATCAACATGAACCTTGAAATTACCAAGAACTCTGTCCTGTTTCTTTATATTATACTAGCCCAGGTAATCAACACCATGCTCTGCCATAGACTTTTTTAGATTGACATTTTTTTAATTTTAAATGAAATTAACATACAATATAAATGCATAAGATACAGAGAAGCAAAAATTAAAACAATAAATTTACATATAATCCTATAATAAAAAAATAACTACCATCATGGTTTTGGACTATATTCTCCCACTGTTTCAAAAAAAACAGGAGCACATTATTTTTGCAATATTTAAAAAAAAAACACATTAGGCATGGAGATTTTCATTTTTAATAAATTTATCTTTATTTTTTAAATATTGCAGATATCCTCTTTGTTTTGTTTTTTATTTGTTTGTTTGTTTGTTTTTCACCATTGATCTTCTCCATCCTTCACCTGTCCCTCCCAGGCCTTCACCACACTACTTAAAATTATTGCATAAACTATTCAAATTGTTTCCTGAATTATTTTCTCAGATTCAGTTTTTCTTCTTCACAAGTGCTGTCCTACATTACACATCGTGATTATTTCCTTAATACATTTACCTCATTCTTTCTGAGATACACATAGTCACAGTCATTTTTGCAGTTTCACCTTTCTCAACTCACTCACCTGAGATTCCTAAAAGTGGAACAGGATGCCCCAAAAGTCTGGGAGGATGTTTTGAAGCACAGTTGCCAGATGCCTCTCTGATTTTTGAATGATGAAATCTAGCTGCACTTTTGTGGCACAACTGCCTCACAATCCTGAGCTAATCTTCAGTAAGAACTAGAGAAATTACTACGTAGGCATTGTGCATTGAACTAGGAGGGAGAAGAGGCCAAGACATTGTTTTCTCAGCTCCTTCCACTACTGAGTTTCTTGTTTCTTCTCCAGGCCCTGTTTTCCAGGTTCAAGAGAAACAGCACCTTTAGGGTAAAGACCAACACCTGACCTGCCCTAGCTGCTCTGGAGCCACAAAGGCCCAGGTTGGTCCTGGCACAGCCCCTGAAGACCAGAAGGATGTACTAGGTGTAGCGGTTAATCATATGGATTTTTTTAAATAGATGGAGTTACACATATGTTGGTATATTATGCAATTTGATATGTATGCTATTTTGTTGTATTGATAACAAGCTTCAAAACTTCATATGCCAAATTTGCTGAAGGTGTTATCATAGATATTTTTACACTTAAAAATGTCAGATTTCATGCCAGAAAAAAAGAGCATTTGTGGGAAGTTTTAATTCATTACTTTATTTTAAAGAAAAGTGCTGCTGAATACTTCGAGAAACTTATGCTGAACATGCTCCATCTTGAGATACTTGTGAACACTGGTCTAAATGTTTTAAAAGTGATGATTTCTATGTGAAAGACAAAGAACGTCCAGGCCAACCAAAAAAAGTTTGAAGGCCAACAATTACAAGCATTATTGGATGAAGATGCGTGTCAAACTCAAAAACAACTTGCGGAAAGATTAAACATTACTCAGCAAACAATTTGTTTGCTTACAAGCAATGGGAAAGATTTTAAAGGAAAGAAAATGGGTGCCACATCAATTGAACGAAAGACATGGTAAACCAAAAAGTCATCAGTAAAATGTTTCAATAGCATGAAAGAAAGTTTTTTGTTTGTTTTTTTTGCATTGAATTGTGACTGGTGATGAAAAGTGGATTTGAGAATCCCAAATGCACAAAATCATGGGTTGATCCAGGTCTACCATCAACAAGGACTGCAAGGCCAAATCACTTTGTAAAGAAGACAATGCTCTGCATTTGGTGGGATCAGGAAGGTGAGCTATATTTTGAGCTTCTAACACCCAGTGAAACATTTAATACTGATAGCTACTGCCAACAAATAATCAATTTGAACCATACTTTGATCATGAAATGACCAGAATGGGCCAGAAGACATGGCAATGTAATTTTGCTTCATGCTGATGCATCATCACACACTTAAAAAAAAACACAAACAAACAGTTAAAGACACATTAAAAGATCTTGCCTGGGAAGTATTAACCCACTCGCCATATTCACCAGACCTTGCTCCTTCCAATGACAGCACTTCAAAATATATGAATTAGTGGAAAATTTGGTCTCTGAATAGCATGCCTCAAAACAGAAAAAGTTCTGTTGGGATGGTATCCACAAATTACCTAAAAGATTAAGAAATGTGTAGCTAGCAATGGACATTACTTTGAATAAAGCACTTTTGATGTTTGTCTTGAAATTATCATATTTTATTTGGTTACAAAATCCTCTAATATTAACCAGTACACCTAGTATGTGGCTTATTCCTCACAGCAGTTTGGTTTCCTTATGCCAAAGAGGAGGAGAAGCAAAACTCACACAGAAAGCTTCAGCAGGTTAAGGTTAAATCGACTTGAAGCTATTTGTGTGGTTACTGTGAACAGAGGGCTTGTCTTTGAGCCGTACTGGGGCTCTTTATAGCAGGAGATAGGCTAAGCCTGGTCCCTTCCTTTCCTCCCTATTGCAGTGTTTCCCCCACCTGCCTAAGACATCATGGTGAGCACAAAGTCATCTTCATTTATCTTCAACTGGAAGAAGAGACTTTAAAGTAAGGGAACATTCTGAGCTTTGTCTGCATTGCTATAACCTTTCATCAAAGCCTGAAACCCATAACCTCAGCTTGAGGATTCTGTCCCAGGCTCTTCCCAAGTCCTTATTTTTTTATTAAGACTGTTGATGGTGTTAAAAATACAGGCAAACCATTTTGTTTTAATACTTAATACCCTTTGGTGATTACTTTGCCTTACTTATAAGGGAATAAAATATCTCCTCTTTGGAAACCTTCATAGATCCCTTCTGAACATTCTTCCCCCATTCTCTATCATCCATCTTTATGGTGTTTGCACATATGGATGTTTTTTGTTTGCTTGTTTCTTTTTTCTCTCCATTGGCGAGCCATTCCCAACACACATCACCTACCTATTGCCTGCTAATTGCAACTCATACTGAAGGTGTCAGTTTATGTTTACCGCTATAGGAAACATTCTAAGCAAGGTAAGCTCCCCTTACTCCCTAATTTCTCCACTATCTTAACAGATCTTACATCCTGAAAAAATACCCTTATTGTACTTGGGCAACATTCCATTTCTGCTACTGATCTCCGTGTTCATGATGGCAATGGGAGTCTGTCTTTTCTACTAGGTATTTCCTATGCATAGCACACTATTCCTGATGCATAGTTTTTACTTTAAATGAATTACATGGATC
Source organism: Vespertilio murinus (assembly GCA_963924515.1). NCBI lineage: Eukaryota > Metazoa > Chordata > Mammalia > Chiroptera > Vespertilionidae > Vespertilio > Vespertilio murinus. The sequence goes on from OZ004707.1 coordinate 72,932,433, forward strand.
AAAAAATAATTCAGCTTTTGTATTTTATGACAGGGTTGTTAATTTTTTTTAACCTGAACTGCTTGATTCCATGTCTAGCCTTTCATGTTGAACTTCATGTGCACTCCCCACAGAGATATTTAGTGAAATGGTTATTTTATATTTTGTTGCTTGCACTCTAACCCAGTCCCTTTACCCTAGGTTTCAAACAGAAGCTCTAGGAAGGTAAGTACATCTTGCAATAATTTTACTTATTTATTTAGTTCTTCTTACTTTTATTGTTAATTGTCAAATCAAATTTAACATAATTTCTATAATTTATAAGTCTAATCATGATATCTTTCTAACAGCTGGGTATGATATTTCAAACTATTAATATTTTAGCTATAAATACACACAGATAAGTATTTAATTTTTTAAAAACATTGAACTCAAAAACTTCATCCTCTTTCACTACTTATAAAAAATCTAATCTTCTCTTTGAGGCCACTTTTTTTTGAGACATTTTCTGACTCCCATAACAGTCATATTTTTCCTCCCATGATTTTCCCCACTTTGTAGCTGTCACTATTTATTTCAAATAAATAAATGTATTAATTATTTCAGTGCTTCAGTGACTAATACCACTTACTGGGCCTTTGGCTCTTTGAATAGCAACCATGTGGTTTTCATTTTTGTGTCTTGTCTGATACTTACACATCTTTCATTTATCAGAATATTTCGCTAAATGGTTGAATGTCCTTAACTATTTTAAACCATTCTTCTTCTTCTTTATTTTTTTTAACACATAGGGAAAACCCTCACATGAAGCTTTACATTTTTAATCATTACTATACTTAGCCATGTAAAATTCTCAACTCTTAAATAAAAGTATAGAAAATTTAATTCTATACATTTAATAGGAAAAAATGGAGTAATTTTTGTCTTAAATATTTTTTTCAGATGTAATATCACTTCAATTCACATAAGAAACAATGAACCAGAACTGAGTACATGATATCTAAAACAATGAAATGTCCTTATAGGCCTGCCATTTTCAATAATGAAGTCTCCAATTATCTCTATACTGGAGGCCCAGTGCACAGATTCTTGCACTGGTCGGGTCCCTTGGCCTGGCCTGAGCTCTCTTGAAATCTGGGACCCCTTGTCAGGTATGTCTCAGTGCCAGGCTCCTGGCCACCTCTCCCGAGCTGCTCTTCTCCCTAGGCTCTCCCCAGACTCCACAAGTCCGCACCTCAGCCACAGGTGAGTGTTTGTGTCTGAAAGGTCCTATCAACTGGGTTTAGTGAATAAAAGCAAAGACCCAAAGGAGGGGAAAGAGCTGTGCTACTGTGCATCCCTCTCCCCCAAGCATGGCATGGCTTGGGCAGTTGTTTAGGATACCCACTCCAGGCTCAGCCTCTCATGGCTGTGGGCTTAGATCTAGAACCCCCTGGCACCAGCAGCCCTGTGGACTTCCTCTCCACAGTCAGATGTTACACCTGTCCCCAAGGGATGTGGACTTGATGCTGTGTGGCTTCCTTCTGACCCTCTGGGCTTATAGTTCTCTCACCTCTCTCCACCCCAGATCCTTTATTTTAGCATTCTCCAGGTGTCCTCTGCCCTTCCTGGCTGTGAATTGTCTCACCAGCTGTGTCTACTTCACTAATTTGGAGTGGATGTTATTCAATTTAGTTGTTCTTTCTATCTGCTCCAGGATAAGGCTCAGGGCACGTCTACCTATTCCACCACCATGAGTGTTTCTGACTTCTTAGGATATATCTATAGAAGTGAGATTACTGGGTCAAATGGGAGCTCCATTTATAATTTTTTGAGGAAACTTCATAGTGTTTCTACAGAGGCTGCACCAATCTGTATTCCCACCTGCAGTGTCTGAGGGATTCCTTTTCCCCACATCTTCTCCAGCACTTGTCGTTTGTTAATGATAGCCATTCTGAAAGGTGTTAGGAGGTACCACATTGTCACTTTGATTTATATCTCAGAGGATTAGTTATTCTGAGCATATTTTCATATGCCTTTTGGCCTTCTGTATGTCCACTTTGGAGAACTGTCTATTTAGGTCCTTTGCCCATTCTTTAATTTGATTATTTATCTTCCTTTTAACTTGTATGAGTTCCCTATGAGTTTTGGAGGTTTACCCCTTATTGGATGTATCATTGGCAAATATGTTCTTCCATGCTGTGTATGCTCTTAAAAATCCTCGTGTAAATTAAAACATTTAAATATTTAACAAATATTAAAATCTGGGATGACATTGCTTCTTTTTTATGGGAGAAAATAGAATGTGTCAGGAAAATACTGCCTCATTCTTTAACCACCAACCTATCAATTAATTCATTTGGTGTTCTTATCTACATTTTTTACTTGTCCTCAATAGCAAATGAATGAGCTCTCTTCCCTTATAAAACATTTCAGTGGGTTACAAATAGCTGCACATTCCTTACCTGGTGGCTCAGTTGGTTGGAGTGTCACCAAAAGGTTTCTGTTTGATTCCCAGTCAGGGCACATACATAGCTTGCATGTTTGGTCCCTAGTCAGGGCAAGTACTGGAGGCAACCAGTTGATGCTTCTCTCTCTCATTGATGCCTCTTTCTCTCTCTCAAACATGTCCTCATGTGAGGATTTAAAAACAAAAATTAAAAACTGAATAAACAAGGTATTTTGTGATTCCTCCCATTAACAGGTGAACTCTAATTTCTTTTCCATTAAATCTGACTGAATACAGGGAAGTGCTTGACTAATGGAGAGCAGAGTAAAGTTCTGTGCCTTTTTAGTCAGATCATAACATGCTTTGAAGCTTCTGCTCTCTTGGCCCTATTATTTTTAGTTGACTGAGCCACATGTAAGATCTTCGACATTACTATGAGATTGCCAAGTTAGATAGCCTACATGAAGGCTTTCTAATCAAGCATCCCCGCTAAACTTAGCCATGTAGCTATCCCTGCCAAGACACCAAACATGAGAAAAAAAATAATTTAAGCCTCCAGAGCAGCCTATCCGCCAACTAATTACCATTGACATTAAACAACTCCTCCTAAAGTGAGAGAACCACCCATCTCAGGCCTTTTTCAAGTTCTGCTCCTCAAAACAATAAACTACACTGATTTCTGTTTTAAGCCAGTAGGTTTAGAGTGATTTGTTATACAATGGTAACATAAAATTAAACAAAGGAACAAAAACTAGCTAGGCTACTTGTGCATCGATCTCTTCCACTTTATTATTTTCAGGTGTTTTTTTTTTCTTTTTTTTGTTTTCGCATTGTTATTGATTGTCTATTCCCATTAGTATTCTAACAGGCCGTGATACCTTTCTTCTTTATTTTAAGTATATCAAAGAGAAGAGGAAACATTGAAAAGATGGAAACATGTCTTACATAGGCTAAACTGCATGAGATCTCTTTTGCATGTGGCAGGATTTCATTCAGTTGGAGAACGGGCAATTCCTCAGTAACAGTAGGGATGGCAGTGTGTATGGAAAGAGACAGTGATGGTAGAGGAGGTCAGTCATAGTTATTTTCTTGACGTAGGATGCACATTATTCAGCTGAGAATGATGATGGTGAAGGGTAAAAGCAAAAGTGGAGTATGAAATCATTTTGTAAGAAATCAGACAAACCGAAAAGGAGGGGGGATTAAAATGTAATTTTGGGAAAGAATTGAGGCCTCCATTTGATGTGAATATTCATAATTTAAATGTGGGTCAGTCAGCATGGTTTAAAAGTAGTTTTACTTTTGATCCCTGTGTGGATACGCATATAGAGAAATTACAGCAAATTTTCCTTATTTTTATGTAAGAATGCTTATTTTCTCTAGCTTCTTTACACTGCATGATTAAATTCTATCAAACTACCTCAAAAATAGATATGAGGTGGCATATAAAGGAGTATAAATAAGCATAATACCTCTTCTCTAACTATATACCATATTTTTAATCCTACCACCTTTATTAGCATCAATTTTTTTTCATTTCCTTGTCATGAAATTAGGAAATTAGCTTTGGTGGGTAAGCTTAAAATAATAATAAGGTTGGAACAATGGCAATGAACCCTATTTAAAGACTGAGCCATAGCCATGGCTGGTGTGCTTCAGGTGTTTGGAGCAACATCCTGTGTAACAGAAAGTTTTGGGTTTGATTCCTAGTCTAGAGTCTGAGTTTGGTCAGTTGTCTCAATACACATGGAAGGCAACTAATGTATTTCTCACATTGATGTTTCTCTGTCTCTCTTTCTATGTCTCCCTCCATTTCTCTCTAAAATCAATAATATTATTTAATAAAAGAGTAATATGCAAATTAACCATCACTCAGCTACACCCCAGGCCATGTCCCCAAGCCATACCCACCATCCAATCAGGACAAATATTCAAATAAACCAACCAAGATGGTTACTGCCACTGAGAGCAGGAAGGAGGCTTGGGTTTCCCCGGTTATGGAGGAAGCCAAGTTTCCACCTACCCTTGCCAGCCTACGCCTCCTCTTAAGGCTATAAAGTTTCAATGATAGAAGATACATAAATCCAAACAGAAATGGTGGCAGCAATGGAGCTGGAAAGAGCAGGCGGTTAGGATTGCCCCTGGCAATGGAGGAAGCCAAGTTTTTGGCATACCCTGACAGGCCCAGGCCTTGACTTAAGGCTACAAAGTTTCAGTTATAGAAGATACATAAATCCCAACAAAATTGGCTACTGCCACAGAGCAAGCTGAAGGCTTGGCTCCACTCCAGGCTACAAAGTTTCAATTGTAGAAGATAAATAAACCCCAGATACAAGGGCCTCCACTTGGGCCAGGTGGTGTGGCTGGCCTGAAAACCACCACAGGCACCTCCCCCAGTCCATCCCATGCCCCAAGGAAGCCCCACCCTGCCCCTGGACACTCTTCAGGGCAAACCAACTGGCCCCCACCCATGCACCAGGCCTCTATCCCATCTAATAAAAGAGTAATATGCAGATTGACAATCACTCCAACGCACAAGATGGCTGCCCCCATGTGGTCAAAGATCTTGCCCCCATGTGAACACAAGATGGCCAGCAGGGGAGGGCAGTTGGAGGTGATCAAGCCTGCAGGGGAGGGGAATTAAGGGTGACCAAGCTGGCAGAGGAGGGAAGTTGGGGTGACCAGGCCTGCAGGGGAGGGCAGTTAGGGGCAAACAGGCTGTCAGAGGAGCAGTTAGGCATCAACCAGGGTGGCAGGGGAGTGGTAGGGAGTGATCAGGCTGGCAGGCAGAAGTGATTAGGAGCAATCAGGAAGGCAGGCAGAGGAGCAGTTGAGAGCCAGCTGGCCTAGATTTTGAGAGGGATGTCCAATTGGGATCAGGCCTAAATGGGAATTCAGACATCCCTTGAGGTGTCCCAGATTGGAGAGGGTGCAATTTTCTGCACCAGGTCTCTAGTAATGATAATAATAATAAGATTAAATGATAAATCCTTTTCCATATATGGTATATAAACACAGGTTTGATTATATTCATGATTTTTATTCATATTTCATATTTAATATATACTTGATGAAAGCAAAGATTCATATATATATATATATTTATAATAACCCCTACAATGAAAAGAACACTTCTCTTTTGCTCACTAAGAAAACTTATTCAAATTCTAATGTGAGTACTATGCTTGCTATCCAAATTGAAGAGTTGCAGTGTTAAAGCCTTTCCAAAAATACTAGAGAAATGGTGGGATAAGGTTGGGGGTGAGGGAAGAATCAACACTGAATTCATTGGAAAAGCAAATGTCACAGTTATCAACTTTATAAATCTCTTTGTTAAAATAAATTTCAGCTCTACCTATTCAAATCTTCTATATAAAATGTCTCATAGTATAATAGTATAATTTGTGTGTAGTTTTCATTTCAGATTTCTCTTCCTATTACATTCTCAGGTAGCATGTCAGAGTAAATACTAATATATATATATTACTGTAAACTATGAGATACTAGTACATCAAAGTCCCTTTTGGAAATGTCTACATAAAATGTTATCTGCAGTGATGTAATATAAATAAGTGCTTCTATGTCTTCAGCTGAGCAGAATTTATCCTACCTAATAAAAGAGTAATATGCAAATTAACCACCACTCCACTACACCCATAAGCTACTCCCACCAGCCATGCCCACTAGCCAATCAGAGCAAGTATGCAAATAAACCCAACCAATGTCTACCAGAAGGGAGGCTTGGGTTTCCCTGTCAATAGAGGAAGCCAAGCTTTCTACACACTCTGACCGGCCCAGGCCTCCAGTCAAGTATACAAAGTTTCAATTATAGAAGGTAAACAAATCCAAACAGAAATGGAATAGCCATGGAGCAAGCAGAAAGGTTGGCTCCACTCCAGGCTACAAAGTTTCAATTGTAGAAGGTAAATAAATTCCAGATACCAGAGATACCAGGGCCTCTGCTTGGGTCACCTAGGGGCGTGGCTATCCTGCAAACCACCACTGGCCCCTTGCCCAGGCTGCCCATGCCCCAAGGGAACCCCCACCCTGATCCTGGACACCCTTCAGGGCAAACCAGCTGGTTCTCAACTGTGCACCAGGTCTCTGTTTTGTCTAACAAAAGAGTTATATGCAGATTGATCATCACTCCAACACACAAGATCAAGATAGTTGCCCCTTGTGGTCAAAGATCCTGCCCTCATGTGGACACAAGATGGCCAGCAGGGGAGAGCAGTTGGAGGTGATGACCCCTGCAGGGGAGGGCAGTTAGGGGTGACCAGGCTGGCAGAGGAGGAAAATTGGGGGCAAACAGGCTGGCAGGGGAGCAGCTAGATATCAATCAGTCTGGCATGGGCGTGGTTAGGGCGTGATCAGGCTAACAGGCAGAAGCGGTTAGGGAAAATCAAGAATCAGGCAAGCAAGATAGATCAATAGCTGCACACCAGGTACCAAGGTTGCGTTAATTTGTTCAAAAAATGGAACCATCTGTAATGGCAACTGCAGTTTGAGTCACCATGGAATTACGGTCACTATACTTTCTGTCATGCTCTAAGATCCATCTGTTTTCTGTGCAAACCAAATAGGAATCACCATCCAGCTTATGTCTTCTTTATTTCTTCCTCTTATAGTGATTTCAACCCATCTTCTTAGGTTACATAAAGGAGCCAATTGAATTGGTAAATATTTAGAAAGCTTGAGCTGGGTTTTATTGACTTGATTTCTTCTAGTCAAGGAAAAGAGGTAATTCTCATCCCCAAGATTCTGGAAATTCTCCAACATGATTCAAGGACTCTTGGTTGAGAGAATGTGCTAGTTAGCCACATTATGTATAAGAGATCACACTTTATTAAAAAAAGTACCTTTTTCCCCCCTGAGCCAATTTTGTTTAAGTATTTAGTTTCTAGAATGAAAATTATATGAGTAATTCTTATTTCTAAGCAGGAATTTATGCAGAACCTTTTTTCTGCCTCCAGAAAAATATCACATTTGGGAATGCTTCTCTATTTTATTTACTTTATTAAATGATTTAATTCAGTTAAAGGTGTGCTTTAATGAGAGAGAGAGAGAGAGAGAGAGAGAGAGAGAGAGAGAGAGAGAAAGAATTATGGATTAAAGATTAAAGATCCAGGTTGAGTGGCCCAGTGGTTAAGTTTAAACCTAAGAACCAAGAGGTCATGGTTCAATACCTGGTGAGGGACATGCCCGAGTTTGCAGCTCCATCCCCAGTATGGGATGTGCAGGATGCAACCAATCAATGATTCTCTCTCATCTTTGATGTTTTATCTCTCTTCCTCTTCCTTCCTCTCTGAAATTAATAAAAATGTATTAAAGAAAAAAAGAATCACTTGTTCTAAGTTCCAGGATTGGGGAACCAATGACATAAAATGAAACTAAGTTATTCGTTTGACATCTAGGCAAAATCTGAAGGGGAAACTTCATCCTAGGGGAAGTGCTGGGAGAAACCATTGTTCCTTGTCTGGGCCCTCAAACCACAGGGTTAGCAGGTGGGCACCATGTCTGAGTCTTTGTCAACCTGGTTGTCACTGTTCAGCCCCCAACTTGGTGATTCCCTGAGACCCTGCCTAGCCCAACATGCTGTCCCACCCAAGCCATTTTCAGAGGCTTTTTCATACAAATGGCCCATCTTAGCTTATGTTTCAGACTTTCCTAAAATCCTTCAAACAAGCAACATCTGGCTTTGTCATGTTATGTACTTCTCTCCAAGTGACCCCAGGCCAAGCACTAGCAGTGGCTGGCCTTGGTTAACAGCTTGGCCTCTCCTGCGTACCTATAAGCCCAGCATAGGTATGAGACATCTGTAAATAGCTTTGTAGCTCATGCTGGATGGCCCTAGGTATGGAACAGGCGAAATATGATCTTAGGCTGCACCTCCTAGGATGTCACAGAGCCCACACACCCGGTGGACAGCTTTAGACCACATTGAAGCACTGACCAACTACCTCCACAACCAACAACACACTCAAGGAGTGGACTCAGCAGGCACCAGAGTCTGCTGAAATAAGTCCTGCTCCAATGTGGTCACAGCTATTCCTCACAGCCAATTGGGCTGGGTGTAAATTCCTCCCATTGACATGCTAACAGAAATCAAGGCTCAAATACAACAGAAGGGTGTACACAGCCCACACAAGGTGCACACCCTGAATGCCCAGCTTAAGTAAGTAGAAGAGTGTGTCATTGGATCTTACATGACATCTAATACATAAGATCACTCTACCAAGCCCAGGAGATTTAGTAATTCTTACTGAAAAATAGATATAATAAAACAGAGAGGAAGCCAAAATGAGGAGTAAAAGAAGTAGAATATTCATTGACTTTACATAAGGCAGGTTGATTAAAATATTTAAAGAGGAAAGAATAGAATAAAACTCCAGAAAAAGACTAAACAAAATGGAGACAAGCAATCTACTAGATGCAGAGTTCAAAACACTAGTTTTAAGAATGTTCAATGAACCTAGAGAAAGAGTAAAAGAATGTAGTGAGTACTTCAACAAAGACCAAGGAGAAAAAATAAAACTAGAAAATATAAGCAACAATCAGTGAGAAACTAAGAATAAATTAACTAAAACAAGGAATACATTATAAGAAATCAACAATGAAATAGATGAAGCAGAGGATCAAATAAGAGATCTCAAAGATCAGAAAATACCCAATCAAAAAAGAAAAGAAAAAGAAATCCCCAAAATGAGGATAGTATATGATGCCTCTTGGACAACTTCAAACATTTGCATCATGGGGGTAACAGAAGGAGAAGAAAGAGAACAAAAATGTGAAAGCCCATGTGAGAAAAATAATGGTAGAAAACTTCCCTAACCTGAGGAAGGAAATAGACATGCAGGTCCATAAATTGCAGAGTCACAAACAAGATGAAAAGGTGAACCCAAAGAGGCCCACACCAAGAAACCTCATAATTAAAATGCAAAAAGTTAAAGAAAAAGAGCAAACCTTATAAGAGGCAAGATAAAAACAGTTAGTTACCTGTAAGGGAGTGCCCATACCACTGTCAGCTGATTTCTCAACAGAAACTTTGAAGGCCAGAAGGGAGTGGCAAGAAATATTCAAAGTTATGAAAAACAAGGACCTACAATCAAGATTATTGTAGACAGAAGAGCTATAACTTAGAATCAAAGGACAGATAATGAGTTTCCCAGACAAAAAAACAAACAAGCTAATGTTGATCATCACCAAACCACTATTGCAAGAATTGTTAAAAGGTATTTTTTTTTAATGGGAATGGGGTGTTTGTAATGGATGGAAAAGCTGAAGAGACTAAGAAGTACAAATATGTGGTTATGGAATAGTCATGAGAATATAAACTACAGCATCAAGAATATCAAGAATATAGGCAATAATAATGTAATAGCTATGTCTGGATCAGAAGAGTACTAGATTTATCTTGGAGATCACTTAGAAAGGCATACAATGTCTAATCACTGGGTTGTAGGTCTAAAACTAATATAATGTTTTATGTCAATTATAATTGAAATAAATATAATTAAAGTAAAAAATAATTTAAAACTCTAATCATAGATAATATATACACCCCATATGTTCACAGCAGTCCTATGTACAATAGCTAAGATATAGAAACAACCTGACTGGATAGTAGTAGATGATTGAATAAAAATGTTGTTGTACATTTATACCATGGAACACTATACATCAGTAAAAACGAAGAATCTCTTACATTTTGAGACAACATGAAGGGACCTGGAGAGTATTATGCTAAGTGAAATAAGCCAGTTAGAGAAAGAGAAGTATCATGTGATCTCTCTCATATGTGGGATCTAATAAAAAATAAACTGTAAACAAAATAGATTCAGAGATATAGAAGCATGGAACAGACCAACAATCTCAGAGGAAATCAGAGGGTAAGGGGATGGGAGAGATCAACCAAAGAACTTGTATGCATTATCCCTGGACACCTACAATAGTGTGGTACTTGGGGCAGAAGCAAGGAGAAGAGGGTCAATAAAGGAAAAAAGAGGGACACCTGTAATACTTAAAGCCGAAGCAAAATAGCAAACTTAATTAAATAAGACATGTAAAGAAATGTTTTGGGCTCTAAATAAATTCTTTTATTTAACTATAAATAAAAGAATGTCTCCAAACTTGTATTTTCTGGTCTTTAATTTAAATAATAAGCCATTAGAATAGATATCTATACATATTTTCCTGTAAAATTCAATATGCCTTAGTGATTAAAGAACATCATGGGATAAATTTGTTCTATCATGCTAAGGAGTAACAGCAGGGTTTTTTATTTTTTTATTCTTATTAGTAATACTAAATTGCTGATAAACCAATGTGCCCCAGTTGTAGAAAATCTCTCGATTAGTATGAAATTATGTCACTAAAAGAAATGTCAAAGAAACACCAACAACTTCAAATAAAATGATATAGTTTATTCTAAAGTATGGAGCAATAAAATGTGTTTGATCATAGCTTTGTAGAAAAAAATAAAATTATTCAAGAAGTTCCCTGTAATTGAAATGCAGCAACATGCCTCTGCTCAATGACCTGATGTTGGCCAACGGCAATAACTGTTGGCCCATGCGAAACATGACTATTTTTCCATCCTAAGTCTCTTGAATCCATTCCTAAAAGTCTATGCTTCTTTAAGATGAGCCTGGCAGAATATGACACTAACACAAATGCTATGCACGGTAGCCTTGTACCAAGTGTCACTGTGACATTCACAGATATTCTAGTTTTGGCAACTGTTTGAGATTTGTGGCTCTCCTTTGACATTTACAAAGATTCTGAGAATCTTTCCAAAAAGGGCTGTAGCTTTTCCCTAGATATGTGGTTTCTTCAAAGGCCACCTTCAGATTAAAGTTTTTTAGGAAACTCTGGATGAAAGTAATGTGGGACTAAATCAGAAAAAAATATATATTTTATTCAAAAGAAGAAAGGAAAATTTAATCAGATCGTCGGTTCTACATAAATCCAAATGAAGGTTATTCGGGACATTAAAAAATAACCTGTTGAAATTGTCATAGACATTTATTTTGCTTTAAGGGGTGGTAAAGTTAAGTTGGAAATATTTGAACCTCCTTGATGGATGAATCAAGTTAGGAAATGTGTGTGAATAATGAGATTTGGAAATACATATAAAAATTACGAAGGGATGTGAAAAATAGTGAAGGCTATCGGTTAGACTTTAGATTGCATTTTTACTTCCTATAGCCTTGATTTTTTATGTGTGAGGTTGTGATTTGGTAGCTAATAACCACCACAGAACATGTAAGAAAGCAAGCCATTTTTGTCAGAACTCAGTAAAAAAGACTGCTTTCACAGTGCTCAGAGTTAGTTTTGAAAATTATGTGTACACAAAATTTATACGCATGTGTGTGCACATATGTACGTGTGTAAACTTGCACTACGATAAGAGCTAGAGAAGTTATATATTTATGAAGATGTTCTTATAAAACTCACTACCCTCTTTCTAGCAGAAACTGATGCTTGGCATTTAGGAATGATGCAGAGTCAGATCAGATATCAGTTTCAACTCCCTCAAATACCCTGACCCCCTCAGGACGATGTTCTGAGGGCTGGAGTTATACCAGGTCTATTTGGTGATAAACTTAATTGACATCAGCACTTGCAAATGCCGTTCATGCACTCTAATATGTCTTTCTGGGTCAGATCAGACTATATCTGAGAGGTGTTTCTCAGAGTACAATGTTATGAGTTTCCTCAACCAAAATACAATGGTAAAATGTGTTTCATTAATTAATTTGATTAAGGCAGATAATATAGTAGCAGAGTGTTCTACCCATGGTGACAGGTATATTATATGTGTGCACAATTTGTGCATCTGAAGGATATCCCTATTTCTTTTCTCTTAGGATTTTCCATATGTCCTTACACGTATCCCTGCCTCTAGATATCTATCTGCTGTCTATACTGACCAGTTTTGGAATTTAATAACTATAAAATGTTCTATTGGAGACCCTCTCATAAAGAGGCCCATGGGAATGACATATCTATTGCTCTTAGATGAGTATCATATACATGCAATTTTGAAGAAGGCAGGATTTTTAATGTTTAACCCCCCAGATGCAGACTTTAAAACAAAGATATAGGAATACAATTAGTACATTTGGGAAGAAATTGAAGAGGGGGAGAGCAAAGCAGGAAAGAACACCAAGCAATAAAGAATGCTTTATTAAGCACGTTGGCACTGTAGATAGACAGCTGGGGCTTGATCCTGCTAGTTGTGAGTGCAGAGTACAGAACAGGAAGAGAATTGTGGAACCACCTAAAATAGCAAAAAAAAAAAAAAATAATATGTCAATTCATTAGTGCCTGCCTCGATGGTGGTAGACCTGAACTGAAAATATGTATTTATTTGTCTGTTAGAATCCTGAAATCTCATGATCAAGGGCAAGTCCTCTCCTCTTGAGGAGGTAGATTTCAAAAGTAATGATGGAAAAGCCAGAGGAAAACTCCCTACAGTATCTGCAAAATCCTCCTAAATATAGTATTTTATCAAAGGGAAGATGTGGCTCCAGCTTTCATATTGTATCTGTCATTCTGGGACATAGTCACAGAAATCAAATATAGGAAGTGACCAGAAAACAAAGATGAAAAAGAGATAAAAGGGAGATTCCATTCTTTCACCTAATTTCACAAATACAGCAAGTCAATTAAAACAAACAATTTTAAAAATAATACCAGGTGAAAAAATACTGCTCTGGAAAACACCTGATAATATTTGGGGAGACAGAGATCACATGCGTTAGAAGGACTATTATAGCAAAGTTTAATGCTGCTGTGAGATATGTTAATACGATGTGTTTGCTGAATATAAGCGGTATCTAAATAACTGGGCATCACCATTGCTATCACACCTAGACCACTGGGTCCTGGAATGCCTCCTCTCTGACAGGTTTTATCCAGGTCTATGCCCAGCTTCTGCAGTTTTGTCTCTCATAGACCATGCCCTGGTATCTGGCTTTAATGTAGTTTTTATTATCTGCCTAGCATCCTGGTTTGGGCAAATCATCTAGTCTCCTTTTTATGAACTGTGGTTTTCCACCACATTAAGATTTGTTTCATTAATTAATTTTACTATCTTCCATATTTTTAAAGACCTACCTTTTACTATAGCAAATAAAACATTGTTTCTCTATACTTCATGTCTCCTTTTTAAACAGAGTAGAATGCATGGAGATACCTGACTAGGAACCTAAGATGACCCAAAATTCTGCCAATACCACCAGGAAATGATGGGGAAAATAGTATTTAAGTATTATAGGCTCACAGCACGGGGTGGTACCGTCACATGATGGCACTCTGTCATGTGACTGTACCACTTTTTGAGGAATTCTTGAATGACCCTACCTTCTACAAATGGAGTTTTACATAAAATCCCTGACTTTGGGGCAAGCCATGTGATGAAGGGTTGCTTTTTAGCAGTTATCAGAGTATGATAGATGCATGAGATAGTTTGCCTTCTTGGGTACTAAGAAAAGGAGATATTTTCTCCAGATTTTGGAAATTAGGTCCTAGGGCTCATAGTGCATTGGCAACCACACTAATTATCCATGACTCCAACCCTGCCTTCTAATGAATTCCATGCAACAAAGAATGAAAAATGTGGTTAAATGATTTTTTATTCTATATTGCAACAAACACCTTGCTATCACTTGCCAATTTTGGTTTTATCATCCCAGCACAGTTATCTATAAAGATTAAAATATTCTTATCTTTTCCAACTCCATCCCATTCAAATATATATATGTATATTTATAGCTATATCTCTGGCCTGATTTTTTATGTACTTCATTAAAAATAATATATCAAATAATATATCATAAAATAATATATCACATATTATTTATGTGATTATCACAAGAATCACATAAATAATATGTGACTGAGAGCAGAAATAGTACGAGACATTAAGATTTTAAAAATTGCAACAGAATGGCACTCTTTTCAGCATATTTGTTTCAATTCTTTGAAAATATATTTATTTTAAAATCTGTTCACTTTAGCTTATGTAATATTACATTTTTGTATCTAAACGAATAAATTTATAAATGCATTTAAAATTTCTTAATTTTAATTTCAGATGCAATGCAGTGGGCATGGCCTTGTCATTGCTGGGCCATAGTGACAGGTATGACGCTGAGGTCTCCTCTGACAGCAGCCCACCAAGACTAGGGAAGGCATCTTATAATCACTATGGAGGTACAATTCCAGTCTCCCTACATGGTCTACACTGACGTCCTGACAAGGTGGGCACCTTCTGCTCAGAGCAGACAAGAATCCTAGGTCCATGTCCAATTTCTCTGACATCACTGTGAAGGGTAGGCCGCTACGCTTCATTTGAGCCCGGCTGCAGTGGAAGTCAGCCTTTGCTAACCGAGCTGGGGCTGCAATTTTTTCTCTGCTGTTCTGTTGCTTACCTGGTGCACAGCAGTTATTGTCAACAAGTTTCCTGCCTTGCCAAGTTAACCATTCATGATCCTTTGACTAGAGAAAACACACTGCTTGTGGAACAGTTTTTGAACATGCCATTGGTGTTTCTGTTCTGCTGACTTCTTCAGCACCCGCTCTGGGATAACTGAGGTGGAAAGAAAACCCCAGTGGACTTGCCAGTTGTCTTTCCTCAGGCTCCAATGCCCCTCACTCGTCTGCCTTCTTCTCTCCATATTTTAGAGAGTTCTTATATTTCTTTTATGTATAATTTTCAGGGTTTTCTGCTGTTCCTAGCAGGAGGAGTAGGGAAAGTTACAGCTACTCAATCATTCCAGAGCAGAAGTCCAATTATTTTCAGAATCACCAAATTATCAGAACTTAGATTTCTTTGGGCTTCTTGACTGCCAGTAAGACATCCTTGAGTGCTCGCTTCGGCAGCACATATACTAAGACATCATTGAAAAGTACTGCTCATTGAGGTGATAACATTCCCAAAGGTATAATGCATTTAAGATGCCTAAATATTGAAATGAGGCTTCCAGTGACCTATGACACACCTGTCTTATGTTAAATTGCTTATGTTAAAATAATCTGAATAGCATGAGTCTCATTCCTACCCTTTTTCAGTAAGAGAACAGATAAATGTTAGTAATGATACTGAAAGATTTGGATAGAAGACCGATCTGTCACACACTGTGTTTAACTAGATCTTGAGTTGTGGAATTCACTGCGTAAAGGCACTGGTGATAACAAATATTCTGGACAAAGCCCCAAAACAGAAATAAAAATCAGCATCACAAAATATTATTTTTACAGGTTAGTATCTATAATATTTATGGGGCGACAACAATAAATGAAAGAAAATAATCAGGTGTCAAAAATTTTAGGGTTTAAGATTACTTCTTAAACATAATAAGGATTATATTTTAAAAATTAAGTATTTTGTAGATAATGAAAAATATATAGATATATATTTAATCTTAATATATGTAAGGATATTCAAATATAAAGTACCAATAAAATATTTAAGTTCTTGGTCACTTGAGAAAATATTGATATTTTATTTACAAATTTTTTCAGAATCTAAGTATTAAATCACATGCATTCCCATCACTTAAAATATACAAGGATTAGGAATGTTGACTGGATCAAGTTATCTCCTGATTGCCTCACAAATAAATATTTTAATAAAGGATTTATTAAATTTATTAAATTTAAATACAATTATTTTATTAGGAAAATAGTATTAAATATCGAAGACAAGATGTATTATTGCTGCTTTTGGATATTTACAATAGAAAAATTAATAGGAAAATGTTTTCCAAAATGTAAAATAAATTGCAAATAGATTTGGCTGGATATATGTAAAGCATCAACATCCTCTCAGATAAGAGTGGCTCTTTTGTCACAATGACATTTGTTAATAGCTTCATCAGTCGGTAAGAAAATAAAAATATACTCATTTTGATTTGTCTGAAGGTTTGGATATAGATTATGTACATGAACAAAATGTACACATATAGCACTGCTAGAAAAGGAAATGGTCATAAAGATTTTGAGCTGAATCCGGTTTGGCACAGTAGATAGAGCATAGGCCTGTGGACTGAAAGGTCCCAGGTTTGATTCCAGTCAAGGGCATGTACCTTGGTTGTGGGCACATCCCCAGTAGGGGTTGTGCAAGGCAGTTAATCGATGTTTCTCTCTCATGGATGTTTCTAACTCTCTATCCCTTTCTGTAAAAAACCAATAATATATTTTTTAAAAAAAGATTTTGAGTGCATATGATAAATTAACACTAAAGTTTTATATACACTTGCATATCAAGATATCTCTATCAATATTTGTTCTGTTTTAAATTTAAATTCTTTATTGTTTAAAGTATTACCTAAATCTCCCTTTTCCCCCATTGACCATATCCTGGCCATATCCAACCTCCAGCATACGCTCTCACCCCCCACCACCAACCTCTGAGTCCATTGTTTATGCTTATATGCATGCATACAAATCCTTAGGTTGATCTCTTACCTCCTCATAGGTTGGACAGTCTGTTAGATACTTCTTTTACTTTGGTGCTATTTTTGTTCATCAGTTTATATTGTTTATTATATTCCACAAATGAGTAAGATCTTGCAATATTTATCTTTCTCTGACTGGCTTATTTTGCTTAGCCTAAAAAAAAGCATAGAAGAAAACATAGGCAACAAAATAGCAGACATTTGTTGTAGCAATGCCTTTACCAATATAGCTTATGGGACAATGGAAACTAAGGAGAAAATAAACAAATGGGACCACATCAAAATAAAAAGCTTCTGCACAGCAAGAGACCATCAACAATAAGAAAGCCAACTACAAGGGAGAAAATGTTATCTGTGATAAGGGTTTAATCTCCAAAATGTATAGGGAACTTGTACAACTTTAAAAAAGAAGATAAACAATGCAATCAAAAAATGGGCAAAGGGCCTAAATAGACACTTATCAAAAGTGGAATAAGGAAGGCCAAAAGACATATGAAAACATGTTCAATGATACTAATCATCCAAGAGATGCAAATCAAACAACAATGAGGCACCATCTCACACCTGACGGAATGGCTATCAACAGAGGACAAATGCTGGTGAGAATGTGGAGAAGAAACCCTCTGGCACTGCAGGCAGATAGTAATGAGCAAGGAGTCCAAGACTGCTTGAGCCCAGACTGTGAGAGGGATGTCTGAATGCTGGCTTAAAAAGGTGGACATCCCCTAAGGGGTCCTGGACTGCGAGATGGCACAAACCAGGATCAGGGACCCCTTCCCCAAGTGCACAAATTTCGTGCACCAGCCTCTAGACTATATATAAAAAAGCCTAAGTGGCTGTCCCTTTGTTTCACCACTTGCCTGGTAGCTATGACATGCAATGACCACCAGGGGGAAGACACTATGATCAGTAGAGGAGGGAGCCTCATTCCTTGTGGAATTGGCCATGGGTTAGGTTGTTGCAAGGGCCCCAAATCTGTTGGCCCCGAATCTTCTTCACCCACACTCTGGACTTAGAGAGAAGGGAGGAGGGACCCTGATTCCTCAAGGAATCAACTATGGGTTAGGTTTCTGCTGGGGCACTAGGTGCTCAAAATCTGCTTCACCCACACCAGAGACCCAGAGAGGAGGGAGCCTGAATCTAGGGTGTGTGCCTGAGATCTGCCCTCTCACAATCTGGAACTCCACAGGGGATGTCAGAGAGCTGGTTTCAGCTTGATCTCTGCAGACCAGGCCAAGCGATCCCACTGGTGCACAAATCCATGCACTGGACCTCTAGTATGCATATAAGTTCTTTGGATAAAAATTTTAAAACAAAGGCACGTCACCAATGTAGTTATCATGTGAAAAGGCAATGTGAGATGTTAAGACTCTTTATCTGTTCTTGTGGAATTAGAATCTATTGCATGAGCAATACCACTTAGTGCAGGAGTCAGCAAACTATTTGAAAGGGGTCAGATAGTAAATTTTTATCAATTTCAGTACATAGTGCTTCTGTTTTAACTACTAGCTCTGCAGTTACATGGAGAAAGCAATCATAGATAATATGTACATATTAAGAGCAGCTGTATTCCAATAAAACTTTATTATGGACACTGACATTCAAGCAATATAATTCTCATATATCACAAGGTGATATCCTTCTTTTGATTTATTTTTCACTCATTTACAAATGTAAAAGCTATTTTTATCTCCTGGGCTATAGAAAAATAAGTGGTAGGCTAGATATGGCCTATAGTTGTATCATTGTGTAGATTAAAAATGTACTCTTTGCTATCAAATATGGGTTGCATCATCCACAGGAAATTTATTGGCTTATTGTATTTCTAACATCTAATTCAGAATCACTTTAAATGTTTTATACAAAAATATTTCTATTGGAGCCAAAACCGGTTTGGCTCAGTGGTAGAGCGTCGGTCTGCGGACTGAAGGGTTCCAGGTTCGATTCTGGTCAGGAGCATGTACATTGGTTGCAGGCACATCCCCGGTGGGGGATGTGCAGGAGGCAGCTGGCCGATGTTTCTCTCTCATCGACATTTCTGGCTCTCTATCTCTCTCCCTTCTTCTCTGTAAAAAATCAATAAAATATTTAAAAAATATTTCTATTGGATAGACACTATCTGTTTACTTTTGTCAGTTATAGTTCTCAGGTGTGTTAAAAAATTATAGGCATAATACCCTTTCTAAGGCTCATTCTGTCTACAAATAAATTGCATTACAATGTTGACTATGAAATATACAACAGATGACTTACAATATGGGATATGTACCATATGTAAACTTTGTAGGACTGATGAAATTGAAATCACATTTTAGAAAAGAGTTCATTTCAATACCAGCCATTTTGACCAGGACAAATGTTGACAGCTAGAAAGATCAAACAACCATAGAAGACCTGGCTCTGGAAATGGGAGAGTTGTACAAGCAGTTTTGCATTTGTTGGATTTGATTTAAATCTAACATATGTTATTTTTTTTCTGATTATCAAATATATACATATAGAATAAAGAACATACACTATGTAAAAAATTTAAATCACCCATAATTTCAACAGTGATGAGTGAACATCACTGGTAAATAGGTCTATCTAGCTATCTTACATTTCTCCAAGCATATTTACTTTACTAAATTTATATTTTTAAATTGTTTTTTTTTTACTTTCCAATACTTAATTATTTGTTTTTTTTATTATTTTAAAAATACTGATCTACATTTTTAGTATGAAATATTACTTGGATATTTATATAGCCTTATATAGCCATTTTCTTATTTTTAATAAGCTAATTTCTAATATTGTTATTTACAATAACACTACAATACACTACATGTACATAAGTCTTTTGCTTCAATTTAATTTTTTACTTAGTACATATTCATAGGAGTTTGTGATTGAAAGAGTAATAAAACCTTTCATTTCCCCAGACATTTAAAAAATTACAATTCTAAAATTTTTATATAAAATTAAGTTTCCATTAAATTTAGATGAGATAATTATTTCTTTGCATCCTTTTTTTGCCAATCTGATAGAAAAAAATTTATTTCATCATTATATTTGTCTAATGTCTAGAATATATATATATATATATATATATATATTGAATAAATAATTTTTCTTTTCTTATGATATTATTTTTTATAGTCAAAGATAATTTGCATTACATATGCATATTTTACAAATTATAAAATGTAATATACTTTATGGAGTTGGTAAACTACATATATGATAATATATTAAAGATCATGAAAATTCAAAGTATTTGCCAGATATTATATAGCTATTGTTCAACTACTATATTTTTTTAGGGATAATTCAACATGATTTTGACACTCAATATGAAGCAACTTTCTATAAGTTTTACTATGAATCAGACTGAGGCAAACTCCAAGGAACAAACAGAAATGGCAATTAAAGAGAATAACCCTAATAAGAAAATCTCTCAAGTCAAGAAATACATTAATCCTATATAAGAAAAGAGTGATATGCAAATTAACCATCACTTTGCTACCCCACCCACAAGCCATGCCCACCAGCCAATCAGAGCATGTATGCAAATTAATACCAACCAAGATGGCTTCAGCCACAGAAAGCAGATGGGAGGCTTGGGTTTCCCAGGCAATGGAGGAAGCCAAGCTTTCTGCACACCCTTGCTGAATTCAGGTTACAAACTTTCAATTATAGAAGGAAAATAAAACCAACAGAAATGGCAGCAGCCACAGAGCTGGAAGAGCAGGAGATGAGGGTTGCCCCCAGCAATGGAGGAAGCCAAACTTCTGCAGCCCTGGCCAGCTCAGGCCTTCATTCCAGGCTACAAAGTTTCAATTATAGAAGATAAATAAACTCCAGATACCAGGGCCTCCACTTGGGTCACCTGGGGGCATGGCCAGCCTGCAAACCACCACAGGCTCCTTGCCCAGGCCACCCCATACCCCAAGAGAACCCACACCCTGATCTGGGACACCCTTCAGGGAAAACCAGCAGGTCCCCATCCATGTACCAGGCCTCTATCATATCTAATAAATGAGTAATATGCAGATTGATCATCACTCCAACACACAAGATGGCTGTCCCATGTGGTCAAAGATCCTGCCCTCTAGTCAATACAAGATGGCCACCACAAGATGGCCAGAAGAGGAGGGCAGTTGGAAGGGACCAGGCCTGCAAGGGAGGGCAGTTGGGGGCAATCAACCCTGCAGGGGAGGGAAGTTAGGGGGGGCCAGGCTGGCAGAGGAGGGAAGTTGGGGCAAACAGGCTGGCAGGGAGCAGTTATACATCAATCAGGCTGTCAGGGGAGTGGTTAGGGGGTGATCAAGTTTGCAGGCAGAAGCATTTAGGGGCAATCAGAAAGCAAGCAGGTGAGGAGTTGGGAGCCAGCAGTCCTGGATTGTGAGAGGGATGTCCGATTGCCTATTTATGCCCTATCCCTTGGAGAGGGTGCAGGCTGGACTGAGGGACACCTTCCTCATCTCCCCTTCCTCCCCATTTATGAATTTTGTGCACCAGGCTTCTAGTATTTAAGAGCAATATGTCAAATGTCTGATTAACATCAAATTTGTGGGTTCTTTTAACACACATAATACTAAAGTGGATCAAAAAATACCATCAGATAACACTAATTCTTCTTTAGTTGCTTTTAAAGATAGCTTTAAATCTCATTAGTAGCTAATGACTAGAGGGACACTGAATCATATTAATTGTATATGTAACATATGAGACGAAAGGTCAGATGTACAGCAAAGTCCACTGTCTGTTTGAGAGCTGAAACAGTAGCAGACTGCTTGCTAACTTTAGCTTATTCCTTTTCTTCCAAACCTGCATTTAAAGATAAGCAGAAGTAAATCTGATATTTGGGTAACCTTATTCTCTGAACTGATTAAATATCTAGATTATTAAGCTGCATTTACATTTACAAAAAACAAACACACACACAAAAAAAAAAACACCTGGGGTTGGTGATGTTTTGGGTTGTGATGTGTGTGTGTGCATATATGCACATGTGTGTGCTATCTCTGTGTGTAAAATCTGGTATTATGATTATTATGCTGTATAAATTTTATCTAGTTTATGCAATTAAATTATTTTTAAAACCTGTTTCATACATACAGCTAAAATATCAACTATTCAGTGAACCATGTGGGAATGGGAAATTCCAGCCTCCCTGTCTTACTATAATGCTTTTCAATTGCCTGTCTGAAGGAAGACAGGGAAAATTAAAGAAGCCAAAAGAAAAGGTTGGTCCTTTTGATTCAAATGGTCTCCAGAGTGGGTACTTCTAAATTTAACTGAGTGAGAAAATAACAAACAAGTGCATATGAGCCCTAGAAAGCACAAAAATTGATTTTAAAATGACAACTGCTTTATGTGAAGTTTGGAAGCTTAGAAATGCAAATATATCCAGTTTAAAACTCCCTAAACACTCTAAATGAAAACCAAAGAAAGCAAGTGAAATATCATTAAATAGTTTAATGCTTTACAAGAGAGAAAATATTTATTTTACTCTTGAGTTATATTTATCCCAATTACTTTTTTTTCTTCTTTATTGACTAAGGCATTACATTTGTGTCTTTATCTCCTAATGGTCTCCCTACCCCGCTCATGGCCTCACCCCCCTTGTGCCTGTGTCCATTATGCTTGTATGCATGCATACAAGTCCTTTGGTTGATCAATACCCCTTCCCTCTTCCATCCCCTGCCTTCCCTCTGAAGTTTGATGGTCTGATCCATGCTTCTCTGATCTGTTTTTCTTCAGCAGTTTATGTTGTTCATTATATTCCACAAATAAATGAGATCATGTGATATTTATCTTTCTCTGACAGACTTATTTTGCTTAGTATAATGCTCTCCAGATCTACCCATGCTGTTGCAAAGGGTAGGATTTCCTTCATTTTTATACCAGCGTAGTATTCTATTGTGTAGATGTACCAGGGTTTTTAACCCACTCATCTGCTGATAGTTTGAAACAGGCTGTTTCCAAATCTTAGTTATTGTAAATTGTGCTGCTATGAACATAGGGGTGGAAATATCCTTTCTGACTGGTGTTTATAGTTTCTTGGGATATATTTCTAGAAGTGGGATCACTAGGTCAAATGGGGGTTCCATTTTTAGTTTTTTGAGGAAACTCCATACTGTTCTCCACAGTGGCTGCACCAGTCGGCATTCCCACCAGCAGTGCGTGAGGGTTCCTTTTTCCCAGCATCCTTGTCATTTGTTCATTTGCTGATGATAGCCATCTGACAGGTGTGAGATGGTACCTCATTGTTGCTTTGATTTGCATCTCTCAGATGATTAATGACGTTGAGAATGTTTTCATATGTCTTTTGGCCTTCCTTATGTCCTTTTTTGAAAAGCATCTACTTAGGTCTGTTACTTATTTTTTGATTGGGTTATCTTCCTTTTGTTAACTTGTATGAATTCCCTATAAATTTTGGAGATTAAACTCTTATCAGAGATAACACTGGTAAATATCTTCTCCCATGAATTTCACTTTCTTGTTGTTTTGTTGATGGTTTCTTTAGCTTTACAAAAGTTTCTTATCTTGATGTAGTCCTGTTTATTTTTTCTTTAGTTTCCATTGCTGTAGGAGCTGTGCCAGTGAAGCTATTGCTTCAACATATTTCTGAGATTTTGCTGCCTGAAGATTCCTCTATGATTTTTATGGTTTCCCATATTACCTTTATCCATCTTGAGTTTATTTTTGTGTATGGTGTAAGTTGGTGGACTTGTTTTATTTTTTTTTTGCATGTATCTGTCAATTTTCCCAACACCATTTACTGAAAAGAGTATCTTGACTCCAATGTATTTTCTTGCCTCCTGTGTCAAATATTAATTGAGCATTGTGGTTTGGGTCTATTTTTGAGTTCTCTGTTCTATTCCATTGGTCTATATGTCTGTTCTTATGCCAGTACCAGACAGTTTTGAGAAAAGTGGCTTTGTAATACAGCTTGATATCTGGTATTGAGATGCCTCCTACTTTGTTCTTTCTCAGGATTACTGCAGCTATCCAGGGTCTTTTTTTCATTCCAGATGAATTTTTGGTCATTTTGTTGCATGTCTGTATAATATGTCATTGGTAATTTAATGGGGAGTACATTGAATCTATAGATTGCTTTGGGTAGTATGGACATTTTAAAGATGTTGATTCTACCAATCTATGAACACAGTATGTTCTTCATCTGTTTATATCTTCCTCTATCTCCTTTTTCAGTGTCCTATAGTTTTCTGAGTACAGGTCTTTTACCTCCTTAGTTAAGTTTATTCCTAGGTATCTTAATTTTTTGGGTGCAATGATAAATGGGATTTTGTTAACCTCTCTTTCAGTAAGTTCACTATTGGTATATGAAAATGCCATAGATTTCTGGGTGTTAAGTTTGTATCCTGCTAATGACTTCTTAATTGATAAAAATAATTATTTTTTACAGATAAATATTTTTAAGCACTGTAAGGTTACAGGAACATATTACTTGATGTCATTTTTCTTTCAACAATGCCTTATCACTGTTTATTTGTGATCAACTTATAGATTCTTTAAATATATTAAGATGTTTCTAACTAGTTTTATTCATACATTTTGTTAGAAAATCTATTATACTACATTCATGTGCAAATATTTTAATACAGCTTTTGGTGTTTTAATTGGAGTTTGCATTGTTACATGGCTGTTAAAGTAATATGAATCTGTAATACAAAGCAGTGCAAGTTTGTAATTATAGTATTTGAAATATGAAATTTCCAGAAAAAAATATTGAAGTTAATTAAAGAAAAAATGTTGGACCGGAACCAAGATGGCGGACTAGGCAGTCTCCTAAGCTGCCGCCTCATCAACAATTTAATTTAAAAAAACAACTAAAATCAAAAAGGAATTCACCAAAACCTCAGGAAAGCTGGTGGAGTGAAATAGCTACAACTAGAAAGAAAGAGAGAGGCTCACGGATCGGACTGGGAGCCGAAAAGCGCTGAGGTGCCTGCCTGGCGGGAGGGGAGGAATTCCCCGATTGCATGGAACCCTTTCCGACTGTACTGAACCCCAACCCTGGCTGAAATTCCGTGGTCCCAGGCTCATACGGGTGGAGTCTGGACTGTAGAGAAAGGCAACCAGAGACTCAGAGACTGGGAGACCAGGGACTGGGAGCCGCAGCCGGCAGGGTCTACAGTTGCACGCGAGTGAGTACACGCTGAGGTCTAACCGCCGCCTCTCCGCCTCTCTGTAGGGAAGGAGTCAGAAGCTCCAGGTCTGGCCACAGAGGCTGCCGCTACCTCTCTGTACAAGGTGGCGGCCTCTCTGTAGTGGAAGGAGTCAGAAGCTCCAGACTACAGACACCAGCCCAAGTCCTGGCGAGACACTGAGGCACACACGCTCTTGCGTGGGGAAACTGGGAAGGTCTGGCGGAAACTCAGGGGAGTGCACAAGGGAAGGGCAGAAGCCAAGACTGTCAGTTCAGCCCTGAGACTCCGCCCCATCCAAGTTGAGCAGAGGCTTCTGCAGTTTTTCAAGTCTGATCCTATAAGACTGTCTCCAATACAGAATTTATCCCAGAGTAGACACAGCTGATACCCACATCCAATTGGCCTGGAGGTCAATTCACAACAATAAAGACTTAGCTACAACAATGCTGTGCATGCAGTCCACAAAGGGGATCACCAAGAGTGTCTACCTCAGGTAACTGAGGAGGCTGACACACTGTGCTATATAGCACACCAAACACACAAAGCCATCCTACCAACTCTGAAAAATAGTGATAATGCCAAGACAAGGAAATAGATCTCAAACAAAAGAGATGGAGGATATAGAGTTTAGAACTACGGTTCTAAGGTTATGCAAGAATATCCTAGAAAAGGTCGATAAACTTCATGAGACCCAACTAAAAAGTATACATAAACTGACTAAATTAGAAAATATTATACAGAGATCCAACAGCAGAATGGAAGAACACAAGAATCAGGTCAAAGAGCCAAAAGACACTCCTCTGGAGAAGCAAGAAGAAAAGAGAATCCAGAAAGTTGAAGATAGTGTAAGGAGCCTCTGGGACAACTGCAAATCCACCAACATCAGAATTATGGGGGTGCCAGAAGAAGAGGGAGTGCAAAATACTGAAAACATATTTGAAGAAATAATATCAGAAAACTTCCCTCACCTGGTGAAAGAAATAGACTTACAAGTACAGGAAGCCTACAGAACCCCAAACAAGAGGAATCCAAAGAAAAATTCTTGGAGACACATCATCATCAATATGCCAAGGGTAAAAGTCTTACAAGCAGCAAGAGAAAAGCAGTTGGTTACCTATAAGGGAGCACCCATAAGACTATCAGCTGATTTCTCAACAGAAACCATGCAGGCCAGAAGGGAGTGGCAAGAAATATTCAAAGTGATGAATAGGGAGAACCTACAACTAAGATTACTGTATCCAGCAAAGTTATCATTCAGAATTGAAGGGCAGATAAAGAGCTTCACAGATAAGAAAAAGCTAAAGGAGTTCATCACCACCAAACCAGTATTATATGAAATGCTGGAAGGTATTACTTAAGAAGAGGAAGAAGATCAAGTGACTTAAAAATCTGAGGAATAGAATAAACTGGTGAATATAATAGAATCAGGGGCAAAGAAAGGGAGTGGATAGATAATTATCAGGGTGAAAGGGGTGTGAGGTGCAGAAAGAGACTGGATTAAAATCATATAACCTATGGATGAGGACAATAGTAGGGGGAGGGAGTAAGGGCAGAGGGTGGGGTAGGAATCAGGTGGAAGGGAGCTATGGGGGAGAAAAAGGAGAAACAATTGTAATAATCTGAGCAATAAAGATTTATTAAAAAAATAGAATAAGCCCTCAAATTGCAAAATAAATAAATAAATAAATAAATAAATAAATAAAAGAAAAAATGTTGAGTATTATGCATTAAAACTAAAAATATTCCTGAGAAAAACCATTAAAATATAAATATGAAGGGACATAGTATCTATAATAATAAAAGCATAATGTGCTAATTAGACCGGGCATCCTTTTGGATGATGTTTTGGATTAAGTTAGGGCATTAATTTTTCTCCAAATTTATCAACTGGATTTAATAACAATAAATATTCTGACAGACATTTCTTTCAATGTAGCAATTGATAAGTTAATTATAATTTCTAATAAAATATAAAGAACCCAGAGTAGATAAAGAAATTATTAAGAAAACCAAATTGAAAGGATGGATATGGCTTGATCTCAAGACCTATTACATAGCTATACTAAACAGGACAGCATAACGTTGACAAAGGAATAGTCATTGACAAAGGGATCTTAATAGATATAGAAAAAAGAACTAATTATGTATGTTCAGATGCTTATCAGTAAAACTTCTAAAGAAATTCAATTGGAAAAGGGAAGTCTCTTTCAAGAAATGATAATGGGAAACATCCATATATTTGCATGGGGGATGGAGGGAAATCCATACTGCAGATCCTTACACAAAAATTGACTAAATATTCTAAGGCATCAAAGACTTAAAGTTACAAGGCAAAACTTTGTTGTTTTCTTTTTTAGGAGAAAATCTCTGGTTCCCTGGAGTAGACCCAAAGTATTCCATTTCCTCAATAACTAAACTTTGAAAATAATAGTCAGTGCTTCTAAATGATGATTCCAGAATGATCCTTACTATCAAATTCATCACTAGCCATACTATAAATGAAATAGAATGGCTTAACAGCATGCGGACAGACGAGGACAAATGACTATTGATGTTAGGTTCAGTTTTTCTTTTGTTAAACCAAGTGCTCAATAAATAGATCTTATTTTTTTTATTGCTTGATGTTAAAAACAAGACCCTATTTAGTTGTGTTGTACAATTTGTTTTGCATTGTAAAATGTACATAAACTAATTTTTTTTTAGTCAGGTAGTTCAGACGACATTCTTTAATTTACTTTGGGTCTTATTTGACGCTATCCTTTCAAGGCTTCCCTGAATGTTGTCCTCTCCCACTTCTTCACATTCGATAGAATAGGTATCTTGCTCTTTAGTCCAATGACATTCTGAGTACTTCTTTGTTAGCAATTTTAGTTCATTGTATTACATTGTTATCCTAACTGTCTGTTTTCTCTACTGTGAAGTAAGGAAGCAGCCCCGCGGGTGTTGCTTAGTGGCTGAGCAAATATTCATGAGCCAGGAGGCCACGGTTCAATTCCCAATCAGGGCATTTGTTCAGGTTTCAGGCTTGATACCCTGTAGGGGACATGCAGGAGGTAGCCAAGGGATTATACTCTCTCACTGATGTTTCTATATCTCTCTCCCTCTCCCTTCCTCTCTCTGAAATCAATAAAAACATATTTAAAACAAACAAAAATAAAAACACACAGTGGCTGAAACAGTGATTAGAAGAATATCTATATTAATAAAATATTCTTATTAGAAAAATATTTTTCTTCTTTAGCAAATTATTCATTTCTTTGTGATTTATAATATTTTATATTCTCTAACATGTTTATGAAAGTATATTTATTTTTCTAAAATCCTCAGTGTCTTCTTGGTCCTCTTCATTCCTTTTTTTTTAATCTGTTTATTTGTTAGTAACTAGAAATTTCTGGAGGGAATAACTTTTTATTTTCTCATTTTAGTATGAAGACTATGAAATTTTAAGCTCAATATTAGATAGCAACAAATGTGCAGGGTATTATTTTATTACAAACTTTGCATTGTGATTCATACTCTAAAGTTCTAAGTAAAGACGATGACCTAGTTTTTTAGATTTTGATCTATGAGAAGGCCAATTAATAAGCTATGAATAAGATATGAGATATATTCCAAAGCTTAGAGAGAAAACAGAATTGATTAAGAATATAAAACTTACATTTTCCCCTTAAAACTATAATATACTTCCATTTGTAAAAGTAGAAGATTAAACATACATGTAAAACTATCTGTAACATACATAAAAATCTATTTTTGAGATGTATAAAAATCTATTAAATCTGGTAAAACTTTAAAATCTGGTAAATACACAACAAGATATTTAATACCCTATAGGTAAAAAATAATCCACTATTTTCAGTGGATGTAAACAGGTTAGCCAATTATGATGAACAACAAACATTTCAAACCATAGTAAAGGCCCTTGAGAACTCATACAATTGAACCAAAGGAAGATAAACAAATCGATTTAAAAACAATCATAGAACCCGAGTAGACACTTCTTCAAAGGGGACATACAGATAGCCAGAGACAGATGAAAAAAATGCTCAAAGTCACTGATCATCCAAGACATGTAAATCAAAATGACTGTGAGGTACCACCTCACAACTGTCAGAATGGTTACCACCAACAAATCAACAAATGACAAGTGCTGGTGAGGATGTGGAGAGAAAGGAACCCTAGTACACTACTGGTCGGAATACAGCCACAGTGGAAAATAGTATGGAGTTTTCTCAAAAAAAATTAATATGGAACTCCCATTTCAACCATCAATCCCACTTCTAGGAATATATCCTAAGAAACTCTAGCCGAAACTGGTTTGGCTCAGTGGTAGAGCGTCGGTCTGCATACTGAAAGGTCCTGGGTTCGATTCCGGTCAAGGGCATGTACATTGGTTGCAAGCACATCCCCACTAGGGGGTGTGCAAGAGGCAGCTGGTCGATGTTTCTCTCTCATCGACTTTTCTAGCTCTCTATCTCTCTCCCTTCCTCTCTGTAAAATATCAATAAAATATACTTTTTTAAAAGAAAAGAAACTCTAAATACCAATCAGAAAGAATGTATGCACCCCTGTTCATAGCAGAGCAATTTATAATAGCTAAATTCTAGAAACAGCCCAAGTGCCCATCAGTAGATAGGTGGATAAAAAAAAAATATTGTACATAAATGCTCTGCAGCAGTAAAAAGACAAATTTCATACCCTATGAGATAGCATGGAGGGACCTGGACAATATTATGCGAAGCAAAATAAACCAGTCAGAGAAAGATAAGTATCACATGATCTCACTCCTATGGGGAATCTAACAAACAAAATAAACGGGTGAACAAAATAGGTCCAGAGACATACAACATGGAACAGACTACCAAATTTCAGAAAGAAGGAGGGGATGTGTTTGTGGGTGGGAAGAAATTATGCATATATGCATAACCCAGGGACACAGACAATTGGGTGGTAAAGGCCTGGTTTGAGGGTGGGCTAAAAGGAGTCAAGGGGGGAGGAAAAAAGGACATATAATACTTTCAAGAATAAAGATTAAAGAAAAAAAAGATAAAGGTCCTTGAATATTGTAGCACATAATTGAAATGGTTGTAGAGAAAAGTAAAATCACAAGAAAACAAGCATCATCTGGCTTCTGTGTATCCACTACCTCTTAAGTGGTCCCTAGACTGGTACTAGCAGCAGCCTGACTTAGTTCAAAGGCTCTAAACCCAACAAAAATGGCAGTTATTGCCCTAATTGGTTTGGCTCAGTGGATATAGCACCAACCTGAGGACTGAAGTGTCCCAGGTTCAATTCTGGTCAAGGGTATGTACCTTGGTTGTGGGTACATCCCCAGTAGGAGGTGTGTAGGAGGTAGCTGATTGGTATTTCTAACTCTCTATCCCACTACCTTCCTCTCTGTAAAAAATGAATAAAAATATATTTACAAATAAAAAAAATTAAAAAGAAGAAAATTGGATAAGCAAGAGTAAACAGATTTCTTAAAAAAATATATTTTTATTGATTTCAGAGAGGATAGGAGAGGGAGAAAGATGCAGAAACATTATTCATGGAAGAGAATAATTGATTGGGTGCCTCTGGCATGCTCCTCACAAGTGATCAAGCCAGAAACCCTTGCATGGGCCCTTGACAGAAATTGACCCTGGGACCCTTCAGTCCACAGGCTGACACTCTATCCACTGAGCCAAACCAGCAAAGGCCAGATTAAAAAAAAAAAACAAAAGTTATTTTTTATTCTATCTTCTAGGAATCTGAGTGTTGGATTGTTTAGATTTGAGTTAAATGTATAATTTAGGTCCAATATGAACAAAATATTAAGAAGAAAATAGATCTTCTCTATTGATATTTTAAGAGGAGGGACATAAATGGACATAGGATTCCTAGCTTAATGTCTAGACTTTATTAGTAGTAGCCTAAAAAAACAAAAAAGGGGGATCTGTTGGAGACAGGGTGTAAGCTGACAAGATCCTTGCATTCGAGGAGCTAGCAAGGCTGGCCTGCCGAAACCTGTTGGCAACGAACAGTACCTGATTGAGGGGTTGAGGATAAGAAAAAGACAGACAAAAACAGATGGGGTCAGGAGGGCTCAGACCCGAGGCCTGCAACCATGAATTTTATTTTTCCAACCTTTAAATACAATTCTAAAGGAGGAAATATTTATTTCAGGCAATCATGCAAGTGGCCATTTATTTCATGCAATCATGAAGGTGACCATTTCTCCTAACATGATGAGTTCCTGGACAGATAAGTTCCTTCAGCACCTGACCTATTACAACCACCTGGCCTTTACGACCACCTGACCTTATGACCACCTGACCTTTACAACCACCTATCTTCCTCTTATCTCGCCGCTCCTAAAGCAAAGACATCTGCAGTTAGCAGCATTCCTAGGGGTAATTTTCCTAATTCCTAGTAGTAATTTTCCACTTAGGTGGAAAGGGGGGCACATGAGAGCTATGTCCTACACCCATGCCTGCATGCAGCCATATAGGACCCCTGCATTCAGGGCAGCTCTCCACACTGGCCCCCTAGCCACACAGTTTTCCCAGACTTGTTTGGAAGGCTACTATCAGTAGAATGAGAGCAACCTTCAATGGCTTGCCAAAGAGTCTGTAACTATTTACTGAGATTTGCTATACCAAGAATTTGTCCTTCTGCTCTGTCCCTTAGAGATTAAGAGGAACAAAGAATACATTTCTTTTGATAGACCTATTCAGTGTTTTGTGTATAAAAAGCATTGCACAGTTAATAAACTCGCTACAGTCAGTCAACGGCTACCTATAGTCCTCCCGACCCCGCTTTCCTGTCTCTCTTTCTTTTCTTAATTCCCACCTCCCTACCTCAGCCTGGTTCAACCATCAGGCTGGCCCTGGCACAAGGCCTCTTCAGTCATTATTTCCATCTCTAGGTGATCTGCTCCCATTTGAATTTTCTTAGAATAAATGTAATAATCAATAATATTTCTTAACTATAATAATAAAAGCATAATATGCTAATTAGACTAGACAGCTGAATGACCTTCCAGTTATCATTCTGGACGTCCTTCTGGATAGGGCAGCGGCAGTGGAGAGTGATGCAGAGGCAAGTAGGGGTGATCAGGCAGGCAGGCAGAGGGGTTAGGGGTAATCAGGGAGGCAGGCAGAATGGTTAGGGGAGATCAGGCAGGCAGGTGAGTGATTAGGTGCAATGAAGCAGGCAGGCAGGTTGGTTAGGGGCAATCAGGCAGGCAGGCAGGCGAGCAGTTAGGAGCCAGCAATCCAGGATTATGAGAAGGTGTAAGTCGGACTGAGGGACCACTCCATTCCCTTCATTTTGTTATCATGTGCCCTTTAAAGTAAATTTTAAGATGAAATATTCTAACTTCTGATTGAAATTCTACAGTGGTGACATAGTCAGCATCTTCAACCAATTCTGTGTTCTGAGCCTGATAAAGATTTTAAAATTATCTCTTCTTAAGTATCAAACTGGAGAGAAAAAGATGGAGGCATTACATGGTTTTAGAAATATTTGTGCAAGAAAGGTTTTAGAAAGATTCCTGCAAGAATGGGCCTTCTTTTCCCTGGTTGCTGGCACTGCCTTTGCTCCACCCAGAGCTGCTTTTCCACATTCCCATGCTGCCCAGAGGCCTGGAGTGGCTGGGGCAGTGCAGAACACCTGTGTTGTTGACATGGCAATGATGCAAGCATCGTGCCCTGCTCCTGGCCACTCAGCACCTGCATATACAAATTAAACTGCCAGCTTTTTTGTTGTTGTTAATTTGCATACTCACTCCTGATTGGCTGGTGGGCACCACAAAGGTACTGTCAATTTGCATATTACTCTTAGTATAGATGTTGTTCCCATCTGAGAGTGAATAGATTCCTAGCTGCTAACCAGTTGGGCTTTGGGTGTATGTTCTTTGAAATAATGCTCTGATGATGACATTATCACCAAATAAAGACCAACCATTTAATTTTTGACAACAAATTAAAATAAAGCGTTTTCAAACTCAAAAATTATCAAAATTAACTAGTTCCTTTATATATATATATATATATATATATATATATATATATATATATATATATATATATATATATATATATATATTATTGATATTTTACAGAGAGGAAGGGAGAGAGATAGAGAGCTAGAAACGTTGATGAGAGAGAAACATCGACCAGCTGCCTCTTGCACACCCCCCACCGGGGATGTGCCCGCAACCAATGTACATGCCCCTGACCGGAATCGAACCTGGGACCTTTCAGTCCGCAGACCGACGCTCTACCACTGAGCCAAACAGGTTTCGGCAAAATTAACTAGTTCCTTGTTGACCTCTTAGCACAATTATTTAGCTATTTTCCAATGAGATTAATAAATTCTAAAAGTTCTAAGAGTTATAGATTTTCACTTAAATGAAATTAAAAATAGCCCTTACAAAGCAACAAATGGATTTTTTTTTCAGTTAAAAACATCAGTTTATTGACATTTTTTTCTAATATTGGAAATTATTAGTTTTCATTAAAACTTCCCTAAAGACATCTAAAGAAAGTTACAAATAAAATATTTAAAAATTTGTTCACACTTTCCAAATGCTCAAAAATTATATATGATATTAATATAATCAATTAAGAAGTTAAGAATTCAGTGAGAAAGTGGTTTTTAAAGATACAATCTTATTAGAGGATAAGAAAAAGTCTCTCTCTCTCTCTCTCTCTCTCTCTCTCTCTCTCTGCTCTTATGCAGTGTTCTGAAAATGTGAATTTCAATAAAAATTATAAGAAATGTAATTCATATTCGAAAGTGGATCAAATCATAGAAATTTATCTGAACTGACAAGGAATTAAGAGGAAATCGCCTGCAGGAGAGAACAAGTATTTGACTCATCAGCAGTCTAATCAGGCAGGGGACCAGTGGCAGTTCTAAGCAGCCCATCCAATCACTCTGGAATTTGCTACTAGTAAAATATCTTCCCATCTTAAAGGCGCATTCTATGATTGTCACTTGAATGGAGTGATTGGGGTAGAATAACAAGTGTAAAACATTTTATTAAATGTTTTTCCATTTGCGCTTTGGTATCACTCACCCACTCTGTTTATGTTTTTATAATAACCATCTTATATAAACCCTCAGGCAAATGTGCATATATCCCAGAATAGTAAAACACAAAGTGATATAATATGCATAATTACTACACCACAGCTTAAGTTTATATTTTTGGAGTGTATAAGAGCATGTAAGAAATTCCTCTCCCACAAATGAAATGCTCTTTGATATTTAGTTTTAAAAAGGTTATCAGCCCTAATACAAACTTTAAAACTAGGCAAACATCTATAAAATAATTCATCTAGATACTGCTTGGCAAACATAGAATATAGAAATCCAAGAAAAAGGGGAGACCCTCACAACACGAAAATACACCACATTGACGAGACATCGCTTAACCTGGAGGCTACCTTCAAACAAGCACCAACCACCTCCATGGGCTTATTAACAAAATGTTGTGATCCTGTGGAGGAGAGGACAGGAAGGGCTGTGAGAGTCAAATTTTATTCAAAACCAAGAGAGAGAGAGAGAGAGAGAGAGAGAGAGAGAGAGAGAGAGAGAGAGAGAGAAAGAGAAATTGTTGCATACATCTTTTTATGATTCTTATCACTTCTTTCCAATCTCCCTCTCAAGAGGAAAGCAGCACAGATGAAATGCACAAATGACAATTGAGGAATAAAAATTGGATTTTTTTTACTAGGCTAAGATGATATTGTTTCAACAATGAATGAATATTCACTGAGCTCTCTTTAAGGTTTCAAGGTGCTTGTCTAAGCACCAGAGATTAAAAAAGAAGGAAGGAAGGAAGGAAGGAAGGAAGGAAGGAAGGAAGGAAGGAAGGAAGGAAGGATGGAAGGAAGGAAGGAAGGAAGGAAGGAAGGAAGGAAGGAAGGAAGGAAGGAAGGAAGGAAGGAAGGAAAAAGGAAGGAAGGAATGGGGTGAGGGAGGAAGGGTCTTTGCTATAATTGTTTTAAGAATGATTTGATAATGACACTATCACCAAATAAAAAACAACCATTTCATTTTGACAACAAATTACAACAAATCACTTTCAAACTGCATAATTAACTAGTACATACCTAGGACATAAATGCTACCTTTGAATTTCAGGTTGCTATATGAGCAGTTATCATAACTTGTATTTTGGAAGAAAGTGATAATGGAGGGATGCCTGGAAAAACAAATAAATGATACAAATTAGCCTCTTAAAGTATGCTTATATTTTCATTCTGTTCAAAACTTGTTCAAATATCACATAAGCTTCGTGCTTCCTTCTGTCAAATTGTGTCTGTTTCTATAAAATAATCTATTTTCTCTTTTGTAAGTTAATTAACCTTTTGATATAAGCCAAATGTTTTTGATTATTAAATTGTGTATTTTGCTATAAAGTGTGAAGCCACGTGAATCAGTAATTGGTGTGGAGAAAGAATAGTAGAGACAACATTCACACCTCTGTGACCACCCTCTCACCCCCAGGAAACATCACTTAGGAGGAAATTAAGCTTTCTAAATTAACGTAAGGACCCTTACAGCCCTTCTCCATTATTTCAATCCCTTCTATACATGGGATAAGAGAAAAGCCATCAATATAAAGAAAGATCGTAGAGTGTCAATAAATATGTGATTATTAAATACTTAAATAAGAAATTAGCATATTCTTCCTAATGCCTTAAAAGTTTAGTCTCTCAAGGAATCACCTGGTCAAAATCGACTTCAGTCCTTAAACCGTCACTCCCAGTGGAAACCCAGGCACTGCCCCAGCCCTCCTATTCTCCAGAGTTTGGATTAATATGTTGTCCTGCTATTAGTTTGCAGGTAAAAGTCTGAAACTGCTCCCATACACAAGGGGCAGAGGGAGCCTGAAGAAAGAGGCAGACCGCTCCAGATTGGTACGTGACACATTTAATCAGCAAGGGAAGTTACACACAAGGCTTGTCGTGGGTGGCCACAATTAGGCTTTGTAACTGCTTCCGGACCTAAATCCAGGGCAGTTCATGCCCTCCTGGCTATCAAAAGGGCGAGCTAAAGTCTCCACTCTACTATCCTGCTCTCCCACCCTGTCTGCTAGCCCCAAAGATGGCACAGTGGTGGACAGCCGCATGTCCCTCTCTAACCTCAGTCCTTCTTTCAACTTCCTAACAGAGCTTCAGACTCTGGTTGGGCATTGGGGGCCAGCCACCCTGCCCACCATTATAGACCATTTGCTGCTGCAGCCACTCTTTTCTCCTCCTTGCCTCGGTGCCTTATACCGTATATCCTCAAGCAAAAGCACCAAAGTAACTGGTGTTTCTGGGCCATCCCTTCCCACACAGCAGTTGATGGCCAGCTTGGGATTTCTCCTACACATTCCTCTTTCCCCAAAATACCCCAGTATTCTGACTGTTTCACCAATTATTGGTTCATAAATTCAGGAATTCACTGGAGGGATGTGTTAAATATAAAACTTGCCCTTGTACTTGTAGGGCAACAGAGATCAAAGCAAGAGGCAGAACGGTGCAGATGGTAGGGGGCAGGTTCAGTAAGTGAGGGAAGTTACATACAAGGCTAGTCTTGGGGGCTGTAAGGCAAGTAGATCTCTGCACCATCCACAGACTCTTGAAGTTTGTATAGAGTGTTTAACTGGGTTCAGTCATGTATTCAGCCCAAATGGTCTCAACAACACATTGCTATCTCTAAGCTGTGCCTTTAAAACAGTCCTAGTGTGGGGATGGTGTGCAAAGAAGGAAGTGAGGAACCTCCAATCACCTGAATACATTCACTCTTATGTCAACCATCAGTCACTCCCTTTTAATGTCCTCCTGCAACACCTGCTAACCAAAACTAAGGTCAAGATCAAAGACTTCAGGGATAATCCTTGGGCTCCTGTGTCCCTTAAGTCACAGAACACCCAAACTCTCAGTGTGATTTGCTCCTTAAGGTTGTGCTCTCTGCTCCATGGACTAGTTACCTTGCTTCACCCCTCTCTCCTTTCACAGCTGTGGCTTCTTCCCAAGTTTTTCTCCATCTCACATATTTTGCCCATCCTGACACACACACGAATTTTAAAAACACAAACACGGATTTTAGGACATAATAGCTCTGATTAGAACCTTTAAAAATATCTACTAGTAGATCTTACTCTCCTTATTTTACTCACCATTCTATCCTGCACATAGTGGTTGGGGCACTTATATGAAATAACCTATTACTCAGAACCACATTTCAGCTCTTTGTGTCCTTGCTCTCTTTCCTTGCACTATAAATCCATGTGTAGCCATATACAACCTCAAGGGAGCCTTTTCTTAATATTTTTGAACGTTTAATTTTTTTGTCTTTTTACATATTTGCCTCTAACTGCCCTCCCCTGCTGGCCTGGTCACCCATAACTGTCCTCTCCTGCAGGCCTGGTTGGCTCCAACTGCCCTCCCCTATTGGCCCAGTGACCCCTAACTGCCCTCCCTTGCCAGCCTGGTCCCTCCCAACTCCCCTCCCTTGCAGGCCTGGCTGTTCCTAATTGCTCTCCCCTGCTGGCCTGGTCACCCCCAACTACCTTCCCCTACATGCCCAGTCATCCCCTAGTGCCCTCCCCTGGGGACCTGGACCTCCCCAACTGTTCTCCCCTGCTTCCCAGTCCCTCCCAACTGTCTTCCCCTGCTGTTTTGATCACCCACAACTGCCCTTCCTGCTGGCCATCTTGTGGTGGCAATCTTGTGTCCACATGGGGGCCACCATCTTTTTCTTTTTTTAATATATTTTATTGATATTTTACAGAGAAGAAGGGAGAGAGATAGAGAGCTAGAAACATCGACAAGAGAGAAACATCAACCAGCTGCTCGGGGGATGTGCCCGCAACCAAGGTACATGCCTTTGACCAGAATTGAACCCTGGACCTTTCAGTCCACAGACCTACGCTCTACCACTGAGCCAAACTGGTTTCAGTGAGGCCACCATCTTTGATCACATGGAGGTGGCCATCTTGCATGTTGGAGTGATGGTTAATTTGCATATTACCCTTTTATTAAATAGGATATCCAAAGCCTTAAAATTGACTTAGAAAGTCAATTTGACCAAGAGGCAGAACTCTAGTTCTTAGCTTCCTTTTCCAAACCAGTTATTGCAACTATAATTATTACCCCAGCTTTTTGTGACAATTACTCTTGGATTGTAATTTTGATGTGTGTGTGTGTGTGTGTTTTTTTTCTGGTAAAGCTCACAACATGACAATTTCTTTCCTTGCTCTCATGATTTTACAATTAAAACTATATAGAGCTGGGCCTTGTTTCTGGTTTGAAATTATTATTTTAAAATATTTCTTGATATCTATTTTCTTCTCAGTAATTTAACTGCATTTTCATCATTAAAACAGAGCTAATTCATCAACTATACACATATATTGTTTTTGAAATTCAGTGCATAGAAATGATAACTTCATTTAAAAAGAATAGGCTGAGGATTGTTGCCTTAGGGGAAAGAGCATACAAGAAAATTACAGAGAACAAAGACTCAAACTTTTGGCTTTAATTTCTAAAAAAAGTTTTCTTTTAGAAAGCTGATTAAATGAAGCTATCGGGGGAGGGGGAGAGATATATAATAAATGATTAGGAGCAGTATAATCTTTAAAATGAATGATCTTTTCCTGGCTGCTGTGGTTCAGTAATTGAGCATCCACTCATGAACCAGGAGATCACAATTAGATTCCCAATCATGCCCCCTTGTTACAGGCTCTATCTGATTAGAGGTGGGCAAGGCAGCCAATCAATTACTCTCATCATTAATGTTTCTCTCTATCCCTCTCCTTTTCTCTCTCTGAAATCAATTAAAAAAACATATTTTGAAAAAAATAAAAAAATAAATTATCTTGACTGGCAGTGCTGGCAATGTGTAGCTACCCGATCTGTCCAAGATGACAGAGGTGGAGAAGACACTGAAGTGACTTCAGAGCCAGAAAGGAGTGCAGGGATCATTGTGGTGAACACAGAAGGCACTCCCATTAAGAGTACCATGGACAATCCCACCACCACACAGTACACCACCCTCACACACAACTTCATCTTGAAGGCCCTAAGCACTGTGTCTGAAATTGACCCCAGAATGACCTCACTTTCTTTCAAATTTGCTCCAAGAAAAATGAAATTATGGTTGCAGGAGATAAAGACTACTTCCTGATTGTAAATCAGAATCCAACTGCATAAGTCACTTTCTTGGATCCATGCATCATTCTTTAATTTAATGCCTGCCTAGAATAATAGTGTTAATCATGTCAACCAACTGGCAGGTAAAAATCACCTTAGAGCCCATGCAGGCCAATCCAGTGACCAATATGGGCTACAGCTCCACCCCACCCACCAAAGGTAACCCTCTGCTGGCCAGACACCCTGAGTTCCCATGAGGCCTTATTTCCTCAAGTCCAGGTTTTAGGACAAAAGTGCTTATGAGAGGCCTGCCCCCTGCTTCCTTCTGACATTCAGTTCACTTTGTTGCTCTTAAAAAGGCTGCTTTACTTTGAAAATAATTGAAACTTGAAAAAAAATCTTAACTTATTTTCTTTTATATAATTACTGAAGCCTGGTGCACAAAATTGGTCCCCTCAGCCCAGCCTGCACCCTCTCCAATCCAGGACATCCCTCTCACAATCCTGGACCACTGGCTCCTAATCACTCACCTGCCTGCCTGTCTGCCTGGTTGACCCTAACTGCCCCTCCCCCCCTGTTGACCTGATCACCCCTCATTTTCTCTGCATGCCAGCCTGATTGACCCTCAATGCCCCCCCACCACCCCAGTTACCCACAACTGCACCCTCTGCCCCCGCCAGCCTGGTGCCTCACACGGCCTGCTTGTTCTGTAGTTTGGTTGTCCCTCACTAACCCTCCTGCCAGCCTGGTCATAGACAGCCATCTTGTGAGGGTGATGGTCAATTTGCATATTACCTCTTTATCATATAGGATTTGCCATTATAACATTTTTTATTAAGTCAGAGTTCTATGCTCAACCATTGAGCCACACCAGCCAGGCACCACCATTATAACTTTTTTTATTTAGTACTCTGATGGCATAATAAGTTTATTAACAATTCTAAAAATATACCAATTTTTATGTATTTTTTTTCATTTATTTAAGTTACAAACACTCTAGTAGCCTGGTAAGACATTTTGTTTTATTTTATTTTTTAAATATATTTTTATTGATTTTTTTACAGAGAGGAAGAGAGAGGGATAGAGAGTTAGAAACATCCATGAGAGATAAACATTGATCAGCTGCCTCTTGCACACCCACCGCAACCAAGGCACATGCCCTTGACCGGAATCGAACCCAGGACCCTTCAGTCCCCAGGCCAATGCTCTATCCACTGAGCCAAACTGGTCTCGGCAAAATTATCACAGTTTTTATAATCAAACCTAAGCTTAAGAAATTAAATATTACAATGTCAATTTTATTTTATTGTGTACCATTTCATAATCATTATTAATATACTTTAATAAAACAAAAGTATAAATTATCCTACATGCTATATGAAATCACATATAAATGGACACATTTTACTATAAGGAATGGATGTAATACTCAAATCCATGTGTACTCTGGAGTTCAGAATAAGCCACCCTAAGATGTGCCTCTATGGTGAACTGAAGGCAATTTTAGCTGTAGGCACAGGAGAAATTTCTGCTCCTTCATGTTAACTACCTAAAGGAACTTGAAATAGGGATCTTTCAAATTCATAGGTGTAACAATCTGGTGTATGGGACAATGCATAGTAAGGTTATGGAAGAGAACCTTTGTGACCTACCTTTATGACAGAAAACTTGTATTTGATAACGATCTGCTCTTCTTCCTTAAATGATCCTTTGCAGCCCTCAAGGTGCATTACCTCATCCCTAGCTCAGGATGTCTTATGTACCCCAGCCCCCCTTCCCATATCTGAATTCCTCCTGTATGTGGCCATCTTTGGCTCTCTTCCATATGCAGGGTTCCTGTACACATGTATGAATTTTGGTTATTTTCTTTTGCTAATCTGCTCATGTCTATTTTATTATTAGACCAGCCAGAAGAATCTTGAGAGTAGAAGAAACTGTTTTCCCCCCACAGTATCCTCCGAATCAAAATCTTCCTTAGTGAGCCAGCTACACATTCCTATGTATAGGCATACCATTTAGCAGAAGCTGGTTTGGCTCAGTGGTAGAGCATCGGTCTGCGGACTGGAAGGTCCCAGGTTCGATTCCGGTCAAGGGCATGTACATTGGTTGCGGGCACATCCCCAGCGGGGGGTGTGCAGGAGGCAGCTGGTTGATGTTTCTCTCTCATCGACGTTTCTGGCTCTCTGTCTCTCTCCCTTCCTCTCTGTAAAATATCAATGAAATATATTTAAATGCAGTACCATTTCAGTGGAAAAGTAAATGTTGTATTTGTTCGAAACAAAAGGATATGGATTTGCATACTTTAAAACTGGACTTTCAGTGTTAAATTGGTTGAAAATTTTTCAATGTCAAGTTATGATAAAAATAAGAATTCAGTTCTGTTACATGATGTGGAGAGCTATGATTATATTGATAATATTTGAACTTCAAAGTTATCATTTATTGGTTATCAGCACAAAGCCACAAAGGCATTAAGCAAGCAGGTTTAGTTTTATTTGAAATTATTAAAAACTGAGCAGCTCAAATGAATTTATAAAAAAAATTACCAAATAAAATTGCAGTATTTGTCCTTTTTCTAAGTCAGTTACATACCATATATTCTTACTTGAATGTATTAACAACAATTTTCTTTTTTTAAAAATTTATTTTAGAGAGAGGGGAAGGTACAGAGATAGAGAGAAATACCGATGTGAGAAACATCGAGCAATGTCTCCTGCATGCCCCATACTGCAGATCAAGACCTGCAACCTGGGCATGTATCTTGATTGAGGATCAAACCAGCTACCTTTTGATGCATGGGACAATGCTCAACCAACTGAACCATACTGGACAGGAATTAACAAAGGATTGTCAATCCACTGATGAGGCAAGGATTTTTAAAACATACAATACCTGACTAATTATCAGAAGCACTGACCTTTTGACCCTTAGACTGTCAAATTAAAAAATAAAAACAACCAACACAATAGTGGTCCACCTAAATGCCCATAAATATATAGGTCCGTGTAATATAATTGCATCTTCTTGGACAAGTCACATAATAAGTTTGAATCTGATTGGCTAATTCTTGGTACCAGAAATCTTTATATGCAAGTATAGTTACATGGGAGTGTGTGTGTGTGTGTGTGTGTGTGTGTGTGTGTGTGTGTGTGTGTTTAAAGTCATTTTGGAGCAAAAAGAGTAGGTAATTACTGTTTTTTAA
This sequence comes from Vespertilio murinus, assembly GCA_963924515.1. Lineage (NCBI taxonomy): Eukaryota > Metazoa > Chordata > Mammalia > Chiroptera > Vespertilionidae > Vespertilio > Vespertilio murinus. The sequence goes on from OZ004707.1 coordinate 72,974,801, forward strand.
ATCAATCAATGTTATACCTTATTTTTTATCAGATTAACAAAAAATAATATGTTTTTGGTGCGCTGCAGAGCATAGTAATTAGTTTATGTGTGCCATGAGGTGAAAAAAAGGTTGAAAATTGCTGTATTAACATATAAAGAAACTTATTTGTAAGTAACTGTTTTTGTGGGGGGTTTTTGTTTTAGTATTTTATAGGTGTGTTACTTTCTGTCCTCACTTTTAGCTTCTCCTTTTCGGCAGTAGACAAGGTGACTGGCTGCCTCTATAATATGAATAGTTGGACATTTTTATAAAGAATGAAATACAGTAGGATGTACGAATTGCATAAAAAATCTTCAGTGGATGGAAAAAAGGCTCTGGGACCTTGGATGTCAGTTCCAGGAGAGACAAATTTATAGGTATAACCATCTGTCTTTTATAGCTGGCCTCTAAGGTCCCAGAGGCTCTTCCCCCATCACTAAGGATTTTTCATTCATTTCCTACTACATATATATTTAAATGACAAAAAATAAAAAATAAAAACTCCGAATGTCACATTTAGATATTTTTGCTGCACAAAGAAGAAACCAATTCTGTTCTAGGTTCATACCCCAAATCAATTTAAATATTGGATTAAAACTATGTTTAATAGAAATGAGATTTATATACCAGCACAATGAAGAGATGTAAAATTAAGCTCACTCAAAAATTTAGTATTTCACCAGAAATCAATCGTCCTTGTAGTTAAGCAGGCACCACCTGAGGATGCTCTCTTCAGAACCCACTTAAAGAGGTGCAGTTATGAACTGAAGCAGAAACACAGACCAGTTGCCCTAGTGGCCTGGAGAGATAAGTGAGCTCTTGAAAGTGACTTTTCCATGAAGTATCAAGGGAACTGAGAAAATAACATACACAATAAACTGTGGCATAAAGAGGCAAAATATTAGACAACACAGCACTCGGAGAAGTATACTAAAACTATTTTAAATCATATAGAAGTAGTGATGAATCAATGGGCCATGTAGGAGCAAGAGCTGATTCCACATACAGAGTAAAAATTTCTTTTCACATATTCATTTCTGCTTATGACCCAATAACACTGCTTTGTCAGATTCAAGCAAAGTGTATAGCAATGTGGATTCCACCAATAATCTGTGAGCTTCCTCTCTGTAAAAAAAAATCAATAAAATATTTTAAAAAGTATACCTAAAATTAAGATATATATATACATATATATATATATATATTTTTTTTTTTTCCCTGTAATTTGCAACTTGAGCTTTTTGAGCTTTTTGAAGTGAATCACATTTGATAGAAATAATAATAACAACAAACCTCTAAAAGTATGACTAAAATAGTTAATAAAAATTACAGGTCAGGAAGTAGTTCTAAAAATGTCTTGCTGAAACCGGTTTGGCTCAGTGGATAGAGTGTCGGTCTGCAGACTGAAAGGTCCCAGGTTTGATTCCGGTCAAGGACATGTACCTTGGTTCAGGGCACAACCCCGGTGGGGGGGTGTAGGAGGCAGCTGGTGGATGTATCTCTCTCATCGATGTTTCTAGCTCTCTATCCCTCTCCCTTCCTCTCTGTGAAAAATCAATAAAATATATATTTTTTAAATGTCTTAATCCAACATCAAAATCAGTAAATACCACTTTGTTAAGTATTTTCCAAGTAATAAAACAGGACAAAGAGAAACAGGAGTTACTTTAAAAATATCTATGCAACAATAAAGAAGGATAGATACAATTCCACTGTTCCTCTTTTTGAATTATCAAATTCGTTCAGAACTCACTATTGTAACCCAAGGAAGCCCGAAAGGTCTTAACAGCTATTATAAAATTTTTCCTCTCAACCTCTTTCTGCAGTCTTAGTTCAAAAATGGGGAATCATCCAGTGAGACCTTAAGTGGGTCTTTAGTGCTCTAATTATGAATAAGATAATTATAGCAATTATAGATGAATTAGAGTAATAATTAGTAATTATAAATAAGTCAATCTAAAGTATATTCAAAATACACTTACAAATGGATGTTTAAAGTGATAGCATCACCTCAAACCCTGATGTATTTTATTCTACATCTTTCATAATAGGTTATCACTTCAGGATTTGAAAATTATATAATTACACATATTTCTTATAAAGAGTTTAATTTTTGGCCTATTTCCCATGCCTGAAAGAGAAATAATACTTTTGATACTTGTGGAACAGAAAAATGTTTTCCCCCCTAAATGATGTAAATATCTCGCATAAATTACTAGCGATCAGTACACATGCCTTGTTAGGGGTTTTAAAACATATGCACAAGGTCTGACAACATACTACATTTTAAAGAAAATAATTCAATTTATTTTAAACTATAAAGTCTATGGTCATAAAACCTTTTAATAATCCATTGTACAATTTCTCTAGAACCATAAGGGTTATAACATTGATTGAGTGCTTAAGAAGAATGTGGTAATTTACATTTATCTAACATTCCATTTAACCTCACAACAAACATATAGAAGTTGGAATGGGTTGACATTATGCCCATTGAAAAATATTTAAATAACTATTCCTATATCACACAGCTAAAACAATAAATGGCACTGTTGTAATCTGAACATAGATAGATTCAATTCCAAACCTACATTTTTTTTCAAATGTCATACCATCATTTTTATGTTAATTACCAAAACTATAATCAAATGCCTATTCTAATTAGTTTAAATTACTAGGTATGCAAGAAAAGATGTTTTCCTTTGTACTACTGTTTATTTAAAATAACATAGTTTATTGTACCTTTCAATGGTTGCTTCTAATATTTAAGTCCCTCTTTTTAGGGATGCCTTACTTATTTTCTAACTTTGTAACCATCAAATGTGTACTGCTCACTTTTTAAAAATCTTCCCTTGTAATCTCCTTCTCATATATATCCTTCTCTAATGAAACCGGATACAAATAGATGATATTTAAATTTTAATCAAATCTGTGTGTGCTGATTAAACATAACTGACACAGCAAATCCACTTATTACAATTGTCTTGACTAGAATTTTAACAGAAACAATGAGTTAATCAACTTACATATAATATAGTTTATCCCTTAGACTACTGTCATTTTGTTACCATCTTAATAGGATCGTTGTGGGAATGGTTACTAAACCCTTAAACAATTACCAAATCCTGGCCCAGCTAGTTGCAGTTTTGCAATATTGAGCTGCAATTTGCCTTTCTGAAAAATAAAGAAAATCAACATATTTTTTGTATTTGTTGAGAGATAAACTGAGATATAATAGGAAAACTACCTGACTCTATGCATTCTAGGCATAGAGTTGAAATAAACAGTAATTATTGTAGCTATAATTACAAAAGACCCTAATGATGTCATAATGATTATTTGTAGCCATAAAACCCTCTCTCATAAAGTTAAACTTGATACTCCTCTGTATATTGCCAAGCTTGAAGCCCAATACTGCTGGTTTGATTGAATTTCAAGAAAACTACTTGCAAATGAGCTTCCTGGTCATCTCCTGAAGGAAGTAACACTTCATTTTATTTAAAACAATAAAATTTATCAAGAAGATATGTTTGTGGTTTTTTATTAGCATCACTACTGACATTGTGACTGGAGTTATCAAAAAGACCTGAAAATACCAAAGATTTATTTCAACATGTATTTATTTACTTACTTACTTACTAAAGGCCCAGTGCATGAAAAAAAATTCATGCACGGCAGGGGGTCCCTCAGCCCAGCCTGCCCCTCTCTCAGTCTGAGAGCCCTCAGGGGCAGGAGGTGATCAGGTGATCAGGGGAAGGCAATGCCTCATCACACCTCTGCTGCTGCCACTGCCGACAGTACAAGCCTTGGCCAGCCCTGGTTACCTGAGCCACGGGCAGACCTGGGTGGCTGGGTAGCTTCCATCTGAGGCTTGCCTGCACCTCGGGCCAGCCTTGGGTGGCTAGAGAGCTGAGGGGACTGGGTACTCTGGAGGCAGTCATCTAGCGGGGTTGAGGGGACTGGGTGCCGCCATCTTTGAGGTATGGCAATCAATTAGCATATTCCCTCTTTAATAGAAAAGATTGCTTAAAGCAACAGAAATTTATTCTCTCAAAACTTTTGAAGCCAGAGGTCTGAACTCAGGGAGGCAGAAGGGCTGTACTCCCTCTGGAAGCTCTAGGGGAGAATCCTTCCTTTCCCCTTCCAAGGGTTGTGGGCATTCCTCATAGCTGTATCATTTCAGGATCAGCCTTCAGTCGCATTACCTCCTCCTGTTCATATATATATTTGGGACCTCTATTCAACCCAATACAGGAACATACTCTTAGTATCTCCATTTTCCAGGGAGACATGAAGTGATTAAACTTAAGTATGGGAGCAGTGCCTCTCCACCACCACACTGTGATGTCATGATGATTTATTCCGCCCTCTTTGTAAAGTACCTGTTTGGAGGAATTACTTGTAACATATTTAGACCTTAATTTAATTAAAAATGGATTAACACCTGCTAGTTTTTTCCTACATAGTGAGTGTTTTGGGAAGAATATGCATAGGATCCATTGTTTTCTTGATGCACACACAGGCATTATCTTTCCCTGGTTAACTCCAGCAGAAGAAAAGGCAGCTCACTGTTTTGACAGAAGTGGAGACTTTTCTGGTTCAGTGAAACCAACCAGAAACATCAGAGTTCTAATCCTGACTTCATCATTTACTAGTTCGAGGAATATGAGCCAGTTATTTTAAATCTTAGCATTTCAGTTTATTTACCAATAAATTATGAATCCCTATTTTTTCCTTTTTATTAATTTATCTCTTTTTTTAAGTATTTATTTTTTAAAAGTTTTACATGTCTTCTTTGTCCCCCATTGACTTATCCCCAAATACCCCCATGACTCAGCACATGCCTCCAATTCCTATTATTTGTGGCCATTGGTCATACTCATGTGCTGTGCGCTGCATGGATATAAATCCTTTGGTTGATCTCATACCCCCCCCTGCCCCAACCTCCCCCCCCCCCACACACACACTGTACCCTGCCTTCCCTCTTTATGTCCACTTTTGAAAAGCATCTATTTAGGCCCTTTGATAATTATTTTATTGGATTGTTTATCTTCCTTTTGTTTAGTTGTATGAATTGCCTATAAATTTTGGAGATTAAATACTTATCAGATGTAACATGGCAAATATGTTCTTCCATGCAGTGGGCTTTCTTTTTGTTTTGTTGATGGTTTCTTTTGCTGTGCAGAAGCTTTTTATTTCGATGTAGTCCCATTTGTTCATTTACTCCTTGGTTCCCATTGTCAAGAGATGTGTCAGCAAAGATATTGCTATGACATAAGTCTGATATTTTGCTGCCTATGAATTCTTCTAAGATTTTTATGGTTTCAAATCTTTTTTTGAGTTTATTTTAATGTATGGTGTAATTTAGTGGTCTAGTTTAATTTTTTTGCATGTATCAGTCCAATTTTCCCAACACCATTTATTGAAGAGATGGTCTTGACTCCATTGTATGCTCTTTCCTCCTTTGTGAAACATTAGCAATCAGGTAAAAAGAAGAAATAAAAGCTATCCAAATTGGAAAAGAAGAAGTAAAGCTATCATTATTCACAGATGACATGACATTGTACATAGAAAACCCTAAAGACTCCAGCAAAAACTATTAGATTTAATAAATAAATTCAGCAATTTGACATGATACCTAGAAATCAATGGCACCAATAATGAACTCAATAATAAAGAAAGAGAAACTAAAAAAAAAATCCCATTTACCACTGCAACAAAAATATTAAGATCCCTAGGTATAAACTTAATTAAGGATATTGAAAAAAGGAGATAGAGGAAGATACAAACAAATGTAAATATAAACCATGTTCCTAGATTGGTAGAATCATCATCATTAAAATGTCCACACTATCCAAGGCAGTCTACAGGTTCAATGCATTCCCCATTAAAATACCAATTGCATATTTCACAGACATAGAACAGACTCTCCAAAAATTTATCTGGAATAAAAAAGACCCCAAATAGCTGCAGCAATCCTGAGAAAGAAGAAGAAATTTGGAGGAATCATAATACCAGATATCAAGCTGTATTACAAAGCTACTGTTCTCAAAACTGTTTGGTACTGACACAAGAACAGATGTTATAGATCAATGGAACAGAACAAAGAACCCGGAAATCAACCCAAGCTATCAGGCTCAATTAATATTTGACAAAGGGGGCAAGAGCATAGAATGGAATAAAGATAGTTTCTTCAATAATTGGTGATGGAAAAATTAGATTGATGCTAAAAAGAAACTAGATCATCAGCTTACACCATACTCAAGGATAAATTCAAAATGAATAAAAGACCAGGAAACCATAAACATCTTATAAGAAATCATAGGCAGCAAAATCTCAGATATCTCTCATAGTAACATGTTTGCTTATATATCTCTTAGGGCTGTGGTTGGCCAACTGAGGCTCTTGAGCCACATGCAGCTCTTTGGCCCCTTGAGTGTGGCTCTTCCACAAAATACTATGGTCTGGGTGAGTCTATTTTGAAGAAGTGGTGTTAGAAGAAGTTTAATTTTTGAAAAAAATGGCTCTCAAAAGAAATTTCAGTTGTTGTACTGTTGATATTTGGCTCTGTTGACTAATGAGTTTGCTGATCACTGTCCTAGGACAAGGGAAACTAAGGAGAAAATAAACAAATGGGACTATATCAAAATAAAAAGCTTCTTCACAGCAAACACACTGCAAAGGGAGTCGACTACATGGGAGAACATATTTGCCAATGATATATCTCATAAGGGGTTAATTTCCAAAATATATAAGGAACTTATACAACTTAACAAAAGGAAGACAAACAACCCAATTGAAAAATGGGCAAAAGACCTGAATAGACACTTCTCCAAAGTGGACATACTGATGGACAAGGGACATATGTATTTAATTACTTTAATCCCTAAAGGCTTTGTTTTCCTCATACTGTTGCCTTTTTCTTTTTTTCTTTTAATTTTTGATGTTCACTTTTTCTACTTGGTTTATAATTTAAAAAACTATTTAACTGACTTTTGAGATCACTCAGACAGAATGTTAATTTGTCTTTTTCTTTCTTCTCTCAAGCATAGTACTAACTTGGAGGACTAATTAAATCTCACCTTGAAGAGTTTATGTATTTAAATGTTATTTAATTTTTAAGTTTATTTTGCTTTGTTTAATTTTGTTTTGTTTATTTGTATATTTTTGCTACAAAGTAGTGTAATTCTGTATTAAAAATCATATCAGATCTGTTAAGTGTTACACATTCTTAAGGGAAACCTATTACCTCCATCTTATTAAAATATCAAAAATAGACAAGGTTTATTATTGTGCTTTCTAAAAAAAAGTACTTATTGCTTTTTCACATTTACATTGATTGTGTAGCCCACACTGACCACAGTGTTGAGCACGTGTGCTCATGTAAATTGTGGGTGCCCGGGAGATTTTGTTAGATTCCACGTTGGACAGAACCTAGTCATTATCTTTATCCGTTGCATCTCAGACAGCCATTGGGACAGAAGTTCAAGTTCTCCGAGGAGGCCTCTTTTAATTTCCTTTTTGGACTCTATCTGATCTTTACTTTTGTTACTTCTCAGTAATTAATATAAGTACATTTCATTTTTTCAAATGGCATGCATTCCAAGATATCTAGTTTTAATTATTACTAGCAACAGAAGTCACAAGTGTGTTCTTAAAAGGATATTAAACAAGCATTTAAAAGTGAAATTTTTTAATATTATAATTTTTTCTTAAAATAATGAGATTACTTTAGTAGCTCCAATAACCTTCAATGTGTCAGTCCATTAAGGAACTTATTTAAGGAAGTAAAAATATCAACTTTCACTTCCTTATTTCAATCCTGTTTTTTAAAAAATCTGATCACCTAGTGAAAACAAAATCTTGAAAATATGAGTGTTTTCTATTTTAAAAGCTTTGACTGCTGAGAGTAATGGTTCTGAAAGAGATTCTATTTTCATTGCCTAGGATGTTTCTTTCCTACCAGAATTTGTTCATCATAGTACAAATCCTAGGGGATTGTGTTAATGGATATGCTACCACCAATAAACACTTTGTTGATGGTAGCTATTTTAGAGGAAAAGGAAGTCACTCTTTTATAGACTATAATTTTTAAATGCACTGTGAAATGAAGAGCACAGAAACTTAGGAGTAATTATTCCCATTATGCCTACTTTTATGACTCACATATTGAGAAAACAGAAAAATAAATGCAAAACAGGCATGAACGGAAAGCTCATCGAGGATGAGATTCTAAATGAGTGTATTAGATGAATAAATGTGAATATAAAACACATTGATACAATTTAAAAATTAATAATCTTATATATTCATAAATAGAAATATTTATTGATTTATAATTTTAAAAAGTGCTTCTTATTGTGAATTGTTTATTATAAAGGAGAACATTTCTCTTCTATTTCGAGTATGTGGTTATATTACTAAGAATACTTCAAGAAAGTTAAAATTTTAATATTAAAAATAAATCTCTACAATCTAAGTGACAAATAACAAGTTACCCAAGTTACACTAAAAAGAATTTGCATAGCAACCAAGATCATCCTCTATTAAATCATCTCTCACAGTCTCTTTATATTTTTTCTGTTTATTCATCTTTGACCATTTGTCGAATGCTTCTGTTTTTTTAATTCTTTATTGTTTAAAGTATTACACAAGTCTCCTCTCCCCCACCCCATAGATCTCTCCCCAGTCACCCTCACCCCCTAGCACATGCCTTCACCCCCCAACCCTGTCTGTATCCATTGCTTATGCTCATATGCATCTATACAAAGCCACTGTTCTCAAAACTCCCTGGTACTGGTACAAGAACAGACATATAGACCAATAGGACAGAACAGAAAACCCAGAGATTGACACAAGACATTATACTCAAGTAATATTTGACAAAGGAGGCAAGATCATACAATGGAATCAAGACAGTCTCTTTAGTAAATGGTGTTGGGAAAATTGGACAGATACATGCAAAAAAATGAAACTAGACCACCAACTTACATTATACACAAAAATAAACTCAAAGGATAAAGAACTTAAACATATGACGGGAAACCATAAAAATCCTAGAAGAAGCCATAGGCAGCAAAATATCAGACATTTGTTGTAGCAACATCTTTACCAATACAGCTCCTAGGGCAATGGAAATTAAGGAGAAAATAAACAAATGGTACTACATTAAAATAAAAAGCTTCTGCACAGCAAAGGAAACCATCAACAGAACAACAAGAAAGCCCACTGCATGGGAGAACATATTTGCCAATGTTATCTCTGATAAAGTTTTAATCTCCAAAATTTATAAGGAATTCATACAACTTAACAAAAGGAAGATAATCCATTCAAAAAATGGGCAAATGACCTAAATAGACACTTTCTGAAAGAGGACATACAGAAGGCCAAGAGATTTACGAAAACATGCCCAGAGTCACTAATCATCTGAGAGATGCAAATTAAAACAACAGTGAGGTACCATCTCACACCTGTCAAAATGGCTATCATCAACTTACATGTGCTGGTGAAGATGTGGAGAAAAAGAAACCCTCTCTCACAGACTCTTTTTTCTCTTTATTTAATAAGGTATTGCATATGTGTCTTTATCCCTCAATTGCTCTCCCCACATAAACTTTTAAAATACAAAAACAATAATAAAAACCCATCACCACCATGTTCTGTTAAATGTTTTGGTTTTTTGCAAACACATAAAATCTAAAGATTTTTTTGACCTTCAATTATATACTTTTAAGTATATTATAAAGTAAAACCTGGATTGTAGAGATTTTTCAAGTTAATATTACTTTTATTCAGGGGCAGTGGGGTAAAAATGTTCAGTTTTATGCACAAAGTTTATTGACAACCTAAATATGTATGTATTTCAAAATTATCAATAAATTTAAAAATTGTAATGAATCTGGGAATTCATAAGAGTGAAAAATAATCACTGTTTACTGAAGAAGGTAAGCAGTAAGCATTAAAAGACCAAAATTTAAAGTTTTAATCCTGGGATGGCTCAGTATTAAGCTTTCTTTGCAACAAATTCCTAGAAACTTAGTGGCTTAAACACCTATTTATTATCTTACAATTTCCATAGGTTGAGGGTCCAAGCACAGCTTAGGTGGGTGGGCCTTCTGTTCAGGGATGCAACCCTATCCAGTTTTATTCAGTGAATAGACCATTGGCCTGAAGACCGAAGTGTCCTGGGTTCCATTGAGGGATGTATCTCAGTTGCAGGTTCCTCCCGAGCACCGGTCCTGGTCTGGGCTCCTACAGATGCAGGAGGAAATTAATTGATGAGGTTTCTCTCACATTCATATTTCTCTCTGTCTTTTCACTCTCTTCCACTCTCTCTAAAAATCAATGGAAAAAATATCCTCTAGTGAGGATTATCTATTTAAAAAAAAAAGAAACAAGAACCAAAAAAAGACTATAAAATTGTGTGTTTCTTTATCATGTGGAGAACGTTGAAAAACGTGCTTCTAAGCTGAGTCAAGTTGCTAGCAGGATTTATTTCATTGTGGCTAACGCTGGGGCCCTGCTTCCTCACTGTTTGTTGGCTGTCTGCCACCCTCATGCCCAAGAAGCTGGGTGCACTCCCCCAACCGAAGGCACTTTCCTTGGAGGTTTTCACATCATCTCTGTTTAGTTCTTCAAGGTAGCAGTATAGCTATAAAGCAATCTGTCAAGATTAAATCTTATATATGTTTTTAATCTAATCATGGGAGAGACATCCACCACATTTGTCAAACTTTATCAGTTAGAAGCAAGTCATAAATTTCACCCACACTCAAGAGAATGAGGCTATGAAGAATGATTCACTGGGAGTTACCATAGGGTGAGTCCACTCACTTGAATAGGACTCATGTTTCTTTGTGTTTAAATTATTGTAATAATAAATTTTGTTAGATGTCATAGGACAATTAGTAGCTTCACTTAATTTGACTTTTTAAAAATGTTTTATTTCTTACCCAAGGATATTTTTTCCATTGATTTCTAGAGATAGTAGAAGGGAGGTAGGAAGGGGAGAGAGGAAAACATCAGAGATGTTTTGAATGTTGCCAGTCAGTACCGACTATGAATCTCCAAAATGTATAAGATAAAATGACTGTTTAGAACAGTGATTGGCAAATAATAAATACATAATAAAAATAATCAATACTATACTCATTTGTTTTATTATTGATGCATACATTGGATTTTTAAAACTATGTCTGATAAATCATACTGTAATTTTGATGAGAGCTGGAATAGAGCCACTAGGACAAGAGAAGTAATGGGATTGATGTAAGAAAACATTAGCAACCAAATATGGATAAAGTCTGAACTTCCTAACAGACTGGAAACTGACTGCAGGAGAATATAAAATGCATATCTTGTTTTTTTTAGATTCTCAGACAGTGTTAGTCTACTTAATTAATTAATACAGGCTTAAGAGTTAGAAAGAAAATATTTAGTCAAAATGATTAAAAGATGGAGTTTCAGAAAGATAGTAGCAGTCTTTGGGATATGTACATAGTGTCCGGGACTTTAGTATCTGTACTCCAGATACTGGAGGACTGTGAGAAAAGATAATTTCCTAATCTCTCTGATGCCAATTTACTAGGATGAATACAAAGGTACTATTCAAAGAGAAGAGTGGTACTCCATCAATCATGCCTGAGATAGTTACAACTACTCCTAGTTAAAATCTGTCACACCAACATTATTCTTGTTTAAGAGGAGATTTTTAAACAGGTGACAAAAATAAAAGAAAATACAAATAATAAATGATTCAAATAATCAAATTAAATAGCTTACTTAATTTCTGGCAATTATTTCCCCTTATCTGGGATTCTCTTCTAGGCAATTCTCAACACTGAAGAAAACATTCTTTATTGTGAGCTCACGGAGCTTTTATTTATGACTACTGTTCATTGTCAATTCATAAATTATAGCCAGACTAGTAAGAGTGGATATTAACAATGAATAGAGATTTATAACTTAGACTTCCTTAGGTACAGTTAAATATCACCAAACTGCAAAACCACAGGAGGAAGGCAGGGTGAGTGGAAAGAGATCAAACAATGAACTTGTATGCATATATTCATAACTTGTGGACACAGACAATGGGTGGGAGGGAGGCAGGGGTGGGTTCCAAGAGGTCAATGGAGAGAAAAATAGGACCTATGTAAGCTTTCAAATATATATCACCAAGTTGCAAAATGAGCTTAGTCTCATAGAAAAAAATAGAGGAAAATAAGTGAAAACATTAAATAAAGCATTCATATAAGAAAAATTAAAATGTGTAAAGTCATGGAAACATAAAAATACATGATTAAAAATAATTTTAGAAAGAGTAATTTGTCTGGGAATAGGATGTTTTTGATGATATATCAGGAGTATGATGCTAGAAAGTGAACCTGGTACCAAAATATTGATGGCCTTAGGGAGCTGAATATTTTTTGTAAGCATGGAAGTTTTATCTATATAATAAAAGCCTAAGCGATTGTTATGGTGGAGTGACTGGAACAAACCAGTCACTATGATGCACATTGACTACCAAGGAGCAGACACTCAATGCAGGAGCTGCCCCCTGGTGGACAGTGCACTCCCACAGGGGGAGAGCCACTAAGCCAGAAGCAGGGCTCACAGCTGTTGAGCACAGCTGCTACAGTGGGAACTTCTTCTGACTCCACAGCAGCACTGCCAAGCAGTGACAGCAGGTACAGCTAGCCGGGATGAGCATGAGCAGCATGGTGCCTGGCCCCGATGTGAGCTCCCCTCTGGCTGCATGCCACTTGGTGCATGCTACAACCCCCAAGGAGTCCCGCAGTGCAAGAGGGATGTCTGACTGCTGGCTTAGGCCTGATCCCCGTGCTGTTCTCTGTAGAAGGCAGTTAGCTAGCCTGAACAACTCAGTGACTCAGGGAAGCGCAGGGAGCTCAGAGTGAGCCTGCCTCTGTGCTTGACTCACCCACTTGATGGGGTTTGCAGGACAGATCATGGTGGCCCAGACCAAACATGTGCAGCAGTTGCTGGATATCAAACAGCAGGCCGTGCAGCAGCAGAAGGCCATTCAGCTGTGAGCAGGCAGGTGGCAGGTGGACATCCTGTGAGGGGTCCTGGACTGTGAAAGGGTGAAGGCCAGGCTGAGGGACCTTCCCAGTGCATGAATTTTATGTACCGGGCTTCTAGTATTTTATAAACATCTTAGGGTCTTTAGGATGGGGAACACTGATAGAGGGTCTTGGATTTTCAGAAATTATTGTAAATTTGGAACCAGAGGTATAATTCCTATAAATGTTGGGCACATACTTAATCCAGAACACAGGCACACTTATAAGTCTTTGTTGTTTCTTTTGAAAATGACTTGAAAGAATATTTGCAATATGTACTTTCTGAAACAGGTCATGGTTATTTTCTAAGAGGGTCCAGACTCACTTTCAATCAAGGTACTCCATGTTGGTGACCAGAAACTGGGGGAAGGCTGTGTTTTTTACTTAGTAAATCAGGTCATATTTTTGGCCACCAGATCTATAAGGCTTTCCCTCCTCTATTATAGCTCATGTAATATTGTAGCATACTGTCAGTCAGTTTGCTTTGTTGAGAGGTCATGATTAGGTACTGTTAAATGCCTGTGGGGCAATTATTTAATCAGTTGCTACTATGCCCTGGTATTCTTCAAGATAAATTATTGAAAGATATTTTCCATGAATATTTTCATGTTTCTATATGACTTTCTAAGTAAAGGGCATGTTTGAAGCAAGAGATAATGTATCACTCTAAAGAGGTTTAGAAAATTATATTCCTGGAGCCATTTACTTCTATTTATATTGAGATTGGACTCTACTTACTGGTCAAGTAGTAACAAGAGGTTATTTTATAAGGTTTTGAGAAGACTCTATATTCTGTTGTACTTGCCCATGGGAGTTTAGCACATGTTTTCAAGCAAAGGTCAGACTGACTGTTATTTGTGGGGAGCTCTCCGTGTCCCCACCTCTTCCCAAGGGAAGTAGACTTCTTGGGGTACCTCTGGAGTAATACTTTACGGAGGTTCTCACAGGAGGATCGGTATTGTGGAAAGTTTTATTTCTGTGCAATTAAAACCCCTGAGTTGCCAAGGTCCCATCTCCCTCTGTCCCTCCAAGGAAAAAGTCCAGCTGTGTCTTCAGCAGTGCCAGGATTAAAGACATTGCTCAAGTTTCCGCTCAGCCCAGTCCAGCATCAGGCTAGCTTAGCTTGTGTTTCCAACAGCAATCCATTGCATGTGGGTCCACAGGGCCACGGGCCATAAGGCTTGTAGGGCGACATGTCTATGAGGGAGCTTGGGTAAGTGCAAGGAAATAGGAGCAAAGCCAAAAGAACAAGAGGGCAAATTTCCGTTGGCTGGGGACAATGCATTCCCACATTTTCATAGGTTGGCATTGACTTCACCCCTCAATTATCTTTGTTCCCAGGTTAGACTGACAGGTAATATTACCCCAACTTTACTGTGTACATGCCATCTCCCCCTTTGTCTGGCCCATTCCCTGGTTGATCCGCAGGGAATGGACCGGTGGTTCTCTGGGGAGTGTAAAGTTACATCTTCCTGGTGAAGCTGCCCAGATGACCACGCCCATAATGGCTGGCCTTCCCTTTGCTTCTTTCTTATTATTAATAACTAGGTAATTACAACAGCAACACAACTTTCCAAATATAACATGGAGTCAGAGTTATTAAGAGAATCAGTGGTCAGTTTCTCCTAAAGCCAACCTATTAATAGGGTTACAACCCAGTTTAATAAAGCTGAGAAGCTGTAAATTGCTAACTGCCACAGAGTAGTGCTGATTTTTTAAAACAAAGTAATTGGAAAGTGAGCTACCATAAATATAAATATTTGAATAAGACTGTGTCAGGGGAACAAGTTGGTTATTTGGTTATTTGGATCTGAAATAACCAATATTTCTCTCTACCCCATTGCTTGTGAAATGCAATTATTCAATACAATCTCTTAAACCCTATTAAAAAAAAAACCTCACATAATCTTTTTCTATCTAAATTATAGGTACAATGTCTAGAATAAAAATTATATTTGTAATAATTTAGTATAATGTAACATGTTTAAAAATAGATTAATGGCATTTGCTTGAATTTAATAAGAGAGCTCATTAAAATTAGTATTAATGCCCAAAATAAGGTACAAAGATGGATGGAATAACTAACACTATATTTTGAGGAAACTGAGGACACAGTAATTAAATGACTGACTCAAAAACACTAAATTAAATTATCATCTTTGACCAACATGTATTACATCTTTTATGAAAGTAGCTATTTTCATGAATGATTTTTATTTTTTCCCCTGTAGGACCATGTGTGCTAATAACTATATTATTGTGTTATATATTATATGGTGGTAATCTTTCTTCTCTATATCCAAATCTAGATGTATGGTAGGAAGTGAAAATATATTTTCTATGTAAAAGGCTTACCAATGTTATGAAAAAATAATGTAAATGATGAATAATTTTTTCTTAAATCAATTGAAAATAAAAAGTAAAATATTTCCAATTCATCCCTTTCCTCCATCTGCTATTTTCACGCTTTGTCACATCAAATGTTCCACTCCTATTCAGTCATTTTTTACTTATAAAAATTATCCATGTTCTTCTCTATTAACCTAAGAACCCCTGACACACATACTGCTTCAGTGCTCACCTTACGAGGATACAAATTTCAAGCAAGTTTTGTTGAATACTGTCCTTCTGCCTTCCCATTCATGTGTGACACCCATTTGTTATCCTGCTAGATACTGGCCCTTTCCCTGCTGTGACTACTCAATGACCTGTCCACCTTGAGATTATGATGCAATGTATCCATCCATGTTCCTTTTGTTTACTTCATACTTTGAATATTCAGAACTTGAATGAGTTAAAATATAATGAAAATCAATATTATTTGTGATTTGTATGCTACTTTTTATTATATAGCTGATGGGCTACTTCTACACTAATGTAACTTGTAGTCACAGTCATGACAATAATTTGTGGGGGTAAAGGATGCTTTCCTTACGCATAGAACATCATTTACTCTTTTGTTATTAGCTCATCCCAAAAGATATTTCCCTGAGAGCAGATAAATGAAGAGGAAACTAGAGCCCCTGGTGAAGATGTTTAACGATCTGTGCAAATATACACGTCTTTCTACCTGTCATTTGGGACTTAGGGTAGAGGAAACATAAGCTAGAGTATATAAAGGTTTTTCAACTCAAGCCTCTATTTATGATTTAGGAACCAATAACATTATTAATTCAAATTGAGTTAGAATGTATTTTTAAAGAAAATTGGAAAGGCTAATTCTCTAACTTCAGTTAAACTTAAATGTAAGAAAAATAATAATAACAATAATAGTATCCTATCTAATAAAAGAGTAATATGCAAATTAACCATCACTCCACTATACCCACAAGCCATGCCCAACAACCAATAAGGTGAGCATATGCAAATTAACCCCAACCAAGATGGCTGTGGCCACAGAGTGAGCAGGAGGCAGGAGGTTTGGGTTTCCCAGGCAATGGAGGAAGCCAAGTTTTCTGCATACCCTGGAAGGCCCAGGCCTCTACTCAAGGCTACAAAGTTTCCATTATAGAATATACACAAACCCCAACAGAAATGGCTGTGGCCATGGAGCAAGCAGTAGGCTTAGATTCTCTCCAGGCTACGAAGTTTCAATTATAGAAGATAAATAAATCTCAGATATCAGGGCCTCCACTTGGGTCACTAAAGGCTATGGCTGGCCTGCACACCATCACAGGCTCCTCATCCAGGCTGCCCCATGCCCCAAGGGAACCCCCATCCTGATCTGGGACCCCCTTCAGGGCAAACCAGCTGGCCCCCACCTGTGTACCAGGCCTTTATCCTATTTAATAAAAGATTAATATGCAAATTTACTTTCACTCCAACACACAAGATGGCTGCACCTATGTGGTTAAAGATCCTGCCACTATGGGGACACAAGATGGCCAGTAGAGGAGGGCAGTTGGGGGTGACCAGGCCTGCAGGGAAGGCAGTTGAGGGCGATCAAGACTGCAGGGGAGGGCAGTTGAGAACATTCAAGCCTTTAGGGAAGAGCTGTTAGGGCAAACAGGCTGGCAGGGTAGCAGTCAGGCATCAATCAGGCTGGCAGGGGCATGGTTAGCGGTGATCAGGCTGGCTGGCAGGCAGAAGCAGTTAAGGGGCAATCAGAAAGGCAGGCAAGCAAGCAGTTGGGAGCCAGCAGTCCTAGATTGTAAGAATGATGTCTGGTTGCCCGTTTAGGCCAGATGGTAAGATCTGGCCTAAAGGGGCAGTCGGACATCCGTCGAGGGGTTCCAGATTGGAGAGTTTGCAGGCTGGGCTAAGGGACACTCTCCTCCTGTGTATGAATTTAATGCACTGGGCCTCTAGTAAATTATAAACAGGTGATGAACTAACCTCTGAGACATGTATTATTTCATTGATACTCATAAGAATGTTATTTACCAAGAAACTGAGATTAAGATGTATTAAAGAACTTGTTCTAAATCATTAGTTGCCAGAAAAGGTGTTTTCATTGGCTTAATCCATAAATAATTCCACAAGCAGAGGGCTTTCCACTATTTTCTCAGGTCAGGGAAGATGAAACTTGGGAAGGTGGGGTATAATCTATAAATTCATTAGCAATTTGGTCATTTTACATGTGATGAAAATAGACATTAAAGGGTTAGAGAGGCCAACTACGTATCAAACTCAACAAAGCGAATCATTATAGAGAGAAGATCAGACTAGTTTCTCTGATTTGCTAAATCAGAAAATATCTATATTAAGTCAGAAATTCATAGAAAAACATTGTTCTCCTCAGTCACTATAGTTTTATGCTGTATCTATTTTTATGTCTAGGTATATTAATAAACTCCACCCCTGATACAGGGTTCTTAGAATGTGGATCACAGCTGTCTCAGAAACTATCAATAAACAATTTTTCTGTGCTTCATTCATTACTTTAGTAAAGTAATATGCACTATGTGCCGAGCATTGTACTTCTGTATATCATGTTTACATATGTTTTCATTTTCAGTTCTCAGAACAAACCACAAAACATGAGTTTTATTGTCAGCATTTGGTAATAAAAAAGTTATGTACTGTGAAGCTAAATAACTTGTCTAAGATCTTGCATCTGGCATGTACCAACCCAAAAATGAACTAAATATTTTTTTTTTCTGAAAATGTCTTCAGTCTTGGTACCCACTGTATAACATTTCCTGTTTAACTGCTCTGAAGCAAATTCTCTGTTATTCTGACAAACACATATTATTGTCAAAAATGTGTACCAAATTCTCTATATGCAAACAGTCACATGCATAAATATATTTAATAACATATACATCAAAATCTAGTTTGGGGCTGGGTGGGTGGGGGCAATGGGGAGAAAAATGGGGGACATCTATAATAGTGTCAACAATAAAAATTTTAGTGCCTTTTAAAGGCAAGTGTTGTGCTGTATAGGTAGTCCATTCAGTTCCTGAATTAAATGGACTCAATAAATATAAATTCAAAAAGTGGAGCATTTACTAGTAGCAATAAAACAACGTAATGCTATTAAAAAATCAAAATTGCAGTTCACTACAAGTTTGCTATCTCAAATAAATTCTCTCTCATTTGGTTTTAACCAAACATGTCGCTGCTGTACAAACAGAAGGACAGATGCTGTGAAATTACTCAACTTTATAGGTGGATTTAATTTACACAATGCTGGAGTGAACCTTTTGACAGATCTCTTTAATTTTTCTGTTTAGAGGAATATAATAATCAGGCATAAAATCCTGTCTCTCAATGACAGGTCTTTGCGTAGTCTAATTTAGAAGACCTGCAGGGGTGGACAGGGATGGGGAGAGAGGCGGGGGTGGGGGTGGGGGCAATCGGACCTGCTCTATAATATTACAGTGACGTGTGATAAAATTAAAAACAAACGGACAAACAAAAACAGATTTTACATGTGAGCTCCCCCAGTTAGTAAAGGAAGAGGTTGTTTCGGGTATAAAAACATTTGGTCTCTGTGTCAGGAGAGAGAACTCCACGTTGCCTGGAAGCACCCCTGGCGGTTGATAATGGAGAGCTGTTGGCAGTGATTACAGAGGCAGATGCTTACCTGCGCTCCTGCAGGGTACAATCTTGGCTTGATGACAAGGTGAGGAGAAGGAGAAGCTGTCACAGAATGGGGGCAACTGGCAGCTGGAACCCTGGCAGGGAAGGGTAAACTGGTCACCCAGGGCTGCTTGCTCGAATGGAGCAGATCTCATCAATCATGCCAGCATATGCAGCTGCCTGAAAATAAACAGGCTCCTCAGACGGGAGACAAAATGAGGCAAATTAAAAGACCAATAATTTAAACAAATCCATTTCCAGTTTCACAGCAAAGATGGATGGGTGATTTCTGCTGATAGATCCAAATTTCGAGTTAATTGATACAAGTCACTGATACATACTAATGTGGTAAGTGTAAACACGTCATTCTTGAAACACAATCCTTATATAAATGTGTTAATAGTTGCTATTATTTTTAAAAATGTAGATATGACGTATTTTTCAAAACCTATCAATTATTATTTCCTCCTGGATTATTTTAACTAAAATAAACATGTGGCTCTGGGTCCCCCACTGATTGTTCTGTCTAAAGCCCCAATTGAAACCTGTGGGAAATTGGCTATAACAACGACTGCATAATTATCCTCTTATTGTAAGAATACTTTTTCATCTCATGTCATTTTTCTGTGCCCTATTCTTCTATTATCTGATGTTGAAAATATTTATGATATGATTTATTTCATGTATTACTTCATCAGCACCCTCTCTTAGTGTTTTTGTCCTGAACATTCTCTTCTAATTCCTCACAGTCCTTCAACAACCTTCTATTTCACACCAGAAAAATATATTACTTGCAGCAGTCCTTTCCTTTTTTGGCATAAAACAGACTTCTCACGGGACCTCCACTAATCACCACAGATTCCTTAAGGTTAAATGATGACGAACTCCACCATCGGATATTTTGTAGCTTTTACTCCTTGTTATCACATCTTCTCCTTCAGTCTGTTCAGTCCTTCATCAAATTGAGACTGATCTAAAAGGACCAGGAGCTCGTGTCCTTCTCACGGGCCTATTTTGTACTTATATGCTTATGAGTGCTACCCAGTGCCCTACCGAGAGCACCAAGAGATCTGCTGAGACAAAATCAGAAGGTGGCGATTTTTTTTTTCTTTTCAAATCTGAGAGTGACACAGAAATTAGAGAAAGGCAAAATAGCCTGAGGTCTATGCAATTCTCCAGTCTCTCAGGCTCCTCTCCTTTCACAGGTGGCGGTGCAGCTGCTGTTATGTCTGCAGGGGAATCACAGTCACTGGCAGCCCCTTACACAGCTGGCAGCCGACGCAGGGACGTGAGAATCAGGTTCGACATTGCTAAACGGGAAATATCCACCTTGCCTTCCAAATGTCTGCTTTTCTTTAATCTGCATTAGGAGGCAGGTTTTTGTGTTGTTTTTGTTGTTCTTTTAATCAAGGCTGAGAGTTCAAATTTCTCCGCACCTAGTAAATTGCTTAATCATCTGTGATCTAATTTCACCAGCTCTCTCCACCTTAGGGACAAGCAGACACCTCTCAGAAATGAATTGGCTAATGACTCTCAATGTTTTTATTAAGCTAGCACTTCATTTCAATAGTTCTTCCACATGAGGAATAGCTTTGGATATTACATAATATGCCCTCAAGAAAAATAAGTTAGATTGCAATATAGTGGTACTTTACAGCTGAGTGTATGCGAACATGGGGCACGTACACGCTAAGCTTCATTAGCTCTGATGGCCATGCTACATGTTTACAACAAAAAAGTGATTGTGCACATAACTTAGCCCAGGCACAGGTTAAAATAGTCACTAAGAGAGCTGCCTTGCAGATCACTTCATATCTCCAGACCCTTCATTGTAAGCATTTTTGCCACATTTTGTGTAACACATAAGAGCATCATGAATTGGCTATGAGATGCAGTGCATGAAATGCAGTGCAATAATTAATTATTGTTTTTGTAGAAACACTGTTTATAGTATCACTTGACCCCCTCAAAGGATTGGTGACCTGGGGTAAGCCACGTAAAAAATAATTTTGTTGGTTTAATCCCTAACCATGTTCATACTACTATTTTTTACCCTTTTAATTTTAATCATTTTGCCTCCTCTTTCAGCAGGAATTGATTGGTTAAACCTCAACACAGCAGCAGGTCTTAAGATCAGTTTTCTTGCGTAAATATTGAGAAGCTAGCACTAGTTTTTTTTTTTTAGGCAAAGTAAACTATTTTAGTTAAAATTAATTTATTATTATATAGGAAGATGACATACATCATGAAAATAGCATGCTAAATTTGACTACAAGTAATCTTTTTCTTGTATCTACCATGCACCATTAGAAGAAAAATAATGTTGTTGGGGTTTTTTGTTTGTTTGTTTGTTTGTTTTTAATTTCAGAGAGGAAGGGAAAAGGAGAGAGATAGAAACATCAATGATGAGAGAGAATCATTGATCAGCTGCTTCCTGCATATCCCCTAATGGGGATCAAGCCTGCAACCTGGGCATGTGCCCTTGACTGGAATTGAATCTGGGACCCTTCAGTTCCCAGGCAGATGCTCTATCCACTGAGCCAAACCAGCTAGGACAATAGTATTTTTTTCTTATAACAAAATCTGTATGGCTATCTATGCTTGTTAGCATATTTATAAAAAAAACAGTTATGAGTTTAAAGGAATGAATGGGCCATTAGCACATCTCCTCTATAGTATGGGAGACCGACAGAAGAAAATATCAGAGGTCTCATGAGTAGTTAGTTAACCATAGAACTGGGATGTAGGTAAGCCAATGTCTCTACATTCCCTAATCAAAATGTTTTATACACAAGTAACAATCTGCCTCCTGTTAAAACTTCTGACATAAATAGATAAAATAGATGTATGTGGCAAGGCTAGCTTAAGTGTATGAAAGTCTTGCGTGGCTGGGGGTAGAAAGCCCATGTTAGTGAGTAAACATATCAGATACCTATTTATATACTAAGGCAGGATACAAGTGTAAATGAATATAAGAGAGAAAAATAGTCTGAATAGGCAGGAGCACTGGGAGAGTATGTCTATTCAATGCAGGGTAGAAGTGTTGGGATATTACAAGCATGATGGAACTTCAGAGTACAGAAACAAGTGAATGCTGGCAGAGCTCCAAGCCAAGGAACCTGGGAAGACACAACACACTGTTCATTCAGCATAAAGGAGCCAACATAGCAATAGAACCCTTCGGAAAGGGGATTGAGAGAGGCAAGCAAGCAGCAACAACAGCCTAACATATGTCCTTGCAATATCAGACCTGCTCACATGTCAGAGCCCTATACATGGGTGACAGAATCAGCTACATAATTGGGGGCTCCTTGTCTATGAAAATAGTGGGCTCCTTATTCAATCATTGAGAATTTCAAGTGGCCACACCAGCAGCAGAGCAGTAAACCAACGATGAACCATTCAAAGTGAAGGGAGGTTGGGAAGTTGACATATACATTTCATAACTGTCCTCGACGCCAGGGCTCTGGACCTGACTGATTTTGTCAATTAGATGTGTTCATCTTTGATTAAATAGGCAGACATCAGGTCAAGGTTTGTTTTGTCTTCTAGCAAGCCACTGGAGCTGAGTTCCTTGAAACAAAATGACAGGTCTCTCCTCTCCAGTTTCCATGGTATTGAGAAGCAAGTGTTATAGTGATAAAGCTTTTACAACAAACATAACCCAAGAGGTGCTCCAGAGTGTTTCCCCCTAGCAGATTATTATTGAATTGTACTAGTTATTTAAGGACCTTCAGACTAGACACTGCTACCTCAACCCCCATAACAAGTCTTTGAGCATCTAATTCCCTGTATAGAGCTCCTTCTGCTTGAAATATATAAGATAAGTCTCTGTTTTCTATTGAACCCCGTCTGATTTCATGCAATTCGGTTGACTCTAAAGGAGGAGGCTAAAATCACAGCAATAATTTTGTAACAGAGATTCTGGGAATATTTTTTTTAAATATATATTTTACTGATTTTTCACAGAGAGGAAGAGAGAGGGATAGAAAGTTAGAAATATCGATGAGAGAGAATCATCGATCAGCTGCCTCCTGCACACCTCCTACTGGGGATGTGCCCGCAACCAAGGTACATGCCCTTGACTGGAATCGAACCCGGGACCTTCCAGTCTGCAGGCTGACACTCTATCCACTGAGCCAAACCGGTTTCGGCAGATTCTGGGAATATTTTTTAATGTATAAGTGACATGACTTTAATTTACATAGATGAAAATGCACTTTGTGTCCAATGAAAGATAAAGGGAAATTTCAGAAAGTAGTGGATTGGTCTAGCATTTATATTAAGTTTATTAGTTTCCTAAGGATGCTGTAGCAAACTACCACAACCTTGGTTACTTAAAACAATGGAAATGTATGTCTTCAGTTCTGGTGGGCTGAAGACTGAAGTCCAAGTGTCCGCAGCATTGGCTCCTTCTGGCGGGTCGCAGGGAGAATCTGCCCATGCCTCTGTTGCCCTGTCTAGTGGCTGCAGGCAATCCTTTGCCTGCCTTGATATGCGGATTCATCAGTCCAATTCCTTCCTCTGTTTTCACCTGGACTTCTCCCCGGTGTATCTATATCTTCTTTTCTGTCTCTTGTAAGGACATTCATTTCATTTAGGGTCCACCCAAGTTCAGGATAATTTCTTCTTAAGATCTTTACCATAATCATACCTGCAAAGAATCATATGGTACATAAGATCATATTCTAAGTTTGTGCATTGATTTGCATTTAAGGAGATATTATGAAATTGAGTACACTAAGAAAGTATTGAAATTAAGCTTATAGATGAGACTAAATTGTGTTTGTTTTTTACTGATTGCTTTGCAATAGAAATAATGAAAAGTTACACATTGAAATTGACCTTTTGAAAGGCAGACAGGCAGAATGTCTTTAGAAAGAACACATTCAGTCTTTAAAAGAACTGGTTCTAAATATATTTTTTAAAGTGCAATATGTAATAGAGTTAAAAAAACTGTAAAATTATCAAGGCATTTTTCATGGAAGAAAACCAGCAATATTTTCATTGTTAATCTTGGATATCTGTATTGTAAATCAGAGATAATGTTTTGCCAGTTTTCCCTAGCTTATGAAAAACACTGAAGATTTTATTAATTTTGAACTAGAATTAAAGGTGGTAACAAAAACCCACACACATGCATATATATATACACACTCAAATACACATTTATCTGTTATATGTCATGCACAATGATCATGCAATATTTTGCTTAAAAAATCTTTTAATGATTTTCAACTTCTAGCTCAACTTCTAGTTTCATTCTAAAAGTAAAAATGTCATTTTTAAAAAAATCTTAATTTCATGTAAGACCTATCAGTGATTTCAAATCATAGCAAAAAAAAAAGATATTTAGATGATGTAAAATAAGTGAGGTTTTGATTCAAAGATATGAAAATGATTGTTTTTACATCTTCTTAGAGTTATTAGTCAACAATGCTATTAATAGTCAACAAGGCTATACTAATGTAAGTCCTAAAGTTTTAAAATACCATGTATTGACTACATAGATGGTAATCAATATCAACAGTAGAGATAATGAAACAGATAAACATATGCTGAATGGGATCCATGATGTTGACATTCATACTAGAGAAAACCATTCAGTTTTCAAAATTTGTTTTAATTTTGTCAAGTAACCTTTATTTTTAACAAAGTGGTTTTATTCATTATTTCAATGTAAAATAGCACATTTAAAACCTCAAATTTTGTCAACCTAATTTAGATAATCTAAAATAATAAGCAGTAAATGCAAAAGTTATATTGGCAAAAGGGGAGGGCAATTGATTCATTGATTAGTATTGTTACAAATTATGTTATAGAGTATATAGATGCATCTGTAACATATAATTAATGCAATAACTATTCAATACTATAAAGTAAGAATATGAAAATAAACTTTCTTTGTACTTTCGGTGAAAACTATTTGTGTTCCTAACATTGGACTAATAAAGAAATACACCTATTAGCCTTTTTTATGCATTGTTAGTGTTTTTTGTATGTTTGTTTGTTTGTTTTCTAAGTTGTCTGTTCTCCAGCATACATTTTCTAAGTTGTGTTCCAGCATACATTTCAAAAATTACAAAGTTAAAGACTTAATAAAACTCAGAATTTATCTAGTGGTATGAATTATTTACCAATATAAGACAATAGAAAACCTTCCTAATATTAAACTAGTTAAGAAGTATAATACAAAATCAGTATATATTTATGTTGATTTGATTTCTAGATAAAGTTACATTTTGAGTTATTATCCGTATTTATATATACTAAATGATCAATTATTTTATTCCTTTTTACTCTTTAGTTTTAAAATGTTTTTGTGCAATATTTTATTATATTTTATTACTATATATATATATATATATATATATATATATATATATATAAAATTGATTTTTTACAGAGAGGAAGAGAGAGGAATAGAGAGTTAGAAACATCAATGAGAGAGAAACATCCATCAGCAGTCTCCTGCACACCACCCACTGGGGATGTGCCCGCAACCAATGTACATGCCCTTGACTGGAATCCAACCCGAGACCTTTCAGTCCACAGGCCGACACTTTGTCCACTGAACCAAACCGGTTTTGGCTATTTTATTACATTTTTATGACAGACTAAACTCCCTCAGTGGTAAAAATTTGAGAAAAATTAATCTATTACAAATAGTAGCACATATGTCTCATTTCTCCTCCATTGACCTACCGCACTCCCAGCCTCTTTAATGTTGTTTGGAATCACCTGGAGGTGATTTTAACACAGATTGCACACATTGCTGGTTCTATCCTCTGAGTTTTCAATTCAATGGAGTTTGAGACTTGTAGGTTATCATTTCTAATACCTTTGTAAGTGATGTTACTTCATGTGGACTACCCATTGAGAACAGTGCTCCAGCATATAGAAAGTGATCAATAAATGTTGCGATAAATTAATAAATAAATAAATAAATTGGCTCCTATCATAGTGTGTTCCACATTTTAATTATTTTTTTATTGCTGATGGAGATTTTGATTAGTTTGATAGTCAACTCTAATAACAACTCTGAACAATTTATTTTGGAAAGACATTGAACTAAATCTATCTGTCCTTTTTGTATTTCATAGCACTTAGTAAGATAATAACAGACCTCGTTATAAGAATTATTCTTAAAAGACTTTAAATTTCTTTTAAAATTGCCACAAAAGATAATAAAATTAAACTTCTGGTTTCCACACACTTGCTTTCACTAAAGTGATTCTAAATAATTTCCCTATAAAACTTAAGACTGGCAACACCTGCTGAAAATTGTTTATTTTCATTTACTTAGCTAAGCTCTTGATCTTTGGCTTTTGAACTGTTCGTTTGGTAAGCAGAAAGAGGAAATGCAGGTTTTATTAGAGCAGTGCTAATATATTCCTTGCTAACAAAGCCAAGAAAATAAATCGCATTTAAAATTATTCACTGAAAAGCCAATCATAAATATTCATTTCTAAGATTTAAAAAAATTGCACAATTACTTCCGAAGAGTAAAACTGGCCATTTAAAATTATGCATAACCCAATCCAATGATTGAAGTCATGGTATTCAAAAAGCAAAGGGTATCATGAGATCCAAAATTCAAATTCCCATCAATTGAGTTTTATTAACATTATTAGTTCATTCTAAGTATTACAGAAGAAAATTAAACAGATTTTGGAATTTCTATAGAATTCTTCATGAAAAATAAAGATAAACCCACCTCTTTTCCATTCTGGTTTCACTTATTTTTCTTCTGTGAACCCAATTTTACATTCTACATGAGGTGTCCACTAGTTCCCTACTTCCTTGGAGTATAACTGACTTTCTCATTAAGAGCTGCTTTATTGTATAAGGCTGTGGTTCTCAACTGTACTATATCAGAATCATCTGGAGGACTTGTTAAACAGAGTGTGGGTTTCTGATACCACACTAATTCAGTAGTTCAGAAATTTTACATTTAACAAAAAAACAACATATTTTTATTGATTTCATAGAGGAGAGAAGAGGAGAAAGAGAGAAACATCAATGATGAAAGAGAATCATTGATTGGTTGTCTCCTGCACACCCCCACTGGGGAATGAGCCTGCAATCTGGGTACGTGCCCTGACCTATTTGTGACCTCCTGGCTGACAGGTTGACACTCAACCACTGAGATACCAGCTGGACAGAAATTTTACATATTTTTTTTATCATTTCCCATATTATGTTGAGGATGCTGGTACGGGAACTTTAAGAAACATTCACTGGTTAAATATAAAATAAAGTACTTGTTACTTTTCATCTTGTAAAAACAAGTCAATTTTTAAAGAACAAAATAGAGAAGAAAATATAATTTGTTCTCTTCCAGTTATTTGTAAATTCACTAGAGGCCCAGTGCACACAATTCACGCTCCAGTGGGGTCCCTTGGCCTGGCCTGTGGAAATTGGGCCAAACTGGCTCTTCAACACCCCCTGAGGGGTCCCAGATTGTGAGAGGGCACAGTCCAGGCCAAGGGATGCACCAGTGCACAATGCCTACCTTAGGTCTCAGTCCTGATTGGCTAGATCACAGCACCAAGCTAACCTACTGGTCAGAGCATCTGCTCCCTGGTGATCAGTGTGTGCCCGGTATAGTGAGCTTTGAGTGGTCTTAGCTGAGGTGACTAGATTGTCCTGCTTTTGGTGGGACAATCCTGATTTCTAACAATTTTTCCTGTGTCCCTCAGCGTTTTTAAAAAGTCCAGATTTTTGGAAAGAATCTTTCCAATCTTTCGAATTTTTCCAGAAATCGGGACTTTTATAAAATGCTGCTGGACACGGGAAAAATTGTTAGAAATCAGGACTATCCGGTCAAATGTGGGATGATCTGGTCACCTTACCTTAGCATTCATTAAAATATTATGGTTTGATTGGTTTATCAGACAACTAGACACTTAGCATATTATGCTTTTATTATATATGATCTTTTAGATAACAGAACTATATTTCTCAGATATATTTCACCTTCATACACAGTTTTTGGCTCTCAGCTTTGATTTGTAGCCAGTCAGTCACAAGCTCAAGCATGTGAACTGAAGAGTGGTCTTGTGGGATTGAGAACTTTACCTGTAGAATCTGATTCCATCTTTGCATAGGGAGCATTAGAATTGAGTTGAATTCTCATATGCCCTACTAGTGTCTAAGAATTATCTCTTGGTGTAGGGAGCTTCCACATACAAATTGGAAATGAGTATAGGAAAACTTTTCTTTTTTTAATGTATTTTATTGATTTTTTACAGAGAGGAAGAGAGAAGGATAGAGAGTCAGAAATATCTATGAGAGAGAATCATCGATCAGCTGCCTCTTGCACACCCTCTACTGGGGATGTGCCCTCAACCAAGGTACATGCCCTTGACCGAAATTGAACCTGGGACCTTTCAGTTCACAGGCCGACGCTCTATGCATAGAGCCAAACCAGTTTCAGCAAGGAAAACTTTTCAATTAGTTTTCTCAACTTGGGAGTCGTTCCTTCAATAGAATATGCTAGTAGGAAATGTATTCCTGTATATACCCAGTTTCCCCGAAAATAAGAGAGTGTCTTATATTAATTTTTGCTCCCAAAGATGCGCTAGGTCTTAATTTTAGGGAATGTCTTATTTTTCCATGAAGAAGAATATGGTACACATTTATTGTTAAATGAAAATAAGGGAACTTTATTACCTGTACAAGGTAAGGTAGTACGGTAGTTGTCAACACAAACCAGACAAACTGAATGCTACAGTATCAAGAATTTACTCATTTATTCAATGACAATCATCTCATCATCTTCTGGAACATCATCATAACAATCCAATTCCTGAATTTCCTGGTGAATTTCTTGTGACTCCATTTCTTTCAGAATCAGTGGACCAAATCTCTCATGTTTAGCAATATACTGTCTTTAAATGAGTACTTCTTGTCAAGGTAGCCTGCTCGCAGTGCATTTGCAATGCAACTGTCAGTGATTTTCTCCCATGAATTCTTCACCCAAGTCACAATTTCTTGCAGTTTAGGTTTCACAAATTTTCCATGCTGATTTCTTTCCATTTTATTTTCAATGTAGTCATTAACTCCCATGCTCAAATTGTCTTTGAATGGCTTGTTTATTGCAATATCAAGAGTCTGGAGATAGGCCGTCATTCCTGCAGGAATCATTATATGATCTATTTTTCTTCTGTGAAGTAATGTCTTCTTGTCTTTGGCCCGGTGAATGCTGGCTGCATCCCAGACTAGCAGACCTCTTTGGCTCCTTCACATAACAAGCAGCAGCATTAAATAGACCCACTTCCTTAAAACTGCTTGTGTGGCCCAGGCTTTTTCAGTTTTAAGACTAAAACGCCCAAAACACGTTCAATCTTTTCCTTCTTGCCCTTAGAAATGATTAAAGATGGGATTTTAGTGCCATCCAGACGAATTGCCAAAATAGAGGAAACACGTGCACTTTTGTAAGCAGTGGAGGGAATGTACACTAAGGAGGCACCCCACTGTTCAATTGTTGTTTGAGATGATTGGCCCATAAACACTGCAGTTTCAACCATAGCAATCATGTTGGAAAGATAGTATTTAGAGAAGTCAGCATCATCAATAAAGGTGCTGACTGAATACAAGTGCTCGCTTAATAACTTGAGTATCTTTCAACCTAAACAATGTTGTAGATCTTCTTAAAGACAGTTCACTTCGCTGAAGGAAATTATCCAGCCAGTGTTGTGTTGTGATGTGTGATGCTTTGAAGTCTTCGGGGCTATGTCAAACTGTGGTGCCATTGCAAGGGCAAATTCTTGAATCTGAGCCCTATTCACAACCAAAGCCTTTGCTCTTCTGTCAACAACCCATTCACAGATCAGATCTTCCAGCTCAGAAAATAATGGTTGCTGACCTGATGCACACTTGCGCTTTTTAGCATTTCCCTTGTCCATTGTTCAATGAGGTTATCATACTCTGCTCACCATTTTCGGACCAATCAGATATTCAACATCTTCTCTTTGCAGGAAGCAGGAAGATTTTGGCCCCATGAGTCTTTATGATTCCTTTCTTGTACTCCATGGAGTAGCTTTTTCTTTTTGCACTCACTTTTAGGGGTAAAAAAAAGGAATTGGGGTATCAAAGTGGGGGGAGAGGGATCACTTAAAATGACACAGGGGGGATCAGAGGGGGGGAATCAAAATGGCACAGGAGATTCAGAGGGGGGATTACCATTTTAGTAACTCCTTTTGATCCACCTGTGTCATTTTAAGTGATCCCCCTCCCCCCACACGTGTGCCACTGAACACCTTCACCAGACATCCACCCTACCCCTTTATCAGACATTTACCCCCTGTGACAGTCCCCTGGGGCCTGCCTGGGGACTGTCACTGGGCTTGCTGGGGCCTGGATCTGGGCTAGAGCAGGGTCTGCCACTGACTGAGAACCTTCAGTCATCATGAAGGTGGCAGTGAGCATTAGGTAGTGTCACCAGAGACAGACCAGCACTCACCACCTTCGCAGTGTCCCATCCACTCTAATCCTCCTGTTCTTCTACATGCATCTGCAAATGTCTCCTCTCTCTTGCCCCGTGCTCACTGCTCACTCTGACCTCTGCTCAGCCTCCGCACAGCAGTGAACTCAGGACTCTGCTGCGTAATGTCACTGGTTGCTAGATGCCAGTTAAGGCGACCCTAGTGTCCAGTTTATGGTAAATTAATTTTCATTCTGAGAAAGAGCCGGGGGGCCTTATTTTTTTTTGGGGGGGGGGCATGCCTTATATTTCACTCAGAAGAAAACCTATAAGTAGGTCTTATTTTCAGAGGATGTTTTATTTTCGGGGAAACATGGTAACACTATTTCAGAGCATGACAAATGCCATGCCACTACAATTATCAAGCTCCACCAAATGGTATAGATTATGGAATTCCTCAAACAAAAATATTTTAAATACAAATTAGAAAGTTGTATCTTTAGAGGTAGCTGAAGCAAAGTAATGCATTTTAAATTCTTACCAAATTGACTACAGTGATTCAGATAATCAGTTCTAGATATATATAAAGGTAAATAATGAAGAACATTACATAGTTACAGAAAGGCATTTATTATTTCTGGGAAGCCAATAGGGAATTGATTTTAGTATCAAAGAAAAATGTATTTAATAAAAATGGACTTGAAATCAAAATTTTATAGTAGAAAATATACCTATTAGCAAGTCCCATTTTCCCCCTCTCTGTAAAAATCAGTATTGCCTTTAGAAATTACTGTTTTACTACCAGACAATTTCTAGAAATAATTTTTCAAGTTAAGTAACTTGAAATCAAGTGGATTTTTCTGAGCAATTTAGGAAAAGTATGAAAATAAATGTGAATCAAAACATTTGTGCTTGCCCTAGCCAGTGTTTGTTCAGCGATGAGAGTGGCTGCCCTCAGAATGAAAGTCACAGGCTCAATTCAGGTGAAGGGCATGCACCTTGGTTGCAGGCTTGATCCCAGGCCTTGATCAGGGTGCTGTGCTGAAGACAACTAATTCACGTGTCTCTATCACATTGATTTCTCTCTCTCTATCTCTCGCCCTTCCTTCCACTCTCTCTAAAAAATAATAATAAGCAAATGGGAAAAAAATATCCTTGGCTGAGGATTAACAAAAACATTTGTAATATTGCAGAGACATTATTAGTGACTTTTCCAGTTTACTAAAAGAAGAGAAAAAAGATAAAAATATTTTTTAAAAAAGATTACATCACCATATGGAAATTTGGTAACATACTGTTAATAGTGTCTTATTTTGGGTTACCTCTCTAGAGTAAAAGTGTAGTTCCCATTACTTTTGGAGCATAATAACAACATCTAAGTGATGTATTTTTTATTAAAATTCTATTTCATAGTACAAAGATAAAAGCATCAAGTGCCTATATTGTAAATTAATACTGGTTTTTAATAAATGCATATATTGATAAATTATTTATTGTAAACTGGATAAACCTAAATCAGGACTTAAAAAACCCGATTGTTTTTCTAGCTGTTTAGCAGCTTACTACTTAAACCTATTTCAAATCACTTAACATTTCTGTGTCTCAGTTTCCTCATCTTTATTTTATTCACTGACATATCCAAGGCCTTTGGGCTCTTAAACTCTTTATATTCTTTTTGAATATATTAGTTATTGATAAATAATCTACCATCTTATGTATATAATACTTTCTACAAACTAAAACCACATTTGGAAATGCTGAATTTAAACGGAGCATGAAGTGAAACAGAGGAATTTCAGTTTAATTTCTCATCTGCAGAATGATCAATAATCCAAAGTTGTGAGCTGCCAGCTACTGAGAGGCAGACAGCATGAGAGCATGGCAGAGTCAGCGTGAGTCCTAATAAAAAGCAGTTTAAAACAAATGGGAGTTAGTAGCTGAGTGGGTAAACAAAGGTAGTGAGGAGCAGAGGAGGGAGTTTAAAAGAGAGGGAAAAACAGATCAATGGAAAGTTAGCTTAAGGATCAGGGAGCAACTAAGGAAGGGAGGTTTTGAGGGAGTTCAAAGACATTCATATAATTGATGTACTTGACATTTGTAAGATCCTATAAATGAGGCAGCTTACTTAAAGGAAGCTACAGAGAAACTAACAGAAGTCAGAATAAGAAAACAAGAAATAGGAAAAGCTCTCAAAAGAACCATTCTTGTAGAAAAAGAACATGCAAAACTGTTCTCTTTCTCCTATCTCTAATAAAATACATTGAGAGAGAGAGAAAATAAAAGCAAGATCATGTCCATTCTGGAGAACAAATTGAAAAAAACCTTAATATCATTATCTTGAGAAGACTCTGTTTGGGGGGGGGGGGTAGGGGGAGGAAAGGCAAGGGTGTTTGCATCTAGCTGTGGACTGCTCTTTGGAACAAGCCTGTGGGTAGCTCCTCTGCATCTACCATTTGCTAAACCTGTCAAGTGGTTTCCTTCCTAGAGAACATATTGCTAATTAGTGTAAGATCAATGATTTTCTTCTTCAGACCAACTTGCATGCATAATTTAGAACTTCGTGGTGTGTAGGCATGTGCTCTGACAGTAGGTAGAAGGTCTCCTAAGGTCCTGTGCTCTTGAAGAGTTTAGCTTGGTGATAATAGCAAAATATGCATGCCAGTTAATTTTGTCCAAGTTTGTGTAAAAATTTTCATCCTATTTAAATATTAATATAAATATTACTAATGAATATAAATATTAATAAAAGAGTGATATGCTAATTAGACCAGGAAACCTTCCAGAGACCTTCTGGACATCCTTCTGGAAAAAGCCAGGGGCTTGGCCTCCTGAAAACTGCCCCCAAACAGCCCTCAACCCCTTGCCCAGGCCAGCCATGCCCTCCCCCCCCGGGGGGGGGGGATCCTCACCACGAAGTGGGTGTGGCCAGCCTGAAAATAGCCCTCAACCCTTCACCCAGGCCGACCATGCCTCCCAATGGGGACCTCCACTCCAAAGGTTGTATGGCCAGCCTGAAAATGGCCCCTAGCCCCTCACCCAGGCTGCCCCCCGAGCAGTGACCCCTACCTTGATGGGGGCGTGGCCAGCTTGCTAACCACTCCAGACCCCTCACCCAGGCCTGCCCCATCCCCCAAGGGTGGTGCAGACCAGCCAGACCCCACCTGTGCACCAGGCCTCTATCTATACTAATACAGTGTAATATGCTAATTAGACTGGGAGACCTTCTAGACATCCTTCTGGACAAAGCCATGGTAGTAGGGCCAAGGCAGAGGCAGGTGGGGGTGATTAGGTCAGGAGAGGAGGGCAATTGAGGGTGATCAGACTGGCAGGGGGGCAGTTGGGAGTGAGAAGGCTGGCAGGTAGAGTGGTTAGGTGTGATCAGGCAGGCAGGCAGGTTAGCAGTTAGGAGCCAGTGGTCCCTGATTGTGAGGGGGATGCCCCAGATTGGAGAGGGTACAGGCAGGGCTGAGGGACATCCCTCTGTGCACAAATTTCATGCACCGAGCCACTAGTTTATTATAAAAATCTCCAAGAAAGACTAATTGGTCATTAACTTATCTTCTGTTAAAGAGTTTTAAATGATGATCAATGAGCCTACACATAGACCTCTCTAGCCAAATGAGAGTATAACAATAATTTTACTTATCTGGGAAATACCTTGTAATATGAAGTATGTAAGATGGAAGCTGAAGTGGGTTTTCTAGCCTGATATCCTAGATTTAAATCTTGGGACATATGTCGACAGGGCTGTGATGTATACCAAAGACTGCATGGAAGAAGTATCTATTTCTTTTTCAATTCAACATACATTTATTAACTTTCCCAAATTGATAATACATATCTATTAAGATAATGGGTAGGTCTATGACAGAAAAAAATTTTATAAAGATGAGTAAATTATATACTCTTTACATTGGCAACTTTTCTAAGTGTGAGCAGCTGACATGACATTTCATCTATGTAGAAATGCCCACAAATATAAATAAAAATTGATAGTTGAAATTTAAGGTTAAATGCAGCTTTGCTATATGTAGATATTTTTCTGTTGTTGTTGTTGTTGTAAATTAGGTTTAGAGAAATTCTCAAAAAAGAGAGTGTCAATAAATAAGAAAACAATTTTTTAAAAAGATTAGACACCTCTTGAAGAATTATAATCTATTTTGTTGGTGGTAGCTTGATATATATATATATATATATATATATATATATATATATATAGTATGGTAGACAGGACAGGTTTGTAGAATAAAGTTTTTAGTATTATTTTTTAGCAAAGTATCCAGCTAAAGATGCCCAGAAACATGTTGGAAAAGAGAAACTGTAAGTCAAGATAAAATCAAATCATAAAATATATTATTCCATATCTATGTTCAAAGTTGAATAGCTATCAATTGGTGGGTATAAGATTTCCTACCGAATATTTTTTTAATTAGTCAAGCTAATTGAATACTATGAGGGATATCTATATATCATGACTTAGTAGAGGGGGTAAATCTAATGGAAGAAAGAATTTCTGTCTCTTTAAAGGTTGGAGAAGATGAATAAAAGTGTGATAATAATAAATAATAAAAATAATAATACAGTTGGGATATATGTAAAAAAGCAATTCATGTTAAATGAGAAAGAGGAATTGTGAGTGAACTAAATGTAAAATAAGTAAAAACATTCAGAACATTTTTTTAAAAGAAAACTATGGTCAGAATTAGCATGAATTTATAGTGGATTCAATTGTCACTCATCATTTTTTCTAGAAATACCAAGCTGACCAGGAGAGTAGTAAGAAAATTAAAAAAAAATAATATTCCTTAGGTTATTAATTAATAAGGTTGATAATACAAGTACATAAAAGCATCACACCTCAGATTATACAGTGTTTGATACAAACAGCCCTCTTGGCACTCCTAACTATGCTGGGCCTAAATTCAACTACAAGTCAAAGATGATTTAGTTTTCTTTCACGTGACTACTTCAAATTCTTCTTGCTTCTCTTGAAGTAATGGCTTCCATTATACTCAGTGTATATTCATATATTAACACCTTCTGTAGCACTTATATTTATCTGAGATCTCTCCTTTAGATTTGCTGATAACACTTTATTTCTTAAAGTTAAACTTACAACATATGTTCTAAGGAATTGATTTGTACTTATCTCCAGATTTTCTCTGATAAGTTCAATAGAAATTTGCATCTTTAGCACTCTAGATATAAATCCTTGAGACCGACCTACAACAGAAAAGGTCCCTTTATCAATGATGCTTATATATTGTTGATTGTTTACAGTCTAGGAATGGAGGCAAGTAAAGAGGGGAGATATAAGAAATTATGAAAAGAATAATATAATTATAATTGTTGATGAAATCAAATGGCAATGAAATCAATGATTTCTTTTTAATCAATGTATACTTTGAAAAGGGAAAGGTTTTGGCTGCAGCTGAGTATAACAGAGGAGTATTAACTTGTAGAATGCAGAAGTAAGGCCATTTTGAGAACTCATTATTCTTTAAGTTCTTGAGAATGATAAGACAGACGTCAGAGACTATAACTGTCACCTGCATAATGCTTAGATATTCCAAACCATATGAAAAAGTCCCTTAAAGTTAGTGGATAGATGGGCAATAGAATGGCATACCCAATGTTAAGTATTTTATAGGAAGAAGAGTTATTAGAAACTGTTGAAACTACATTTTGGTAATAAGTAGTAAGAAAAGAATAACCTCTAAACTTAGGATAGCATGTCCTGAGGAGAAAAGTGTTGTTACAATGTGAAAAGTAACAGTTCACTACATTCTTCCCTATTTTTCCTTTTTGGAGAACTCAGATTTGCTTGTCAAGTCTTAATGTATATTTTGCTTCGCCCTGGAAGGCTCATTGCCTCCCTCAGAGTCATCCAATTAATGTAGGTGTTCTCTATTTACTCTTGGAAACTCTTTTTTAAAAATATATATATTTACTGATTTTTTTTACAGAGAGGAAGGGAGAGGGATAGAAAGTCAGAGACATCGATCTGTGCCTCCCGCACACTCCCTACGAGGGGAAATGCCTGCAACCAAGGTACATGCCAATGATCAGAATTGAACCCGGAACCCTTGAGTCTGCAGGCCGACGCTCTATCCACTGAGCCAAACCTGTCTCGGCTTGGCAACTCTTGATGCCTGCATTGACAATGTCCCTAGCATTCAATTTAGAACAGTGTATAATGAATAAATAATTGTTAAATTAATGAAATAAAATTTCACTAAAAGTCTCTTTATTTGCCAAAACTGGTTTGGCTCAATGGATAGAGCATCGGCCTGTTGACTCAAAGGTCCTGGGTTCGATTCCAGTCAAGGGCATGTACATTGGTTGTGGGTACATCCCCGGTAGGGTGTGTGCAGAAGGCAGCTGATCGATGATTCTCTCTCATTGATGTTTCTAGCTCTCTATCCCTCTCTCTTCCTCTCTGTAAAAAGTCAATAAAACATATATTTTTTAAAAAGTCTCTTTATTAGATAAAATGATTTGCTAGTAATTATGCCGAACTTGCACAGAGAGAATTGTGTAAATAAAAGTTAAATCCATCACTTGTGTCCAATAGTTTAAAACTCACGTTGCATCATTTTCACATTACTAGTATAAGATGATATGAAGGGCAATAAGTACTGTCCCAAGTTTCCTGAGCATGATCAATTATACGAAATCACACAAATATATTGCTTTTCCTAAAGTTGATTTTTTAAACATTTTTGGTGAATAGTAAGATATTTTCTCTTCAAAGACAAATATAATTTTTCTAGACAATAAAGAACTTATGACAGGAAATTACTATTATTAAATCTATATAGGCCCCTATTAGGGAAAACCACAATAAAAATATTTGGACGTAGGTAAGACCTAAGTGGGTAACTCTAATAAATAGGATTTCAAATAAATTAACTTGTTGCACCTGGCAGTGTTGAAAACAGGTGTATGGGAAGGAATGTCATCACTGCCTGTGAACACAGGTCACTTCCCTGGACTTCCTGCCCGCCCTCAGTATTAATGAAGCCTCCCTTTTCTCCTTTTCAGATGTCAACAGAGGCTGAATTGGAAGCCTGAACTTGTACATTCACCTGGCAGTGATGATGTGGTATCCCTTGTAAGAGAAAGATAGTTAAAATAGAAGATTTAAATAAATCCAGAACCTCAGACATAATACAAAAAATGTCCAGATTTCAATTGGAATAAATTTCATCATATCAAGAACCAGGGGGAAAAAATCTCAGTGTTAAAGAGAAAAGCAAAAAAAAACAAAACAAATGCCAACACCAAGATGACAAAGATTTTAAATATAATTTTAAATCTAACTTAAAATTATTTTTTTTGGCAACCATGATAAAAGTATTTCAACTAATTAGGAACACACTTGAAACAAATGAAAAAAATAAAAATAGAAAGCCCCTACCAACGTAGAAGATATAAAGAACCAAATGGAAACTTCAGAACTGAAAAATATAATAACTTAAATAAAAAGCTCAATGGATAGGTTCAACACCAGAATGGAGGGACAGAGGAAAGAATCAGTGACTGGAAGAAGGAACGATAATATTGTCCAATCTGAGCAACGGAGAGTAAATACACTTAAAGAAAAAAAGAGCAAAGTCTCTTTCTATTCTTATCCCTTCCTCTCTCTCTAAAAACTCAATAGAAATATATATATATTTTAAAAGACACATACCGTGACTGTATCTGGTGCTGTAAGTCCATCCCAGGGGCTGAGCCGCAGGGAAAGGAAAAGGAGTGGACTGTCTTTCTGACCGGGGTTTCTTAACCTAGGACAGGCATTAGGGACCCCGGGGAAGGGGAGTGGGTAGAATTTGGTGAGGCATCCACTGCCCCACTGCCTGTGGGAAAACTTCCCTGTAGTAAGGGGAAAATGGGGGGAAGGGATGACGAGGCATTTTCACATTCCGGTCAGCAGCAGGAAGTGCCCTCCCTGCTGCTCCCTTTTCCTGTGTCTCAGGCCTCCTGCATGTCCCTCTGCTTCCCAGCTCCCTCCATCACCCGACCCTGCACTCCATGGCCAGCCCTGCCCCCTCCACCACTGGAAAAGATGAAGCTGCAGGTGGGATGCCCCACCTCTGGCCTCTGCCAATAAATCAACAAATGGAGTGCTTACTTAACTAGTTTGCACCCCAGTTAGACTGTAAGTGCCACATTGGTGTGTGTGTGCGTGTGTGTGTTGTGTATGATTGTGTGTATAATCTACGTCACCAAAACCTTGTGTAATGTTCATATATGAGAAGCTCCATGAATACTAGTTAAATACAAATATTCAATATATTCATTTAACTCAACAGAACTTAATTCCGCATTTGAACCACAGCTATGGATCAGAGGCACCTTCGTTGCCACTGGGACTTGCACCCTGAACTGCTCAAAAGGGTTGATTATTCCAAAATATGCAGCAATGTGTGTGCTACCTGGTACTTTATAATCTGGGAGTAGCTTCCCTTTTTATGCATGATACTAGAGTTTCAACAATTATTTTTCTGAATTAATTAATGCATTTGATGACTAGGCTAAGAAATAATAGCTGCCAGGCATTCTGCTAGGAGCTAGAGTTATGATGGGGATTAGAGTCTCAGAGGGGATTACAACAGGTACTATCCCTGTCTTAGTGGAGATGATGAATTTCTGATGAAGACAGCATGAATCAGAGTCTCACAAATAATAAAATATGGATGCTCTCGAGCTTCTGCCCTTGCATTATTGTACTTAATGCATTACCTCTTCTAATATCATTCCTTAGAGTGTAAATAATATTTGAAATTTGATTTTCATTGTATATAATTACGATGCCTTGAATCTCCTGGGCTCACTGTTGTTCATCTAATATTGTATAACTAGCACTTGCTCAGTATAGTTAGTACCTTTGAAATCACACGAAAACACTTGATGAATGCAGAAGACTTAGCAAAAGATACACTTATTATCCCTAATCTATTTTCCAGGTTAGTAATTTCTATGTATATTATAGGTGCTGAAAAAATCATAATCTAACCTTTTGTCTTGAAATGATCAACACCAGGTTTTGAATCCTGAGCCCTGGGTTCTAGTATATCCTGATCAAAGAAGCAAGTCTCTTCAAAATGTATATTCCTTTAATGACTGTGTGGCCTTTGAGCATGTCTCAGACTTCACAAAACGAATCTTTTCAACTGGCCTCAGGCAGCTTTCTCTACAACATGTTAGCAAGGCAAATACACATCTTTAGAATATGCCCAATTTTGGGGGGCCTAACTTTCCATATATAGTTCTCTGTGTTGAAATATTCTATTTGTATAAGGGTGGGCCTCAGTATTAGATTAACCTAGATTAGATTTTTTTTTTATTACTTGAGAAGAAATGCCTCTAAACCTCATTTTCCTTGCCTATAATGTAAGCATAATAGTAGTTATGATATTTAACATAATATAAAAGACTATTGTCAGTGATGCTTTACTTAATGTAAATAATAAATGCTATAAATTAATAGTGATAAATCAATAATGGGAAAATATAATCTAATTTCACAGACATATTTCTTTCTTTTTTAAAATATATTTTTAATGATTTTATTACAGAGAGGAAGGGAGAAGAGGGATAGAGAGTTAGAAACATCGATGAGAGAGAATCATCAATCAGCCGCCTCCTGCAACCAAGGTACATGCCCTTGACCGGAACCAAGGTACATGCCCTTGACCGGAATCGAACCTGGTACCTTCCAGTCCACAGGTCGATGGTCTATCCACTGAGCCAAACCGGTTTTGGCAGACATATTTCTTGAAAATTACAAATTAATACATTCCATATGTTTGTTAAATAATATATTATTAATAAAATCATATCACATGATTCATAGGAACTTTTGTATGTTATTCCCTTTTC